>OX637524.1:0-1200000 GCA_951799955.1 Apamea anceps | reverse complement strand
ATTAGACGATCTCTAGCAAGAGTGAATTTTGCATGTATGTATGACATTGAGCTTTCTATTCCAATCAATCAACTAAGCTTATCGCAGTCTACTGCTGGACATAAGCCTCCCCCAGGCTGCGCCGCAACACCCTGTCCTCCGCCTTCTGCATCCAGTATGTCCCAGCCACCTTAAGGCCGTCCGTTGCTCTCAAAATGGTGAATAAAAATATCGTGAGGGAACCGGCATGTCCTAGAATCAATAATTCGAAGACATGTAACATTTACCAACC
Organism: Apamea anceps; assembly: GCA_951799955.1. Classification (NCBI taxonomy): domain Eukaryota; kingdom Metazoa; phylum Arthropoda; class Insecta; order Lepidoptera; family Noctuidae; genus Apamea; species Apamea anceps. The sequence goes on along the minus strand of OX637524.1, from coordinate 1,199,729 downwards.
CGCACGGCTAGCTATTCCAATACTTTTTACTAATTATCTCAGATTCTAGATAAATTCAAACCCATCTACCTAAGGTAAGGTAAATAAAACATGAGTTGCCAAGACAAACCTTTATTATAAGCAGTATACAGGAATGTAACATATAAACTAAATGGCAAAATTGCCAAAATATTATGTTTTACTTAACAAAAATCATAAGCTAGCTGTACCTAGACGGAACGCGCACTGGACAAACTAAGAACAAGCTGATTAGTGCATCACCAACTAAAAAGTTCATACAATTTATTCGCATATTATTTGTCAGTTTTACGTTTTAAATGCAATGTTAGAAATGAAAGATTGCACATGCACACCAAGCCAACCACGGCTTTGTATTACGTGTTAGTGCATCGCTGTGGTTGGCGATCTGGGTAGTTTTACAGGTTCTTCGCGGAGTGTTCGTCCAGGATCCAGTAGAGGGCGCCAGCGACGGGCTTCACGCGGCACGCGGGCACACTCTCGTCGTTATCTTTCAGGATACGCTGCAATTATAAAAATCATGTTTATTTATGTTTGAAGGATCACCAACAGCTCCATCTTCATCACTCTCTTGCCCTTATCACAATTTATTTGGGGTCGGCGCAACATTTGTCTTTTTCTTCCATATTATCATCTTTTACACCAGTCCATCCATCGTTTCTTTGGTCTTTCCCTACTCTTATAGCTATCCACACTCAAAAACTTTTCCTGACGACATTTTTTTCTACCAACAGCTTCTGCTTCTTCTTCTTCTTCTCTTTTCGATTGGGCTAGTGCCCAGAGCCCCGCGAACGAAGGAGGCTCCGGCCTGCCTTAAAAAAATAATTCCTTTCATTCTACGCATTATTAGTACCCGACTTCAACTCTTTTTTAGTGGTTGTATTGGCAGTCATGTCACTTGGTTTTAATAGGTTTTTATATTTTATCTGTCCTTTTGATGGATTCTTATATATTTTGTAAATGTGAGGACTTTGTAGGCCTTGTAGACTTTAGATCTGTAAACCATTTTTTATTTTATCAAGTACCTGGGGCTGCAGTCTCGACATTCATAGCGATCGCTTTACGACCGAATTCTTTCGCAGAGTCCCGGATTGACAGGTGTAATGTATGGAGTGACAGGACTTTGCGACCGAATTCGGTCGCCAAGTGATCGCTATGAATGTCGAGACTGCAGCCCCTGGTTACTTGTTGACAGGCCTACGCTGTCCTCCCATACCTACTGGAATTTGAAAACATTGTAAAAGCCAAATATTTTTAAAAGAGTAACCGTGCCGGCTCTTCTCCATAGGAAACGATCAATTGGAACCGTGCACCTAGCTTCTGAAGTTTCTTAAGTGCCCGTGTTGGTTTATGTGTAATAAAATATTTTGATTGATTCAATGACAAAATAATTGATTCAGTTTGTAGCCGTCAAACTTATGAAATATTATTATCTTGTTTCTTTTATTATTGGTTTTATATCATTTAATTAGGTTCAATTGAATGTTGAAAGAAACTCAATTTGCCAACTATCAAAATACGTAAAATGGGACCAAATGCGGCAATGACATTGAATAATTTATTATGTAATTAGCATACTAATTAAGTCAAAAAACTTATCTAGGGCAAACTGAATGCTCATATTTTCCAATTTTTATAATTATCTATTAATTTATTGTGATATTGTAAAGAAATAAAAATAATTGCTGAATAATTTTTAAATTAACCCTGGGGTCTCCTATAGGTTAAAGACGGCCCTGTGTACTATAATATAGCTTAAATATTATAGGTTTGTGTGTGACAATAGCCTCGGACAGTCGCCAAAATGAGTTAACGAGCATTCTCAGAGACAGAAATAAGTGACAGATAATAATAATAATACTAGTGGCTACAGAACAGTTTGATTGTAAAGTAAGCTATTCAACATTTTGCCGAGTGCTTATCGCCGTGGACTACTAACACGAATTTAGTATGGTGCACCCATCAATACGAATTTGACCTAGGGCACTTTGAAACTGATACAGTCGCGTTTGCGAACACAAGTCCGAAACTCTTAGTATGTATGTTAGTAAAATGGTCGGCATTCAAAATTTAGTAATAGGCTTAAAAAGGTACGGGAAGACAAAAAAAAAATGTTGGAGGACTGTGTAAAAGTTATTATGGCTAGAAAGGCACGACGACGACGGCACGGTTGGCGCAGTGGTTAAGCGATTGACTGCTGCGCTGCGTGTCGCGGGTTCGATTCCCGCACGGAACAAATATTTGTATGACCTACATGTATTTGTTCCGAGTCTGGGTGTTTTTCTATCTATAATATGTATGTATTTACAAAAAAAAAAAAATGTATACATATAAGTAGTTTATCAGCCATCTTGTTACCATAACACAAGCATTAGGTTGCTTAGCTTGGGACTAGATGGCGCTGTGTGAAATGTCCAAGGATATTATTATTATAAAGGACTACAGAGATGACGCCTAATAGAGAAGTATGAAGAAAGAAAGACATGTTGCGCCGACCCGAAATAAATCGGGATGAGGGTAACAAAATGCTGGTGATGAGGCTTAAAAGTATGAGAAATAATACAGCTATCACTTACTTGAATCATCTCAGCCTTGCTTGAACCGCAGACAGCGAACATACAGTTCCTTGCTTTGTTGATAACAGGGAACGTCAGTGTGATCCTCTCTGGTGGGAACTTGGGCGAGTCGGTGAGGGATGCCACGCTCACTGTGGTCTCGTTCAGTAATGGATGTCCGGGGAACAGGGAGCAGGTGTGTCCATCGGGGCCCATGCCCAGGAGAAGCAGGTCAAACACAAAGTCTTCACTGCCAAATGCTTTGGTCAGCTGTTCTTTGTAGTCTTTTGCGGCTTCCACGGCTAAGGAAAGAATTGGATGTCATTAGTAGGAGCCTTATTGTGATTTGCACCACTTCCGTAACCACTGAAATGTGATAATTGCCACAACATTTTTTATCCTTTTAATAGTAATAAATAAATTGCTTATGTAAAAATTCTGCTTTTTTGCATGACTGCTGAGATTTATATTATTTATCCTGTTGGCATATCTTCATAGTAATAATAATATACCCGAGACTCCCTGCTTGATCTTAATGAACTGTTTCTCCACGAGCTTGGTCTTCGGTATGAGTTCCCTCTTGTATGTGCCAAATGTTGAGTCCTCACTGTTCTCGGGCACCACACGCTCGTCACAGAATGCCACCACCCACTTCGACCATTCTGTGTCAACTGTCTGCAGACTCTCGCAGAGGTTGTTCAACCAAGAACCTCCTGAAAACAAAAAATATTTATTTATAGTTTTATTTAATTGATTTTGATAGTTATGTTACTATAAAAGTAGGGGAAGACCAAAGAAAAGATGCATGGTCTGTGTGAAAGATGATATTGCTTGAAAGGGGGGTGACTACCAAAATGATGACTAAACTAATTGAGACGTACGTAGGGCAAGATGTGTTGCGCTAATGCCAAATAAATTGGTATTAAGGCAAGAGAATAATGATTTTGATAGTTAATTATGAAAACTGTTCAAGTAATCCTGTATCTGAATACATATTCATGATTGAGCATTGACATAGAATATGGACCTTAGTAAATAATGCAGAGGGCAAAGATCATGTTGGAAAATTTTGTGACCTTAGAAGGCTAAGCTAGGTAGATCTTTGACAGTTGTTACGGGTAGTCCAACAACAAGTTTTACCAAGGGATATTGTGTTACACATTAACTGGGTTGTGGGTCAGATAGGCAGTTCCTCCACCTAAAATACAACAAATATGGTATTCAGCTGCATCCTGCCCCAACACAGTTTGGAAAAGGCTAGGCAGATTGGAGGCAAGGCTAGGTATAGTCACACACTTAGATGAAACATCCCATTGCGGATCCCCAACTGTAAACTGGACTGATATTGGTTTATTGGTTGTTCATTTATTTCATGAAGCAAAATGGATGATTCATTATAGTTATTGAGATAACACCGTAATCTGTAGGTGAGTGTCACATAACCTACAAAAATGTGGTACCTATATTTAATATTTATGACTAATATTTCTGCCAGAACTCAGTGTGTACAGCCAAAAGTAACTACTATGCGTCGTCAAGGTCGGTGCCGGTAAATTACCTATAGAAACGCCCATGGATTGGCATGAATGAAATAAATAAGGTTTCTTTCCCAAGAAATGGCATTTTCGGTCGTCCGATACCCGAAATAGCAAAGTTATTGCCTTTGCAGATTTAGAATTCAGATTCTGTAGCGGCAGGCGGTAAATATACTGTCGGATCGGTCTCTGACCGGCTTCTATCAGTCAAATTAGATGATTCTATTTTCACTTATTTTTTAATGTACTTTTAGCCACTTCAAATATGTTACGTATATTTCATTTAGACCGCCCCAAGACGCCCAACTGTTATAAACTGTATAAATAATTATAAAATAACATCATGAAGATGACCTTCAAATGCTTACCCGAAAATCCAACGAAAAACTTTCCACGGTTCTCGATAGCGTCATTCGCTATCTTCTCTATGTGTGAAGATAACTTGTTAATAATTTCTTCTTCCTTACTCACTATTACTGAAGTCATTTTCAATTATTTGCTTTTTACAAGTTTCTATCAACTAGCCGCGAGTGCGAGGTTAGAATTTTTGAAATGTCATTCAGTCACTTCAGTCAGTCTTTAGTGAAGTTTCCATGCCAATGACGAGGATCAATCTAACTTGGCATTTTGTAGTAGCGCTGGTATCGCACGCAAATGTCATTTTCAGTACATTTCAATGTAGTTCCTTTATGCGCCGTATGCCAAGATATCTTGGATAATTTGCACTATAATCGATTATCTATCTGCGTTCCAGATCAAATAGCACTTCTAACAAGGTCCAACCAATAGCATAATTAGAAACCCGAACCACAGCCCGAACTTTTAGTTGCACGAGCCTATTGCATTTAAATTTCTATTGTTTCCGATCCCCATCTATTTGTTCTTCATCGCCACCAAGGTTTTTTTAAAAAACAATATGCTACATTCAACGATGTTATACTTATGGAAGTGATGTTGCATGCAAAAGATTTTACTGGCGACTAGAACTGGAACGATCATAGGCGTGCTTGTTGTTTTTTTAACCGACTTCAATAAAAGGAGGAGATTGTGGGTTATGTTTTGGGTGTTTTTTTTTATGTACAACAATTGAAATTAGGGCAAAAGAATGATGATTCCAAATTCAAGATTCTTTATTTGTGGAAACATGAGTATACGTAAAGAGCATGCAAGTTATCACAATACATTACTAAAACATTCATCATTACAAAATAGTCGCGTACAAATATTTAAATGCCAGTAAATAACATAATAATTGGATAAATTAATAAATTAAATCAAAATTGTTAAATGTTAATTTTGTAGTCAAAAATACAATAATTACAATTATAAAATGTCTAATAAAATATTAGTCATACAATTAATATGTTGGTTTATTATTATGATTATGTCAAAGAGGCATTGTTAATATTGGTCTTAGTATGTACTATCCAGTGTATCCAGTGTTAACTGTCTGGTGGCGAGTAGCTGCACTATTTCTAAAAGTCAACACACTACAGATAGTGCAGCTATGATGGATATTGATGGCGTTGTTTTACAACCATGGTATTTTTCAAGTATTATTTATTTCAAAGAAGTGGTCTGTGAAAAGGCAGTTTGTTCTTATGAGCATTTACCTAATAGAATTAAAATACTCTTCTAAAATGTTCTATTCCTTACATTCAAGTTCATTCAACGTTATTCTTTAATTTTAAAAATAATGTGCAACAACTTTTATTTAAGTTCTTCTACTGCATAAGAGATGGCGCTGCAAGTCGTTAAGTTTCTTGGTAAAAAAGTGAAAGTGAGACGAAACGTAATGAAAACGGGCACGGTGACCGCGACATACGGTTGTTGACCGTCAAAACGTGCCGGTGACGTAACCGGCATAATAGCGGTAAGGGCGGCCTCGTACCTTCGCACACAGGACTTGTTTTTCTTCGATTACAGGGCTACTTATTTTGGAATATGTGATTTTTCGTTTTAAGCACATACTTACAACACGTTTGTTTTCTCTGACAGCCAAATTAGATCATACTTTGGGTTACATACATCCGCAATTAAGTAGGTACGGTATCGAAATTTTCAAGTATCTACCTACGAATCGCACTATTATAGAGATCTCAATACTAAGGAGGCCGATAATTTGACGCATTTCGCATTTTTCGCACGCGCTCGCATCTATTGAAAGAGGTGCATTGCGATTAGCGCGGGGATCGCTGCGGCGCATGCGGGTCCACTACCTACGTCTCGCGGGCGAGAGCATATCCGTTGGTATGACACTAAAATCGTCATTGGCCCTGATTCCCTTGTTCACAAACTGAAAAATTTAAGTTCTGTGCATCTTTTTCTTTCTATTTCATTAAGAAAAGGACGGAAGATAAAATATTAGTTTACTCTGTCAAATTAGGATACTCCATAGACAGATCACAGATTAGACGTGATTAAAAACATGGCTGCTAAAAATACGTCAATTTACGTCAGGCACTGACTAGTTTGGCAGGACTAAACTAATATTTATCTTCTGTCCTTTTCTAAATTAAATAGAAAGAAAAACATTCATTGAACTTAAATGTAGTTTAGTTTGTAGTAACAAGGGAATCGGCGCCATTATCATCCTTCTGGCTTTATTCTAATAGGTACTGACTGCACCGTCTTGCAGTCTTCAAAAGAGTGTACAAATGTTTGGAAGACAAATTGTAATAAAGCCGTGTATTTGAAACGAAAGAAAGTCAATGAAAGTCATAAGATGTCCCGCATAGGCCTTTTTTCCGGGGTTGGACATCCTCATGGATGTCCGCCACCCTGGTCTGTCAGACTCGTCCTGACTAAAAACCACCCCAGTGTTCTATCTCACACTTACGCGCGGGGGTCGCGGGACCGTACGATCCTTCCGCAACCCCCGAGTCCCGCATAGGCCTCCTCCAGCAATGAGACTTGGAAAACAAGTTCATATTAATCGATAAGTAATGCTTCGGTAACCTCTGCAGAACACATAATGTAGATACATTATGATGAGGTGAACCCATAATAGAGAGAGAGAGAGTTACCGAGAATCGAGTTGAATGGCGTGCAATTGGAGAGGCTTACGCCCAGCAGTGGATTGCTGTAGGCTGATAATGATGACCCCATAATTTAATAACATTACCTATAACGTTATTTAAGTTATAACTCATACTCATAGTATTACATGCCTATTAAATATGCGACGGGAGATTTTTCTATACACCTGTGTTAAGGCCTAGTGGCTACTGAACAGGATTTACTTAATAACAATTGAAATATTTTTTCTGTGAAAGATGATATGTTTAGAGAGGGGGTGACTACCGAGATGACGACTAATAGAGAAGTATGGAAGAAAAATACATGTTGTGCCGACCACAAATAAATTGGGATACGGACAGGACAATGATGAATTGAAATACTTTTTAAACAAAGATTTTATTTGCTGCTCTCCGAGGCACGGACTCTCACACTGCCAACTTCATAACTCCAAACAGATACACAGAACAGAAAGTTCCACTGACTTATTTTAGCCCGATCTAGAATTCGAATCGGGGCTCCTCAAGCTTAGCAGTCACGCTTGCAACCACCACACTAATGAGGCAGTAAAAATATACCAAGTGTTGTTCATTACGCTGTCTTATAAAATTATATCAATCAACTGCGCCTATCGCAGTCCACTGCTGGACATAGGCCTCTCCCAGGCTGCGCCACGACACCCTGTCCTCCGCCTTCCGCAAAAGTCCGTCTCAGTCACCTTGTTAAGGCCGCCATTCCTTGTAGTTGGCGGCGTCCCACACGCATGCTGTAAAATAATATAATCAGATAATATTTGCTAAAATATCTGGGCCTTAACTCATGAGTCAATGTTTCACATCTTAGGCCGCTTCAAGCTCATGACCTCAGTCGTGTCAAGCTGTGCTCCTATAAACCTGGTACAGAACCATTATTTTAAGTTGATAATCGATATATATAAAATTCAAAGTCCTGACTGACTGTCTGACTGACTGATATATCAACGCACAGCCTAAACCGCTGATCCTAGAGACATGATTTTTGGAGGGTTCGTTCTTCGTAAAGAGTAGGCATCCACTAAGAAAGGTTTTTTCGAAATTCTACCCCTAAGAGGGTGAAATGGGGGGATTTCGTTGGTATGATAAAACTTATTTCTTGAGTTAATAAACTTGAAACTTGGCAAGAATACTTACCTAAATAAATTATGAAGATTGCCAGTTTTTTTTTCTAAACTACCCCCTAACAATGGATTGGGGGGTTTCAAAGTTTGTATGGAAGAATGTTAGCTCGCAATCACAGCCACTAATAACCCTCTCTTGACTTTTTCGTTACGTATCGGGTAAAAAGCAGAATGTGACTAACATGGTACCTACTGAATTAGTGTCAGTGTTTTTGATTGGGACATTTCGTGCTTCTGACTGCATGTCTATCATTGTTAGTAAGTAATACATATTATGACTGTATGCTCTTGGCAAAACCGCAAAGTCGCATTTTTAGGAAAACCATGATAGTAAAATGCAGGAAAATTTTGAATCGCATATGTATGCGCACATAATGGCATATGACATCCACCGATCAGCACTGATAACGGCCCACTCCCTTTCACAGAGAGGAGGACTGAGACCCAGCAGTGGGTTCTGCAGGATTCTGAACCGTGCAAGAGTGTCCATGGAGTTTCTTGCTCGTTCTTCTCCATAGTTACCTACTACGCTTTGGAATGGGCAACTAGCTTCATCTTTCTGACTGACCGACCCCTTAACGATTCAAATGTGCCTGTATTGGTTTATTTGAAATAAATGCTTTGAGTTTGAACAAGAAAAAAATGTTGGTAGGATCAAAAGGTCAGCTTTGACGGTATGTTCTGTACACAGCTTTAAACACATATGTACAGGTTGCACTTGACACAGATAGCTTACACTTTCTGCACGATATTGATACATAATATACTATGTGTATGTGTAAATAACACTAGTCAATGCCCGCGGCTTCGACCCGGCCTTCAGGGATTTTAAGGTAGATGTCAAACAGCTTTAAGACGCGAGGTCTTAGCTCAAGACTTAACGTCACGACTATATGCCCTGAGGGGCTATTCTGAACCTCTGAAGTGGAAAATTGTACCTACACTCAGAGTTCACCATTTATGTTCAAGTCCCATAAAATAGAGGGGCCGGGCTATTGCCATCAACCGAGCACAAATTATCTGGACTCCAAGCTGCTCTTGTGTAATTATTTCTGGTGAAAAACGCAGCAATATTTCGTCCGAACTGAGGGTCAAACTCAGGAGCCCAGCACCCTAATTGCGTAACACACTATCGATCTCAATTTGAATCAATTTGTAGGATATTGCTAATCCATTGCTACATATGTTCGAAATATTTGTCTGCTCAACCACTTAAATAACGCAATGAATGTTGTTGAACTGTCAAAATGAAACCCATTGCTACTGATAGTTTGTTACGCAATTGCCCCATAGGACCACATGCTCCGCGATCCCATTTTGATAAAAATCTGACTTTTTGGTGTTGTTTTTTTTTTATATTGTTTGAGCCCAGTAGGTGGCCACGTTGATTGCGGCATCAGTGGCATGCTTGAGGTCGTCCGAGGTGCAGGTGAGCGGGATGTCGCATGCGCGCTGGAAAAAAAGAACCACGAATCGGATTCCTGACATTTCCCCTTTACGATTACACAAGGACCCTGGGTAGGCTTTAAAAGTCGTAAGAGCTTCTTACGCTCTACGCAGGCCATCCAGGCCAAAAATCTGACGTAATACAGAGTGGGAATTAAAAAAAAAACTTAAGAATTTCACGAGCTACCTTGGCGCATCCGCTTTGATTTTGCATAACAGCACACACATGATGATTCAATAGACTATATTAAATCATCTTGAATCTTCGCCACCATATGTCGGACACCTGTCCAAGGTCCCCATTGGTCGAGACTTCGTGACAGTCTGCTCACGACTTGTCCGTTTAGGCTAAGTTCGGCACATCGGCGCATCTGACCTTATCGGTACCGCGTGAGGTCGACTTGTAAACGGATTAAACTCTTTTTTGGAGCAATTTGGAGCGGTTATCTTTGAGAAGTATATATTATAACTGTATGGTTTAATTTTGTTTAACTTCTCGTTCTTAAAAGCAAACAAACTGTCCGACCCAAAGATATCCGTAAAAGGTTTTTGGACGTAAGTCTAAGACGTCGGTGACAGGGCGATACTCCTCAAGTGGTATTAGGCAGAACATCTAGCTAGATGAGGAGTAAGGTTTTAAACGAATGATGGCTAACGTCAGGCCAAAGGAACCAGAGAAGTCCATGTCTAAAAGCGCATGAGACTGAGGTCCTGAGGATAGTCGAAGGAAACACCTGGACGAGGGACACATGGAATCGGGAATTAAGCCAGGCAGGAAAGGATCATGATACCTACTTAACACCTAATGTTACCCATTATTTATGTGTGTGTGTGTGACTGCCCCGTTGACCTAGTGGCTGCGAGCGCTATTGCTGAACAAGAGGTCCTGGATTTGATTCCTAGATCAGGCAGTGTTATTGGAATTTTCTATTAGGAATTTCTCAGTAGCAGTCTGGAGTCTGGTTTTGTGCCCGGTTGATGCTAAAAGGCCTGGAAGGTGCTGCCGATCTATTCTGTAAAAATCTCACCGTGAAAACTTAGGTGAAGTGAGCTGTCATTCCACTCGATGTTAGGGATTGACGCTCACTTCAAGCTCACTTCACCTAAGTGCTCACGGTGAGAATTTAACAGAATATATCGACAAGTAGCAAGCATCTGACGGTATACTCGGTAAAAATATCACTGTTAGACTTAGGTGAAGTGAGCTGGCATTTCACCTGACACTAGGGATTGACACTATTGACAGCTCACTTCAAGCTCACTTCACACTGATATATTTACAGAATAGATCGGCTGATAAAGTATTTATTATCAAGTATTATTAACGTCCCTGAACAGGCCGTATCAGGGCGCATATTTAAAGCCAGTAGTCGGTAGCTACCGACTCGCATGTCCATTTTATCGTAGATATCAATCTACGCTGGTTATTTAGCAATATATGTTGTGTACCGACAGCGCATTAGTATGATTAGTCTATGCGTCATCAAGCTTCGTCTGCTTTTAAAATTCTGGTAAAAAACACTTCTTCTCTCATTTATTATTCATTCATTTTATATTTCTTGATCTTGTTTCATGTTTATTATTGTATATTTATATATTTTTTATTATTATGAGCCTGTGCTGTCCCACTGCTGGGCAAAGGCTTCCCTTCCCTCCTTCCACTTCTCCCGGTCTACTGCTATGGGCCAATCCTTTATGAAGGAGTCCAGCTCATCCCGCCATCTCTTTCTGGTTTATAACCAGGATTAACAATATAGGATACTTTTTATTCCGATATTCCCACGGGATCGAAACTTATGCGGGTGAAACTGCGGGGCGCAGCTAGTATACTATAAATACATAAAGCATATTATTCCGTACCCGAAGTGCTATCAAAAAACAAATGATCATAACACACGCAACATTTTGCTGCTGTCAGTACGCTTCTCGAATGTATGTCGATGTTTGGGCGCGGCGCGTTGCGTGCAGATCCGTGTGTGCTGACCCTACCCTAGTACACTGTGCCTACTGGACACTACTGTGTTGTAGACCGTACTTATGTGCGATATGTTAGGTTGTACGCAGCAGGTCGAGATGTAGGAAATATGTAGTAAATATGTAGACAGTATGCATTTTTGACCGAGTTTCAAAATCGACGTTTTCGTTTTGTAATACAAAATACATTCTATTACAGAATTAGGTGTTGGCTAGAGTAGTCAGGAGTGCAGTGGTGGCCCAGTGGTAACGGCCATGACTTACGAGTTGTAGGTTGTGGGTTCGAATCCAAGTAGGCACTTTACTTTGTGTAAATTATTATATTACCACTGCTCTCAAAACGGTGAAGGAAAACATCGTGAGGAAACCGGCATGTCCTAGAACCAAAAATTCGAAGACATGTGACATCTACCAACCCGCACAACCCGGTTGGTGGATTATGGCCCACTCCCTCTCACAGAGAGGAGGCCCGTGTCCCAGCAGTGGGAACATTATAGGTTGATTATGTATGTAAGAATAGTAAGTACTCCAAATTCATGCAATGTTTTGCCAGTTTTGTTGGGGTCTGCGACTCTTCTTACCAAATACGAATGCATTGACTGATGTTTTTAAGGAAGCCTGTTGTTTCCTGCTAACAACAACAACAATGACTCCTATAATTCTTATTGTTATAGTTTAAATCCGTAGTCGGTTGAAAGTCTACGACGACGTCGGGAATAGAGCGATGTGCCTCAAGTGGAGTTGCGCAGGACATCTAGCTAGACGAAGAGATGTCAAAATTCAAATTCAAAATATTTATTTGCCAGAAAATACATTGTTCAACAAGGGAAGATCTTAAAGCCTAAGAGTTATTGTATTCTGCCTGCAAGCAGGCGTGCAAATTACAGTGAATAATAAGGTTATTCATTTTCGGTCGATGGAGTATGACCGAATGGTGGCCAAGGCTAGGCCAAAGAAACCAGGGCCACCCAAAAGCACGCTGGGTTGACGATTTCGTCAAAGTCGCAGGAAACACCTGGATGAGAGACGCACAGAACAGGGAAGTGTGGCAGAAGAAAGGGGTAGCCTATACCCAGCAGGGGGCTGTTCCGGGCTGAAATGATGATGATGATGACAGTTTAAATAGCGTTGTGATGTGAGTTTGTTTACTTAAAACAAATTTTGATTATCAGTGATGACACAGATAATCAAAATCCGAATTTATATGAGTATAAACTCATGCAATATTATGTTAATAAATGTAATATTATGTAAAGCCGACATCTACACGATTTTAAGTCGATAATAATTTATTTATAGATAAAATTAACATATTATTCATATATACCAACCTAAGGTAACATTATGGCAATAATCATAGACCTTCCTTAGCAGTACTACTATGGCAGGTCTGATAGGTATTTGGTAACCTTTGCCATAGGTATTTGTCCAACTTCTTCATCTTTTGTTCTTTCAATCAGTTCATCTCACTCTCCTGCCCTTATCCCAATTTATTTGTGGTCGTGCAACATGTCTTTTTCTTCCATTCTTTCTTATCAGTCGTCATCTCGGTAGTCACCCGCTTTCTAGCCATATCATCAATCACGCAGTCCATCCATCGTTTCTTTGGTCTTCCCCTACTCTTATAGCCATCCACATTCATACTCAAAACTTTCCTCACGACATTTTCCTTATTCCTTTCCATCACAAGCCCATTACCTATGTACGTGACAAATGATTTCTACATAAATTTACAGTTTCCTGTGTCACTTTCAGACTTCCTCTTATATACTCATTTCTTATTCTATCCATCCGCGTAATACGACACTTTCCTCTCTCACACATCTTTCTTTTTTTATTAGTCTTCATCTCGGTAGTCACCCCCTTTCTAGCAATATCATCTCTCACACAGCCCATCCATCGTTTCTTAGGTCTTTCAATCAGTTCTTTATTTATTTTCATTGACATTGCAAAAGCTAGTCATCTCTGATAACCCTGGCAGTATTCCCGGCTATAAAGTCATTAAGCCAGTCCGGATGTTTTGCGAATAAAACCAAGTATCTAGCCGAGTAGTGCAGGAGCCGTGACACGGTTGGCGAGGAGCCAGGATGCGCCCTTTGTTTATCATCTCCTTGCTTATTATATTAGGATGGGAGATGTTATGAGCGCATCTGTTTAGCAAATTAAATTATTTTGGAGTATAGTTCTTGCCTGTGACTTTGTTCGGGGTTTTTTTTAATTTTTGGAGCATGTGATGAGCAAAGCTACTTAGCTTTAAGTCCTGGGAAGTACCAAAGTGACTATTCCAATTTGATTAATGAAGTTTATGAAGAAACACATCGTGAGGAAACCGGCGAGATGTCTTACAATAAAAAATTCGAGGACATGTGACATATACTAACCCGCACTGGGCCCGCGTGGCCTGTGACACAGCGATGGGAACGATATAGATAATTATGCTAAGCTGTGATCTTGGAAATCACTTACTAAAGAGAGGTGTGAGAAATGGTCTGAAACTTGAATTTTAGGTAAGCAAGCGTGGTGATCAGCGCTCGATCTTTCCCGTATGATATGAGAAGATATCTTTGCCAATTGGGTATTGTAGATTTCAGGTTAAGTATAGCATAGAATAAACAGCCAATAATGTTCCCACTGTTGGGAAACAGGCCTCCTCTCTCCAAGAGGGAGTAGGCTATAATCTACAGGCCCAGTGGGGGTCGGTAGATGTCACTTGTCTTTGAATTTTTGGTATTGGGACTTGCCGGTTTCCTCACGATGTTTTCCTTCAACGTTTTGAGAGCAGTGGTGATGAAATTAATTGCTCAAAGTAAAGCGCCTGCCTGGGTTCGAATCCACGACCTACAACTCGTAAGTTGAGGACGTTACCACTGAGCCACTACTGTTCACAGGTTAAGTTTAACTAATACTGTATTGAAGACAAACATACCAGGTGTTATGTTAATAGTTTTTAGTATATTAGTAAGATAAATACAATGAATGGATGAGTCGTACATTCACGGTCACCGAGTGAATGAATGTAGTCAGTATTAACGAAGGATGTCTGTTTATTAATAAAAACATTTCATTTAAATGTTACATGTTAATTACGATTCTAATATCTAAATTAAGAATTGTAGATAAGATTTTATAACTAGCGGTTGATTGGCGTGGTTTACAAGAGTTGATTTGAATTTGTAAAGTCTAACTAAATTCTTAGTCCGGGGTAGAGGGGCCCATGGCTAAATGATAACAACCGCACAGGTTGATTGAAGGCTAAGCTACGCTTGCTGCGGTCAGTTTGTGGATGGGTGACCATCCATTACATATCGAGACGGAAAGCACGTTCAACCGTTGGTCCTGGCTGTCATTCGTAGATTTGACAGTCGCTACGGGTAGTCAGAAGCCCGAAAGTCTGACAACCAGTCTTACCAAGGGGTATCGTATTACCCACTAAATGGGTTGTAGAGGTCAGGGCCCGCAAAATCTAGTCGCAGTCTCATCTCGGCGACAAACAAATGTCAAAAACTTGTCAAAATGTAGGGATATTATACGTATTTTTGATAGATTGAGACTGAGATTAGACTGTGAACGTTCTTAAAATAACGAAAATTACCCCTCAGATAGGCAGACGTTATATATACATATGTATAATACTAGTATCCAGTGGCATCCGGTTAGACTGGAAACTGACCCCGACATAGCTAGGAAAAGGCTAGGCAACTGATTCACTGATTGAGTCAGTATCGTGCGGGTACATGGATTAATATTATATGAAGGAAGATCTTCGTTGGTTAAAGAACGTCATACATAACCTTTTATCTTTCTCAAGGTCAAAGAAATCTCCTTGATCTACTGTCACTCATTAAGGTTGTCTAGCGGGAAGCAAAATTGTTATCTTCTCTCCATTTTTCGCCACGATGGCTACTCTTGAGTCTTGTGTAACTCCTGCCCGGACCAGAATGGAAGAGTATGAGGATAATTTTTCATCAACGTTATGAGGTAAGTTCCACATAAGACACAGTCCTCATCATAGCTACACATTATCATACAAGTATGGCGTCGAGTGCCGACTGAGGACGACCGGTGCTCGCTGTAGCCTGTGGCTATCTTAGACCTCAGTTATTATAATGTGTTGTATATGTCACACTTGTTCCTTCTTATTTATTAACAAGAGGAATCATGACACATAGTAACACAACAAAAGTTAAAATAGAATCTACTCCTTCCAGCCACAGTTACGTAAAACATCGTTTATATTTATTTTATTTTATAACTGCATATTGCAAGCACGTTTACTGCAAATCAAGAAATTCTGCTCCTAAGGGTGAAGACCCATCAGCGAAGTTTACAATATAAACTATACCTGCGCCCCGCTGTTTCTCGATCCCGAGGGAATATCGGGATAAAAAAGTATCCTATATCCTGATCCAGGTCATGGTCTACCCATGTGCAAAATTTCATCCAAATCCATTCAGCCGTTTTAGCGTGAAAGCGTAAAAAACAAACATACAAAAAATGAAATCTTTAATTTCTCCAATAATATTAGTTGTAGACAAATTCTCAGACTCTGCCGACTGCTCCAAAACGTGTTGTCTTTTCAGGATGTCTTTCTATGAGAATCAAGCTGCTTCTGTCCGAAAATACATTGCATCGGGAGGAAATTATTTAAAACAAATGGTCAGAGAAAGAAAGGAAAATGCGTATATTCACAGAGTTACCTACTGTCCCATTTATAATATGGAAAGAAAGTATTTCTTACCATGTATGTATTTGATTACTAGTTTATTTATTTATAAGTATAAAAAGTATGCATAAGGTATGTTGAAACTGTGCTCCCGTCACTTGTCCCTAAAGGTTTATTAGAAAACCAGCGTCAGTGAGCATCTGTCTGGCATTAATGCTAAAATAAACCTTTTTGGCGCAGTCGTGAGGCACACACTATTTTGTTGTTTGAAACATTATTTTTATTTTGTAAGTTTTGTATTTTATGTTTCACTTTATTCTTTCTTTCTTTCTTTACATGTCTTTTAAGATTTTAAATAAGTATTACGGGACCTACCCATTACTACAATTCAGAAACAGAAATCAATCAAGATACATCATTGTCGTATGGGTATCTACAGTATTATTGCATCCATATACAGTCAGACCGGAAACTGGCTCCTATGGACATGAGGAAGAGGTCAGGGTCGACCCTTGCGTTACCGGCAACCTGCAGCGACCTACATCACCCTTATAGGTAAAGGACATATACCTACAATGTAGCAATTTATACCTTTGTAAGGTTTGTATGCCTAGAATGTAAGAAATATTACAGTGATTAATAGTGTCGAGTGTTCTTAAGTAGTTCTTATTATTATTTCAAATCAAATCAAACAGTTTATTTGTGATACACAGATTACAATATAGGTCTTACAATATACAGTGAGTTCAAGCTATGATCAGCCTCATGGGCATACAAATTTATAAAAAAAAAAGAAAAAAAATATATTAAACAAAAAACAATTACTAATACAGTTCACAATGCGCTCAATCAGACACTCTATTTAAAGCAGTAAAGAGGAAAGAAACAATAAAAACCTAGTAAAATCATTCTATGTCTAAAAATTCTTAAATAATTTATTTTTGAATTTAAGGATGTTATTGCAGTCTCTAAAGTCCTTGGGAATTTTTTTATATATTTTAGGCACCATGATAAATGTACTTTTCCCATAAAGAGTAGTTTTATATTGCGAACGTAGTTTTGTAAATATTCTAGTTCTGTTGCGTGATCTCGTCACTATTTCAAATTAATATGGATGATTTTTGATAAAAGGGGCATTTCAAAGATGGTAGTGATGGTACTGTGAGTATTTTTAATTTTGTAAAAGACTGCTTACAACTCTGCTTTTTGTAGACTGCATATTGCACGGATGCATCTTTTATGACATTTGAAGACCTTATCCCAGTTAGTATTGCGAATTAAATTTGGTTTCTAAAAGTTTAAACAGCACGCTCTCAGTTTCAAGAATTTGTTACTAACTTAGTTTTAAGCTAAATTTATAAAATAATATGTAAAGAAATAACATTAATTAATTAATAAAAATAACAAAATTATATCCTAACTTAATTATACCGTCAAAAAATTCAGCCGCATCGCTGTCGACTGGTAATGTACAGACGCCAGCAGGTCAAGCTACCCGAAACTGTCAAATTTTCCCAATCAACCTTGAACCTTAATGCTTTAGCGATAAAGTTGAAAATCTATTAAAGAAATTTGACAGATTGTAGTAGCTTGATGTGCTGGCGCCTGTACCCAAGGGCCTGGCGGCATTGCCGCGTTGTGTGGCAATGCTTAGCCTCTGGCCAAAGTAAAAGCCAGCCCTTGGCTCACGGGAAGTGTCAAGAATTTGTTGCATAATGATTTTGAAGATGTTTGATTATACCTGTAAACCTGTACCTGTTTTGTACCTTGGGCGGTTTCTGGTAACTAATATTTTGATGTTTTGGAGAACAGTTCAGAAAACACGATTCTCACAAGATTAGCCACCATCACCACCAGCGCAACCACGCGTAACCAGCGCTGGGGCTCTGTCTCGCATAGGGTCTTAGCATTATGCTGCGCGATGGCCGTTTTGCGTGGTTGTGACACGTGTTTCCCCCAACTTGTTGTTTATTTGTGTTCTTTTTATGCATCATGTTTACCGCAAATAAACGTATTTTATTTCTTTCTTTTACTGGGAAGTGGTGAAGGGCGAGTGAATTAGGAAAATCTTTCTATAATTGCACTGCTGGGTTAAAGGCAGTATTTTACATGCGGGCCTAGCCTGCAGTTTGATGGACATCATGTCTTCTTAAGTTTAGGACATTGCCAGTTTTCGGGCAGTGGTGATGAACTTGTTTTTTTTTGCATTTTAAACAAAAGTTTTGAATTCGCATTATCTCGAACATTGTGTTATATTTTCCTGTTACGTAGGTACTGGTATGTCTACCTATGTCCCACGTGTAGCTGGGTGAGGTGATATGAGCGGCGTGGGCTTGGCTGTTGCGCCACCTGGCGGTCACCTAGCATTTGTGTTGCAACGTATTCGAGTATGTGTCGCCTGGAAGCATTCGCAGCTAGTGATGTGACTGAGTCTGTCGATGATGAATGTTAAATCATTTTCGTTGAAAATGAAATGGTAGGAAGGCAAAATCCGCCAATGTCGGAATGTTGTTTGTGATAAATATTTTGCATCAGACATTTATGGATTTTTTTATTACTTATACGTTTTCTTTTTTGTAGGCCCAGCTTCTTTATACCTTATAATGTAGGATACAATTTTCCATGAAGACAATAAGTATGAACGCAGCTATGACTGAAAGAGAGTCTAACATGTGTCATGTGTAAAAATAGAAGAGAGCGAGATAGAATGAAAAATGGTCGAAGATGGCAAACTAGCAAATAAAGACATAAAAGATGTAATTTTTTAAATTGAAATATAATAAAAAGTGTCCCATCCCATCGCCCAGAGGTAATCATTCCCCACATAAATAAGTAGTAGTAGGCGGGAAAGCAAAGCTATTTAGGTGTTTAAGTAATTTCCAGGTTATGTCAGGTAGTTCTACTTCTTAACTAAAAGGTACGTCTATTATCTCTAGCACTGATCGGCTGCGTGTTTATTAAACTATCGATAGTAAGCAGTCACAACATTATCGACCTGCTCATGTGCAGGGCGCGGTCGCTCGCCTTGTGCATATGTGCGAGTAACACGCTCGTACCGACAGCAACATAAATAACTAAATGATGTACCGTCAACTAAATACTCATAGTTGTACTGCTGAGCAGTTTGTTGCGCCACTTCTTCTTTCCAAATAAAGCACTAGGAAGTGGAAAAGGGCGGGCGTAATTTCTTATGTAATTTTGACGTTCAAAGAGTGCTGATTCTCAGCCTAATTTGTATAAATGCCTTGTATTTTGATAGCTTTAATGTTTGGTTAAAATGTATGGATGATTTGTATTGCTTACAGAAAGTTCTGATGGGATCATTATCATTACTTTCAGGGTATTAATATCTAAATATTTTATCATGTTTAGATATTGATACCCATTACGCCCGCGGAGTTTCTATGACTATGTTACTAAGTAGTCATATATAAAATTACTAAATCATTAACTTTTTTAATCGTTTTCGCATTTTCTACATTGTAGGTTCTTGAAATGCATGGGCAAACAACTTGAGATCTCCAAATAGAGAATACATTTTTGGAGGCCACATTGACTGAATATATTTTCTTTGATGCCTTTGATTTGAATATTAACTTACGGAAATAAAAAATAAAAATTGTCTCCGAAATTGATTTTGCCAACGCTACTCAAAACCAACAATAATAATATATCAAAATATAAGATAATTCGGCTCCGATCGGCCACCGATAACGCCGACCGATACAGCCGCTTGTTTTGCTGACCGTACACATATATTAACCTAATTGATTTACATACATATTGGACTATTATATTTGCGAACCGTACGTGTTGCAGTAATGGCCGATTTAATTTTATCTGAAGCCAGGTGTTAAGAATTAATTTAGTAATTATTGTTGGTGGGGACAAAAAATCGTAGGGCGCTATACGTACTGAAGGTTTACTGCTAATCTCCTAGAATAATAGCTATCTCACTATATATTTAGATAGGTAGATAAAACTAATTTAAAAATGTGTCGAAACTCGAAAGTCAAGAAGTCAAGACAAGAAATTTTATTTTCCTACGGTTTCATGAATTCTTGGCCAGGGTCATTCAAAAGCGCGCTGGGTTGACGATATCGTCAAAGTCGCAGGAAACACCTGTATGAGAGACGCACAGAATAAGGAAGTGTGGCAGAAGAAAGAGGAGGTCTTTACCCCACAGTGGGCGATTTTGGGCAGAAATGATGATGATGATGACTTCTTGACTGACACACGATGTATACTTTTACCCACAGAAGTAATAAGTAAGTTGTAGGACTTGTTCCTAAGGCTAACTGTGATTGTTAAGTCATAAGTCATTTGTTGAACATAGGTACAATACCTACAATCTATAGATATATCGACGGCCCCCACGTATACTATCGAAATTGCAAAAAAGCCATTTTCGTTTTATTGCACTAATAGCAAGTAGAGATAAAGTTGTATAATTCTATATAAAAATTATGTACCAATTTTTATACCCTCAACTATTTTTCAATCGAACAAAATCGAAAATACATGAAATGAACATACTAAAACATCGAACTTGCCACTTTCGATATTATACGCGGTCAGCGGTGCGCGGGCGCGACACGAAACTACCTGTTTCGTCAGTGTTACCCGAATATGTGAGCGGAACGCACGCGTGGATTTTGAGGTTAGGTTTAGGTTAGTTTTTATAAGTTTTAGTTCAAAATGAATAGAAGAGGTTTACAAATGATAAATATGATAAAACAACGCAGTGAAGGTGCACCAGAACATATTACTTCCGAAACAAATGATAATCAACCCGGTAAGTTTTAAAGTTTTTCATTCTCTTATGCGTTTTTTTTTTGTTTAAAATCTAAAATGTAAAAAATATATAAATTTGTTATTGGAACCTGTGTAGTGACGGTCTATTTATGACAAAAATTAGTCAATTTTTTGTTGTTTTGGAATAATTGATTTTAAACTATTGAAAGTGGTAGATTCGATACTATACTGGTACAAAGAGTAAATTTGTTCTATCGAATGTACCACTTTCGATAGTTTTCCCTGGTATTTGTACTAGCAAAATTATCGAAAGTGGTACATCCGATACTTTTTTCTGCTATGAACACATGGAATGTACCACTTTCGATACTTTACTACGACAAAGTAATAGATTGCCCTGCATTTTCGATATTATGTTGTATTAATTTGATTTTTTTTTTTTTGCATTTTCAGTATCTCCAATCCGGTGTCAATTCACCGACGAGGAGTGGAGATATTTAAATGACATTTGCAATGAAAATGATGCGGTTGATGGGACTATTGTTCATAATGATTCTGATATCGTTATTTTTGATAGCAATGAATGTACTCCGGTTCCATCTCCTAATTCTATTCAAGATTTTGATTGTCCAATAAGCCAAACCGAACAATCTTGTACCAACGATGTTCAAGTACCTTGTGACATTCCAAGTGTAAATCCTATTCAAGATTTTGATTGCCCAATAAACCAAACCGAACAATCTTGTACCAACGATGTTCAAGAACCTTGTGACATTCCAAGTGTAAATCCTATTCAAGATTTTGATTGCCCAATAAACCAAACCGAACAATCTTGTAACAACAATGTTCAAGAACCTTGTGACATTCCAAGTGTAAATTCTTTGATATCAGTATCAGCATCTGAACCAGGTACACCCAATACCTACACTGTCAGCAGAAAAAGGACCCTCAAGCAAGATCCGGGTAAGAAAAGAAAGAGGCATGTAAACCAATGGACTGATGTTCGTAGGAAATTGCTGAAAAATTCCGGACAAAAACACATAAGCAAAAAAGGTAAGGAAATGCCAGCCAAAATACTGAAAAGTCCATGTCCTTTGACTTGCAAGCTGAAATGCTCCATTAATATTAGGGAAGAAATAAGACAACTTATTTTCGATAAGTTTTGGAAACTTTCAGACCACTCTAAGCAATGGGAGTATATTAACAAATTTACTAAGAAAATTGAAAAAAAGAGGCAAACTAAGGAAGGACCATCGAGAAGGAAGTTCACTACTAATTATTACTTACCTGTTCCGAACGCAGATTCCAATATCTTTGAACCAATAAAAGTGTGCTTAAAAATGTTTTGTGCCACTTTGGCTATTACAGACCAATTCATACGTACAGCGCAAGAAAAGCTAGACATAAGTGGTGTAACGGGAACTGATAACAGGGGAAAACATCTTAATCACCCTAAAAAAATTGACACCGAGATGATCCGTAGTGTTTGTGATCACGTGAAGTCATTTCAGCCTGTTGAGTCCCATTATACCAGGAAAAGCAGCAGTAAATTGTACTTGGATAACAATCTAAGTTTTGCTAAGATGTTTGCATTATACAAAGAATGGAATCAATTGCAAAACTACAACAATACAGCACAAACTGAAAGGCAATATCGCACTATTGTAAACGACAACATGAACGTTGCATTTTATATGCCGAAAAAAGATTTATGTGACAAGTGTCATGCGTTTGATAACATAGAAAATCCTACCGAAGAAGAAAAAGAATCTCACGCCAAGCATCTTTCTAACAAGAAAACTGCACGAAAATACAAAGCTGAGGATAAAGAACTAGCTATTCAAAATCCAAGTCAAATAGTATGTGCAACTTATGACTTTCAGAAGGTACTTAACTGCCCTAGTGGAGAGGTTTCTTTGTTTTATTATAAAAGGAAGTTGTCACTTATGCATTTGACAGTATTCGATGCTGGAAAAAAGGAAGCATCATGCTACATGTGGCCTGAAAATATCGCTAAACGTGGGGCTAACGAGGTTGCTAGTTGCTTGTTAGATTTTATTCAACTTAAAGTAACAGATGGAGCACAAGACTTCAGATTTTGGTCGGATAACTGCGCCGGACAAAACCGTAACAGAGTTGTCTACAGCCTCTATATGTACACTAGCAGAAAATTCAACATCGACATCACACACCGATTTTTAGAGTCTGGTCACACTCAACAAGAAGCAGACAGTGTGCATGCTCTTGTTGAGAGATCTTCCAAAGGCAAAATAATTTATACCCCTGACCAATGGTACGCGTTAGTTCGTTGGGCGAAAACGAACAGTTCTCCTTACAAAGTTACTGAAGTGACTCAAGATATGTTATTTGATTTTAAAACCTTGTTAGACAACAGAAATTGGAAGAAAAACACTGAAAATCAAGATGTGAGGTGGAATAATATAAAGGAAATTCATATAAAAAAAATTGACCCTAATACTATTCTTTACAAATATGACCTGGACTCAGACTACATGACACTAAATACTTTAGTTCGAACCCGTCGAAATAAAAAAACCTTGGTTAGAAATCAAGAAAGTGAATTGTCGCCATTATATTCTAGCAGCTTGCCGATATCGGAAGCAAAATATAAAGATTTATTGTCACTTTGTAATGCCGGACACATTCCAAAGCAATACCATAATTTTTACAAAACACTCCAAATTTCTCGAAGCAATGATGAAGAATTTAACGAAGAGGACTGAATAGTTTATTTTTTACCATTATTTGTAGAATTTTAAGAACATTGGAACTGATTGTGACTGAGGTTTAGAAGAATGTTAAAAAAACTAATAGCCTTGTTGAGCAACTTCATGTTTAATTTGTTATTACCTAGAGTTTTAAGAAAAACAGATTGTGATTTTATTTGCTATTATTTATATAATCTAATTACTAAAAAAAATTACGATCTCATTTATTACTCACTTTCTAGTGTAAGCTCAAAAAAGCTCAGTACCTAAATAATAATTATTATCTATTTACATTGATTGTTGATTAATACTAAAGCATGTTGAGTACCTAACTTAAGAAAGTTTAATAGTACATAAAGCAAATGTTGTGATAATCATCTCGTGATGATCTCTTTTATAATTAATATGATACGATTGATAAAGTGTGTTAAGTTTTCTTTCCTTTTTTGTTACAAACGATTATGTAGATTGTAATTTCAAGAGCTTAAGACTTACATAGACTCATATTCTTAGTATAAAGTTAGTACTATGTTCTGTACTATTATTGCTTTATAAAATCATTGTGCCATAAACATAATTTTATCTTTTTACTCTTAGAAAACGAAATATCTTGTAAAAATTCTGATAGATAAAACATTAAAAACATTGAAATGTCATCTACAAGGTAAAAGCCGCTTTGTAACTAAGTATTTGTGTTTTTTAATTCTTTATTTTTAATACAAATTGTTTGATTAAATGTCTGATCGTGTTTTTCTTCATTTCCCAGAAAAAGCTTGACATAAATAAGTAGTAGGAAGGTATCTTAAATCGAATCTAGTCTTATGTTACCTTGGCTTGAGCAATTTAACAAAGAAAACAATCGAATCTACCACATTCAATATTTTACTAGAAATTGTTGCCGCGGAAAAGTATCGAAACGGGCACATTCGATATTAGACTAGAATATTTTGTCATAGATAACTATCGAAATTGGCATATTCGATAAAAAAGTAACCAGCAGTAACCAAGTAAAGTATCGAATGTGTAATATTAGAAAAAGTATAATAATTATCAAAAACTATAGTAGACAGTATAAAACAGTAAAATTTTCCACTTAAGATACATCGGTAATACAAAATTTTGGAATTTTATGTTTAACAAAAATCTAAATCTAAACTTAAAGTCGCTCTCCTGTAAAGTAGAGGTTTTGCAGTTTCAATACTTTACGTGGGGGCCGTCGATATATAATAACATATTAACAAAAAGAATGTGTGCGTTTGTCAGTTTGTTCTGGACATATATTCCGGATTGGCGCAAAAACGGCTGATCAGATTAAGATTTAAATTTAGCACACAAATAGTTTATAACCTGGATAAACACTTGGTAGGTACTTCTAATCTGTATCCCTTGGGATATTTTCCGACACCCACGCGGGCATAGATACTTTGCAATGCAGTGAAATATCAAAGGCTTAAATAATTAAAAATAATAATAATGAAGGAATCGATAAGGGATTTCCTTAAAACCTGATTGTGATAGAAAATTAGTTACGCAGTTGGGCAACTGGTGCAGGTTCTTTCGTTCTGATTGATCTCCCCATATATGGTAGCCTTTATTATTTACATGTTTCTACTCAGAACGCAGTTGCAGGCAGGTACAATATAATCCCGTGCAATGTAAGGTTTCTTCCTAGTGACCATCAGGACGGTCCAGTTTTAATCTTGTTGTGCATGCGCCGAGGTTTAGCTCAAACGTGCCGGCATTTATATTTATAAGTATAAAGCTTTTGTTATTGTGGCGAGTGCATTCGTACCTGAGAAAGTAAACAATATCATCTGCCTGCCTTTTCCCAACTATGTTGGGGTCGGCTTCCAGTCTAACCGGATGCAGCTGAGTACAAGTATTTTACATGAAACGACTGCCTATTTGATCTTCACAACCCAGTTACTGGGAAATACGAAACCCCTTGGTAAGACTGGTTGTCAGATTTTCGGGCTTCTGACGGCCTGAAACGACTGTCAAAGATCCAAGAATAACAGTCTGGGAAAGTAAACAACATGATTATAATATTAATTTTTAGGGCTAACATATATGATACTTTTTATCCCGATATTCCCACAGGATCGAAACCTATGCGGGTGAAACCGCGGGGCACAGCTAGTACGATATATATTCTAAACCGCGATGTGACAGATGAACGGCTGAGTGTTGCCGGTTTTTTGATCTGTAGTTAAACTCAACCAATTGTCTTAGAGTTTAGACCTTTTAGACTTAATTTGATTCTTATGAGAATAAAATAAGCCTGAGAAAGTTTAAAAAAAAAAAACAATTGTTAAAAATAGTAACTAATGGTTAAATTTTTGCAGTGTGTTTTTTATCAATTTTTAGTTTATCTAATGGTTAAATATCATTGCTAACGGTCAAATAATTATAACTATTAGTTTAAAAACATGCAATTAATAGATATCATTAGATAAAGTAAAAATTGATCAAAAAACACATTTTGCAAAAAATTAACCATTAAGTAGTTACTATTTTTAACAATTGGTTGAATTTAACTACGGATCAAAACACGGTTTTTTGATTCGTAGTTGAAATTTCCCTATATTTTTGACAAGTTTTTAACATTTGTCGCCGAGATGAGACTGCGAATAGATTTTTAACGTTTTAAATTACGAGAATACTTAATTAGCCTTCAGATGTATGAACGTAAACAAAACAGAAGGAGTATGTAAGGTAAGGAAGGAACACGGGTGGGTTTTAATCAGTAAGAGTCTGACACTCCCTTTCGCTCCACCTCTGGGTGGAGCGGAAGGGAGTGTCAGACTCGGGAGGACGCGGGAGGGGGAGTCATTTGATGATTTCCCATCATCAAAAAAAAAAAAAAAATGGTAGTGTCTACTTACCCTTATGGGAGAAGGTGTAACTTTATATATGTTTTATTTATATACGTACTTGTATATTATAAAAGGAGAAACTGTCTGACATATCAACGCACAGCCGAAACTACTGGTACTACTTAGGAATGTGAAAGGACAATGTCCAAATTGGCCCTGTGCAATAAAGAGTATCAGATTAAACGATAATTAATCGCCTATTTTATTATTTAAGTTGCAAATACTTCTGTATCACGGACTAGCTGTATTCCAAAATGTACTTTTAATAGAATTTAACGTGACTAATAACATAAGATCGCCATCTTCGCCTAATGTCATGTCGTGTCAGAAGTGAAATAGGGATGTCCAATCAATTATAATCGATTGATTGAATTATTATTCGATCGATTGTGTTTTCTTTTCTAAAGTGTATTTTTAAAAACCTAATAAGAATACTTTATGTATGCAGTCATACTCCAATTTAAATAGGTAGTAAGAATAATATTATACAGTAATCAAAACTTTTTATTTTGATTATCTAATTCATTTTTACGACAATTATTACAAAAATAACGTTTCTCTTTCGGCGTAAAATAAACCATTGTCATACATAGGTACTTGTAATGTTTATATGACAAAGGTGATGTAACAGACAGTTTGAAATAATTTAAGAACACAGTAAATCTTAATCGAAAAAATCGATTATTGGTGTGGTGTCGTACTACATCCCTAGTTTTGCTGTGAACGTCACGTCGCGTCGTTAGTTTAAATGCATTTTAATTTTGCACTTGCATCCACTTTTTAGAAAAACAACTGCATAGGTACCTAATTATCTAGGTAGGTATTATGATATTACCTACTTTTCAGTTTCTTAAAAATCACTCAGAGCTATGAAAAATCGTAGGTACCTACATTTAATATTCGTTGTTATGGTTAGATTATAACCTCAAAATCTGATACTTTTTTTGAAATATACCTTTTTTGCAGCTAGTCCGCTACAAATACAAGATCTTTTAAGAATCTACTAATGATAGAGAATACAATACATAATTATCCGATGCTCTTGGCTCCAGGGCCAACAATGTATGGACGCAGAGCAATGTCCTTTGCACACCGCTTCCTTCTATAATGTAGGGGAGCACTAAGAAGGGGTTGTTGGAAATTCAACCTTTAGGGGGAAAAGGGGGGATTTTGTTTGTATGAAAAATCTTATTCCTTGAGTTAATAAACTTGAAACTTGGCACTGATACTTATCTAAGTAAATTATAAACTTTGTCACTACCCCCTAAAGGGGGATTGGGTTGGTTTCAAAGTTTGTATGGAAGAATTTAGCGCGCAGTCCGATTTACTCAATATGTAACAGCTCGAACAGTTTGATTAAAAGCGTGATTTTACGACCGCACATAATTACATATTGCTACAGTAACGTACCTACTACTTAAGTATATATTGGCTAAATAAATTTAAACGTATGTAACACGTATAAATCTATTTCTGGGCGTGGGCAATGCTTGCTAAAGATCAATGTCAGTTGGTTATGAATTAATTAAGTTACTCTGTAGTTATTGCCATGTCATTTTGAGTACAAAGTGTATTTTGTTTTTGGTTAATTTGTTTCGTCCGGTGCACCCTGGGACCCTTTTTCTTAGGACCGCGTGGAGTTATCAAGTTGAAATTAATATGAAATACTCAAGGCTGTGATCCCTTGAAGCAGTGAAAAAATTAAACGTCTAAGTCAACGCAATCGAAAGATACTGGCGTTTACGTTCCGTAACCTGTATATTTTGACACTCACAAGGGAATCAAAACCTATAGGATACTTCCCGTTTACCTAGAATCATGAAATTTGGCAAGAAGCAATATCATGTAGCACAAGTAAGGAAAAAAAAATGAAAAAGAAAAAGAAGTTGGTGTACGTTAGGGTTGTGCAAAGAGTTTGCTTAAAACCAGTAAGTAACCTCAGTCTTAACTCTTTAAATCAATCTTAAGTAATAAGTTTCCATATTTTAAACCCATCTGGAATGCAATTAAAAAAAAAAACCGGCCAAGTGCGAGTCGGACTCGCCCATGAAGGGTTCCGTTACGTTACGATTTATGACGTATTAAAAAAAAACTTCTCACTAGATCTCGTTCAAACCAATTTTCGGTGGAAGTTTATATGGTAATGTACATCATATATTTTTTTTAGTTTTATCATTCTCTTATTTTAGAAGTTACAGGGGGGGGGGGGACACACATTTTACCACTTTGGAAGTGTCTCTCGCGCAAACTATTCAGTTTAGAAAAAAATGATATTAGAAACCTCAATATCATTTTTGAAGACCTATCCATAGATACCCCACACGTATGGGTTTGATGAAAAAAAAAAATTTGTGTTTCAGTTCTAAGTATGGGGACCCCCAAAATTTATTGTTTTTTTTCTATTTTTGTGTGAAAATCTTAATGCGGTTCACAGAATACATCTACTTACCAAGTTTCAACTGTATAGCTCTTATAGTTTCGGAAAAAAGCGGCTGTGACATACGGACGGACAGACAGACAGACAGACAGACAGACAGACAGACAGACAGACAGACAGACAGACATGACGAATCCATAAGGGTTCCGTTGCCATTTGGCTACGGAACCCTAAAAAACCATGCGCAGGCGTTTTTATTAAGAAAGATTTCCCAAGCTAACTATACCCAAAAGTTCTAGGTACAATAGCTTTCTAAGACTCACACGCAAAATAATTTTCTTGCAACCGAAATAAACAAACAAATATTTGATACAACTCAAGATTAACAATCAAATACGGTTCGCAGTGTGTCAGTACGTCTGTAAGTACGAAGCTGTCACAAGTCAAACAATCTGTGCACTGTAAATATTGAATGCTAATAAGCTCGGCTTTTATCTGCACATGTGTGAACGTGCTTAGGGTTGTCGAGCCGCAAAGTTAACTGTCATTTACAAAGTATAAATCAAAAGTCATTTATTCAGTAAATAGTGGTAGTAGTAGTTTTTTATTTATTTAGTAAATTAGGCTGAGAATCAGCACTTTTCGAACGTCAAAATTACATAAGACAGTCCCCCAAAATGCCAGCCCTTCACCACTTCCTAGTGCTATCGCCTAGTCCGTCGGTCCATCCGTCCATGTCAGTCATTTTACTCGGAGACTATTTGCCTCTTCGACTTTTCGGCGAAAAGCAGGCGTGATGTTATGTTATGTTTATTTAGTACTATCATCATCATTATTTTCTTACCCTTATTCCAATTTATTTGTGGTCGACGCAATACGTCTTTATCTTCCATGCTTCTCTATTAGTCGTCATCTCGGTAGTCACCCCCTTTCTAACCATATCATCATTCACACAGTCCATCCATCGTTTCTTTGGTCTTCCCCTACTCTCATAGCCATCCACATTCATACTCAAAACATTTTATCTACAACTCACATGAAGAGTTGTAGATAAAAAGTTACTCTCGCGCGCCACCCCTGTGTTCACATGTCATTTGACGACAACGCACTGCATCTCGGTCAAGGCCGCCAACTGATTTTTATTCAACCTGTCAAGTGTGAGCTGTTCCTTAAGTGCTGGTAATGTTACCAGCTTTTTATTTTTGCCCAGTTTTGGCCTTGTGAAGCCTACCTTTGACATTACATACACATAAGATTAAATAAAAGTGAATACATGAATATTTATGTATTCGTTTTTAATAAAATTGATCCCATTAAAGTACGGATAGTTAAGATTTAAACTTGGATATATATAATGTACCTATATGATAGACTTTACTTAATGGAGGTAGTTAGTTGGTTGATGTTTCTTTGCAGAGGCACAAAATAAATGTCGACTCCATTTATATAGTTTTTTTTTTTTATAAATGACGTGTGAAAGTGTTTGCGTTAGCCTATTTATAGAATACACCACTTTATTTTATTTCATTATGATTCTATGGTTAATTCGTATCGGTAAGCGTAGTGTGAAACGCCCCCCAGCTAGATGGATCGACGTCCCCAAAAAGGTTGCTGGGACAAACTGGATACGGAAGGCGGAGGATAGGGTGTTGCGGCAGGGAGAGGCCTATGTCCAGCCACGGACTGTGATATGCTGAGTTGATGGTTAATTAACTCTCCGTTAAAACCCACTTAAAAGTCGTTAAACGCACTATCTCTTTAAAGAACGATGAGCGAGTTCTCAAAAATTCTCACAAATAATCATTTTAACAGGGAACTGTGAAAACTGACAACATTGACAGCTGTCAAAACACACATCGTTTAAAATATCAACTTCATACCTAATGATGATGTCTGTGGCCTATAATCCAGCGAGCATTGGACTGGAACTGACTGGAACTAACTAGAACGTTCAGTTATGTAGGTAAACTGCATGTAGCTTACCTACATCTACGTGCACGTAACGATACAAATTATTATAAAAACCCGTCTTTTTGTGTATGAGCAGCTTAATTTGGAAATACCAGAAATGTACCGAGCAAAAAAGTGCGATGATCGTTAGTGTTTTGAATTATTTACAATGTAAGTTGCTGTTTCCTTGACTAAGATTATAAGGTAATTTAATTTGCTATGCCAAGACGACCTACTGACCGTGGTGTTAATGTTTTAAAATGCAATGAAATTTATTTGCAAGAATTGTAGTGTACATTACAGATGTTCGGGTTTTTTTTAAAAAAGTTTCTAAAACAATTCGCTAAAACTAGCGTGCACAATTATTGATTACATTAATTAAATAAATGAATCTAATAAAATCGGTACAGATATCAAGCTACTACAATCTGCCAAATTTCTTAAATAGGTTTTGTTCTTTATCGCTGAAACATTAAGGTTCAAGGTTGATTGGGAAAATTTTACAGTTTCGGGTAGCTTGACCTGCTGCGCAGCTGGCGTCTGTACGTAAATCATAGTGATTAAATTTAGGGCTGATTTTTCAATCGACATATAATTTTTATTCGTGGATAAAACTGACGTCTGACAGATTTTAATTGTCAAAAATTCAAAATTATTCCTCGGATAAAACTATCTGGCGTTGGACAAAACAGCCCTTAAATGTCAAGTATTTTTCAAATTATAATAGTAGCATGTCAGTGTGAACCTTTAAAGTCTAATACTCTTATATTATAATTGAAGAACAGTCCGTCTAAAACCAAAAATTAGATTGACTAGAAAATGTTTTTCATTATTTTAATGTTGTTTTTTCTAGATGTGTGTTGGCATCACGTTATTTAACTTATCTAATAAGGAATTTGACTCCGCCTTAGAGTGTAAATGTGTTGCAAACAAAAAAGGTGATGAGAAACGAAACGGTGGTGAGAAACGAAACGGTGGTGAGAATCAAAACGGTGGTGAAAAATGAAACAGTGGTGAGAAACGAAACGGTGGTGAGAAACGAAACGGTGGTGAGAAACGAAACGGTGGTGAGAAACGAAAAAAAGGTGTGGCGTGCTGTTCCACAAACGATGGGACACTTAATATCATGTCCTACGTGTCATAGCTGCGCGTTACACTGAAGGTCAATTCTCGTAATTTAACACAGTCAAAATCTAGCCGCAGTCTCATCTCGGCGACAAACAAATATCAAAAACATATCAAAATGTAGGGAAATTTTTGACAGATTGAGACAGATCAGACTGTGAACGTTCTTAAAATAACAAGAATGGCCCCTCTGATGGACGCTAGTGATGGCGCCAGACACGTAGCCGAATGTTGGGCCGAGTCTATTTAGATTGCCGTCGAAACGCTAAGAAGAAGAAGAGAAATTTGATGTATCAAGAATTCCGAATATTCGTGAGGAAGAAGTTGGCCTAGTTTCTAGATTTTGTAGTTGAGGATCTCAATTTAAGCCTGTGGTCCAGTTGAGACACTATCTTCTGTTGGTACTAAAAAGTACTACTTACCAAAACCTATTTCATCCACTAAACAGCTTTGCTGTGTTCTGAAATGAAGGGACATACCCTACTGGCCAGGCTAGGGGTTTAAAAGCCCATGAGATTTCTCTAATGTTGGCATCATAGTATATTTGTTACTATCAATCTCAATCTCTCTCATTTTGAAGGATATTGCTAATCCATTGCTTTATAATTATGTTTGAAAAATGTTTCTGCTCAACAACGTAAATAACACAATGAATGTTGTTGAACTGTCAAAACGAAACCCATTGCTACTGATAGTATGTTACGCAACTACCCCGCTGGTACCGTGAAGATCGAAAAGAGCTTCACACTACCTACCTACCTATAGTACATCCACATTCGCACAGCTATGTTTAAGTCCCATATAATATGAGGCGAGCCTACTGCCATCAACCGGGCACAAATCCCGACCCCGGGATGCTACTGAGAAATTCCGGATGGAAAATTCCAATAACTCTTTGCCGAACCCGAGAATCGAACCCCAGGACTTTATGCTCGGCAGTAAAGTTGTCATAAAATAAAACGCCCGTTTTGACATTTGAGAATGCGTTCTTGACACCTGTCAGTTTCATACAAACGAATACGTGTTTTGCGAATTTGATCTTCATTAACTACTAGAACTGTTAATGTCAAAACGGGCCTTTTATTTTTTGACAACATTAGCGCTGCGACCACTAAACCAACGAAGCAGTCACACAAAGGCAGTGGACAAAGTTATGTGGTCA
This sequence comes from Apamea anceps, assembly GCA_951799955.1. NCBI lineage: Eukaryota > Metazoa > Arthropoda > Insecta > Lepidoptera > Noctuidae > Apamea > Apamea anceps. Next base: position 1,166,390 of record OX637524.1, on the reverse strand, counting down.
TCAAGGTCAAGTGCAGTGGCAAAGTGGAGCAATGATCATCTGGACTAATTAAGTGTTTCGCAAATAATTTTGCAATGAATACAGAAGCTATTTATATCGAAGCGTTGACAAGTTGCATTTAAAAAACTAACAATGGAGATGTTGCAAAAACAAGAAAATAATCATTATAGAAATCTAACAGACGTCCTAGATTTTTTCATGTATATATGTTGAGGCCTAGGCAAAGCGAATAAGAACATCATGTTCATGTTCATCATGTTGGAACTTACTTATATTGTAACATCGAAATGTACACATGAATGCAATAAAGAGTTTGAGTTTGAACTATTGAAGAGCCCCTAGCTAGAGTGCTAGAAGATATCTTCGACCTTAAGAATACAGGAAGCAACTGATTTTGTACTGTATGATCATTAAATAAATAGATAAATAGAAGACAAAGCATTTAATGAATCACAAAGCACTTACATAATTCCGATCCAGCCTGTCCCTTGTTGCCCTCTCCCAGTGACGCCCTAAGCCGAGGGGATGCCCTTAGCAAGTACTTTTTAAGTTTTTTAAACCTTGGCTGGAGGCCTTAATTTATTGAGGCATCCACAGGCAAGCCCGGTTAAGCAGACGACCACCTCAAAGGTAGAACTGCAAGATGACAGTCCAAAAAAACAAAAAATTAAGATTTCACTCATTCCATGGGCAGCTCTTGGCAGCAGAGTCCAGTGAGGTAATTGAAAGAAGGAAAAGTATTTTTTTTGGGACCGGAAATACATGTCCCAGAAAAAAAAATTACTTTTCTTGCTAAATAAAAGCGTGTTACACTGTGTTCTAAATGTTGTTTAATGTTCCATCAAAATGTAACACGGTGTTATTTATTTCTTATCAGGTTCAAATTATTTTTAACTTTTTAGTCCTTTTTATTAATAGGTAATAAAAGCTTGTTTTTAAAAATTTTTTTTTTTTTCTTTCAAGGGTAGCGATGTAGTACGAAACATACAACACGTATGCAAGCCTGACTTTGAGAAGAATAAAATTGCTGTTTCGGTATCAAGATAGAAAAATAAAGTTGTCAAAAGTGATAAACCAATACCAAAACTATATAATGAAACATTAAAAAGATTAATTCATAAAAAGGGTAATAACTCAGCTCGGAACTATCCACTTTTCACTAACATACAAAATTCTCTTTACGAAAGTCGCAATAAGTCTTTATCGGTCACCAAAACAGTTTTTACGAACTAAGAAGATGTGCAAATACCTGAAAAGTTTCATTACATCGTTCTCGCTGATTACTTATATGAAGGAGACCGTATGCTCCTGTGTTGTATCCCAGAAGCAAGACAAATATTACACACCATAACTGAATTTTTTATAGACGCAACCTTTAAAGCATGTCCGCCACCATTTCAAGAACTTGTGAGCTTCCACGATCAATACGGAAGTTCAACAGAAACGACTAGAGTAGTGCCCGTTATATTTGCTCTATTAAGCAACAAGTCTCAGTCGACCTATGAAACTATGTACGATATTATAAAAAACAAAACTTATTTCACTGTGACTTTCAGATTGCGAACATCAACGTTCTGATAATAATGTTTCGGGATATCAAAATAGCAGGCTGCTATTATCACTGGCATCATTGCCTGTGAAGAAAAGTAGAATCTTTATTGGAAAAATCTAGATGCAGTCTGTCAGAAATCTAGTCTCAGTAGGCTACGCTCCCGAGAAATTGCGCTGATTATCCTTTTTTTATTTTACAATAAATTGTTTTATGTTATTAAGAAAAAATAAATTTGTTTAGAAGTAAAATTAGTTTTTTTTTAAAGTAGGTATTTACGGTAGTAACACGGGCTATTTATTTTTTCCCTTCTAACAGCTCAATACTGGAGTAGTAGGAAGGGTAATAAAAACTAAAGGTATTACAACTGGTATTAAAATTGGTCGTAACTAGGGCAACAAAGGATTATAACTAACAAAATAGAGATTAATTTTTGATGACAAACGACAGGACGACGTTAAGAGGATAGCAGTCACGTGGTCTTTGGCGTTCATTCCATACTAACATATTCCTGTTTTCTCCCTGGTTAATGATGCTAGTCCAAATATTTTTTTATGACATAATGTATATCGACCACTGTCCCAATGTTTTTTTTTTATTTTTCTAAATCACACTTTCATTGCGGGTTCCAAGAGAGTTGTATCACTTCTCTGGGACTCAGCGAGCTTCTTGGTCTCGAGTTTTTTCTGGTCGCCATTGTTGTTGATTTTGGCTTACAGGAGTTGCAGTGAATGGGAATAGAGTCGCCCCAACATAGTCTGGAAAAGGCTAGGCAGATGATGATGACTGTGATCCCTTTGTTGCCCAAAATAAAGATTATACAGGATAATTTTTTATGCAGTGCGTAAATTTTCACAGGGTGTTCTACCCATGAATATGAACAACTTTCACTATGGGACCATCTCTGAAATCACAAAAAAAAAATCAGCTGTTTCTTATAAAAGTTCAATACCTACTCGACCAAAATGTATGAATCTGCTGATTTTTTTTTCGTGATTTCAGAGATGGTCCCATAGTGAATGTTGTTCATATTCATGGGTAGAACACCCTGTAAAAATTTACGCACTGAATAAAAAAATATCCTGTATATTTAGCCAGGGAATTTCCCGCTACACTATGAACTGTTTCATAAAAATCTTTACAGCCACTCTGGGCGCCGTAAATACGTTTCTAAAAAAACTACCATGCAGTACAAAACATGTTTAGTGGGCAATACTTAGTAGCCTTTTTATTACTAACAATAATCCTTGCAATGAGAAGGACAAATACCTTTCTTTCTTTCCTAGAACTGTGTGTGAACCTGTCTGAGTGACAGATGATTTCACAACTCCTGCCAAGAGTTAGACCGGTTCTAGTTAGACTTGTGAACTGAAATATTAGTAATCATCGTATGGGACAGTGGCTCTCAACATTCAAGAACGTCAGAGAACTTGTGAAGCTCGATCGAGCGGGGTAATTGCGTAATATTATACAATGTCAATCGTTCGCAATGCCTTTCATTTTGACAGTTCAACCACGTTCATTGCGTTGCTGAGCAGACGAATTTGCCCAACCTATGAAGCAATTGATGTGGGATTAAGCATAAAGAAAAGTGGAAAAATATGGAGGAGACTTTTGCCCAGCTGTGGGAATTGTCCCACTGCTGGGCAAAAACCTTTTAATAGTTAACCTAAATTGATAGGTTAAGTGAAAAAAAGGTTTTTTTTATAGGTGCAACATCTTCGTCACTGTCTTCAGCACTCTCGAAGGCTCGAAGACGCTTAGATCCCTTTTTTTCTCAATATGCGCCTGCGCAGCTTTTACAAAAGTTTGACCACCTTTGTCAGTAGGTAAGGCACCAGAATATGTGTTGAATGAGATTATTATGTGCCACGAATTACGTAACTAGTGTAGTGCCCTCATAACCGCACGTGTGTGCCGCGCTTAATGTATTTAGACCATATTAAAATAGGGCTGTACTTGTCGTATACGTTGTCGATAACATTTCTATAGAGGTGCATTAGTCTTCAGTTGTTGACGATACCTTACTTGGAAACGTCGGTATATAGCCCCGCTAGTTACCTTGACAGTTTGAAATATTTATAGATGCCTACAGTTTTTTTCCAAAACTAAATACATAGTACAGACGCCAGCATTTAAGCTACTACAATCTGTCAATTTTCTTTAATAGATTTCCAACTTTATCGCTAAAGCATTAGATTCAAACATGATTGGGGAAATTAGACAATTTGGGGTAGCTTGATGTGCTGGCGCCTGTACTTTTTAGTTTTGGAAAAAAAATATAGGCGTCTATAGATCTATGTTGTGAATGCAGTTCTGCTACTATTTTAAGACATTATATGCTCAACAGCCGTGACGCCTATATGATTGTTTGGGGGTTGTTACAACGATTTCATAACATAACATCACGCCTGTAATTGCCGATGGGTTAGGCAAAAGTATACCTATAGTACACCCACATTTCGCCAGTTATGTTTAAGTCCCATGCAATAGGGCGAAAGCCTGTTTCCATCAAAAGGGCAACAAATCCAGACTCCGGAAATTCCTGATGGAAAAATCCAATAACACTTTGGCTGACCTAGGAATCGAACCCTCGTGCTCAGAATTAGCGTTTGCTACCACTACACCAATGCAATTATCTTAATTTGACTGAGATTGGAGCAGCTTCTTTAAATTCCATGCAATCCATTCATCGTTATTTCGATAAAATAATCTATCTATCTTATCTATATTTTCGTATACAGATCTTTATATCAGCCCATCCCTAGAAACCTGTTCGCCCGACATTAGCATACAATGGTGTGTTCACAGTGTTATTTATTTAGTTCTGTCTCGAATTAGTCACATCCACAACAACTAAGACTAATTAGTTTATAGTAATTACTGCTTGACTTAGTTTTTTTGGGAATTCCTATCGGACATGTAGTTCTAATATTATCTTTTAATTGAGTTGGTACGGGCCATCATTATTTTATTTTATTATGTATTGTATTTTTTTCTGGGTAGGTGATTCTGTGTTAAAAAAGATTGAGTCTGAAATTAGGTTACTATACCATCACCATCTGCCTTGCCTTTTCCCAACTATGTTGGGGTTGGCTTCCAGTCTAACCGGATGCAGCTGAATACCAGTATTTTACATGGAGCGACTGCCTGTCTGATCTTCGTAACCCAGTTATTGAGTAATACGATACCCCTTGGCAAGGCTGGTTGTCAGGCTTTCGGGCTTCTCACGACCAAAGATCTGTCAAAGATCCACGAATGACAGTCGTGAACAATAGCTTAACGCGCTCTCCGAGGAACGGAGGAGCAACTCACACTTCAAGTAACAACAAAACCAGCAGGCATTGATCCAAAAAAAAAACATAAAATCTTTTTATTTTGTCGTCTTTAGGTATTGACACCCATTACGTTTGCTGACTTTCACTGGCTAATTTAACTTGACTCACCTCCTCCTCGTTTCCTCTCTTGTCATTTTAATTTTAATAGTTTGTTAGTTAATTTAGTATAGAAGTTTAACCTTCTCTTGGTATCAATTCCATTCAGATAAATAACGTGATGAACATAACAAGGTGTGCCATCAAACTAATAAAACCTATTGTAATGTTCACAGCCGCCCTTGAACAAAAGCTTGTGTCATCCGAACGTGATCGTCCCTTGTTGACTTTAGGTGCAACTGTCACGCATTGTGTGCGCAAGATCATCGCTATGTATTGTTAGATAAAGTGCTATATATGTGGGTAAGGTTGTGTTGTAGCCTTTTAGGCGACTTAATAAAAGCGGATTTTACGACGGGTCTTCGTGGCTTCTACGAGTGGTTTATGAGGGGTTTACGAATTATAAGAGTGGACCACGAGAAATCTGTGAGGGGTCTACTAGGGTCTACGATCGGGCTACGAGGAGTCGACAAGGTATCTACGACGGTTTTACTAGCGGTCTACAATGGGCTTACGAGGCTTCTGCGAGGGGCCTACGAGGGTGCTACGAGACTTCTACGAGGATCTACAATGGGTCTACAATGCGTCTACGAGGGGTCTACTAAATCCAAGAGTGGTCTATGAGAAGTCTGTGAGGGGTCTACGCGGGTTCTAAGATGGTTCTACAAGCGGAACTAATGGGATTTCGAGGGTTCTGCAAGGGGCCTACGAGGGCACTACTAGACTTCTATGAGGGGTTTACAATGAGCCTATAATGGGCCTACGAGCGGTTTATGAGGGGTTTTTATCGAGTCTATGAAGGGTCTATACAGTGACTACGCTGTTCATAAATCCGAGTAACAAGTACTACGATGACAAACGCCCATTGCAAAAAATTTGTCAACTGTTTAAATCAAAAAGCCTTCATTCAATACATGTATTTTGCAACATCACAAACTCATACATTAACATCAATGTCATAGGTCCTACATAGATAGAGCCTTAAGCTTTACAAAAAAACCCGCGGCAAGTCACGGCCAGACACTAGTCTATGAAACCAGTCGTGCACTGTGCGTACAATTATATTGACATGTGGTCACAATTTACCTGTATGTATGTACTTATGTATGCGTGTTTATGTGTGTGTGTGTGTGTCAGACATGTTGTGCAATAAAGGAGTGGGTTCGCTTCATGCGTGATGAGAGCATTTTGAGTTTATTTGAATGATTTGTTTGGTAATAGTTTTTATTTAAGTTTGTCAAGCTACAAAGTCGAAGTGGTAACGGCCTTACGAGTTGTAGGTCGTAGGTTCGAACCCAGACAGGCGCTTTACTTTGTGTAAATTATTTCATCATCATCGCTCTCAAAACGGTGAAGGAAAATATCGCGAGGAAACCAGCATGTCCTAGAACCAAAAATTCAAAGACATATGACATCGACCAACCCGCACTGGGCCCGCGTGGTGGCTTACGACCCACTCCATCTCACAGAGAGGAGGCCTGTGTCCCAGCAGTGGATACAATATAAGCTGATAATAATGATTATGAGCCTAATTGTGTTGCTATGAATAAAAGCAAGTCGCTTTTGAAAGTCGTTAATGATAGTCAAAAGTCCGAAAGTCCTACCGAGGGGGCTTCTTGTCTTTAGTGTTACCCAGAAACTGGGGTGTGAACGTCAGATAGGCAGTCGCTCCATGTAAAGTACTGGTATTCCCGGGGAAAAATGTAGGTAGGTGATGATGATGGATGATCATACGTAATCCAGTGTTCGCAGTTTCCTCTTGGTAGAAGCAGAACGGGGCAACTGCCCCTATCCATGTATGACAAATAAACTAATATTTATGTAGACCCTTGCTAGTTTTTAAATTGATATAACTGTTATATACCTACACATGCACATACATATACTCACGCCTTGTTCCCGTGGGGGTAGCCAGAAACAACAGGACTCCATCTGCTGCGATTCATAAATACTGATTTTACTTTGTTTACATTCATACCTGAACCATAATTGCATAATACACGTTCAATCGCAATTCGAATGATTTTGAAGGATATTGCTCATCCATTGCTTCATTTGTTTGAAAAATTTGTCTGCTCAACAACTTAAATAACGCAATGAATGTTTATGAACTGTCAAAATGAAAGCCATTACTACTGTTAGTATGTTACGCAATTGCCCGTCTGGTCATACACGCACGCCGTTGCGAGTACTACGCACTTGACCTTCCTAAAGAACATCACCAGTAAGGTCACCATACGTCTTTCTAGTGTACGAATACATTACAGAATCGAACCAAATCTATCAAACCCACTTAGGCACAGACTAACTAGATCCGAAAACAAACACGACATATCTCACGTCGTGACATAAACTTATACTATCTCTCAATCTTAATGAGTGTTACGACACGAATGCCCGTGTCAGGGGATAACATTACAGAGCAGCTGAAACTGAGGGCTGAGCGTTGTCGTACCGCGATTGTATCGACCGATCATGTACTGATTGTAAACTAGCTCTTAATTCGGTGATCGGAGATAATGGTTAAGGGTGGGTTACTTACAAATTCAAGTTCAAAATATTTTATCTAAACTAATATTAAAAAGAGAAAAAGTTTGACTTTTCGTTACGCTTTCACGCTAAAATTGCTTAACAGATTTGAATAAAATTTGGCACATGGGTAAAAAAAAAATGTTTATTTCAATTAACATAGTTGGTTTGCATTATATGGTAGACCATGACCTGGATTAGGATATAGGATACTATTTATCTCGATATTGCCACGGGATCGAAACTTATACGGGTGAAACCGCGAAGCGCAGCTAGTTTCACATAAACTTACAAGGGTACTTACCTATGAAACGTCAGAAGCTAGGTATAATTTCCAATTTTCCGAATTCTAATTGGTCGTTTCGTATGGAGAAGAACTAGCAAGAAACTCCACGCGGTGTCTCTTTTTGGCTTGCCTATCTTTTTTCTCCCTGTATAAGAAGAGTTCTTTGCTCTGCAGTTGGACACTAATAGGCTGGTATTATTATTTATGGATGAAGAAGGAACAGTAATCGAACGCGAATTTTCCTACGTTAATAATTATATGGAAAGGACTTTACAGAAAGTTGCATCATTTTGTTGGCTTCCAACAGTAAGCAAACATTTTCTTTTAATCCAAGGTATTATAAATGGGTTTTACAGCCTGGCTGTCCCTTGCATGTAGTACTACTTACTTTAGTATGTAAATATGTAAAACATTTAATTTATTTTTTATGTTGCCAGTTTCCCAATGATAGCTATGCGGACGAGACCTTCGACGTCGAAGTGTCCTTTTGTTTTTGTATTTAGTTAGTTATATAATTAAGTACCTAGTGTAAATAGTTAGGTAGATGTATTAAATATTGTAAAAGTTATGTAAGTAAAATAATGAAAAATCAGGTGTAAATAAAAAAAAAAAAATGGTTACACATATAATGTGGCAGTGCCTTAACAGATTATCATGTTTTGCTAACAAAATTATTGTTATTCCGACGTCGTAATTATGAATGATCATAATAAGACTTGAAAATACGGACTACTGTTTATACAGTTCGTTCAAAAGAATATATATCTTAGAACATTCAAAATAAGACCGAAAATCGATGTAGAAGTCTTGGGAAATGGCTTGCCAGGTATTCTGCAGTGGAAGCACGGGATATAGCACCTTCATTAGTTTTAAATAAGGTGTATTTAATGTGACTAATGTTGTAGTGTAATTGTGAAAGGTGCAATGTCGGTATTGTCACCAGTAGAGCGACATTGGAGAAGGTCGGTTTAATGCGGGATGTAGTGTCAGCAGTAAAACCAACACTATTTCAAACAATACTGTTTTTTACCACAATACTCTTTATCGAAATTCCGACAGCATTTTTTGAGGCGTTAGACCTTCAGAGGCGTCTAGATCGTTGGCTCTCAACATTATTTTGCCTACATGAATTTTTGGTTCTAGGACATGCTGGTTTCCGCACGATGTTTTCCTTCACAGTTTTGAAAACAGTGGTAATAAAATAAATTACACAAAGTAAAGCGCCTGTCTGGGTTCGAACCTACAACTTGTGAGTCGCGGCAGTTACCACTGGGCTACCACTGCTATAAAACATAAATTAAAAAATTGTAGGAAATCTAGGTTGTAACACTTAAATAAAACGAGATATGGGCTTTTTATAACTGTATATATTATTATTAGCCAATTTAAAATTAACTATGAAAGGTTATATGTCAGTCTATTTGAAAGTGCAAACCCATACAGGAAGGTAATACTAACCATAGAGACTATTGAAGAATCAAAACTCATCTGCCTAGCCTTTTCCCAACTATGTTGGGATCGGCTTCCAGTCTAACCGGATGCAGCTGAATACCAGTATTTTACATGGAGCGACTGCCTATCTGACCTCTACAACCCAGTTACTGGGTAATATGATACCCCTTGGTAAGACTGACTGTCAGACTTTCGGGCTTCTGACTACCCGTAACGACTGTCAAAGATCCACGAATGACAGCCGGGACCAACGGCTATACGTGCTTTCCGAGGCACGGAGGGGTATCGATATGTAAAAATGGTCACCCATCCACAGACCAACCGCGGCAAGCGTAGCTTAACCTGACCGATCGACCTGTGCGGCTGTTATTATTTAGCCACGGGCCCATATTGAAGAATCAAAACTAAAGATTGATTTTTGTAAATAAGTAAATCAACAGGCCTACTTCGGTTGCTGTCACTACCGGTTATCTTTCACCGGTAGTAAGCAGAGGTCGCGTCGTGCGCCTGCGCACTTACTGTGTCAATGACGCCCTTATCTGTCCCAAGCGGAGTTCGATATGTTACCAACTTGTTACGAGCTGGTGGATTGTTTTTAGCCCATATCTTTGTGGATTTTCGGCAAGTAGGAGATGGTCGGATTCCCTGGATGATGAAAGCACAGGGCCGATTGCTGTTTAGACAGCAGTGACCGGCTTTCGATTGTATGATCATCTACTGCTGAATTAACTGGTTGATCTGGCCAGTATGGTGGGTTCGTTTCAAGTTTTATATCTGCATGTTGCTGTAGGTTCGAATGAAAGCCACAGAAGGACTGTCGCGATGTCGTCTTGGCTGACCTCCAAAAGTAGCTTGAGGAAGGTTCTATCTAGATTATGTTCTAGTCAGTGGATCTCTTTTCTTCTGTCCGTTCGGTAAGTTTTTGTGTCCTGCTAGGCAAGGCCTCCCCTGTTTCCTTCCAAACCTCCTGCCTTGAGCGATCTCTGGCCATGTTGGTTCTGCAAACCTCGTTAGATCGTCACACCATCTTCGCGCGGATGTCCTCCGTCTGGCGTCCAATGCGTGAAGATCTTTGCCCATCTCTCCGGGTGCATTTGCGAGACGTCTCCGGCCCACTCCCACTTCAGGCTGGCTGTTTTTTCCGCAACATCCGCTACTTGAGTTATGGTGCGCAGCGGGGTGATTCTGAGAAAATAGAAAGAAAAAAAAATATATTTGGAACACGTACAGGAATTACATACAATAAAAAAAGAACATTACACATTATTACATTAGGAGTATCGATTTTGGTGAAAGACAAAAAAGTGATTCGGTTCTTGCGAAAGGATCCTGGGTAATCAGGAATTAATTACTCGTAGACAGAGATGGATGGAAATCTTCTTAGCATATTTTAATGCCCGAGAATGTCAGCTGCTTTTTTCACAAAAAGCGGCTCTCTAGCATAATCAGCTTATAATGTCCCCACTGCTGGGACACAGGCCTCGTCTCTTCGAGAGGGAGTGGGCTGTGATCCACCACGCGGGCCCATTGCGGGTTGGTAGATGTCACATCTCATCGAATTTTTAATTCTAGGACATACCGGTTTCCTCATGATGTTTTCCTTCACTGTTTTAAATGTTGATGAAATTATTTACACAAAGTTAAAGTTCTCTCTAAGTACACTTTATTTAACAGTGAGAAGAGGTTACACTCATCAAGTAACCCATCAATTCTTCCTCCTCTTAGGGCTGGTTTTTCAATCATCTGATAACTTTATTCGAGGAATATTTTTGAAATTATGACAGTTATTTCATAAAAAAAACTGTCAAAAGTCAATTTTATTCATCGAATAAAAGTTATCTGGCGATGGAAAAATCAGCCCTTAAACATTTAAATCAAATCCTTTCATATTTTTAGCTTCAAAAGATCTTTTTGGTGACTGGTCTTTTTGGTGGTGAATACAAATGGATTTCGAGTTTCTAATAATTATTCCCTTCAAGCTTCACTTGTTAACATTATGTACAATGAAAATAAGTCGTGTAACGATTGCAGATTATGTTGGATTTATAATTACGTTTGATCTCTGATAGCGACATTATTATAATTGTATTATCTTAATATTACATGACACTGTGAGACGGTTAATTATCTTGTTGTGTTTTGGCGGGGTGGCCGTGAGTGTGTTTATCTGTCGGTCAAGGTGCCTTCCTTTCCTTCCGGCCTACGAGTGATCTGTGCGTAAATGTTGATAAGCTTGAGCTGATTTAATAGTAATGTGTTGTTACATAGTTACACTGCATAAGCATTTCCTCAAAAGACTATTTCAGACACCAATCTACATGGTCTTCACATGAGATTATGTTTGGACTTTAAAAGAGACTGTGACCTCTGAGTTGTTTTCGGCCTTTCTTCTCAGAGTAGTCAGATAGGAAACGCCGGCCTCATCTAGTTTTAAACTATGATTGACGTGTAAAAGTGTTTGTACAAACCTACTTGCAGAAATAAAATCATTTATCATAATCAGCCTATAATGTTCCCACTGCTGGGACACAGGCCTCCTTTCGAAGAGAGGGAGTGGGCCGTAATCTACCACGCGGGCCCAGTTACATTGGTTGCTTGTCTGTTTCCATTTAATTTTGTAATCACAATTTGTATACCCAATTTTCTTTAAAAATAGTTTAAGTTTTCTTCGAGTTTTCGAATGTCAGACACTTGGAAAAACCGTAGTGAATAGAAGGCAAGGGTTCTCAAGAAAGAATGATCATGTCTCCCTGTTCGTCAATAGTATACAACGTGTCCAGAAGATCACGCCGCCTGCTCGTGCAGGGCGCGCGCAATGTGTTAGGTTCGATTCCCAACATGGGTAGTAGCTTCATATCTGCTGATAACGGTCACACTGCAATTATCAATCCGAATGCCAAGCTAAGTGATCATTATGACAATTTAATTGTCTTATATTCAGTATGTTCTTTTAATGTGTTTACACATTAACAACCCTAACAAATAAACGCATTAAAAGATATGAAAGATAACTGCATTAAATATTTACGACAAGGCGCCACAAGAAACCATAAACAATTAACACCTACAGTAAAACCTCTACAGCCCACAATTAACATCCTTTAAGCCGTCAATAGTATAAATAACACCGTTTTATCCTTACCAGAGATAATTCTAGACTTACTTCCTCTAGACTTTCGCAATGTAGTTGTTATCTGTACTTCCTGCGTGCGCAGGGTCGCGTATTATTAGCAACAGATGCTGGTGTTTGTTTTATTAAGTGTTTCTATGTACTGTGTGCTATCAAGGATATCAGTAGGGAAGGAATATTTAGACGACGAGAAAATTTCTAAGGAAAGATAAAAACAAAAATATTTTTTTGCGTAGGTTGAAGTTGGGTAGGATTTGAGCGAGACAGTTGTTTATTTTGACAATACAGAATATTATCATCCTTATCCCAATTTATTTAGGGTTGTCATCTCGGTAATCACCCTCATTCCCGCCATATTTTCTTTACACATAGTAGTAGGGTATTCATATAGACTTTTGACATTAAAACTCGCCCAAGTTTCTGGACTTAAAGATGAGGCATCAGCAATTTTTTTTCACAGCCTACGGAGAATCGACTTATGATGAAACTTGGTTTAGTATTCATGGAGAAAAACAAGGATTTTGGTAGAATTAATTGAACTAATTGAAGGAATTAGGTAACGAAACTTGTATCTTTCGAGAAAGTCAATATCCAGTAGTAAACTGTGACTAAATTATGGTTATCTACGACAAGACTTACATTCCAAGTTGGCACATTTGTATGCTGTTTATTTAAACCAAACACACAACAGATAGTTGTGGAGTCATTACCCTATTACTAACTTTCTATTGTCTTTCTAAGTGTACGTATTTATAAGGACGTAATATGACTGTTGGAAGTTGTTAGTTGATAGTTGGCGGTTGTTAGTTGACAGTTAACAGTTGTTGGTTGACAGTTGGCAGTTGTTGGTTGACAGTTGTTGATTGACAGTTAACAGTTGTTGGTTGACGGTGGTTGGTTGACAGTTGACCGTTGTTGGTTGACAGTTGGTAGTTGTTGGTTGACAGTTGTTAGTTGACAATTGGCAGTTGTTAGTTGACAGATGGCAGTTGTTAGTTGACAGTGGTTGGTTGACAGTTGGCAGTTGTTGGTTGACAAGTTGCAGTTGTTGGTTGACGGTTGGTAGTTGTTTGTTGACGGTTGGCAGTTGTTGGTTGACAGTTGGCAGTTGTTGGTTGACAGTTGACAGTTGTTAGTTGACACTTGGCAGTTGTTGGTTGGCAATTGGCAGTTGTTGGTTGACAGTTGTTGATTGAGTTAACAGTTGTTGGTTGACGGTGGTTGGTTGACAGTTGACCGTTGTTGGTTGACAGTTGGTAGTTGTTGGTTGACAGTTGTTAGTTGACAATTGGCAGTTGTTAGTTGACAGATGGCAGTTGTTAGTTGACAGTGGTTGGTTGACAGTTGGCAGTTGTTGGTTGACAAGTTGCAGTTGTTGGTTGACGGTTGGTAGTTGTTTGTTGACGGTTGGCAGTTGTTGGTTGACAGTTGGCAGTTGTTGGTTGACAGTTGACAGTCGTTGGTTGACAGTTGGCAGTTGTTGGTTGACAGTTGGCAGTTCTTGGTTGACAAGTTGCAGTTGTTGGTTGACGGTTAGCAATTGTTGGTTGACGGTGGGCAGTTGTTGGTTGACAGTTGGTAGTTGTTGGGTGACAGTTGGCAGTTGTTAATTAACATTTTTTGCAGTATGGCTGCTACAATTGACGCTTTTACTGCAGTCTACAATCTGTACTGCTACTACATATTATTTTCGGGTCAGCTGGAGATACTTCATGAGAGAATGAAGTATCTCCAGCTGACCCGAGAATGAAGTTAAAATCAAAATCAAAATTCATTTATTTAAATTAGGCTGAGAATCAGCACTTTTCGAACGTCAAAATTACAAAAGACAGTCCCTCAAAACGCCCGCCCTTCCCCACTTCCTAGTGCTTTTATGCAAAGGATAAAAAGATTTTAGTTATATTTTAATGGACAGCCAGTGTGCAAAGTTGGCACCAGCGGGCTAATTGCGTAACACACTAATTGAAACTATAGGTACACCTATGCCTAACCCTTTGGGGATTACATTCGAAAGGTCTAGATGTTTTATTGATCTTGCAAATTGTTCTATTCATTCCTAGCTCTTCGTTTTACAATTATAACTACTTCAGTAGTTTGTGTTACTTTATAAGAATATTGATGTAAATAATTGCCAAGCCGTATGCAACTGCAGTCATCCCTACAGACCTTGTTTATAATGTTATGTTAGCTTCCGTGTTGCATTTCCTGCTTCTAACACGCTTCTTGTTTACTGGGTTACGTGGAATAAGGTCTTAAGTCCTTTTAGAGGCAATTCTAGAGTTAAGACCCTTGAGTGGAGAGGTGGAGTCATCAAGTTCGTTTAAAACCTTTGTTCTTTCTAGGGCAGAATTGGATAACAGAATGGTCTTCTGCTTTGTTTAGATCTCTGTCAGTTTAACTTTTTCCCAACTATGTTGGGGTCGGCTTCCAGTCTAACCGGATGCAGCTGAATACCAGTATTTTACATGAAGCGACTGCCTATCTGACCTCCACAACTCAGTTACTGGATAATACGATAGTCCCTTGGTTCTTACCAAGGGGTATCGTCTGATTGTCAGACTTTCGGGCTTCTGACTGCACGTAACGACTGTCAAAGATCCACGAATGACAGACGGGTCCAACGGCTTAGCGTCCTTTCCGAGGCACGGAGGGGTCTCGGTATGTAAAGATCACCCATTCACAGACCAACCGCGGCAGGCATAGCTTAACCAGATCGATCGACCTGGGTGGCTGTTATTATGATCTTCCAATAAATACTTAGTTACGATGCAATTACGTGCGTCCACTAAGTGCTCTTGAGGAAATCTTTATTGCCTGTCCTTATTACTTAGAATTTCCTCTGACAAACGATATAATATTTGTACATATGTACTTACATGTGTCATCCTCTTAAACCTTGTGGTTGATATCTTCCACTTTATTCATAAACGTTGCTTAAAGTTAAGTAGTGATTACCGATTGGTTAACCATATCTTTTTGACGTTTAAACGTCCCTTAACTTTAACCCTCGTTTATAAATAAACCTCTTAGGATCTAGAACAGAATGATCATAGCAAATGTCAGCTAGACATTCGTAGCTTTACAGAAGGACAGGCTTATAATTAACAAAACACTAGCTATCTTCTTCTTAGCGTGTCGATGGCAAACATATAGTTTTTTTCTTAAATTTTTTAGCCCCAAAATTCAGCAACGCGGATAGCATTCACCGACGCAGCCATCAGGTCCTCACGTGTGCAGGTGACAGGGCATGCGGTGCAAGATGGGAGGTGAGCCATTGTAAACATGAAGCGTGGAGAAATTATGGTTTGATATGGAAGGAAGAATCATTTCCGTATTAGAACAATTGTAATGTCGGACATGTTAATTCTTTTTCACACATGCTAATCCCTGCTAATATACAGGGTCAAATTAAATTAGCTAGCGACACTCCGCAGACGTGATGGATATCGATATCTAAACACGATAAAATAACAATACAAAATATTTGTTGTTTTTTTGGTGGGTCAACGACCGCTGGCAGTGTTGTTGTGCTGTTTTCTTTTGTTTTATCGTGTTGTTGGATAACCATACTTCTGTGAAGTATACACAAAAAATACTGATGTTTCAAATGACTACATTAACTGCGGTCGATGACCCCAAAAAATCGTCAAATTATTTTTTTTTGTGTTACGAGTATCATGTTTAGATATCGATACACATTTCGTCTGCGGAGTTTCGCTAGCTAATTTAATTTGACCCTGTATACATATTTAACATCGGTCATGACCATGCAACCAGAAGTCATATATCAAATACAGAATACGGAATCGCAACTAAACATATTTATAGCATTGCGACAGGTCAGGACACGCGGGCTATTATAGCGCGGCTATTATTAGTAGCGTGCGCACGCGCATCGCAGAGCTATTGTTGTATTGGACGGGTATTTTTGGAATAAGTGAAAATGGACGGGCTAATTAGTTGTGAGAGTTGGGACCAAAAGTTTTAGTCATTTGGTGACCAGACGGGCAATTCTAGTCATTTTAAAAACGTTCACAGTTTGATCTCAGTCTCAATCTGTCAAAAATCTCTCTAATTTCCCTACATTTTTGACAAGTTTTTGACATTTTGTATGTCGCCAAACTGAGACGGCGACTAGATTTTGAACGTTTTGAATTACGAGAATTGGCCTTCTAAATACCACAAAAGTCGATCATGTAGTGCATTGAAATAGTTCAGGGGGGAGTTCTGAAAATATCCTAAACAAGATTTGACCAACCAGCAAAAATGAGCCGCTGGACATGGTTGTAGGTATTCATTTCAGAGGGTAGTATTTTATAGGCTGCGCGTCGGCGAAGGTAAAACATTGTGAGGAAACCTGGACTTACAATGAGTATAGGTCTGAAATCGCCAACTGTGTGTGACTTGAGCAGGCGTGGGGATCAATCCTCGGAGAAGAGGCCTTTGCCCTGCGCGGGCAGGAATAGGACTGCCTCGTTGGTCACCAGCACGACTGCCAAGCGTAGGTTCTATGCTCCGATTGGGCCTAGTGTTTTTGGGACAACATTGGGAATTCCTCAGTAGCAGGCCGATGTCTGGATTTGTGGCTCGCCTCCTACTGCATGGGATTTGATTAACTGGCAAAATGGCTAGGTACCCCTGTAGGGAACAAAGGCATGATGTTCTGATGGAGAGCAGTGGTGGCCCGGTGGTATCGGCAGAGTTACGAATTGTAGTGTAGGTCCTTAGTTCGAACCCAGACAGATACTTTACTTTGTGTAATAATTTCATCACCACTGCTCTCAAAACGGTGAAGGAAAACATCGTGAGGAAACCGGCACGTCTTAGAACCAAAAATTCAAAGACATATGACATCGACCAACCCGCACTGGGCCCGCGTCGTGGCTTACGACCCACTCCATCTCACAGAGAGGAGGCCTGTGTCCCAGCAGTGGGAACCTTATAGCCTGATTATGTTATTGATGTTCTGTTATTTTTCAAGACAGACTATCAGCATCCTAATTGCGTAACATACTATAAATCTCAATCTGTATCATTTTGAAGTACATTGCTAATCCATTGCGTCATATGTTTGAAAAAATTGTCTGCTCAGCAACGTAAATAACGCAATGAATGTTGTTGAACCGTCGTAATGAAAGCTATTGCTACTGATGGTGTGTTACGCAACTACCCCGCAGGTGTCTCACAATAAAGTATGCTGAATTTTATTATTTTGAACTACTAGAATAATTAAAATAATCACATTAAAAAAATTTACCTATCTTAGTTGCGGAAAAACCCGTTATTTTTTTCTCGAAATCGATTGACATACATACAGTGTGGTCGCCTGACCTCCACCTAAAAGTGAACCGCTTTATGTCATGTGTGTATGTCATTTCACTGTAAATATTATGACCTCTGAGTTATGCATGTGGGAATCGAGGAAAAATAGTAACACTGATTGCTTTATTTATGTCGACTGCCCCGTCGGTCTCGTGGTCGCCGGCGCGACTGCTGAGGTGGGGTCCTGGGTTCGATTCCCAGGTCGGGCAATGTGTTATTTTCATTTTTCCATTAGGAATTTCTCGTCAAAATCGTAAAACATAGCTCAAACAAATTATTTACCTCGCGTAATACTCAAAAATTTCCGGATCGTCACATTTTCAAAATAGAAAAAATGCTTCTATATTATTTTCTTATTATATTAATTCGGAGCAAATAACAAAATAAAAAAAATAAAAAATCGTGAAAAAGATTGAAGTGAGCGAGAAGGCTACGTGAACTTGAAGTGAGCTGTCAATACCTAACATCAGGTGGAATGACAGGTCACTTCAAGCTAACCACCGCTGCGACATTTAATTTTTGAATGTCGAAGCATCATGCTGAGATAGGAGCCTTTTGGCCTCGTATAGGACTTTCTGTTTCATTTTTCTTTTTGCAATTTTTTTATATAAAAATCAAGTCATTTATTTTAATTAGGCTGAGAATCTGCACTTTTCGAACGTCAAAATTACAAAAGACAGTCCCCCAAAAACGCCCGCCCTTCGCCACTTCCTAGTGCTATCGCTGGGAAGAAGAAGTGGCGCAACAAACTCCCCAGCAGAATATAATGTGGTTTTTTTATTTTTGACTGTGTTTTGTTTAGTTTCCGATCTTCCTGTACGAGTCGCTATAAATACTTTTTCTTTTTTTCTTTTCTTTCTAACTTCACCTAAGTTTTCACGGTGAGATTACAACATACATAAGCTCGGCTGGAAACCATAGCCCAACCCAAGCCAATCAGTCAACATTCGCACACATAAATCAACGAACCCATTACAAGATACAAGCAAACACAATACAAAATAATTGCCTTCTTCATCCGCCATTCATCATCTACTGTAAGGCCTAGCGCACACTTCATCACACTCACGTCAGAGATGGCAAACCTGTGGCACTACACGTGACATAAAACTATAAGCACAGTCATCATTAAGGCATTAATTGCCACCGCGGTCACCGCGGTCACCGGTGACCGCCAACAAAAGATTTTCTATTGTGTCTGTTATCTGGCAGTCAACGTGTTAAGTTCTGGCCAACCTGAAGCGTATACCGCGCGGGATGCACGACGAAATTCGCTCGCTCCGATTATGTCAACTAACTTGTATGGAGGTGCGAAAACTAGCGCAAATAGTCGCGCGACTTCCTATTTATTAAAACAAACGACGCGCGCAGTGTGTCCCATATCCCGCCAGAGTTTTGTCATCATTCAGCCGAAAGACGGCCACTGATGACCTACCCTTGAGCATCGTCACATCAACCAGTCCTGTGCCTCTCGCATCCAGTGGATTCCCGAGCTCCTCACCTACCCCTACTAGAATGAGGCTCAAAGCAATTTTAATAATAAGAAAATAAATATTGGCGGTGGCCACAAACGCGTAGCGCCATCTACGCGGAACTGATTTGACAGTTTTCTTCCCCATTCATTTGAAAAGGTTTGCCATCCCTGCCTATATGTCATCCATCAGGTGCAGGGATCACCGGCGGCGAGGGGGACCGAGGGGGCACAGGGGGGCGACCTGATGTGTCACTCACGATACTTTCAATGCCAAAATATAATAGGGTCAAGATCTCGTGTGTGTACTTACGTTGGTAATGTAAAGGATTTCGGTGTGGTACAGGGAAGTAGCGGTAGCGGTTGTTAGAATTGATAGGACTAAATGATTCTGTGGGTGTCGGGGAATTCGATAAACTTAGTACATTATTATCATCTGCATAGCCTTTTCCCAACTATGTTGGGATCGGCTTTCAGTCTAACCGGACTCAGCTGAATACCACTATTTTACATGGAGCGACTGCCTATCTGACCTCCACAACCCAGTTATTGGATAACAACATACACCTTGGTAAGACTGGTTGTTCGAGTTTCGTGCTTCTGACGACTCGTAACGACTCTCAAAGGTCCACGAATGTCAGCCGGGACCAACGGCTTAACGTGCTTTCCGAGGCACGGAGGGAGTTTGGTATGTAAAGATGGTCACCCATCCACGGACCGACTTTTTCCGAAAATTCAAAAGTGCCTGTAAAAGGTTTAATTTAAATAAATGCTTTGAGTTTGAGTTTGATACGCTGCCGCAGCCGCTCATGACTTACAATTAACAAATTAATGAAAGGCTTAAAGTTTTCGCTCGCGCTGGTCGCCGCAGGTGATCAAGTGTATGTGGCATAGGCTGCTCGTATGCAGAGCTTATTATTTAATCGCTGCTAAAAGTCACCCGGTGAACTGAAGGATTTCAACAATTAATATATTGCCAATTGACATTTTAGCATTTATGGTTATTTGCTGAACATTCAAGTTGAGTTTTAAAGATTACTAGCATTGTGTAACATTACGAGTATGTAAGCCTCTCCATCTAAACACTTATTACTAAGTAGCGGGTACATCAATAGTGCATGAACTGCATGACCTCTTGCTCTTCAGTATACGCACCATGTTTTGCAACTTTTAAACGAAAGTTTACAGTATATTTTTGCACTTCTGTTGCTGTACCCTAGTAGGAAACAAAATGGTTTCCTACTAATATATTTTTGATAAATGATTTATTTCTGTAAGCAGGTTTGTACCTACAAACACTTTCACACGTCCTTCATATTTTTTTTAAACTAGGTGAGGTCGGCGTTTCCTATCTGACTACTCTAAGAAGAAAGGCCGAAACAAACTCAGAGGTCTCTTTTTTAAAAGAGACTAATCTTGGTCAGATCATGTGAAGACCATGTAGATTGATGTCTGAAAGGTCTTTTGAGGAAAGAACCACACTGATTGAGTGGACTGTCCAGTCAGTGCACGCATTTGTCAGTAATCGTGCAGCTACAAAAGATAGGACATTTGGGTAGGCAGCGTAAACTACTCAAATTGCCAGAACATTATTAAAACGGAAACAATGCAACACATAGTCCACACATTTACAATAATTATTTTCTCGGAATGTGCAAAAGCGTAACATAGATCGAAGAGGTTTTCTATTCGAACATTGGATCATCCCCTCGTGGACACTGAGTTGCCCAAACTAAGTGTCACATTAGGATTTCTTGTATAAAAAGTTAGGCTAGTTCGTCATTCTATGTATCGTCTAAGAAACCTAGGAGATTTTTTTGTACGAAAACAACTTCAAGAAGCGCCGGACAACAATTATATTTTGTCATTTCTTCCTAGTTTAGAAGTGCATGATCAGCCTATAATGTTCCCACTGCTGGGACACAAGCCTCCTCTCGGTGAGAGGGAGTGGGCCGTTATCCACCACGCGGGCCCAGTGCGGGTTGGTAGATATCTTAGTATTTTTGGTTCTACGACATGCCGGTTTCCTTACGATGTTTTCCTTCACAGTTTTGAGAGCAGTGCTGTTGAAATAAAGCGCCTGTCTGGGTTTAAACTAATGACAACGACGCGACAGTCGCGGCCGTTACCACTGGGCCACCTGCTCTCACAAGTGTATTTACAGCAATTAAAAACAGTGAACATCAAGTTGTATCCACAAGGTCTTTTGGTAGGTATTTTGTTTATATTTTTTGCTCGTACCTACAGACTTTTTGTTGGTTCTGTTATGTAAGAAATAGGAAACTTGTAAGCTGTTTTTGTATGCAAAATATTATGATCATAATTTGTTAGGCCTTGGAGAAATTAATTTAAAGTAGGTACAAATCTTAAACAATATCATTATGTTCTCCTTTTTTCAAGGAAATGCTAATTTAAATAATTTAATCAAGATAGTTTATCTTGGACATGGAGGGGCTTGTGGCTAAGTAATAACCACCGCACGGGTCGATCGATCAGGTTAAGCTACGCTTGCCGCGGTTGGTCCGTGGATGGGTGACCATCTTTACTTACTAAGACCCCTCCGTGTCTTGTAAAGCACGTTAAGCCGTTGGTCCCGGCTGTCATTCGTGCGTCTTTCAGTTTTTTGATAGTCGTTACGGGTCGTCAGACTCCCGAAAGTCTGACAACCAGTCTTACCAAGGAGTTTTTTATGTATTATCCAGTAACTGGGTTGTGGAGGCCAGATAGGCAGTCGCTCCATGTAAAATACTGGTATTCAGTTGCATCTGGTTAGAATGGAAGCCGACACCAACATAGTTGGGAAAAGGCTAGGCAGATGGCGATGAGTTTATCTTGGACATTTCTGACATAGTGCAGGAAAACATCGTGATCCTGGATTGTAGTGGATATAAGTCTACATCGCCAACCCATCTTGAGCAAATGGGACAGTGAACAGTAATAGACAGGTATTATCTATATCTATACTAATAATAAAGCTGAAGAATTTGTATGTGTGTTTGAACGCGCTAATTTCTTAAACTACCAGTCTGATTTGAACAATTCATTTTGCATTTGATAGCTCAATTCATGAGGAAGGCTATAGGCTATTTAACATCACGCTACCACCCTCAGAAGCCGAGTAAAAAGAAAAAAAGCCAGAACGAAAGCGAAAAACAAGTAATAGCGTGGCATGGCGATGTGATGTGAAGAGGGAGAAAAAAGTTCACGCGGTCGAAATCGCGGGTGGATGCTAGTTACTTATAATTCGGTTTCAATGTAGAAAGCTTTGGTAGATTAGTAGCAGTACTTCCCCGGACGAGACATGGTCAATACTCAATACTCAATTCTTTATTGCATTCCACAATGTAGGCCTAGGTGGTAAATTTTTATCAAAAGAAACAATCATGGACCCTGTCGGGCACAGCAACAGAAATAAATGTGGAGAAGAGGACTTATCTTTTACGTATCTATCTGGTCACTTCACTGAAACTCACATACTAATGAAAACACTAAAATATTAAACAAACAGGTTTCAACTTCAAAAGTAAACATTGAAGAAGTCACGTTCGCGCCTGGCTCAGTGACCCCTGGTAACACAAATGTACAGGTGCAGGGGAACTTGGAAATACCCGAGAACTACTTAGAAAATGATGCATTCTGACTTTAGTTGTTTTAGTCTTGGCAAATAAGGTTGTTAGGTCCTTGTAAGTTGAAGGTAGATAATAATTCTCACGACCGATTTTGGTCACGGTGGCCAATCAACGGAAATGGCTTAGCACGCAGGAGATATTATAGTTCACAAGTGTGTGCGCAAACACAGGTGTACTTTCTGTTCCTTTACTTGCACTGTCCGACGGGATGGCAATCCGACACGACCGTTACTGAGTAATTTTTAGTGTAAAAACCCAATAACACTTTTACCGACCTGGGAATCAAACCCAGGATCCCTCGCTCTGAGACTGACGGGGCGATTAAAAGGCTGGGAAGGCAGATAGATTGATAGAAGATAGGATTCTCTCTCTAGGTAAGTACGTAAGAGGAAATACCCGACCACTACTTAGTAAAATAATGCACTCTGAGTTGTTAGAGGCTTGGCAAACATGGGTTGTTAGGTCAGAGCAGCTCACTTTAAAAGCGTAAAGAAATAACATTATTCGAAGGTAAGTTAAGTAATGGCGTGCGTGTATGACGGTAAACGGAGCAGAAGGAGTATGTAAAGGTCGTGGCAGGAGGCGTTCTGTAGTTCCTGCCTACCCCAATGAGAAGAACGCATGAGTTTATGTGTGTATGTAAGTTAAGTAATAGTAGTAGCCGAGGATCGTGTTAAAAATGGCGTGTCATTGGAAAGACCTATGTCTAGAAGTTGACTGGGGGTGGCTGATGAGGATCATGATGCGGGATTATGATGTATTAAAGGTCATGAAAAATAAAATGTTTATAATGATACTTGTTTGAATTTAATCCTAATTTCGGACTCAGATTAGATGTTCTAATTTGTGTGTGTGTTTTAAAGTTGGTGTAGTATCGCCAAAACCAATATCTGACCATTTTGAAAAAAAAAAATCCCGTGCTCATGATGACCACAGCAGCTGCGTCCGTAAGTAAAAAAAGAGGATCCTTTTTAGGTCGACTAATAACATGCGCTGCGAGCAGGAATAATCCTTACGGTGGTCAGATATAGATTTTGGCGATACCTACCCTTCGGGTATGAGAGGCGCGATGTTTTTTATTAGACGTTTTTTAACGCCCAAATTATTAGCAACATATTAAGTATGCTGTTATTTATTCGGCTCCCAACCATAATTATTTTTTGACTGACTTTCCTTATAACTTTCCGTAAACAACCATCACAATTCTAGTCACGTAACGCTAAAATCTAGATGTATCTATGACCTATGTGAACGACCTTATAACTACCATGCTTGAATCTTCCACTACTGTACAGACGCCTGCACATCAAGGTACTACAATCTGTCAAATTTCTTTAATAGATTTTCAACGGTATCACTAAAGCTTTAGGTTCAAGGTTGATTGGGAAAATTTTACTGTTTCGGGTAGCTTAATGTGCTGATGGATCTCCCAAAGATTGCTTACTTCGAGGTGATATCCAAACTAAGTAGATGGATTTGTGATCACAGTCATGATCGCAATGTTGCAGCATCTTGCTGAGATAGGAGCGAATTGGACTTTATGTTTCATTTTTCTTTTGTAACTTTAAAAAAAATATAATTTGGTTTTTTACTTTTGACTGTGTTTGATCTTCCTGTTAAGAGTCGCAATTAATATTTTTCTATTTATCATCTGCCAAGCGTTTTCAGAACGAAGAAGTTGGGTTGACTTTCCCAGTCTAACAGGACGCTGCTAGACCAGTATTTTATTATATGGAGCGACTGCCAATCTGACCTACATAATCCAGTTACTGGGTAATATTATATCACTTGGTTTATCTGGTGATTGGTGATCAGTATATTTTGTTCTTGTGGACAGGAGGATGCTTCTGCGTATCCTCTTGATATAATTTTAAAACGCTTTTTAGGGCTTCGCACCCAAACGGTGGCAATGGGACCCTGTTACTAAGCCTCCGCTGTCCGTCCGTCCGTCTGTCCTTCCATCCGTCCGTCCGTCTATCAGTGAGCAGGCTGTATCACATGAACCGTAATGGGTAGACAGTTGGAATTTTCACAGAGTGTATTATTACGTATTTCTATTACGGCTATAACAAAAAAAAAAAAAGTTAAATATTAGAGGGGTCCCCATACAAGAAACGTGTATTTTTTTTTTGCGTTTTTTGCCTTGTGCTACGGAACCCTTGGTGTGCGAGTCCTGCTAGCACTTGGCCGGTTTTTGCAGCCACGTGGGCGTAAGCGATATAAATGCTCAAAACAAACCATTTTTCTTGAACTAATTCTCCATAATTGCTCATTAAATAATTATATATAATACTATTCCTTACATTACCCATGATGTCACTCCTTCAATGTCGCGATAACGTATGCTGACATTGCCCGGGCTTACACCATGCCGAACAAAAACATGATACTACCATTGCGACCTTATTTCCTTCCGCTGTGGCCTGTGGCCATCAGAAATGGCACTGTGGTAAATTACCAACATACATTATCAATTACCAAACGAAAGGTTACCGAAATTCAACTCTAATCGGCTGTGTTAAGGTTGGTTATCGGTTTGGGATTTGAAAATTAATTTAGTCGATGTATCGCTGACTGGTTAGCGATAGTGTTTACAGGATGTTTGTAAGTCAATTAATTCGGTAACTGATATAAAACGTTTTATTACGAAAATAATGAGCAATAAGGAATGAATAAGATCTGATACGGGCATGCGGTCATGTGTCATGTTCGATTCTCACTCAACCTTGTGTACGATATATTTATTGATCTAGTTTTGAATACCATGGGCGGAGAATAATTATTGTTGTATTTAATTGAATATCCGTTTGAGATTTCGTAATAGTATGTATTGAGTTGACTTTTACGATTACCCTAGATCTGATCAACCAGATTAAACCTAGCGTGGTAATTATGAGAATTGTCCTACTTTTTAAAAGAGACAGGAGCTCGTGGCTTCGTGATAACAGCCGCAAGGGTTGATTGAACGGTGAGCTACGCTTGCCGCGGTCGTTGAAGGATGGATGAGCAGTTCAGTTGACTTCTTCATCCGTAAGCTGGCGTTCTGCCAGGGTGGGACAGCTTTACACGTTCTCTGTTTACAATATTATAATGAACCGATTTGAGAGAAAATAATTAGATAATCTCACTTTTCAGATAATAAAAAAACAAAAAACGTGGGTAGAATGTATGACACATTCAAATTGTTGTTTACTTGATGTTTTACTTACTAAAATACATTTACACATAGCGAGGGCTTCTCCCAAATATGGCACTCATATCGTGTGTGTCATAAGTACTTTGTCAATGAATCAATTAAATTCATTCAAACAAAATTCGTATAAGTACGTAAGTCATTATTTACATTCACTATAATTCTCATTCACTCAACAACAATAAAAATTATAATTAGACAGTGATTTTGACACAACGACATGCAATAATTCATTTAAATGATAAACTATGAAACTTTAATTTGTTTTATTCATACCTACTTATATAATTAGTTTAATTATATTGAAGCATAAGTACATACTTTCAGAATGAATTGTATGATTGATGGATTGATAAAATGATTACAATTAGTGGCCGTTTGATTGACAATGATTTACCAATCTGTTTTTTTAATCACAGAACATTTAATTTAATGCAAGTGGTTTAAATTAATGAACACTTAACGTATTATTAAAAAAAAGTTAAATACCTATAATAATTGTGTTTTGGAAACGAAGTGACCATCAACATACCTACTTAGAAAACTTGCAATAAATTGGTTATCACACTATTTGTTAATTTCTAGACTATTTTTGGCTTTCTGTGGAGAAAAATGTATCAAACAACATTGTCATCAAAGTGAAGATGGCGGGACGAGCTCGACTCCTGCCAAAAGACAGAATTATGTGGAACAGAAAAAGTAAGTAAAAAAAATAAAAAAACTAAAAGCCCGACTGCGTAAAAAGCGAACTTTAAAAAAGATGGAAACATGAAGACCTATTTCTGTTTCCAATCCCCACACCCCGTAAGTACACTCTAACTCTAACACTCATCTGCAGTCGAAGGCACCTTCTCTTCATCTTCAATTTAACAATAAAGTCCTATTGCCGGCTACATGAGATTGCACGGTTTCGGGTTAATAATAAATAAAAATAAAAACGCCTTTTAACTCCATTAGCTGTTAAAATTACATAACTATGCCTAGCTGACATATATATGGCAAATAATTTAATTTTATGTTCTGTGCCTTGAAATGTTAATTACTTAACACCTAATATTGTATACAATCAAGTATCAAGTATTTTGTAACTGAACAGACAGCTGTGCTGCTGGGGAGTTTGCTGCGCCACTTCTTCTTCCCAGCGATAGCACTAGGAAGTGGTGAAGGGCGGGCGTTTTTGGGGAACTGTCTTTTGTAATTTTGACGTTCGAAAAGTGCTGATTCTCAGCCTAATTTGAATAAATGACTTTTGATTTTGATTTTTGATAACAATATTACATTTAATCATAATCATGCGAAACTAGAATTGATTTTATGTCTAATTTACAAAAAAAAAAAATCCATTTTAGAGATAAAATTCATGAAATAACAATTAATAGATAAAAATTCATTCTAAAACCTGATATGATTATATAAAAACTTTTTCACAACGTTATTATAAGTTCGAAAATTTAAGTGAGATTGGTTTCTAACCAACTTTAACTCGTAGATCATAAATGGGAATTCAAAGTGAAGTTGTCGGCAATCGAACCCAGGACCTCATGCTCAGCAGTAGCGCTTGCTACCACTACACCAACGAACGAGTCAGTCTACGAGTACCCGCTCTAAATAAATCAATAAAACTAAATAAAATCGACCTGTATATAAATGTATGATCACGTCTTTCCCCCGGGCCTGTGCTCTGTAGGTCTAGGTCAGGCTCAGACTCCGTGGCTCATGCATTATGTATGGCAAGTCCGTGTTTACGGAAAACAGTTCCGGTTATTCCGTGGAGGTTTTTTTGCGAATCGGAGGTGTCAAAGTTGTTGCTATGGAGTGAAGGACGGTGTGAGGAAGATTGCGATGGAACTTTTGTTGTGACTTTGTTTTCGTTTATTTTAATGGTTTGTTTGAATGAAGGCGTTAAAAGATTAGGTCACCGTTAAATAATTACATAATTGTAGGTCGTGGGTTCGAACCCGGGCAGGCGGTTTACATTGTGTAAATAATTTACTTACCACTGTTCTCAAAACGGTGAAGGAAAACATCGTGTGGAAACCGGCATGTCCTAGAACCAAAAATTCGAAGATATGTGATATCTACGGTCGTCAACTCACACAGGGCCCGGGTGGTAGATTACAGCCCACTCCCTGTCGAAGAGAGGAGGCCTGTGGCCCAGCAGTGGGACCATTATATAGGTTGATTATGTATGTATGTTATGTAAATCAACTTCTAAAAAGATTTTTTTTTTGTCGCAAAGCTTTTATTCGGATTCATTATTCGCTGTTAATGTTTACCGTGTATGTGGGTGACATAGATTTAGGAAAGAAGTTGCTTTTTATGAAGCTGTTTTCTACATTTCTGTGATGGGTGAAATGAAAAGTAACTACTTTCCTATATAATTTGGAATATTGGTAAAGATTTTTTAAATAATATATGTATATAAATAATAATATCAGCCTATTAATGTCCTACTACAGTGCAAAGACCTTTTCTCATTAAGAGCACCCACGAGCATTGATCAGTACGCTTACTCGAGACAGCTATTTTAGACTTCTATATCCTAACTAATATTATTAATGCGAAAGTAAGTTTTTTTTTTACGCTTTCACGCCAAAACGGCTGAACGGATTTAGACGAAATTTGGCACATGGGTAGACCATGACCTTGAGAAGGACATAGACTGCTTTTCATCCTGAACCGCAGCTGAAGTTGCGGGCAACAGCTGGTTAACTACATAAAGTCCAGGCTTTCTCACGACGTTGTTCTTTACCGAGGTTAGTAATGTACAAGATAAACCCAGATAGATGGTTTTAACTGGCCTAAATAGCTAGATAGCTACTACGCCTGGTGTATCCTAATTCATTCTACAAATTATCCATATTCTAATTTGCGCTCGAACGGCACTCTTCCTATCCTGCCGACCTATTCTGTAAAAATCTCATCGTGGCAACTTAGGTGAAGTGAGCTGTCACTAGTGACAATCCCTAGCACCAGGTGGAATGACAGCTCACTTCACCTAAGTTTTCACGGTAAGGATTTTTACGGAATACACAGGCCATAGCTAAAATGATGCAATATTGTTCAGTCATACTCATGTTTTATAATAAATATATTCTATTCTATAATATTCAGTCAATACGTACTCGTATCCTAGTTTCGGCACAATAAGCCACTGTTGTGAAGACCTGAAGGCCAATTCTCGTAACTTAAAACGTTCAAAATCTAGTCACAGTCTCATCTCAATGACAAAAAAAATGTCAAAAACTTGTCAAAATGTAGGGAAATTAGAAGTATTTTTTGACAGATTGAGACTGAGATCAGACTGTGAACGGTGTTAAAATTACGAGAATTGCCCCTCGGATCTTTGTTTTCTGTTTTTATAGTTTTAAGGTGTATTCATTTTGTGTAATGCCAATAAATGCATTTTTGTTTTCTTTCTTTCTTTCAAAAGGTTACGATCGATCGTCGTCAGCAACCCACCACGTCGGAACGTTACGCGATTGTCCGATTACTGGTAACCTGACACAGGATTACGAGTTTTACTCCTACACGTAATGATACCGTGTGCTGACAATCGTTCAATTATTTGCTCTTACATAACGTTACCCCGTATGACGTGTTACTGGGTAATCAACTGAGTGTTGTAAATAATAAATAAATAAAGTTTTTATTTATGCTTGCCAAGGAGTTTCTTGCTCATTCTTCTCCATAGGTACCTACTACGCTTTGGAATGGGCAACTAGCGTCATATTTTCTGACTGACCGACTTCAAAAGTCCCCTTTTTTTTTTTTTTTTTTGGCAGCGGTAACCCTTTCGGACAATCCCGCTACCCTTCAAAAGTGCCTGTAAATGGTTTATTTGAAATAAATGCTTTGAGTTTGAGTTTGCTCCTGTTTAACAAAATGGCTTCATGTTTGGAGCCTCCTTTTAAGCAAACAATGCCAGTTCGCTCTTCCATAGTACAGCATATTTTCTTATTCTAGAAACAAAACTGAATTAACGGTTGTCATCAAGACCAAAGTAGGGGAAGACCAAAG
The DNA here is from genome assembly GCA_951799955.1 of Apamea anceps. Lineage (NCBI taxonomy): Eukaryota > Metazoa > Arthropoda > Insecta > Lepidoptera > Noctuidae > Apamea > Apamea anceps. The sequence continues at coordinate 1,136,375 of OX637524.1, read as the reverse complement.
AGACAATGGATGGTCTGTGTAGCTGATGATATGGCTACAAAGGAGGTGACTACCGAGATGATGACTAATAGAGAAGTATGGAAGAAAAAGACATGTTGCGAAAAGGACAGGAGAATTATGATGAATTGGGAGAAACACTATTTTTGAGGCGGATATCCAACATCACTATCAAAGAAGAAAACATTTAAATACCGAAAATTTCCGGTTAATTATGTAACTATCCAATTACGGTGAACGTAAACAAGTTAACGGATTTACTTACTTATTTATTACGCGAGTGTTTTTACGTATTTGTCGGTAACAGCTCCGGTTCAGATATAACTTTTTATTTTCAAACTAAATGAAATGCGTCCCTAAGGTTAGGTATTATCGTAACGATTGTTCATGTTTCTCATTCATTAGTCAAAGCTAGATAGATTAAATAGGCGGTCTGAGGAAAACCTTCCGATTAGATTCTAAATGCATTGATGAATGCAAGGGAGTCGTGGAAACCATCACTCTATAAGTTGCATAACACAATAATCCTTTTAATTTTGACAACATTATTAGTGATAAATAGGGGGTCTACTGGAAGCCGACCCCAACGTAGTTGGGAAAAGGATAGCCGGCTGATGATGAATTAGGGAGGCGATAAATCGATTGAGCAGATCAAGTTTTCAATCATAATTTATAAGGCCTTTAATGTTTTTGAATGTTTGATTCTAGGTCTTGCCATTTCCTCACGAAATTTTCCTTCACCGTTTTATGAGTTTTTGTTACGAACTTTACAAAATATTGTTAGCTCACACTCTGTCTGTACATAGCTTAGCATAATCAGCCTATATTGTTCCCACTGCTGGGACTCAGGCCTCCTCTCTGTGAGAGGGAGTGCGCCGTAATCCACCACGTGGGCCCAGTGCTGTTTAGTGGAAATCTGCATCTGTCTTAGAATGTTTGGTTCCACAGTACTTGCCGGTTTTCAGTCGCTCCATTTAAAATACGGGTATTCAGCTGCATCCGGTTAGACTGGAAGCCGACCCCAACATAGTTGGGAAAAGGCTAGGCAGATGATGATTATATGCCGATTTTCTCACGAGGTTTTACAAAATACTGTTAAGATACGGTTTTATATAGTTTCTGTTAAGTATGATAATTTAGTCAGTAGTCCAATTGTAGGGCACACACACTAAAATGTAATTGACAGGCTTCTGGTATTTTTTTGAGGTAGGTACTGCTTGTATGCCTTTATGCAATGCACGCCACTGACTGTAGGTACACTGGCGTGCATATAAAAGTCTAAAATGTCTGGGTCATAGGCATAGGTCACGAATTGGCTTGTTATAACTAATGTCAAGGGAACAGCTGTTTTGATAGATATCACGTTATCAGGCACAGATCATAACTCATAGTGGAACTAGCTCTGTGTCTTGTAGAGAAATGATTAATGGTTGTTGGTTATTGTAAAGTAATCAAGTGGATATTGATAAAAGTCGTGGTTGCCGAAAGGATTGGAGTATGTACCTGATAGATTATAGTTACGGGCTTGAAACCTGGTAATTGTTTATTTAGCTTTTTCAAAGAATATAACTTACAACACTTACATAATAATTATATTTTGTTTGATTATGATATGTTGCAAACATTTTTTTCAGCCTTTTTTATCCTCATGGGAAAAGACCTCCCCCAAATCCTTCCAAGAACTATTTTCCCGCGCCACCACGAACCAGCCTTCGCGGTACAGTCACGAGCACCAATATGTCAACGCTTGGTAAATTTCAATTGCGATTTTACAAAATGTTCCAAAAGTAGACGATTTTCATAAATAAATAAGGAGTAATAAGTCCGGGTGTGACTTAAAGTAATTACAGAAAGTAATTCAATGTCAAAGAGAAAAAACAAAAAAGAATAAATTATACAATTACATTAGCAACCAGTTTGATTTTGTCTAGACTCTAGAGATTGTCCTATGGAGCAGGACCAGCATGTTTCCAAGCATTCTTATCTTGGATATAATCCTCTAATTTGTAATAACCTTGCTTACAAAGTGTAATTTTAATATAAGTTTTAAATTTTCTTTCATTTAATTGCAATTTCACAAGGTATTTTGTTGTAACATTTAACACAGTACCCTATAAAAGATGTATGTACTTTAGATAATCTGAAAAAAGGTTGATCTAATTTGTCTTTATTTCTAATATTAAAATTATGTCTATCACTTATTTTATTAAAAAGATGTTGATTTTTTCTTACATACATAATATTTCCATAAATGAATTGGTAAGATACCGTCATAATATTAACCCTTTTAAATAGTTCCCTAAAAGATTCGCGGCGACGTAGATTGTAAATGGCTCTGACAGCTCTCTTTTGCAAAATAAAAATGGATTCAATGTCAGCCCGACCCCACAGTAAAATGCCATATGACATAATACTGTGGAAGTAACTAAAATAGAACAAACGCGCGGTTTCTTCATCTGTTAATTGTCTTATCTTTCTAACAGCATATGCGGCCGAGCTGAGCCGCCCCGCAATAGATGTTATATGAGGTCCCCATTGTAATTTCTCGTCTAGCGTGATTCCTAGGAAAACTGTCTGATTAACAAATTCTAGTTTTTGGCCATTCAATATGATGTTACATTCGCTACGCCTAACATTAGGTTATTTAAATCTAATGCATTTGTTTTTTTTTTTTTTCATTAAGTACTAAATTATTTACCGTAAACCAATCTTGTACAGTCAACAGCAAAAGTAGATGATCAAAATCAGAAATTCAATACTAATGAACGGAGTTCGCAGCTACATATATGGCAGCTGTATTAGTAGTAAATATTTGGTATTATTTACAATCGCATACTTTTAAATCACTTCGACGCCACACAGTTCTGACGCGAACTCCGTTCATTAGTATTGAAGTTCTGATTTTGATCATCTACTTTTGCTGTTGACTGTACCTGAAGAATAGAGTTATTCACGTCGTCAAGATTTTGTGACGTGCCTAACTGACATGGCAAATAATTTAATTTAATGTTCTGTATCTTATAAAGTCAATTAGAAATCAGAAATTCAGTATGACAGTCTGTCGACTGTCATACTGAATTTCGACAGTTAATTACAGCTGTACTGCTAGGGAGTTTGTTGCGCCACTTCTTCTCCCCAGCAAAATCACAAGGAAGTGGTGAAGGGCGGGCGCTATGGGGGACTGTCTTACGTGATTTTGATGTTCGATAAGTGCTGATCCTCAGCCTAGTTTGAATAAATGACTTTTGATTTTGATTTAGTATTATAAATTCAAAAATAAAAAGAAGATCAAAGATGGACAAAGATCATTACTTATTGGACGCCTGAGGGAGGACATCGCCGTCGAGGTAGAACAAGGCGAAGGTGGTGGATCTGGTAACGTTTGCAGGGTCAACATGCCCAGAAATCGCACAAGACAGGGAAGTTTGGAAAGAACACTAAATGGTTTTTTTTCCGTTAGACTAAACGAGCCGAAACGAGTTTAAATCGTCACGGTAGCGTTTCTTAGGCCTGCCTCAGTGACGACGCCCGTCTTCAGGCCCACTGTGCGATGACTTAGGTTTACAAAAAAAAAGTATTATTTAAGTAGTACAGACGCCAGCACATCAAGCTACTACAATTTGACAATTTCTTTAATAGATTTTCAACTTTATCGTTAAAGCATTAGGTTCAAGGTTGACTGGGAAAATTTGACAGTTTCGGGTAGCTTGATGTGCTGGCGTCTGGTACCTAACACAAGTAATTACTGAACGTTATAATTACATAAGTTATGAGGAAGTGCATATTGTAGATCTGGTGACTTTCATTAAAATTAATACCTTATTAGTTTGACCTACTGTTGACAAAGCTTTGTGTGCCAGATCTTAAGATACCTATTAATGTTATATTGCAATTATCTAATACTTGAGTAATGTTTGATCGTATCTGTAATTGTTACAGCTTTGAATTTCAGTATTTTTCAGTCATTTTGTATGTTTTTGAATTGATTACATCATTTCAGGTGAATGGTTTTTTCTGCAGAAAGGTTCACACTTGTTTTAAGAGTTCTTAGTTTAGACGTGTCTATACATTGTATACAGCGTGGTGGCAGGGACATCTGTTACCATGGACTTAGTAGGTACATGATTCTGAATCCATCTGCCAAAATCAAAATCTGCTGTTTCATAGAAACAGCTGCGCTGCTGGCGCGTCAATGGAACGTGTTTTCTCCGGGATTTGGGAGTAATAATGGATAGCCAATTAAATTTTCACGAGCATATTCTTAAAACTTGCAAAGACGCTAATAAATGTCTTGGTTTCATCATTAGATTATCATCTTAGTTTAAGAACACTCAAGTTATAAAACAAATATACAATGCAATGCAATTAGAATATAATTAAAAATATATTCCTGAGGCAGATCTATTTCTTGACTCTCAATGGACAATCGCTAAACTTGTGTATATTTATTTATATATGGAGAAATGTTTAGTTTCTAATTTTATGTATAGCCTGTTTTTGTTTACAAATTTTATGTTACTCCGTTTTTTTTCTTTCTTTTGTTTTGTTTTGTTTTGTATTTATTTTTTTGTAGTCTAAGAAGTATTAATTAAAATTTTTATGTAATTTTGTACAATTAGCATAGATATAAGCGATTTGGTGTAAACTCTTAGCTTATATTTGATGAATAAATGAATATGAATATGAAAGGTGCAATACCTACGCGGTAAAAAAATAAAATCAAACAAATTCTACGTTCTAGACTTTCGGGGTCTAGACTCCGTAGATCTAGTCCGATAAGTCTAGCTAATCTGCATTCGCGATTTATTTGCCAAAAATGTAAACAAATAGGAGTTATGAAAAAATAAATTTACATCCTACACAATAAAGTTCAGTTTACGCTACAACTTCAAACATTTTTATAACTTTTCAATAGTGCTAGTCACTCTGAAATCAACCTAACCATTACTAAAATAAAGTTGATAGTTGCTTAACTTGTAATAACATCAATTTGAAACAATAATTTGAATATACTGTAGAATCAAGTGCTGAATTCATGGTTACCTACAGTTTGCACGGTTTATTCTGTCGGATCGGAATCCCTTTTCACGTCATATTAAAAAAAAATAGCTCAAAAAAGGAGAGGAAAACGCACTACGTAGTCGACGTGATTAATTAATTATGACTTAACTGAATAGTCGGTGCCTTATTCTGGATTTCTAGAACCAAAAGCTATGAATAAACGAGTCCGCGTATCACTGTCGCCAGTTTCGTTGATTAGTCAGTTTCACTGATTCGTCACAGTTTCCAGATCGTCGCATCTACATACTTACCTATTTTCTCATGTCTAATTAACATAAAATATTAGTCTGACCTCAACAATGAATTAATAATAAATCAAGCATAAGAAAACCAAAAGTTTATTTTTATTTTTTTGAAGGTGAAGAATATTTTTCGATTCTTTGTCCTGCAGAGCTCAGAGGGACAATTTAAGTTGGTAACAATATCCATCCAGATATCAATACCCATCACGTCTGCAGAGTTTAACTAGCTAATTTAATTTGACTCTTGTATAAATAAAACAAAGTCGGGTTAGTTATAACTTTAGAAAGGCTGGAGCGATTTTTATGATTTTTGATTTGTTGGATTTGCTTCCGCCACGAATACCAGAATAACTATTAAAACATCGGAAAATATACGAAAAAAAAAGTAATGAAGATGTATGGCTTTTTTCATGAATAAGTTGACACAACATTTTATTGATTCTAAGGCGGTATGAAGTTCGCTGGGTCAGCTAGGAGAAAAACAAAAGTTTTTATAAATAATAATAGCCGCACAGGTCGATCGGTCAGGTTAAGCTACGCTTGCCGCGGTTGATCTGTGGATGGGTGACCATCTTTACATACCGAGACCCCTCCGTGCCTCGGAAAGCACGTTAAGCCGTTGGTCCCGGCTGTCATTCGTGGATCTTTGACAGTCGTTACGGGTAGTCAGAAGCCCGAAAGTCTGACAACCAGTCTTACCCAGTAACTGGGTTGTGGAGGTCAGATAGGCAGTCGCTTCATGTAAAATACTGGTATTCAGCTGCATCCGGTTAGACTGGAAGCTCACCCCAACATAGTTGGGAAAAGGCTAGGCAGATGATGATATCATCTAGCAACCTATTATTAAAGTATCATAGCAGTGGGGGAAGCTTCATTTCAATCGCCACGTCACCAGCCTCGGTAGCGCAGTAGGCAGCGCGTAAGTCTCATAATCTTAAGGTCGTGAGTTCGATCCTCACCCGGGGCAAATCTTTTTGCGATTGTTATCTTTTATTTTACCTATGGGAGGTCAACAACATAAATACTATGTAATTTACATAATTTATGCTTGTATTGTTAGTTATATTAGTTGGGCTTAAAACTGTCGATTTTTTTTGCACATTTAAGTCGATAAAACATTATGTATAAAACATGGAAACTTTAAAAACACACAAGCTCAGATAATTCGATCAGAAATTATACGTTTTTCCATAAACATTGAAAAAGGGTACAAGAAGTAAGCATTATTTATAAAGGAAAATAATAACCAGCCAAGTGCGTGTCGGACCACGCACAGTGAAGGGTTCCATAATCAGGATAAATATTTACGAACAATATTGATTTTATCAACTGGAAAAAATAAGTATGTTTTCACAATCTTTTTAACACGCTTTTATCTTTCATTATTAGCTTCATTTGTAACTAACAAAGAATGTAATAAAATCTTTGAAGTCTATTTTAACCCACTTGTAATTGTCGTTTCGAAATGAAACGTTGTATGTATATTTAGTTCGGATGACAAAACTATAATTTAGTATCTTGGAGCTGATCTGATCATGGTACCAGGAGATGGACAGTGGGACTAGCAAGTGGCTACTAGTAAACATCGAGTTTGGGCTCATATGATTTGTTTAAGTTAATTTAACTATTTTATGATTTTGAGTGCGTGATTTTTTTTTAAACTTCCTACATGTTGTTGAATTATGAGATCCAGCAATATCTCTCACCACAGATATATCTTCATCTTTGCCCCACACCTTCATGTGCACTGACATCATGATGTACGGTAGTAATAGCTTTTTTGAAAAACAAAACAACCTACTTCCAAAAACGACACTACAAAGTGAAAAATAACTTTAATTTTGGAAGTCGGTGTCGTTGGGTTCGCATTTTCGTTGTTTGCCACCGACTTCCGAAATTAGTTATTTTTCATTTTGTAGTGTCGTTTTTGGAAGTCGGTTGTTTTGTTTTTCAAAAAAGTTTTTATTTTTCACTTTTAAGTTGTAATTTTTATATAAATAATCGTGGCTGCAGCATCAGGCCAGACTTATGTCAACATTGCATTGAACTTAAAATTTAGTCCTGTTTAAAATGAGCCCAAACACGACTACGGTGCTGTAATTTCAAGGTTTGTACTTTTCCTGATGCTCCTGGTTTCATCATCAGGTCTCTATGTACTTCGGTGTTCCTCATTAACAGTACGTTTATCCAAACATCGAGCCCTTTTGAATGAGCCTAAACACGATATATCTGCTGTTAGTTGTCAAGAAGTTAGGTACTCTGCAGACTATCTTGACTGCAGCATCAGGTCATGACTTAATGATCATGAGACCAAATGTGGCAAATGCCCTATCAAACATCAAAACAATTTACTAAAACAGTCCTTGCCTGTTCGAGTAACTTCTTACTGTTAAGGAGTTGTACCTTCCATCATCAGCCCAGCTACCTGAGATGATGAGAACCATACGCAAATACACAAGATACTTCATAAAATATGCAAAAAACAATAAGTGAGCCTATAAAATTTGAGGGTTGCCCTCGATTTCTCTAAGATTCCATCATCAGATCCTAACTTGGAGACAGTGGGACCACTTCAGAACTATATACTTTCGAACAAAAAAAAAATTTTGAAAATCCGTCGACAATTGGCGGAGTATTCGATGTACAAACATACAAAAACAAAAAACATACAATCATCCGAACATAGTACCTCCTCCTTTTTGTGAAGTCGGGAAAAAAGCGCTGCATTATACAGATTTATTGCGGTCGGATCCCCTGATCTGATCCCTTGCTGGTTATAGTACGTTTTACAAACGCTGCAATAAGTTGCAGCGCTTTTTTATAAAAAGATACCTTCGCCCTTAATCACCATAATAGGTAAACAAATCGCCATCCTACCTAGTTGGCAATTATCACACACATTATAGAATGTTTCCGCATCGGTCCACAAAGAAGGAAAATGCATTATAATCATCATTATCAGCAGGAAGTGCGCAAGGCCCTGTCAATGAACCACGGGCATCTGTCGCGTGGAGTAATTACTGATAATGTAGGACATCGTTATAAATAGATGCCTAGATATTTGTAAATATAGATTTTTTGCATAAATAGCGAAGACGTAGGTATTGTTTTGCATGAGCTCGTGACTAAAGATAGCTGTGCTGCTGGGGAGTTTGTTGCGCCACTTCTTATTCCCAGCGAAAGCACTAGAAAGTGGTGAAGGGCGGGCGTTTTGGGGGACTGTCTTTTGTAATTTTGACGTTTGAAAAGTGCTGATTCTCAGCCTAATTTGAATAAATGACTATAGATTTAAAAAAATAATAATAATAACAGCCGCACGTGCTAAGCTACGCTACGCTTGCCGAGGTGAGTTAGTGGATGGATGACCATCCATTACATATCGAGACTCCTCCGTGCCTCGGAAAGCACTGTAAAACATCTTTGACAGGCGTTACAGGTAGTCAGAAACCTAAAAGTCTGACAACCAGCCTTACCAAGGGATATCGTGTTACCCAGTAACTGGGTTTTGGAAGTCAGATAGGCAGTCGCTCCATGAAACATACGGCAATTTAGCTGCATCTGGTTAGACTGGAAGCCGACCCCAACATAGTTGGGAAAAGGTTACGCACATAGGATATATAGTCACACACTCTGTGAAAATTTCAAGTGTTTACGTTTTACGTTTCAAATGATACAGTCCTGTGACAGACGGACGGTCAGTGGAGCATAGCTAGCACCCTTTGGGTATGGAAACGTAACAACCGCCGTGGCAGTCATTGGAAGCTAATTAGAATTGTAAATACGACAACGTACCGAAATAGCTTTTGTGTTCGGAGGAAACTGGATAAATAGTAAGTACAATTATTTAATTAAATTACCCACAATATATTCCCCACATCTCCTTGGAACATTCTCGCGTCTCCTTTATCTTGTTGACTCATTATTAGACGTTAGTTCAGTTGACTTCTTCATCCGTAAGCTGGCGTTCTGCCAGGGTCCTTCTTTGTTAGAAAGGATTATCATATTATTATATCCGTTCCTTAGCAACTCTTCGATTTGTTTTTTCATTCATCATTTTCCTAGCTAGCTGTTAGTTCCGACTTTGTTGTAGTTAATAAATCTGTAGTCAGATGCTAATTTGTTTGAAATCGATTATTTCTGAATGGGCCTGCTCTTGGTCTCGATCACGCCTGATGGAAAGCGATGGATGAGGTCTATGATGGAACGAGCGTGCCCAGATGATGCTTGTTCATTCTTGCTTTGAAGGCAGACGGGTTAAACGTGGAAGGGAACACAGACGCTGGCAGAGAGTTCCACACTGGCTGTGCCTATAATAATTGTGGAGGAGAAGCGCTGGTCGGGATATCAACCAGGAGCGGATGGTACGCTGCAGTACATCTGGTAGTCCAGTACAAAAAAGGACGATGGTGGAATCAGGTCGTGGAGGAAGTACAGTCTATAGAAGACCGATAGGCAAGCAATTTTACGCCGATGAGCTAGGGTGTGAAACCTAGCCACCGACGTCTCGTCGCCTATAAGCCTTTTAGCTCTGCATTTCACTAGTCAAGTGCAGAACCATCCCATAAGTGGCTTGCGTTTTGGATGTGTGCATACTTTCTACTAGCACAATAAACACATAGCCCTTCATGTCACCCATGATGGGAAAAATTGGTGCTGATCCATACGTCATGTTCCTGATGGGGTGCTGTCAATTGGGTCCTCTCCTAGCTGCCATGGCTTATTTAATAATAATCAGCCTATATGGTCCCACTGCAGGGCAAAAGCCTCTCTTTCCTTTTTCCACTTAACTCGATCCTGAGCCAATATAGACCAATCCCTCATATAGGCGTCAAGTTCATCCTCCCATCTACGCCTGCATCTTTCTTGATGCTTTTTGACGTTTGCAGGGACCCATGCTGGTAGTGGTCTTAGCCCACAATGTATCCGACGGCCCAGTCCCATTTGAGCTTGGCTGCTTTTCAGGTGACGTCTCGGATTTGTGTCTTAGAGCGCAGTATCGTGTTCCGTATCCGGCCGGTAAGTCGAGCGTCGGCTTATTTACTTTTTGAATTTTTCACAATGGACGCTTTTTACGTGCACGTGTTTCTGCATCGTTCACACATATATAATTTCAATATATCTAAGGATGTAACCAAATATTTTGTAACAATATTTTTTATTTAAGAGAGTGAGAGAGAGAGAGAGATAGATTTAAGAGTGTCCATGGAGTTTCTTGCCCGTTCTTTTCCATAGGTCTACTTTGGAATGGGCAACCAGCTTTATGTTTCTGACTGGCCGACTTCGTGAAAATTCAAAAGTGCAAAAATGTGTTTAATTGACATAAATCCCAGTTTATTGTTTTAATTCATGGTCAGGTAAAATAGTCACCAAAAAAATAGGTAAGAGCGAACACTGCACGAATAAAAGCAGTGTGTTGGAAAGGAAATTAATTAGTCGTACTTTTACATTTTTGTCACGCAACGCATGATGTTAAAGAGAGCCTAAACATCAAAGTTCGCATAGCAACATCAACGCGTTGGTGTACCCATCAAATTTCTATTTCTGGCACTTCTGCTGCTTCCTAAATAACATTATAACATCACGCTTGTAGCCTCTGAAGGGGTGGGTAGGTAGACATTTAGCACAATCTTATTTCGCCAATTATGTTCAAGTCATCATCCTCATTTCAGTCCGGAATCACCTACTGCTGGGTATAGGCCTTTCCTTTCTTCTGCCATATTTACCAGTTCTGTGAGTCTCTCATCCACAGAGCGCGCGTGTTTAAGTCCCATATAGTAACCCAGTAACAGGGTTGTGGAGGACATATGGCAGTCGATCCATGTAAAATACTGGTATCTATTTAGCCAGTTAGACTTGCAGCCGACCGAAGTCCCAAGTAATAAGGGGCGAGTTTCTTCTTCTTCTTCTTAGCGTATCGATGGCAAAAAGTTTAAATATTATGAGCCCAAAATTCAGCTGCGCGAACAGCGTGTCATTCCGGGCACAAGTCGAGACTCACTGGTATTCAAACTGACGTTTTTCGATAGTCACCACAATTGCCTTCGGATTTGTAATCGCAATTTTATGCTCTTTAATTATGTTTATGGTGGTTTATCAAAGAATTCTTTGATGAACGATTAACTAGGATTATTATTTTAGTATGTTCCCAGTAGTAGCGCATAGTCAAGATTTGTGCCCGGCTTATGGCAATAGTTTCGCAGGTGGGCAGGCGTGATTTTAATAATGATTGAATACTCTTCTGACGCCTAAACGATACCCATGACCAGTGACGTGACCAGTAATGACCAGTGGGGTAATTGCGTAATACACTAACAGTAGCAATGGCTTTAATTTTGACAATTCAACAACATTCACTGCGTTATTTACGTTAGGTATTGAGCAGACAAATATTTCGAATATAATTATGAAGCAATGGATTAGCAATATCCTTTTAAATGATTCAGATTGTGAGTGAGGGTGTGTGATTTTCATTTTGATATGGTGATCAGACAGACGGTGGTCATCTCTCCCGAAACAAGAAAACATCAAAGTTGAAACACTTTCCATCTCTAAACTTTCAGCCGCTAATATTGTGCATAATAACGCGGTAAGTGTCGAGGTCGCTCGCTCACACTGGCGTGGCCAAGATCTTGGCACATGACCTCCGAGGCGCGTCGGGAGCATACTAAACGCATTGTGCGAGCATTTGCATTATTTTTGGAGCTTCTTCTATTATTATGATGTTGGAGTATTTGTGCCTGGTTTCTGAGAGTTTATGATGAACAACCATGCTGTTATGCTGTGAACCTGTAATTTGTTATCGGTAAAAATATAAAGTTGAGGAGTTCAAAAATAGATAAAAGAACGAAAGATACGTATATTAGCGGTAAATATGACTCAGAGAAAGAAAACTTGTTCTTTTTTGTGTTTGTTTTCTTCCAACCCAACCTCCCACTCCCCCTCCAAAACTCTCCTCTATAAAATACATACCAACTGACTGTTGCATTTCCGAAACCAGAGCTGGGCCTCTATAGGTCCGTCAAAGAGGGTACGGGCCCGTCCGAAAGTCGTTCGATACTGCGGAGTCCAAGTTGGCCGACCTGGGAAGCGACCCCAGGACTTCACGCTCAGCAATCGCTTGCGAACACGAGAGCAACAGGGCAGTTCTATTATAGTACGAGTAACAACAGGATATAAACACATCGTGACTTTTCGACCAAAACAAATTAATCAGACCAAAAAATCACAAGTAAACATTCCTTGAGTTATAATAACTCCTAATTTTACGCTATAAATTCCCGGATGGACAATAATCACTTGGTTCACACGTTGCGGAAGGCACCTACTACTATAGTTGACTATTAAATCAATATAAAGGCGTTAGGTGTGGCTTGGAGGAAGCCATATTATGTAACCCAGTTCTTTTGGACTAGTAATGAGGTCAGGGTGGACGACTTTCGCAGGAAAGAGGATTGGGGTTCCAAGGTTTTGTTATGAAGTACCTGCAGAAGGGCGTAGGTTTCGGTGATGTCCAATTTCCTTTCAAATAGCAACAACACGGATCTTTCCATCGGTCGATCGATCATCGGGAGCAGTTGTGGCGAATTTGTAGGTCGTAGAATTTGTACAAAGTAAAGCGCCTGTCCCAGACAGGCGCTTTACTTTGTGCAAATTGTTTCATCACACTACTCTCACAACGGTGAAGGAAAACATCGTGAGAACACCGGCCTATGTCCTAATAGAACCAAAAATTCAAACACATCTGATATTCACATTCACATCATTATTCCACTTCCTCTCGAAGAAAGGAGCCCTGTGACCCAGCAGTGGGAACAGTATAGGCTGATTATGGATGATTTATCAGCACCCTAGCTTTATCCTGTTTGAGTCTTACAGGATATTTTTACATGGAGATGAAATTAATATATTTTTAAAAGTGTAACCTGCCGGCGGCGTCTGTGTTCCACATTTAACCCGTCTGCCTTCAAAGCAAGAGTGAACAGGCATATTTTGGGCACGCTCGTTCCATCATAGACCTCATCCATCGCTTTCCATCAGGCGTGATCGAGACCAAGAGCAGGCCTATTAAACAATTTTTTTTTACCCTAGTATTTCATGCCGGCTCTTCTCCATAGGAAACTACTATTGGAAGCGTACTTATGTGTACGGTTCCAATAATTATTTCCTAAGGTGCTAGGGCTTCTGACGTTTCATAAGTGCCCATGCAGGTTTACGAGTATGTGAAATTAAATATTTTTTTAGGTAAAAGCGATGGTCCTTTTATTACAGCTCATTATTATGATAATGAGCTACCAGGCAAGAAACTCCACAGACGCTCTTTTACCTATCCCATCTATACCTTTTATCTATAACCCTATGGGGTTAGCTTAATGAAACTCGGCAAGCACTCGACGTGTAAAGAACAACAGTAATTAATCCATGTATTGACCTCTTCAATCGCAGCTTAACCTCAGCTGGTTAGATCACGGTCCATTTAACGAAGCGCCGCATGTCTGAATCATTACTTGTAGTGACTGCGGGATTGAGAACATCGCACTAAGTTTAACACTACCAAGGTTTCATGCTTGAGTAAATCGTTCAAACAAAAAAGGATTAAACTGTAATGTTTATAAAACCGTAATTCCTGTGACTCAGGTAGCTCGGACGAGACACAGCATTATGTGTCCTTTTTCACGATTCCGACCTAAAACCGAAAAACGGAACCTTCATAAGATCACTTTTTACCCGTCTGTCAAAAAAGTTTTTTGTTTAATAGGGGTTTTATTATCATACAGGAGGACGTTACTAACCAACCTCTGGAAGTCATTTTTACTTAGCAATATTTTGGTGCGTCTGTGGCATCAAAGCAGGCCTATCAGCTGCGGTATTTATTTTTTCAAATATCGCAGCATCATGCTGATATAGGAACCTTTTTGGTCTCGTACAGGTCAGGTACAGGTCTTCTTTTTTTCGTTTCTATTTTGTGTGATCTTTTTTTGTTGTTTTGGTTAGTTTTAATGCCCTTATTTATTAAATGTATGTCCTGTCCCAAATACATGTTTCTTTCTTTCTTTTACTCTTTGCTCAAAGGTGGTTAGACTACCACCCACCATACATACTTCTGCCAAGTAACGTTGCAGTATTACGCTTGGTGGACCTCCACCAAGGTTCCAAAAAGTTTCATGTGCCTGACCCACAGACCCCTGTGTGTTTGTAAGGATGTCAATGCATCACTAAACCTTTTAATTTTATGTCTGTAGGTAGCAGGAACGACTTGCCATCAGGGGGCCGTGGTCATCGCAGAGTTTTAATATGGTCGACAACCCACAATCACAGGCCAACACTTCTCCTTCGTGTCCCTGTCACGACTGAATTTCAGATCTTGTTGGCCCAAACTTCGCCACATCCACAGCGTCGTCGGTGGCAGCGCAGAGGTCACTGTAATTGAATGTTTTGGGACACAGAGGACAGGATAGGAGGAGGAGCATGGTTTCACAACTGCAAAGCTGTGGTACTTCGTTTTAACCGACTTCAAAAAAGGAGGAGGTTCTCAATTCGACTGTTATTTTTTTTTGTTTGTTACCTCAGAACTCCGTTATTTATAAGCCTATTTGCATAATTTGCTAATTTTTATTTGTAAGAATATACCTACTTTCAGATTGGTCCCATAGAAATTTCATCAAAAACGGTTCTGTAGTTTGGTTTTTAAACCAAAATTACTGGTAAAAATTAGGTACAGCTTAAAAGTGAAAAATAAAAACTTTTGTGCAAAAAAAAAAACAACCGACCGTTTTTTTTTTGTAAAAAAGTTTCTAGAGCAGTTTAGCAACAACAATAATGTGCCCAGGATTTTTAAGAGTGTCCTTGGAGTTTCTTGCCCGTTCTTCTCCATAGAGATCTACGTTATGGAATGGACAACCAGCTTCAACTTTATGACTAAATGACCGACTCTTTGACAATTGAAATGGTTTAATTGAAATAAATGCTTTGAGTTTGAGATTACAATTGGACACACTCCTACGTAACAATTGGGTCATTATGAACGGTCTGCCTATTTACAGATTACGTAATCTGGTTGTGCTGACAACGGCTGGTAATCCTCCCCTAACTTAATTAGAAAATGACACAGTATGGAGTGACCGGCGTAATCCTGTTATATTGTTGTGGACCAATGAAATTCTGCCATCTGGGTGACGTGGAGTGACGTGGTGGTTGAGTAAAGTTCATTCTTGTGACGTCATCGATGTGGGCGGGGGAGTCTTTTGTAATGTTAATTAGTTTGCGTACTCTTCATCTGCCTAGCCTTTTCCCAACTATGTTGGGGTTGGCTTCTAGTCTAACCGGATACCAGTATTTTACATGGAGCGACTGCCTATCTGACCTCCATAACCCAGTTACTGGGTAACATGATACCGGTGGTAAGACTGGTTGTCAGGCTTTTGGGCTTCTGACGACCCGTAACCACTGTCAAAGATCCATGCCAAGACCAACGGCTTAACGTACTTTCCGAGAAACGGATGGGTCTTGGTATGTAAAGATGGTCACCCATCCACGGACCAACCGTAGCAAGCGTAGCTTAACCTGACCGATCGAACCGTGCGAATGGTATTTCTTAGCCACAATTCCTTTGCATAATACTGTTTAGAATGCTGGGGAGTTTGTTGCACTACATCTCCTTTCCAGCTGAAGCACGAGGAAGTGGTGATGGGTGTGCGTTTTGGGGAACTGTCTTATTATGACTGTATAATTTTGACGATCAAAAACCGGCGAAATGCGGGTGTGCTATATGTAACTGCACCTCTGCCTAACCCTTCGGGAATACAAGCGTGGTGTTGATCTCAAGTTTGCAAAGTAATAAACAATTGCTTTTTTATTTTATTTGCTGGCCTAATGTATTTTGCTGCGTGTCGCGGGTTCGATTCCAGCACAGAACAAATATTTGTATGGCCTATAAATAGTTGTTCCGGGTCTGGCTGTTTGTGTATGTGAGTTTAAATGTTTGTAAACGTACCCACGATACAGGAGAAATTCCTAATGTGGGGGCAACGTGTTGTTTAAAAAAAAAATAACATAAGGGCATTTCATAATAAGTTGTTTTTAACACTAATATGGCCAGAATTATGGAAGATAAAGACATGTGTGGGAAAGGAAAAGGAACAACCTTTTGGAAGGGGCGACTAGAATCAATTTTATTTTATTTTTGACGTTCAAAAGTGCCTTTTATGTGCCTATTTGAAATAAATGATTTGACTTTGACTTGACTTTGACTTTGCCCAGCAGTGGGACATATTGGGCTAAACACATAGGTACATCATAGATTTTCCTACCACAATTTTAAACTGTAGAAATTATATTTAAAATAGTTATGAGAAGAACCGTTACATCAGTAGGATGGTACAGATTAGAAAATAGTAGAAACTCATGAATATATCGGCGGCTAAGGGTCAGTTAACTTTAACATTGGATTTCTACGTCAACTTTCATACGATTATCTCGTTCCTCCACGATCGATACATAGATATGCATCAATTAGCATAACATCACGCTAGAATTCCTTGAAGAGGTAAGCAGAGGTGTTAAGTACCTACCTACACCCAAAATTCACCAGTTATGTTTCAGTCCCATGTCCAAGGGGGCGAGCCTTTGCCATCAACCACGCACAAATCCAGAGTCTACTGAGAAATTCCTGATGGAAAACCAAAATAACAATTTTGTTCAACCTGAGCATCAAACCCAGGACTTCATACTCAGCAGTAGCGCTTGTGACCACTAGACCAAAGGGGTAGTACCTAATTGTTCTTATAACAGAACCTAGGACTCCACATTCGGCTACCAACCTAGCAACTATAATACCTATTACGAAAGCTGTCATTTACAATGTAAAACACCATGAGGCCCATGTCAATGTACATTTAATTGATCTTTGATTACATTGCAAGGTCACTGTATTGTAAACATTAATTTGATTACATTCTAATAATTTTGCTGTTCAGTATGCAGCGATGCAAAACCTTTATTGGTGTGAAATTAAGTATTTTCACTTTTTCAGTCACAGTTAAAATATACAGGGTTTATTTTCAAAGACCAGCCAAATTTAAGGGTGTGGTACAGACCATCAAGCTGAACAACTTTTTCCATGGGACTAATATCGTAATCGAGTAAGGACTTTTTATCCCGATATTCCCACGGGATCGAAACTTATGCGAGTGAAACCGCGGGGCACAGCTAGTATTTATAAATCATACTAGCTCATATACTTGTCTCAATAAACAATTTCAATTTGTGACAGCAAACTTTTAACTTTTTTACAACTCTTAAATGTTATTAAGCGATTGTTTTTTGATTTTATGTAAGTATTTTATTTTCGCTTTTACCCTTACACACGCTGTCTACATCTCTTTATCTACTTTCCTATCGCAGGTATGCTGAGAGATATCTTTAGAAATAAGTATCACCTTTGTATCTATTTTTCTGTTCTTTTTTTTTCTTTTCTGTTTATATACCTACGTGAAAAAAAATGTGTAAATGAAACAATTAATATATAAATGACAACGTCTTCGAATTGTGTTTTAAATCTCATCAAATTCGATTACTTATATTAGTACTGAAAGTTGACGTTTATAATCAAACTTAAAAATGTCGCGAATAATTATTCAGCATGAAATTAATACGTCTTACACTACAATAATTTGACACGTCCAGTTAGAGCGCTGAAGCCTGAAATCTAGCCGCTAGAAACTGTAACTGCAGCAATGTTTAGTATTCACTTTCTGTCTGAAAACGTAGAACTGTCTTAACTACCGACATTCCAACAATGATACATTAACGGTAAGTCCCATATTATTCAATTTCCGCTAACCGAAGGTCATCAACCTGAATTCTATTTAATGATAAAACAAAGTAATAAAAATAATGTTAATGATGTGCTAAAAACAAAATAAGAACGTTTGAAGTTAAACGTATCGTTAAGTTATTTAACAAAACATGTTCACTGGAGACCTTGCGCGTACGCATCATTTACGATCACATCATACTCGTACAACGCTACAACTTCGCGATTTCCACAAAGCGGGTAAATATAATTATCGCATATATTATAACTCGTACTCGCATCAGCAATAATTGGGAACAATTACCTACAGAATTAGAATGCCAATTTTTATGCCGTAACACACTGGCGTGCGTCAATCGCGTGCAGCACTCCCAAACAGTGATAAACTTGCGTGTGTTCCAGCCTAACATTAATACATACAATACCTAACCTCTTTCCATAATATCCCGCATTAAAACA
This sequence comes from Apamea anceps, assembly GCA_951799955.1. NCBI lineage: Eukaryota > Metazoa > Arthropoda > Insecta > Lepidoptera > Noctuidae > Apamea > Apamea anceps. The sequence goes on along the minus strand of OX637524.1, from coordinate 1,117,805 downwards.
TATGTACGTGCACTATAATAGCGTCGCGTAGTCTGGCAATGTCATCTCGTATCGTTTCCGAATGCTTTGCCTCTTACCGGCACATCCCCCCGATATTATAAAAGAGTGTAGTGCGCGCCGCGCGCCCGCAGTCACTCCGCGCCTCCGAGCGAGCAACGTCGCCTGTAATGCAAGAGTGTGTCTAGTGTGCCAGTTACCGACATGGAGGGAGCGACCCCTCCCAGCCAAGGATTGCCTGAGGACGAGGGCATCGCCTCTGACCGCCGCCCGTCCACCGATGACCATGCCGACCTCTCCGATAGTGCCTCTGATACCGGCTCCGGCGGCGGCAAGGACTCCGGCTGTGAAGTCGCGCCTGATGCACAGGAACCTCCCTACACACCCCCCGACGATGAGCTGGCGCACAGGATCGTGTCACAAGTTGAGTTCTACTTCTCAGACGCCAACATCACGAAGGACGCCTTCCTACTGAAGCACGTCCGAAGAAACAAGGAGGGGTACGTGTCACTGAAGCTGATCTCCAGCTTCAAGCGCGTGAAGCACTTGACGAAGGACTGGAGGGTGGTTGCCGAAGCACTCAAGCGGTCCACCAAGTTAGAAATTAATGATTTAGGAACAAAATTGCGCAGGATCGAGCCGCTCCCCGCGTACGACGAGACGACTCCGTCTAGGACCGTGGTGGCGGTGAGGATGCCCATCGACCGGCCGTCCGTAGAGAATGTGTCGCGACTGTTCGCTGGCTGCGGCGAGATCGCCCTCGTCAGGGTGCTCCGGCCCGGCAACCCTGTGCCCGCAGACGTGCGCCAGTTCCTCAACAAGAACCCTAGTTTGGTTAATTGTGTGTGTGCGTTAGTTGAGTTCACTGAATCTGAGTCTGCGAGAGAAGCGCTGCGACTACAGACCCCTGAAGATGAAGGAATGCGAGTATATGAGTTGAACGGAGTTCCTAGGGAGCCTAAGAGGAAGGCACCCATCCGTCGTGCGCCACCCAGGCGTCATGAATGCGAGTATTCGTCCTGCTGTAGTGGGTCTGAGCCTGAATACGACTACAGATACGGGACGCCGTTCTATAGGAGGAATTCAAGTGGTTTCTTTGCGCCGCGGTCTCCTGAGATTCAGACGTGGGTGCCGCGGCGTCAATCGACTTGTTCACACAGCTCTGACTCGGGCGTGTCATTCTACTGCAGTAGCAGCAGGCGGACGTCGCAGGCCAGCACAGGCAGCGCCGGCAGCGCGGACGGCTGGCTATCGCGCCGACTGTCCGGCTGCTCGGTGTCCGGGCCGGAGTGCGGCGGACGCCGCCTGTCCTGTGCGCCGCGCTTCGAGCCGCGCGCGCCGCTGGTGCCCGACGGCACGCGCGGCTTCCACGCCGCCGCCCGCCAGCGCCGCATCTCGGACCTCGCACTCTACTCGCGCTAGAAAGCGCCCGCCAACCGTGACACCTTTCTAATCACGTTGGATAACCGCCTTTCACGTTCTGGCCGCTGGTTTTTTAATCTATTTCGCACGAGGAAGCGTCGTGTGTGTTCCGCGATAGTTTTCCTTCCAGAACAAACTGAGTTACCTTCTTGAACAATGTGATCATGCTCATTTAGTTTTAAGCCACGGAACGCTGTGTCTAGTTTCGTAAATCACTTAAATATGTAATTTATTAGTACATTGTATTTATGAATCGCGTAATTTATTGCGAATGCGCGCGCGTCGCGGTCGAGTTTTCATTTCGAGTTATGTCAGAGTTGTGGGCACAAAATGATCACGCAAAATCGACATTCAGGCGATTGTAGACTCTGAGAGCGATACATGTTCAACCCAGACAGATGTTTGTAAAGGCGACGTTGCACTGCACCGAAGCGAGTAATTCTAGCTTGTTTGACAGCTTTGCGAAGTGAGATACTGAGAACATTCTCCGCTGTAAGGCGTGTGCAGACATCGATGTATCAGCTGTGTGGAGCGCTATCTCCGCCTCGCCCGCGGTGCAACATCGTCTCAACTCGGAGTAACAGAGCGCGTACAGTTGTAGAATGTATTACATAATGTAATTGCACACATTCCAACTGCGAAAGATTTCCTGTAAAAGTAACAGCCTCTCTTACTCCGGCTGGTAAGAGCCGCGACGCGCTAAGGCTAACATTTTTTTTCATTTTTTTTTTTTACAATTAAGTCAGTTTTAACTTAAGTCAGTCGCCATTTCATGTTAACTGTCGTTTTTAGTTAAGTCTTGTCGATGTAAGTACATTGTGATGATTATGTAGATAGCGGGTTGCGCAACCCACTACTTTCTAGTTCGTTTTTTTTTAATTTATTTTTTTATTGAGCAGAGGAACGTTACATGCTTGTAACGGCACAACTATTTCGCTTTTTATTTTAAGTGATGTTGTGACTTTTTGATGAAACCTCCGCGCTGAATCTGAACAAAATAGTTTCTAATTGCTTATTTTATATATTAATAGATTTGGTGCGCTGTCAAATTAATGTAAAGTCACACAACCTCTGTATACTGTAATTAAAGTTGAGATGATTTATTTTAAAGATATAATTATAAGATTTTTGGAGAAACTGGCGTGTTTTAATTGACCTTCGTCGTGGAAAGTTGGCTCATGATCTGTTTGCCTTGACTGATTGATTCTCACGCTGACAGCTAGTGTTGTAACAGGTGAAGTTGACGAGAATATCAGAGTCGATCGATTCAATGTTAATAACGTTTATAGTTATGCAAATTAAAACGATAGCTGAGATAATAACGGCTATTAATGTCAGTTATTTTGATATTTGTGTAAAACATTTGTCGGAGTTATTAAGAGAAGTGTTGATTGATTTATTTTATAATAGTTTTACCTTCCTGTTGATGTTCGTTGAATTAGGATTTTAATTGAATATTTGTGAGACAATTATGCTTATTTACGTTCTGAGCGATTACGTAAACACTTCCTCTTGATTCAAGGGCCGGCAGGGTTTCGCATCTATACTTCCTTGAGAAGAAGAATTAATTATACAGTAATTAAATAAATAAGAATGGTGGCTACCTAACTAGTTTAAATAATTAAAAACAAACTTTATCCTGATTAACATTTTTGCATTATATATAAGGTAACAGATTTAAAGTAATTTTATGTAGGTACATATATATAAAACAAAACAAGGGTAAAGAATCATAGGGCATTAAAAAATTCGTCCGCATCGCTTTCAGTGGGAAAAGTGCCCAGAAGGCTGTCAGCGTCGCCACGTTGTATGGCAATTCTGATTCTTTGGACAAAAACTACGTTTAGTCCACTCTCGGCCCCTTGACCGCCAATTAATAATAATAGGCCAATCCTCTGGTCACGTGAAGAGTCGCTAGGCGATGGCCCTAATGTTTCAACAAAAACAAAGAATGAATTGAAAGAAAACATCATCGAATGGAACTTGACTGGAATCCAAGATTTTGTGATCAAGAACGCCGGGAGGAAGCGCCGTAGTAGGACATATAGTGACCTTATTGGTAATATTCTTTAGAAAGGTCGGGTGCGTAGTAGGGTAACCTGGTTTAGGAGTACGCACTTAAGGTTCAAAATATTCTAAAAAAATAAAAATGAAGTCTAGGAAATCAACTAGGCATTTATTACTTCTACAGTTTAAACATCTTTCATAAAGTAACATAAAAAAAATCAAAATTACGTTTTATCTCTCAAAATAACAAAAATAATCACAAATGGGAATTGCGTACTCTTACAAGTACTATTGTATAAGAGTACGCGTCTACGTCGATAAGAGTACGCGGGACGTGCATTACTTTTTTTTTCTTTCAGAGGTGGCAAATAAAATTTCCTTGACCCTCATTATGTCGTACAAGCCTCATGTCACCATTCGGAGCATTTTGAGCATCCTACCCAGTCTTCTGCGGGGGGGTCTATGTAGATTTCAGTACATGCTGGTCATCTCCAAACCTTTTTTTTTTGCATTTTCTTTGGCACTTTAAAAGGTTTTTTGGCCTTTTTAACAAAAGATTTTGAATTTGGTTTTGGAACTTTCTTTGGTACTTTCTTTGAAGCCACTGACTCCTCGAGAGCCAGCTTGTATGGAGACCCACTCAAAATATCCGACTTTGCTCTTTTGCGGTTAGATCTTGAAAGGTATTTAGCTCGTGGTAGGAGGCTACATCTCATTTATATTTTCATTTATATATTTGCAACGAATAAGAACAAAAAACACCAACGAAACGAACTTAAAAATAATTGAATGTAAGAGTACGCGCGTACTCTTATAAGGCACATAACTGCGTACTCGTACACACTCTAGCCAAATCGTAAACGAGCGGAGTTCAACGCTATCTCTTGGCGTTGACCGGAATTACGCTTGCTGCATTCGTTAGGCATCGTCTTTGAAAACTCCGCAGTTTACTTCGTTTTTACTAAATAATTGCATTCTAGTCTCAAAAATACTTTCAAAATGGTAAAAACATTTAAGATTTTGAGCAAAAATCTTTAAACTTACATAATTTCTTTGTTTTCTTCCGGATTTGATTTTTTTTTCGCACAGCAGTTTTTATCACAGTTGACATCAAAATACGATTGAAGTTAGCCGCGCATCGTAAACAACTTCACGGCTTTTGGCGTTGCGTACTCTTATCGGATGCGTACTCCTAGACCAGGTTACCCTACTCGCTACGGGCGTACGGCTATGACCAGGTGTATGACCATAAACGAAGCAAAAGGAGTATGTAAGGATAGTAGCAGATGGTGTTCTGTAGTTTCTGTCTACCCTCGTGGGAAGAAGGTGTGAGTTTCTATGTATGTTTTTTCCTAACTTGCCGTCATCCGATTTATTACGCTATTTGCACAATCGTGAAGTTCTCATGACACTGACCTTTAACACTGATGATAGCCGACATTGTCTTTACACATAGTGTGTGAGTAGGGGAACCGAATGCGTACGAGTTTATGCTGACTAATATCTCAGAAGGAGATATAGTTAAATCAAAACACTGCTCTCACAACCGGTGATGGAAAACATTGTGAGGAAAGCGGCAGTGGACATGAAATAATTTACAAAAAGTAAAGCGTCTGACTGGGTTCGAACCCTCGACCTACAACTCGCAAGTCGCAGCTGTTACCACTGGGCCATCATTGCTCAGTATCGCACCATCATTGAAAAAATAATTTCTTCAATCATAATTACACTACATGCAAGCTTGTTAAGATAACCCGCATGCAGAGAGTCGCATGCGCGGGCCTGCGCCTGCGCTTGTTTCCAGTCGTTACGCACTACATAACGATTATGTTTCTTACGTAAACCAATCACGTTCTCGTTACTTTGATCTACATACTGAGTTTCTGGGAGAATTTACTTTTTGTGTTATTATATGTATACTAGCTGCTGCCTCCGACATCGTTCGCGTGACATTAATTTTAATTTTTTATATTTTAATTAGACTATACTGTCCCACTGCTGGGCAAAGGTCTCCCCCAAATCCCTACAGGAACTCTTTTCCCGCGCTACATCGAACCAGCCCTCGTGGTACGCGTCCAGATCGTCTCGCCATCTCTTTCTGGGCCAGCCTCGGCGGCGGTGACATTAATAACTTTCGATTTTCTTTCTTTTTCTAAAACAAGACTAAGTTACTCCTTTTAACATCAGCTATCGGCCAGTGAAAGTCCTGTCAAAATCGGTTTAGCCGTTTCGGAGATTAGCCAAAACAAACAGAGATTAAAGGAAAAACAATTCAGAATAGTTTTTTTTTGTTATAATGAGCGTTACTTTCATATGCACTTAGTAAATATAAAGCTGTTTTCTTAACATTACGAACAGACACTTCAATTTTATTTATGTATTTATAGATATTTATTTGTATAGATCATGCTATACGAAAATACTAGAAAGTGGTGAAGGGCGGGCGTTTTGGGGGACTGTCTTATGTAATTTTTATGTTCGAAAAGTGCTGATTCTCAACCTAATTTGAATAAATGACTTTTGATTTTGATTTCGTTGGAAACCCAGACACGTGCGCTCCATGCAATCCAGGGTGACTCGAAGGTTGCCAGAATGAGTCGACAAACTGGTCGTCACCGCAGAGAGAATATTTCTTTTTTTTGTAAATTACCGCAACTTTAAATTAAGATTTTTTTTATTATAAATGAAAAAAAAAAACATATTTATTCATAATTATATTATTCAGGCTTGGCAATTTTGTATGGTAAGTAACTTCTGCAAAATCTCCACCTTTTTGCTAGTGAAAAATCCGATCGCTTTTCATCGAGTTTTTCATCTTTTCACATACATTATTAGGTAACCCAATAACAGCGTTACAAATATTCAGCTTTAACCGGTTAAATGGAGTAATTACAGAAACAATTAAAAACACATTGTGTCTCGTGTTCAAGATTTAGAGCCACAAGATACAAGCGATGCTTAGTTTGTTGTGGCTCACCGAATCCGTCACATTATATTTTTACTTTTAGATGAATAAACTTTATTATAACTGTATTATTATTATTATTGACCACGGCACGTCTTTATTAAGTCAGGGCGAGTCACGAAATCCTCCGTGATCAAAATAGTATTTGTTACTAGAGATAAAAATTGAAAAAAAAGATTTGTAATAAAATTGGGTCATTGTTCAATCCGTTCAAGAACTTCAGAATATTGACAGTCTATAACGAATCAGCTGTATTTTTTTGACTAAATGTTGCACCTAACGGTGCTACGGTGGCAAAAAAAGAAGTTGTTTACTTCCGAGCTGGCCAAATTATATTTTTACGACGGTATTCTAGTGAAATACGCGGTGCGGCGCGGTACTTATTCTAGTGTCGGTGGAAGCCGACCCCAACATAGTTGGGAAAAGGCTAGGCAGATGATGATGATTCTAGTGAAATATATCCTAAGTCAAGTATGTAAGTAGGTATGGGCGCGTTCACTGCGGCTGCGAGCCGCACACTACCTGAACGCGCCCCAAAAGGTGGTAGCCGTAAGGCTGATCCGGGGCTACTGCACGATCTCGGGCGAGGCGGCAAGCCTCCTTGCCGGACTGCCGCCATGGGATCTGGAGGCGATAGTCCTCGCGCGCCTGTATGATTGGCGCGCGGAGGCACTACGCCGGGAGGAAACTCCGCATCCGCGGCAAACCGCGGCGGAGCGGACGAACTTCCGGCGCGATCTCATGGTGGCATGGAAGGAGCGACTATCGCAACCAAGCGCAGGGCACGCCACGATAGCTGCGGTAAGACACCTCTTTGAGGAGTGGCGTCACGGCGTTCTCACCTACCGCCTGACGCAGGTCCTCTCCGGACACGGATGTTTCGGGAGGTTCCTGCACATCATCAGGCGGGAGGAGACGCCTGGGTGTCATCACTGCCAGGATCGCCCAGAGGACATGGTGGAGCATACGGTGGAGGTCTGCCTTGCTTGGGCAGAGCACCGCCGTGTCCACGTAGAGGCGATTGGCAGCGGCGGCGACCTCTCGCGTCCGGCCCTAGTTCAAGCCATGCCCGGACCATGGCTTGAACTAGGGCCGGAGAGGGAGTGGGAGGCAGTCACCTCCTTCTGCGAAGCAGTCATGCTAGCGAAGGAGGTGGCGGGGTGGGCGAGGGAACGTACCTCACGCCTCAGCCGCCGCGGGAGACGCTCCGGGGTTACCTAATAATGTATGTGAAAAGATGAAAAACTCGATGAAAAGCGATCGGATTTTTCACTAGCAAAAAGGTGGAGTTTTTGCAGAAGTTACTTACCATACAAAATTGCCAAGCCTGAATAATATAATTATGAATAAATATGTTTTTTTTTTCATTTATAATAAACAAAATCTTAATTTAAAGTTGCGGTAATTTACAAAAAAAAAGAAATATTCTCTCTGCGGTGACGACCATTTTGTCGACTCATTCTGGCAACCTTCGAGTCACCCTGGATTGCATGGAGCGCACGTGTCTAGACTTCCAACGAAATCAAAATCAAAAGTCATTTATTCAAATTAGGTTGAGAATCAGCACTTTTCGAACGTAAAAATTACATAAGACAGTCCCCAAAAACGCCCGCCCTTCACCACTTCCTAGTATTTTCGTATAGCATGATCTATACAAATAAATATCTATAAATACATAAATACAATTGAAGTGTCTGTTCGTAATGTTAAGAAAACAGCTTTATATTTACTAAGTGCATATGAAAGTAACGCTCATTATAACAAAAACAAAACTATTTTGAATTGTTTTTCCTTTTATCTCTGTTTGTTTTGGCTAATCTCCGAAACGGCTAAACCGATTTTGACAGGACTTTCACTGGCCGATAGCTGATGTTGTAAGGAGTAACTTAGTCTTGTTTTAGAAAAAGAAAGAAAATCGAAAGTTATTAATGTCACCGCCGCCGAGGCTGGCCCAGAAAGAGATGGCGAGACGATCTGGACGCGTACCACGAGGGCTGGTTCGATGTAGCGCGGGAAAAGAGTTCCTGTAGGGATTTGGGGGAGACCTTTGCCCAGCAGTGGGACAGTATAGTCTAATTAAAATATAAAAAATTAAAATTAATGTCACGCGAACGATGTCGGAGGCAGCAGCTAGTATACATATAATAACACAAAAAGTAAATTCTCCCAGAAACTCAGTATGTAGATCAAAGTAACGAGAACGTGATTGGTTTACGTAAGAAACATAATCGTTATGTAGTGCGTAACGACTGGAAACAAGCGCAGGCGCAGGCCCGCGCAGGCGACTCTCTGCATGCGGGTTATCTTAACAAGCTTGCATGTAGTGTAATTATGATTGAAGAAATGATTTTTTCAATGATGGTGCGATACTGAGCAATGATGGCCCAGTGGTAACAGCTGCGACTTGCGAGTTGTAGGTCGTGGGTTCGAACCCAGTCAGACGCTTTACTTTGTGTTAATTATTTCATCACCACTGTTCTTAAAACGGTAAAGGAAAACATAGTGAGGGAAACCGGCATGTCCTAGAAACAAAACTTCGAAGAGGTGACATCTACCAAGCCGCACTGGGCTCGCCTGGTCGATTCCTATCATTGAGAGCAGGCCTGTGTCCCAACAGTGGGAACATTATGTGTTGATTATGGATGATACGCAATCGCGGCTGCTCATCCTGGGTTCGATCTTGAGGTCAAGCAAAGTTTTCTGTTATAGATTTTTGATAAGCAACGCTTGCCGAGATTGGCCCGTGGATGGGTTATCTATTACTACACTACTACACTGCTGGGACACGGGCCTCCTATCTTCGAGAGGGAATGGACCATAATTTACCACGCGGACCTAGTGCGGGTTGGGAGGTAGATGTCACAAAGCTTCGAATTTTCAAAACCTGGTTCTAGGACATGCCGGTTTCCTCACAATGTTTTCCATCACCGGTTGTGAGAGCAGTGTTTTGATTTAACTATATCTCCTTCTGAGATATTAGTCAGCATAAACTCGTATGCATTCGGTTCCCCTACTCACACACTATGTGTGAACAATGTCGGCTATCATCAGTGTTAAAGGTCAGTGTCATGAGAACTTCACGATTGTGCTAATAGCGTAATAAATCGGATGACGGCAAGTTAGGAAAAAACATACATAGAAACTCACACCTTCTTCCCACGAGGGTAGACAGAAACTACAGAACGCCATCTGCTACTATCCTTACATACTCCTTTTGCTTCGTTTATGGTCATACACCTGGTCATAGCCGTACGCCCGTAGCGAGTACTACGCACCTGACCTTTCTAAAGAATATTACCAATAAGGTCACTATATGTCCTACTACGGCGCTTCCTCCCGGCGTTCTTGATCACAAAATCTTGGATTCCAGTCAAGTTCCATTCGATGATGTTTTCTTTCAATTCATTCTTTGTTTTTGTTGAAACATTAGGGCCATCGCCTAGCGACTCTTCACGTGACCAGAGGATTGGCCTATTATTATTCTACCATACTACTTCCTACTATTCCACTTCCTACTATCCTACTATCCCACTTCCTACTATTCTACTTCCTATTATCCTACTATCCCACTTCCTACTATTCTACTTCCTACTATCCTACTTCTGAATATTCTACCATACCATACCACTTCCTAACATACTACTTCCTACTATCCTACTATCCCACTTCCTACTATTCTACTGTACTACTTCCAACTGTTCTACTATCCTACCATACTACTTCCTACTATCCTACTATCCCACTTCCTACTATTCTACTATACTACTTCCAACTATTCTATTATCCTACCATACCACTCAAACTCAAATCATTTATTTCAATTAAACCATTTACAGGCACTTTTGAATTGTCAAAATTAAATAGTCGGTCAGTTAGTCAGAAAGTTGAAGCTAGTTGCCCATTCCAAAGTGTAGATCTCTATGGAGAAGAACGGGCAAGAAACTCCATGGACACTCTTTTAAATCAAGACATTTTTACAAAATCCTGGTTACATTATTCTTATTGCTTCTATATGTGAGAACAATGTAAAAAAACAAATTAAAATATCAAATTTAAAATATAAAATTTAAAATAAGCCTTGGCAGTTAAGAGATGACCAGTCTCAACTGATGGCGCCCGTTCACGAACATGACGCGTGGATCAGCACCACCCAGCTCAACCATTTCGTAGGGAACCGAATGATCCAACACACGCGCCACCACCAGTGAGACATTTAAGTGAGCATGACATATTCTCAACTGCCATGCTCTTTCAAGTCAACATCAAAATATCATAAAAAACGGATCCATGGTTCTTACATTTACAAAAATTTTCAAAAATGCTTCTAAATTATACAAAACTATAGTTTGCAATATAATTAAGATGAGAGAAAAAAAAAAATAACTACCAATCATGAAGAGGTATTTAATACTGAAGTATTAAAAGTTAATCCTGATTAAATAAAATAAACACTAAAAAAAAAACAAAAAGGGGAAGCATCTCTTCCAAATATTGAAATTGTGATCAACTTGTAAGCCCAACTGCCTGTGGAGCAGGACCAGCATTAAGCCAAGCATTTTTATCTACTATATACTCGTCCAACTTATAATATGCTTGTCTACATAGTGTGCGTTTAATGCATGTTTTAAATTTCTTCTCATTTAGTTGAAGAATATCGAGTGGTATTTTATTATAACATTTTACACAGTACCCCATAAAAGAAGTTTTTACTTTAGACACTTCCTACCATACTACTTCCTACTATCAAACTATCCCACTTCCTACTATTCTACTATACTACTTCCAACTATTCTACTATCCTGCCATACTACTTCCTACTATCCCACTTCCTACTATTCTACTATACTACTTCCTACCATACTACTATTCTACCATACTACTATCCTACTATACTACTTCCTACCATACTACTTCCTACCATACTACTTCCTACCATACTACTATTCTACTATACTACTTCCTACTATTCTACTTCCTACTATCCTACCATACTACTTCATACTTTTCTACCATACTACTTCCTACTATCCTACCATACTACTATTCTACCATACTACTTCCTACCATACTACTGTCCTACTATACTACTTCCTACCATACTACTTTCTACCATACTACTTCCTACCATACTACTATTCTACCATACTACTTCCTACTATTCTACTATCCTACAATACTACTTCCTACTATTCTACTATACTACTTCCGACTACTACTTCCTACTATCCTATCATACTGCTTCCTACCATACTACTTTCTACCATACTACTTCCTACCATACTACTATCCTACCATACTACTTCCTACCATTCTACCATACTACTTCCGACTATTCTACTATACTACTATTCTACTATCCTACCATACTACTTCCTACTATTCTACTATACTACTTCCGACTACTACTTCCTACTATCCTATCATACTGCTTCCTACCATACTACTTTCTACCATACTACTTCCTACCATACTACTATCCTACCATACTACTTCCTACCATTCTACCATACTACTTCCAACTATTCTACTATACTACTTCCTAATATCCTATCATACTGCTTCCTACCATACTACTTCCTACCATACTACTTCCTACCATACTACTATTCTACCATACTACTTCCTACCATACTACTTCCGACTATTCTACTATACTACTTCCTACTATCCTATCATACTGCTTCCTACTATACTACTTTCTACCATACTACTTTCTACCATACTACTATTCTACCATACTACTTCCTACTATCCTACTATCCCACTTCCTACTATTCTACTATACTACTTCCAACTATTCTACTATCCTGCCATACTACTTCCTACTATCCCACTTCCTACTATTCTACTATACTACTTCCTACCATACTACTATTCTACCATACTACTATCCTACTATACTACTTCCTACCATACTACTTCCTACCATACTACTTCCTACCATACTACTATTCTACTATACTACTTCCTACTATTCTACTTCCTACTATCCTACCATACTACTTCATACTTTTCTACCATACTACTTCCTACTATCCTACCATACTACTATTCTACCATACTACTTCCTACCATACTACTGTCCTACTATACTACTTCCTACCATACTACTTTCTACCATACTACTTCCTACCATACTACTATTCTACCATACTACTTCCTACTATTCTACTATACTACTTCCGACTACTACTTCCTACTATCCTATCATACTGCTTCCTACCATACTACTTTCTACCATACTACTTCCTACCATACTACTATCCTACCATACTACTTCCTACCATTCTACCATACTACTTCCGACTATTCTACTATACTACTATTCTACTATCCTACCATACTACTTCCTACTATTCTACTATACTACTTCCGACTACTACTTCCTACTATCCTATCATACTGCTTCCTACCATACTACTTTCTACCATACTACTTCCTACCATACTACTATCCTACCATACTACTTCCTACCATTCTACCATACTACTTCCAACTATTCTACTATACTACTTCCTAATATCCTATCATACTGCTTCCTACCATACTACTTTCTACCATACTACTTCCTACCATACTACTATTCTACCATACTACTTCCTACCATACTACTTCCGACTATTCTACTATACTACTTCCTACTATCCTATCATACTGCTTCCTACCATACTACTTTCTACCATACTACTTTCTACCATACTACTATTCTACCATACTACTTCCTACTATCCTACTATCCCACTTCCTACTATTCTACTATACTACTTCCAACTATTCTATTATCCTACCATACCACTTCCTACCATACTACTTCCTACTATCCTACTATCCCACTTCCTACTATTCTACTATCCTGCCATACTACTTCCTACTATCCCACTTCCTACTATTCTACTATACTACTTCCTACCATACTACTATTCTACCATACTACTATCCTACTATACTACTTCCTACCATACTACTTCCTACCATACTACTTCCTACCATACTACTATTCTACTTCCTACTATTCTACTTCCTACTATCCTACCATACTACTGTCCTACTATACTACTTCCTACCATACTACTTTCTACCATACTACTTCCTACCATACTACTATTCTACCATACTACTTCCTACTATTCTACTTCCTACTATCCTACCATACTACTTCCTACCATACTACCATTCTACCATACTACTTCCTACCATTCTACTATACTACTTCCTACCATACTACTATTCTACCATACTACTTCCTACCATTCTACCATACTACTTCCGACTATTCTACTTTCTACCATACTACTTCCTACCATACTACTATTCTACCATTCTACCATACTACTTCCTACCATACTACTGTCCTACTGTACTACTTCCTACCATACTACTGTCCTACTATACTACTTCCTACCATACTACTTTCTACCATACCACTTCCTACCATACTACATTCTACCATACTACTTCCTACTATTCTACCATACTACTTCCGACTATTCTACTATTCTACTTCCTACTGTCCTACTATACTACTTCCTACCATACTACTTTCTACCACACTACTTCCTACCATACTACTATTCTACCATGCTACTTCCTACCATTCTACCATACTACTTCCTACCATACTACTATTCTACCATACTACTTCCTACTATACTACTTCCTACTATCCTATCATACTGCTTCCTACCATACTACTTTCTACCATACTACTTCCTACCATTCTACCATACTACTTCCTACCATACTACTATTCTACCATACTACTTCCTACCATACTACTATTCTACCATACTACTTCCTACTATTCTACCATACTACTTCCGACTATTCTACTATTCTACTTCCTACCATACTACTGTCCTACTATACTACTTCCTACCATACTACTTTCTACCATACCACTTCCTACCATACTACATTCTACCATACTACTTCCTACTATCCTACCATACCACTTCCTACCATACTACTATTCTACCATACTACTTCCTACTATTCTACTTCCTACCATACTACTTCCTACTATTCTACCATACTACTTCCGACTATTCTACTTCCTACCATACTACTGTCCTACTATACTACTTGCTACCATACTACTTCCTACATTCTACCATACTACTTCCGACTATTCTACTATTCTACTTCCTACCATACTACTTTCTACCATACCACTTCCTACCATACTACATTCTACCATACTACTTCCTACTATTCTACCATACTACTTCCGACTATTCTACTTCCTACCATACTACTGTCCTACTATACTACTTCCTACCATACTACTATTCTACCATACTACTTCCTACCATACTACTGTCCTACTATACTACTTGCTACCATACTACTTCCTACATTCTACCATACTACTTCCGACTATTCTACTATTCTACTTCCTACCATACTACTTTCTACCATACCACTTCCTACCATACTACATTCTACCATACTACTTCCTACTATCCTACCATACCACTTCCTACCATACTACTATTCTACCATACTACTTCCTACTATTCTACTTCCTACTATCCTACCATACTACTTCCTACCATTCTACCATACTACTTCCTACCATACTACTTTCTACTATTCTACTTCCTACTATCCTACCATACTACTTCCTACCATACTACTATTCTACCATACTACTTCCTACCATACTACTGTCCTACTATACTACTTCCTACCATACTACTTTCTACCATACTACTTCCTACCATTCTACTTCCTACTATCCTACCATACTACTTCCTACCATTCTACCATACTACTTCCTACCATACTACTATCCTACTATCCTACCATACCACTTCCTACCATACTACTATTCTACCATACTACTTCCTACTATTCTGCTTCCTACCATACTACTGTCCTACTGTACTACTTCCTACCATACTACTTTCTACCATACCACTTCCTACCATACTACATTCTACCATACTACTACCTACTATCCTACCATACCACTTCCTACCATACTACTATTCTACCATACTACTTCCTACTATTCTACTGTCCTACTATACTACTTCCTACCATACTACTTTCTACCATACCACTTCCTACCATACTACATTCTACCATACTACTTCCTACTATCCTACCATACCACTTCCTACTATACTACTATTCTACCATACTACTTCCTACTATTCTACTTCCTACTATCCTACCATACTACTTCCTACCATTCTACCATACTACTTCCTACCATACTACTTTCTACTATTCTACTTCCTACTATCCTACCATACTACTTCCTACCATACTACTATTCTACCATACTACTTCCTACCATACTACTATCCTACCATACTTCAAAGACAGAATATTTTCAACGTAAACAAAGAACAGATGACTCATTCGACCAATCACTAAATAGCTCACTAATTTGACAGCAAAATATCTCGTCCAGAAACTTAACTTGCTATACTTGAATACCGGTCTTTTGAGATTGTGTTCCATTACTCACAGATAGCATAAAACTAAATATTAATCGAAAATGGAGGAATGTAGCAATATTACTTACCGTAAAATTCACCGAACCAGTTCATTAAATGATATCACTAAAGATAGTTCGGCGCTTTTTGATGCGACTATGATGAGTTTACCTAACACATCCTTAAATACAAGTCAAACTGACCTGAATGACAAAATTCAAAAATTATCTGATGATTTATTAATAGCGCATCAAGAAATTGAGAATTTAAACTCTGAAAACTTTCGACTAAAATCAGATCTACAAAAATATCTGAAAGTCATAGATACCTACAAAAGTTTAAGCATCACGGATAACAAAAATGGTACACCACGAACTGGTCAGAAACGCAAGCAAAAACAAAAACAAAGAACCGGTACAACGCCAGCTTCAAATAGCAAACACACGATGACATCCCCACCTGCACATACAGTAAATGAAACTACCGATACACCGAAAATATTAAAAAAAAATACAACTACCTCTCGATGTGATCAAACAAACAATATTATTGATAACCAACGAGAGCAAATTAGGTCGTGTACTGGAAAAAACATGCCACAAAATAACACATCAACACAACCAGCAGAGTCGGCAAATAAGACTGCACACATAATATCTCAGAGGGACAAACCAGTGCACAACAAATCGAAATTATGCATCATAAGTAGCAACAACACGAATAATGTATTGTCACTAGCCCAAAACACGTTTGCAAAGGCACAAATATGTCACTATCTTCTGCCTAATAGAGGAGTTAAAAACCTGTTTAGTAATATCACTATGAAATTAGCTGACTACTCAAGTGACGACTGCTGCATCATTTTTGTTGGAGACGAAGATTTTGGACAAACTAAGAACTATCTTGACTTAACTTTTTATATTAGAGAGACCCTAATGACTGTGCAACACACTAATGTTATAATATGCCTACCGACCTATAAAATTGACCCTTCTGCTATTATGTATAACTCGCGAATTGAATCTTTTAATAACTTATTATATCTTGACATTTATACTCATAACTATGCTACACTATTTGACACTAATCTCGACTTGACATTTGATCGTTCCATGTTTAAGCACAATGGAACAATTAACTATTACGGCATGGTGAATATATTTAACAATTTAAAATATTATGTTATACATACCGTTAATCAGGAACACAATGCCAGTGATTCCCTAATTTTTTTTCGAGAATGAACATGGTGAACAATACACAAATATCAATATTTTCCATCAAAACCTATGTGGTATTAACAATAAAAAAGATGACCTTGAAATATATGTAAGCGAATCATCAAAAACACTTGATTTTATATGCATATCTGAACATTTTCTGAATGACAGTCTCGCAAAACAATTTAATTTTATTAATTACAAAATGGGGTCTTATAACACGAGAGTCAAAAAGAATAGGGGAGGCTCGATGATTTTAACACTCAACAATAGAAATGTGGATGAACTTAAAGTGTGTAAGCAATTATATAAAACCGATTATTTCGAAGTAAGTGCAGTCAAAGATATTGAGACAAATTTGTGTGTCATTTGTTGTTACAGGACTCCTGCAAACAGTAATTTTGATAAGTTCATGGATAGCCTTGAAAAACTGTTACAGCACTTCCTCAATAAACTATGTGTCATTTGTGGAGATTTCAATATTAATGTCTTAAAGGATGACTTGAGACACAATTCTTTTTTATCATTGTTGACATGCTATAATTTCCGCTATTTAATTAATTCCCCCACCTTCAAAAGAAATAATTCTAAATCATGTATAGACAATATTTTGACTAACCTACCTGACAGTTTCGTAGACTACACTAATGTGGATCACAATGGGTTGTCAGACGGACATGCGGGTTTGTTCTGTACACTAAGTCTGGAAAAGGTTGAGTACAAGAAGCAGACAAATTACCTTCGTCTTTGGAAAAGAAAATATAATAACGAGAAAATAGATGAATTTAGGAACAAGGTATTAGAGGCAAACTGGAACACAGGTATTAACACATTTATCAATAAATTCAAGGAATTACACTCTTCTATCTTTACAAAGTGCAAAGTGAGGGTAAATGTTAATAGAAGTAAACGTTCCAAATGGATAACTAAGGGAATTAGAATTGCTAGCAAAGTAAAACGTTTCCTAAACACATTGGATAAGACACAAAGTGACAATTCGGTTGTTGAATATCGAAACAAGTATATTAGAACGTATAGGAAAGTGTTAAGTTGTGCAAAAAGGAACAGTGTCAGAAAACAAATAGAAATGGCATCAGATTCTAGTAGGATAATTTGGAAAATAGTCAATCGACAGCGCAATGCAACGAAAAACCTTGGCAATGACCAAATTATTCTAAAGATTGACAACACAGTTGTCATTAATAATGCTATAGACGTAGCTAACATTTTTTCAAAAAGGTTCGACAACAATGTCCGCCTTAAAGAGTGTGATCATAAATTGGCAATTACATATCTGACTGAAAGTGTCAGCAGAGTAAATTCTAACATGAGTTTTGAGGCAGTCACACCTCTTGAAATTTTCAACATAGTTAAAAAGATGGTCAATAAATCGTCTACAGGCTATGACGAAATTCCCCTGACTATCATTAAAGATAATATTGACATATTGGCAACTCCACTAGCATCATTTTATAATAACTGCATTGAGGAGGGCCTGTTCCCTGATCAGTTTAAAATTGCACGAATAATCCCAATTTTTAAGAAGGGTCCAAAAACGGAACCTGGCAACTACAGGCCCATTTCCCTATTGCCTGTACTATCAAAGATTTTTGAAAAGATTATGAAGGATAGGATTGTGAAACACTTACGAATGCATAGCATCTTAAATGGACAACAATTTGGCTATCAAAAATCACTGGGAACCGCTGATGCTGTTGAGGCATTAGTCGATGAGGTTATTTGCAATCTTAATGACAAACATAAGGTGGCAGGTGTATTTCTGGATCTTAGTTCTGCCTTCGACACAGTGGACCATGAAATTTTGCTGGCCAAGTTGGAACATTATGGCATAAGGGAGAACGTTCTGAAGCTATTTCGATCTTATTTACATAATAGACGTCAATTTGTAGAGATAAAGACGGTAGTGGATGAAGAACAAAAAATAGTTAACTCAAATTTAATGACAGTGTTTCGAGGTGTCCCTCAGGGATCAGTTCTAGGCCCAATTTTCTTCATCCTATTTCTTAATGACTTAATTGAGTACATAAATAAACGTATTACAGACACTAAGCTCGTTATTTTTGCGGATGACACTAATGCAATAGTGTCGGCAAATAACTTAAATAATTTAGAATTAAAAATTAATAACTTATTAAAAGCTTTCGAACACTGGTTTGGTACAAATAATCTTAAGCTCAACGTAAATAAAACAAAATGTGTACTATTCAAGTCGAACGTTCGGAATAACGCTAGTCTCGAGGTTTTATCATGTGACAACAAAGTCGAAGTGGTTCACTATGTGAAATTCCTAGGTGTTCACATTGATTCTTTGTTAAACTGGAAGGTTGAGACATCGTCTGTAGTGAAGTCTGTTAGCTCGGCATGCTATGCAATCAGAAGTCTGAGGGAAGAACTGACATTGGCCCAGCTTAGGATGGTATACTTTGCCTTGGTCGAGTCTAGGCTTAGGTATAGTATTGAGTTTTGGGGAAACAGTTATAAGTACAATATCCACTCGGCATTTGTAACTCAAAAAAGAGCCTTAAGGACAATGCTCCGCTTAAAACAGACGGATTCGTGCAGGGGCCATTTCATTAGGCTTAATATTTTGACAGTGCCATGCCTCTATGTACTGGTGCTGCTAACCAGTTTTGTTAAGAACTTGCACAAATCTGAAACTGATGACCAACGACAAGTTAGAATTAATACACGTAGGAAAGACTTGCCTAACATAATCCAACCGAAAATAAACGTGGTTCATCACAGTCCTAGGTACCAATCAGTATTTTTATACAACAAGCTTCCCGTAGAATTTAAAAGCATAAATAGCGCAAACTTATTTAAAAACAAATTAAAGACATATTTATTGAGGAAGGGCTATTACAGTGTCGATGAGTACCTTGATGATAAGCGACAATCGTAATAATTATTATCGTTCTGGTTATAATTTATAATAATATATTTTTATATAATTTATTATAGTTGTTATAATTTATTGAATGGAATTAATTTGAAATGGCATGGTGACATTATTATTCTGAAATTTTTTACACTTCATATTGTTTATTTTTTTTTTTTTTTTTTTATTATGTCTTTTTGTTTTGTTTTTATTATTGTATTTATTCCTCATATAGATTATTAAATGACATCTTATGTTTAGTAAAATTTCTACACAGTGTATATTGTTTTGAAATAAATGACTTTATGACTTTACTACTTCCTACCATACTACTGTCCTACTATACTACTTGCTACCATACTACTTTCTACCATACCACTTCCTACCATACTACATTCTACCATTCTACTTCCTACTATCCTACCATACTACTTCCTACCATTCTACCATACTACTTCCTACCATACTACTATTCTACCATACTACTTCCTACCATACTACTATCCTACCATACTACTTCCTACCATACTACTATTCTACCATTCTACCATACTACTTCCTACCATACTACTGTCCTACTATACTACTTCCTACCATACTACTGTCCTACTATACTACTTCCTACCATACTACTTTCTACCATACTACTTCCTACCATTCTACTTCCTACTATCCTACCATACTACTTCCTACCATTCTACCATACTGCTTCCTACCATACTACTTTCTACCATACTACTTCCTACCATTCTACCATACTACTTCCTACCATACTACTATTCTACCATACTACTTCCTACTATACTACTTCCTACTATCCTATCATACTGCTTCCTACCATACTACTTTCTACCATACTACTTCCTACTATCCTATCATACTGCTTCCTACCATACTACTATTCTACCATACTACTTCCTACCATACTACTATTCTACCATACTACTTCCTACTATTCTACCATACTACTTCCGACTATTCTACTATTCTACTTCCTACTGTCCTACTATACTACTTCCTACCATACTACTTTCTACCATACTACTTCCTACCATACTACTATTCTACCATGCTACTTCCTACCATTCTACCATACTACTTCCTACCATACTACTATTCTACCATACTACTTCCTACTATACTACTTCCTACTATCCTATCATACTGCTTCCTACCATACTACTTTCTACCATACTACTTCCTACCATTCTACCATACTACTTCCTACCATACTACTATTCTACCATACTACTTCCTACTATACTACTTCCTACTATCCTATCATACTGCTTCCTACCATACTACTTTCTACCATACTACTTCCTACTATCCTATCATACTGCTTCCTACCATACTACTATTCTACCATACTACTTCCTACCATACTACTATTCTACCATACTACTTCCTACTATTCTACCATACTACTTCCAACTATTCTACTATTCTACTTCCTACTGTCCTACTATACTGCTTCCTACCATACTACTTTCTACCATACTACTTCCTACCATACTACTATTCTACCATGCTACTTCCTACCATTCTACCATACTACTTCCTACCATACTACCATTCTACCATACTACTTCCTACCATACTACTATTCTACCATACTACTTCCTACCATACTACTATTCTACCATACTACTTCCTACCATACTACTGTCCTACTATACTACTTGCTACCATACTACTTTCTACCATACCACTTCCTATCATACTACATTCTACCATACTACTTCCTACTATTCTACTTTCTACCATACTACTTCCTACCATTCTACCATACTACTTTCTACCATACCACTTCCTACCATACTACTTCCTACTATCCTACCATACCACTTCCTACCATACTACTATTCTACCATACTACTTCCTACTATTCTACTTCCTACTATCCTACCATACTACTTCCTACCATTCTACCATACTACTTCCTACCATACTACTTTCTACTATTCTACTTCCTACTATCCTAGCATACTACTTCCTACCATACTACTATCCTACCATACTACTTCCTACCATACTACTATTCTACCATACTACTTCCTACCATACTACTGTCCTACTATACTACTTCCTACCATACTACTATTCTACCATTCTACTTCCTACTATTCTACTTCCTACTATCCTACCATACTACTTCCTACCATTCTACCATACTACTTCCTACCATACTACTTTCTACTATTCTACTTCCCACTATCCTACCATACTACTTCCTACCATTCTACCATACTACTTCCTACCATACTACTATTCTACCATACTACTTCCTACCATACTACTATCCTACCATACTACTTCCTCCCATACTACTATTCTACCATACTACTTCCTACCATACTACTGTCCTACTGTACTACTTCCTACCATACTACTTTCTACCATACTACTTCCTACCATACTACTTCCTACTATACTACTTCCTACTATACTACTTCCTACTATCCTATCATACTGCTTCCTACCATACTACTTTCTACCATACTACTTCCTACCATTCTACCATACTACTTCCTACCATACTACTATTCTACCATACTACTTCCTACTATACTACTTCCTACTATCCTATCATACTGCTTCCTACCATACTACTTTCTACCATACTACTGCCTACCATTCTACCATACTACTTCCTACCATACTACTATTCTACCATACCACTTCCTACCATACTACATTCTACCATACTACTTCCTACTATTCTACCATACTACTTCTGACTATTCTACTATACTACTTCCTACTATCCTATCATACTGCTTCCTACCATACTACTTTCTACCATACTACTTCCTACCATACTACTATTCTACCATACTACTTCCTACTATTCTACTTCCTACTATCCTACCATACTACTTCCTACCATTTTACCATTCTACTTCCTACCTTACTACTATTCTACCATACTACTTCCTACCATACTACTGTCCTACTATACTACTTCCTACCATTCTACCATACTACTTCCTACCATACTACTTCCAACTATTCTACTATACTACTTCCTACTATCCTATCATACTGCTTCCTATCATACTACTTTCTACCATACTACTGTAGAGGCTTGTCTGACGAAGACGACCTCATATGATGTAGGCCGGCTATGTTTCAGCGCGGGTTCCATTCGAACATTCAAACTAATGTCAACTATTATATAGAAGGAATTGGTTCTAGAAGAAAAGTGATAGATTAGACAGAAATATGTAAAGACGTTCTGAAAATATAATATAAAAGGAATCATAGTGTTTGATTCCTCCCGTTACCTCAGAGGACTCGTCTAGTCCTCTATATATGGTGGAGGCGCCGGGTAGGAGCTGAATTTTCGCCGTATTTGCAACGAGTTTGCGCCAAAGTTGCGCGGAGCGTGAAGAAACGTTACCCCATACGTTTGTACGAGAAAATTTGGAAGAAGCGAGAAGGCTCGCATACAGAGGATAGAACAGGCGCAGAAAAGTCGCCTGGAGATTATATGCAGCTAAGTGGTTTAATGTTTTTCTAAAGAGAGTAAGATGGCTCAATTTTATACGGGCAACAACGCATGCCTGGAGGAGTTTATTGAGGCGTTCAAAGTAGTTGCCCACTACAATACGTGGCGTGAGAGCGATTGGGCGCTGATATTGGGCGTATATCTTGAGGGTGCTGCCCTGTGTGTTTTTAGATTGATGTACCGTGATGGTATGAGTTTTGATGAATTGTGTAATGTGTTACGAGCAGAGCTCCCGTGCCGATGTCACAGAGCATTTTATAAGTTGCAACAAGAGGAGATTGCACAAGATCTGTCTGAAGGAAGCGGACAGGAAAATGTGATAAATGTAGATGATGATGCTTCTTTATCATTTAGTAGAACACAAGATGACCCACTACATGATGAGCAAAGCTGCCTAGAAAGCAGCGTGGAAGGAGATGCTGATGGAGAAGATGATGACGAGCGCAGCAGCCAGGGGTGCAGCCCTGCAGAGGATGAAAAGGAGCCGATGGAAGTGTTCGAGAGTGAACACGAGGAAGAAATTGACGAATCGGGTCAGTCCAGTCCTTTTATTAATGTAAATAGCTATGTTTCAGAACATCAGGATGAGCAGTATGATCACGATGTGGAATCCATTAAAAATAGCATCGTTGGTGATCAAGTTATTGAGGATAAATATATAATTGTTGATTCCGAGACAAAGGAGAATGGTCAGGTCGAGTTGTCCACGGAGATAAAGGAGAATGCTCAGAGCGTCGTAGTGTCATATGACGACAGTAAGGTGGATTATCAAATTGACTTAGTCAAGGGTGATGTAGAGTTGTGTGTCGTCAGAGACGAATACACAGAGGTGATGAACAATTTTGTGCAGTTGAAAGACTTATTTAATTTTCCTACAGATGAGGTTGCGAACTTTGATTATAGTGTCTCTGTCATACATCATGTAGATAACCCCGCGAGTGATACTTCATTTTCAAGTCAATTCAATTCACTTATGGCGGATAAATTACAATCCTTAGTAATGTTAATAATGTTAATAATTAATATGGTTCATCCACAATGTGCAAATATAAAAAAAGCACGGATAAAGAAAAAGTATTCATTTGTTAGAAAAGCTAGAACTAAATGCTTCGTATCAAAATGTTTTTCATTGATTTATAACATTTTAAAATCATTTTCTAAAAATAATCAACATTTTATAAAGAAGTTATTAATTTTAAAATACGAGTTTAGAAAATGTAAATTCAGAGATAAAAACTTTTTGTTAAAATCTTTTCATATTATGATGTAAACTTGTGTTGTCTTTAGTTGTCATTCATGGACATGTCAACGTCAGGTAGATGTAAACATCAATTTTAGTATATTTTTTAAGCTCGATTGTTATGATATGGTATGTTAATATGTTATCGTTTATATGTTTGCATATGCTGGGACGAGATACCGGACGCAGCTGGGAGCGAGTGAGGTGCCACACCTCACAGCTTCAAGGAGTCTGAGGGAGTGAACGTATCGTCGTCGTCAATAGTAAGGTGTTAATGGGATGAGATAGCATGAACGTACTCCAGAATTTTAATAGCGCAAGTTAGGAGAGATTCTTAGATTTGCAAACTGTGGTCACTCCTACAGGGGGGGTGACACTCACCTAAGCTGAAACCAACTTTGCTTACAGGGCATAGCCTTTGCAAAGTGTGTTTGGTTGACACAATTGGTTCAACTTATAGTGGAGGACCCACAGTTATATCAGTATGGACTGATGATGTATGGAGCTTGTGTTTAGGGAGAGCGGAATGGATTTTTGGAAATGTTTCCTCTGGAGTACGGGCATAAGTTAGGCATTTTCGATGGAGATTGACCTCTTAGCCTTTTCCCTCCCTCTGGCTCAATACCGTCCGATGGGGTAAAAGAGTTTGAAGTTAAGACCATTTATTTTTTTAAGCCTCATCCAGGCTGATGTGAATTGTCACGTCAATTTATTTATATTTAGGAGGCCGCGTCGTTTCTTTTCCGCCAGTTTTGGCGCGACGAGGTTTAAGCAGGACTGCGTTAGTTTATATGGGTGCATAGTGGCACTCGTAAATATAAATTTACCTGACACGTGTCATAGTGTCGGACTCGCGATTCGTTCGTCCTGATTTAAGCCTACTCTTGCAAGAGTTGGACCTCACACTGTATATATTATCTGGCGTTAGGTAATTATTCTCATAGGGATAGGCAGGAAGGGTCTGAATGTTCGAATGTTGTGAATAAAGGACTTGTTTAGAAGCGGGAGTATTCCGGTCCTTTCATTCAAGGATGGGCGTAGCTGATGTAGAGGCTTGTCTGACGAAGACGACCTCATATGATGTAGGCCGGCTATGTTTCAGCGCGGGTTCCATTCGAACATTCAAACTAATGTCAACTATTATATAGAAGGAATTGGTTCTAGAAGAAAAGTGATAGATTAGACAGAAATATGTAAAGACGTTCTGAAAATATAATATAATATAATAGTGTTTGATTCCTCCCGTTACCTCAGAGGACTCGTCTAGTCCTCTATACTACTTCCTACCATACTACTATTCTACCATACTACTTCCTACCATACTGCTTCCGACTATTCTACTATACTACTTCCTACTATCCTATCATACTGCTTCCTACCATACTACTTTCTACCATACTACTTTCTACCATACTACTTTCTACCATACCACTTCCTACCATACTACATTCTACCATACTACTTCCTACTATTCTACCATACTACTTCCGACTATTCTACTATACTACTTCCTACTATCCTATCATACTGCTTCCTACCATACTACTTCCGACTATTCTACTATACTACTTCCTACTATCCTATCATACTGCTTCCTACCATACTACTTTCTACCATACTACTTCCTACCATACTACTATTCTACCATACTACTTCCTACTATTCTACTTCCTACTATCCTACCATACTACTTCCTACCATTCTACCATACTACTTCCTACCATACTACTATTCTACCATACTACTTCCTACCATGCTACTTCCTACCATTCTACCATACTACTTCCTACCATACTACTATTCTACCATACTACTTCCTACCATACTACTATT
The DNA here is from genome assembly GCA_951799955.1 of Apamea anceps. Lineage (NCBI taxonomy): Eukaryota > Metazoa > Arthropoda > Insecta > Lepidoptera > Noctuidae > Apamea > Apamea anceps. The sequence continues at coordinate 1,091,265 of OX637524.1, read as the reverse complement.
CTACCATACTACTTCCTACCATACTACTGTCCTACTATACTACTTCCTACCATACTACTATCCTATCATACTGCTTCCTACCATACTACTTTCTACCATACTACTTTCTACCATACTACTGTCCTACTATACTACTTCCTACCATACTACTTTCTACCATACTACTTCCTACCATACTACTATTCTACCATTCTACCATACTACATCCTACCATACTACTATTCTACCATACTACTTCCTACTATTCTACTTCCTACTATCCTACCATACTACTTCCTACCATACTACTATCCTATCATACTGCTTCCTACCATACTACTTTCTACCATACTACTATTCTACCATACTACTTCCTACTATTCTACCATACTACTTCTGACTATTCTACTATACTACTTCCTACTATCCTATCATACTGCTTCCTACCATACTACTTTCTACCATACTACTTCCTACCATACTACTATTCTACCATACTACTTCCTACTATTCTACATCCTACTATCCTACCATACTACTTCCTACCTTACTACTATTCTACCATACTACTTCCTACCTTACTACTATTCTACCATACTACTTCCTACCATACTACTTCCTACCATACTACTTCCAACTATTCTACTATACTACTTCCTACTATCCTATCTTACTGCTTCCTATCATACTACTTTCTACCATACTACTTCCTACCATACTACTATTCTACCATACTACTTCCGACTATTCTACTATACTACTTCCTACTATCCTATTATACTGCTTCCTACCATACTACTTGCTACCATACTACTTTCTACCATACCACTTCCTACCATACTACATTCTACCATACTACTTCCTACTATTCTACCATACTACTTCCGACTATTCTACTATACTACTTCCTACTATCCTATCATACTGCTTCCTACCATACTACTTTCTACCATACTACTTTCTACCATACCACTTCCTGCCATACTACATTCTACCATACTACTTCCTACTATTCTACCATTACCATACTACTTCCTACTATTCTACCATACTGCTTCTGACTATTCTACTATACTACTTCCTACTATCCTATAATACTGCTTCCTACCATACTACTTTCTACCATACTACTTCCTACCATACTACTATTCTACCATACTACTTCCTACTATTCCTTTCCTACTATCCTACCATACTACTTCCTACCTTACTACTATTCTACCATACTACTTCCTACCTTACTACTATTCTACCATACTACTTCCTACCATACTACTTCCTACCATACTACTTCCAACTATTCTACTATACTACTTCCTACTATCCTATCATACTGCTTCCTATCATACTACTTTCTACCATACTACTTCCTACCATACTACTTCCGACTATTCTACTATACTACTTCCTACTATTCTACTTCCTACTATCCTATCATACTACTTCCTACGTATGTTAGGAAGTAGTATGGTAGAATAGTAGTATGGTAGGATAGTAGAATAGTAGGAAGTGGGATAGTAGGATAGTAGGAAGTAGTATGGTAGGAAGTGGTATGGTAGGATAATAGAATAGTTAGAAGTAGTATAGTAGGAAGTGGGATAGTAGGATTGTAGGAAGTAGTATGGTAGGAAGTAGTATGGCAGAATGGTAGGAAGTAGTATGGTAGGAAGTAGTATGGTAGAATAGTAGTATGGTAGGATAGTAGGAAGTAGTATGGTAGAATAGTAGGAAGTAGTATGGTAGAATAGTAGGAAGTAGTATAGTAGAATATTCAGAAGTAGGATAGTAGGAAGTAGAATAGTAGGAAGTAGGATAGTAGGAAGTAGAATAGTAGGAAGTAGTATGGTAGAATAGTAGTATGGTAGGAAGTAGTATGGTAGAATAGTAGTATGGTAGGAAGTAGTATGGTAGAAAGTAGTATGATAGGAAGCAGTATGATAGGATAGTAGGAAGTAGTATAGTAGAATAGTTGGAAGTAGTATGGTAGGAAGTATTATGGTAGGAAGTAGTATGGTAGGAAGTAGTATGGTAGGAAGTAGTATGGTAGAATAGCAGTATGGTAGAATAGCAGTATGGTAGGAAGTAGTATCGTAGGAAGTAGTATGGTAGAATAGTAGTATGGTAGGAAGTAGTATGGTAGGATAGTAGAATAGTTGGAAGTAGTATAGTAGATTAGTAGGAAGTGGGATAGTAGGATAGTAGGCTACTTCCTACTATCCTACTATCCCACTTCCTACTAATCTAGAATATTCAGAAGTAGGATAGTAGGAAGTAGAATAGTAGGAAGTAGGATAGTAGGAAGTAGAATAGTTGGAAGTAGTATAGTAGATTAGTAGGAAGTGGGATAGTAGGATAGTAGGAAGTAGTATGGTAGGATAGTAGAATAGTTGGAAGTAGTATAGTAGAATAATAATAGGCCAATCCTCTGGTCACGTGAAGAGTCGCTAGGCGGTGGCCCTAATGTTTCAACAAAAACAAAGAATGAATTGAAAGAAAACATCATCGAATGGAACTTGACTGGAATCCAAGATTTTGTGATCAAGAACGCTGGGAGGAAGCGCCGTAGTAGGACATATAGTGACCTTATTGGTAATATTCTTTAGAAAGGTCGGGTGCGTAGTACTCGCTACGGGCGTACGGCTATGACCAGGTGTATGACCATAAACGAAGCAAAAGGAGTATGTAAGGATAGTAGCAGATGGCGTTCTGTAGTTTCTGTCTACCCTCGTGGGAAGAAGGTGTGAGTTTCTATGTATGTTTTTTCCTAACTTGCCGTCATCCGATTTATTAGGCTATTTGCACAATCGTGAAGTTCTCATGACACTGACCTTAAGGGCCGGGACACATAAACACGATACGACGTCGCGTCGTACAATGCCAATTTCAGACAATGCCATTACGTTGTAATCTCGCCTTCAAGCATATACAAGACAGCATGATACATGCCAAGTCTGTCACTAGCAGCCATACGGACTGCTGGCACGACGAACGGCTGACGGAATGGTGGCAACTTTGTTATGTAAATCGAAGGATTTTACGACGCGACGTCGTATCGTGTTTATGTGTCCCGGCCCTTAACACTGATGATAGCCGACATTGTTCACACATAGTGTGTGAGTAGGGGAACCGAATGCGTACCTACGAGTTTATGCTGACTAATACCTCAGAAGGAGATATAGTTAAATCAAAACACTGCTCTCACAACCGGTGATGGAAAACATTGTGAGGAAAGCGGCAGTGGACATGAAATAATTTACAAAAAGTAAAGCGTCTGACTGGGTTCGAACCCTCGACCTACAACTCGCAAGTCGCAGCTGTTACCACTGGGCCATCATTGCTCAGTATCGCACCATCATTGAAAAAATAATTTCTTCAATCATAATTACACTACATGCAAGCTTGTTAAGATAACCCGCATGCAGAGAGTCGCCTGCGCGGGCCTGCGCCTGCGCTTGTTTCCAGTCGTTACGCACTACATAACGATTATGTTTCTTACGTAAACCAATCACGTTCTCGTTACTTTGATCTACATACTGAGTTTCTGGGAGAATTTACTTTTTGTGTTATTATATGTATACTAGCTGCTGCCTCCGACATCGTTCGCGTGACATTAATTTTAATTTTTTATATTTTAATTAGACTATACTGTCCCACTGCTGGGGAAAGGTCTCCCCCAAATCCCTACAGGAACTCTTTTCCCGCGCTACATCGAACCAGCCCTCGTGGTACGCGTCCAGATCGTCTCGCCATCTCTTTCTGGGCCAGCCTCGGCGGCGGTGACATTAATAACTTTCGATTTTCTTTCTTTTTCTAAAACAAGACTAAGTTACTCCTTACAACATCAGCTATCGGCCAGTGAAAGTCCTGTCAAAATCGGTTTAGCCGTTTCGGAGATTAGCCAAAACAAACAGAGATAAAAGGAAAAACAATTCAAAATAGTTTTTTTTTTGTTATAATGAGCGTTACTTTCATATGCACTTAGTAAATATAAAGCTGTTTTCTTAACATTACGAACAGACACTTCAATTTTATTTATGTATTTATAGATATTTATTTGTATAGATCATGCTATACGAAAATACTAGGAAGTGGTGAAGGGCGGGCGTTTTGGGGGACTGTCTTATGTAATTTTTACGTTCGAAAAGTGCTGATTCTCAACCTAATTTGAATAAATGACTTTTGATTTTGATTTCGTTGGAAGTCTAGACACGTGCGCTCCATGCAATCCAGGGTGACTCGAAGGTTGCCAGAATGAGTCGACAAAATGGTCGTCACCGCAGAGAGAATATTTCTTTTTTTTGTATTACCGCAACTTAAAATTAAGATTTTTTTTTATAAAATTGGGTCGTTGTTCAATCCGTTCAAGAACTTCAGAATATTGACAGTCTATAACGAATCAGCTGTATTTTTTTGACTAAATGTTGCACCTAATCACAATACGGTGGCAAAAAGAGAAGTTCTTTACTTCCGAGCTGGCCAAATTATATTTTTACGACGGTATTCTAATGAAATATATCCTTAGTCAAGTATGTAAGTAGGTATTGCACTAATTTATAACAAAACATAGTAAGTCATATTGAGTTTTGAGATGTTATACTTATTTCATATTTTTATTTCGAGCTGCCGCGGTTGGTCCGTGGATGGGTGACCATCTTTACATACCAATACCCTTTCTTGCCTCCGAAAGCACGTTAAGCCGTTGGTCCCAGCTATCATTCGTGGATCTTTGACAGTTGTTACCGGTCGCCAGAAGCCCGAAAGTCTGACAACCAGTCGTACCAGGGGGGGTACCCCCTCCCACGTATCGTATTACCCAGTCACTGGGTAATACGATAGTATTACCCAGTGACTGGGAAGTGGAGGTCAGATAGGCAGTCGCTCCATGTAAAATACTGGTATTCAGCTGCATCCGGTTAGACTGGAAGCCGAACCCAACAAAGTTGGGAAAAGGCAGGCAGATGGCAGATGATATTGATATAAAGATTATATATGCTTTATGTATGTATTTATATTATGTAAATGGTACACCACAGACTACAGACACAGACTATGCAAATTTTATTTGTTTCAAATTGCCGTTATTTCAAGTTAAACAAATATCACCTTTATTTAAATAAATATTAAGTTGATTTCAGAGTGACTAGCACTATTGAAAAAGTAATAAAAATGTTTGAAGTTGTAGCGTAAACTGAACTTTATTGTGTAGGAATTAAAATTATTTTTCCATAAACTCATATTTGTTTACATTTTTGGCGACTAGGTCGCGATTATATGTTAGGGGATTGTCTCTCCTTGCCCTTTTTTATGCATCCATAGGTTGTCTATAAAGGATCGATTAGCGATAACTCCGTCCATTGTGTCACCCCTTGTTTTCTACACTTTTAACTGTAATTTTTATTTTGTACATAATAAAGAGAAGGTATTCTATTTTACTCTTGATTGTCTAAACTAAATACTGTTTTATTAACAAATTATGTAATGGGTGTAATATACTTTTTTCAGTGTCTTAATGTCTTCGTGCAACAACAGCAGAATACAAAAAGCTGGTAAATTAACCAGTATTTAACTTAATTAGATTAACAATGGGTTAAACTGGTTACCGATAAGTGATCAATTGAACTGTTCAGCAGTCTACTCGTATAACTTGAATTGCTCGTGCTTATGCTTAACTTACTAGATCAGGTTCATTTGCCCGCTTGGTTGGTGTTTATTTACGAAGCGATTTTGGTGTTTACAAAACGGCTTTTTATAATCATCATCATCACTGCTGGACAGTTTGTTGCGCCACTTCTTCTTCCCGGCGAAAGCACTAGGAGTGGTGAAGGGTGGGCGTTTTGGGGGATTGTCTTATGTAATTTTGACGATCGAAAAGTTGTCGGCTTGATAATATGCTAGTTCTGTCAGACACGAGATAAGACGCCCAGCATCGCCATAATTACTTTTAGAATTCCCACGATCGGAAACAAATGATACAAAAACAGCAGATTTTTAATAATTTGTTTTTATAAAAACACATTTTAAAAAGATAAAGTATTTACTTAGATAAAAAATGGACATCAACAAAGCTTCCTCAATTATAACAATATTTAAGCTAAAAATAACATAACGCCTGTGTTCCCTGAAGGGTTAGCTGTCTAACCCTTCACCTCAGATTATAGATACACCTCTGCAGGTGTATCTATAATCTGAGGAGTATTTTTGTATAGAAGTATACATATCTATTCTGTACTTATCCCCAGTTATGTTTATGAGGTACACGTAATAGGGGGCGAGCCTATTGCCATCAATCGGGCACAAATCCAGACTCCGGGCTGCTACTGAGAAATTCCATATGGACAAACCCAATATCTCATTGCCCGACCCGGAAATCGAACCCAGGACCTCATGCTCAGCAGTAGCGCTTGCGACAACTAGACCAACGACGCCGTTAAAGATTGTTATAAATAAATAACTACTTGTAGGTTTAATTAAATTTCCTACTTAGAGAAGCGATCTAGTTTTTGTTAGCAGTTATTTTATAACCGTTATTAGTTATTAGATAATCGTTACGGGCCGATGCGTTATTGAAGCTATGTGGAACGGATTAGGGTTCTCTCAAAGAAATCGCATGAAAAAACTACAGCCTCTTGTTCTTCGTGTCGATGGCACGACATTTTATTTAATTTTGTTTGCCCAAAACAGCTTTCTGCAGCTTATTGCAGGAGAACGGATATGGATTGCACGAGTAGTGCGGTCCTGATCCAAGGTTTACATTGTGGTGTATCCATGTATTTTATGAATTCTTATCATATGATTTAAAAATAAAACATTTATGAATGATTATAAAACCTACTAACGACTGTAATTTATCTGAAATAAAAATTAATTGAATTAAAAACTTCACCTCTTCCATGGGGTCGACGTGGTCAGCGCAGAAGTCATCTGCCGATCAATTCTGTAAAAATCTCACCGTGAAAAGTTAGGTGAAGTGAGTTAAGAGTGAGCTGTCAATAGTGTCAATGCCTAGCATTAGTTGGAATGACAGTTCACTCCACGCTCACTTCACCTAAGTTTTCACGGTGAGATTTTCATCCATACCCTTGAGCTCCACATCCATACCCTGCTATGTTGATTCGAGGTAGCCCTTTACGAGGTTCTATTTACGTCTTCTCACTTGGGTTCGGAGGCGGTTCAGGGCTTCCCCAGAGATGAGAAGAGGCTCTGCGAGAAGATGCTCGCCTGGTGGTAGTTATTAAGTGTGTGGAGGGAGAATATTCATAAACACTAATAACTTTAATTGGATGGTTATTATATCAAGTATTGACTGAGCAGGGATTCGTTTATGTATGCTTGCAAAATTAAATGAATACTTGTTTCTAAATATCAAACTAGCATCAGTAACTATTATGAAACTGGCTTCCAGACCACCGTTTAGATTTAACCTTTGAAATTGTATAGGTATGTTTTCTGTGGTATCAACTGGTAGTGGCAGACGATCTGTGTGAAACACTTATCTAAAGCAATAATGGCGACGACTCCCTTGTTCACAAACTAAACTAAATTTAAGTTCAGTGCATCTTTTATTTTCTAGTTCATTAACAAAAGGACAGAAGATAAATATTAGTTTAGTCCTGTCAACTTAGTCAGCGCCTGACGTAAATTGACGTATTTTTAGTGGCCGTACTTGCTATGGAGTATCTTAATTTGATAGGACTACGCTAATATTAATCTATCTGTCCTTTTTTTAATGAAATAGAAAGAAAAAGATGCGCTGAACTAAAATTTAGTTTAGTTTGTGAACAAGGAAATCGGCGCCATTATAAAGTGATTTTATGTATGTTTCTTTGTAACGCCTTCACGCTAAAACGGCTGAACGGATTTGGATGAAATTTGGTACATGGGTAGACCATGACCTGGATTAGGACATAGGATACTTTTTATATTGATATTTCCACGGAATCGTAACTTATGTGGGTGAAACTGCGGGTTGGAGCTGTAAGCTTTATAATTAATGTGACCCATGGGAACTCCTCAACTAAATGAGATATTCCCATTGTGTTTCAACTACTTGGTTTTGTCTTGACAAGTACTATAATAGCTTATGCCGGATTTCAGGGTTTGATGATCGAGCCAGAAGGTGGCCATAGGAACTCCTCAACCAAACAAAATAGCCCCACTGAATCTGGGCTCGTTATCTTTGTATAGCCAAAGGTAAAGTCCAGTGTCTGATGATGAAGCCGAATGGTGGCCACAGGAACTCTGCAACTAAACACGATAGTCCTATTGTTTATGAGCTCGTTTCCTTTGTCTTATGAAGTAATATAGCAAAAGGCTGAGTATTGGATCTGATGGGGAATAAATGGAAAGGAGTAGGTAGGTACTAAAACATAAAACTGACGTTAACACAGAACTTTAATATTTTCTGAAAAGCTTGAGGCTTCTCTTATATTTAATTATGCTTATTTAATTTAAGAGTCATTTCTTCGTGAACTATTGATGTAAATTGTAAACACAAGTTATACAATGAATGGTACGGAACCTTGCCACCTTACAACAGTACGCACTAACCACATTTTCCTCCTACTCACACATATTGACACAGTTTAAAAACAATTCTTACACTCAGCCTAATTTCAATGTCTGCGTAGGAGTCTCCTCAATGGGCAGTTGCAACCATTAATCTTATTACAAAAGTGGCATAAGCAGCGCTGCATGCGACATTGACATTAATCTTGTACCTAGTAATAATTGAATGTTTATATTTTGTTGTTAATTAGCAGTAGGGAGGCTTGTGTCTTGTGGGTAGCAGAGGCCTAACGGATGTTAGGTATACAGAAGCAAAAGTTAGTTAGCACTGATCAGGATGGATCGACATAACAAACTACTGCCCGCACCTTCGTCTACGTGAAATTTGTCATTCCCCGACCCAACGTCTGCTGCGATCTTTCTGATTTTTTTCTTTTTGCTCGGCTCCGTAGGGTTCTAGCGTGATGTTAAATAGCCTATACTCCTATAGCCTTCCTCAATAATTGGGCTATCAAATGCAAAAAGATTTTTTCATATCAGGTTGGTAGTTCCGGAGATTACCCCCTACATAAAAACAAATAAACAAATTTCTCTTTATAATATTAAGTATAGAAGTATAGATAACGTTGTGCTCCTTAAGTTTTGAGTTGAGCTACTCGATTATTGACAAATGCGTGCACTGACTGGACAGGTCCACTTAATGTGTGGTTTTTTCCTCAAAAGACCATTTCAGACACCAATCTACATAGTGTTAACATGACCTAACCAAGATTATGTCTGGACTTTAAAAGAGACTGTGACCTCTGAGTTTTTTCGGCCTTTCTTCTCAGAGTAGTCAGATGGAACGACGACCTTATCTAGTTTTTAAAATATGATTGACGAGTAAAAGTTTGTACAAACCTACTCGCAGAAATAAAATCATTTATCATCTCACAGAAAAACTTAAAGATTGCATTCATTCAATCATGTCGAAAGACTTCCACTGCTACACAAAGGCCTTTTCAAGCACCGCAACTTCGACCAGCACCCTCATTGCGTAACACACGATCAATCGGAATCTGAATCATTTTGAAAAATTTGTCTGCTCAACACGTAAATTACGCAATGAATGTTGTTGACCTGTCAAAATGAAACCGATTCCGATTGATCGTGTGTTACGCAGTTAGAGTACGGTTCTGTGCTTCCCGCATCTAGCGGATTCCTGCGGTCTTCACAAGGTCACCTTACGTCATCCAGTACGGGGTCGCCACTCCAGAATCTTTCGGCCCCATCGGCCATCTGTTGTGCGAGCAATGTGCCCTGCCAACTGCCAATTCTCTGGCTATGCCGGTAACTTTGGTTCTCCTACGGATCTCTTCATTTCTGATTCGTTTAGGTAGGGAACCTCGAAGCATAGCCCATACAAGGTTGCATGTCATCATTAATTTGTAGAGTTGTGAGTAGTCGTTCCTTGATAACGTAACCAAAAGGTTATTAACAGGAAGACATGACCCTCTCTTTTTATGCTGTCTGACTGAATGAATTGAAAGCGGTGGTGCTTCCAAAGACCTACATGACCTGCAGCAGGTGACAGCACTCTATTTATTTGGTGGTAAGACTGGTTGTCAGACTCGTCACACTTAGGTAAGGCCTAAGTGTGACGAGTCTGACAACCAGTCTTACCAAGGGTACCGTATTACCCAGTGACTGGGTTGTGGAGGTCAGCTAGGCAGTCGCTCCATGTTAAATACTGGTACTCAGCTGCATCCGGTTAGACTGGGAGCCGACCCCAACATATGTAAGTAGTTGGAAAAAGGCTAGGTTGATGTGACGACATTTTTTTCAATCCAGGAAATGATGTTCTTTGGTCTTCAGACCGTTTCTTCTTCTTGGCGTATCATTGGCAATCTCAATTGTGTCAGGACAGGACTTAGCTAAGATTATGTCATCGTCAGTAGCGTCCACAAGATTCTATAATGGAACTGCTGTAGGCCGGTTTTTAAACCCGGAACAAAGCAGAAAAAAAACAGTAAAAACATTATAGTCAACACAAAATTATACATTAATTAAATACAATAATTAAACAAATAGAATACGGATGAAAACATGATCAAGGTTAATATTTATTGAGTTATGAATTGTAAACAAAATATTGTACTTTGTTGCGAATAGCTGTACTATAGTGGGCTGCCCGTGAGTTGTTTTATTAGCACCACGAGTTTTTAACTGTTTTATTAATTGAAATACAGGGTCAATTTTAAATTAGCTAGCAAAACTCGACAGGTGTGATCGGTTTTGGTATGTGAACATAATTTAGAAAAAACAATATGATTTAATGACTTTTTTGGGGTCAACGACCGGTAATGTAGTACTTGAAATGAGAGTTTTATTAGTTTCACCCATCACGTCTGTGCAGTTTACACAAAAAACTATTTTTTTTTTTACTGAAGGCCAATTCTTATAAATAAAAACGTTCAAAATCTAGTCGTAATCTCATCTCAGCGACAATCAATGTCAAAAACTTATCAAAAAGGCAGGGAACTTGAAATTTTTATTTGTAATTTTATTTTTAGATTTCTTCTTAATTTTTTTTGTAAACTTTTCCTATTTTTGTATCTACGTCTTATTCCAGGCAGAATGTACATGCTGGCTCACTCCTATCTACTCCACCTGTATTTTAATGTAATCTTCATTCGTTGCAAATAAATGATTTGACTGATTGATTGAGAGAGATGTTTTTGACAGATTGAGACTGAGATCTGCTTGCTCTCTAAGCATGAAATCCGTGCTTTCGGCAAAAGTTACTGGCGTTTCCTACTGCGTAACAGTTATGGACCAGTGGTAATGGCCTCGACTTACGAGTTGTAGGTCGTGGGTTCGAACCCAGGCAGGCGCTTTACTTTGTGTAAATTGTTTCATTACCACAGCTAAGTAACAATGTCGTCTGCTCATCTCGCCGCCCGGACGACCGAAACCTCGTCTACCAGATTCCAGTCCTTGTTCTCTATTGTGTTACATCTTCTTTATTGTCCTACCTACAATCTATGCACATAAATTTTACTTTATTTTAATGAATGTGGTCCTCCTATTGGTTGCGTTTGGAGCCGCCATGGCTACTGTTAAGAGATTCTTGCAAAATTCGCTAATCTTGGTGACCAAAAATTGGAGTAGGTATGTTATTGTTAGTAGATGGGGTCACGCTGATGATGTACTCTTCCAGAAGCCCTAACCTCTAGGAGTGGAAAAGGAAGGGAACGGTAAGCCCTCAGCAATCCCTAGATGCTGGATGAAATTTAGAGAGTTGAATTTTTCTAGCTCCTTCGGCGATACGCGACATTTGCACAGAGGCTCGATTGTCATTGGTTCATTGCTGTATGGTTCACGTGCTGACCAATCGACGTATACGTAATTTACGTTTATGTGAAGTCTTTTTAATTGCATGTTTTTATTTTTTTACGTACCTACTATAATGTTCCTTTGTTAGACAAAATAAACGTTTATAGCTATGATTAATGATAATATGCCTCTTAGCTCACGTTCGCACGGACGTATAAATATCACGACGGGATTTTATCGCGCACTGGATTTTCAACCCTCGGTATGGAGCCGAGCATTGAGAATCTAACAGAGCGCATCCCAGCGCGTCAAAAAAACACTGTTAGATTTTCAACTCTCGGCGCTAAGCAGAGAGTTGAAAATACAGTCCGCGGAAAAAATCGCCACGTGAAAAACGCGCCGTGCGTGCGTACCTGGGCTTACTCAAGTTAAGAAAAATGTCTACCGAACTATAGAACGGTGACCGGTTGTAGCACAAGTAACCGTTCATAGATGACGAAGCTTATAGTAACCAGTAGTAAAGCGTAATCAATTAGTGTTAAATAATGATGAGTCAGCTTCCTTGTGCAAACAGCTCGACTTGTTGGTAAACAAAGTGGAACCGGTCTCCGAACGTGTGCTCTTTAACAATTTACAGCTTGCTACGGAATTTTGTTGTATGGTCAATTAAGCAAATGGTTTCTGAGATGGTCAATATGTTTGTTTTGGTAAGGCAAGCAACTGTGTTGTTGTTGGATAGTCATCAGAAACTAGTGAAATAATCAGCAAAAGGCTATCGCGATTTCGCGAAACACATCTGGGAAAATTCCATTATTTTGCTAAAACCGTTTCACCCCTTCCACCATAGGTTATATACTCCCATTTGATCGATAAAACCATTGTTGCTTTTCCAGCATCGCGATGAAATATCAGAGATACATGTATATTATTTTCGACAGACTTACTGGCTTGAGCTTGACCTTAATGTACAGACGCCAGCACATCAAGCTACTACAATCTGTCAAATTTCTTTAATAGATTTTCAATTTTATCGCTGAAGCATTAAGGTTCAAGGTTGATTGGGAAAATTCAACAATTTCGGGTAGCTTGACCTGCTGGCGTCTGTACAGTCATCTTCCTACTGGATGCCCCAAAGTCCTACTGAGACCATCTGCTACTATCTAGGCCTTCGCTAGTCACTGTAGCATGTTCAAAAAGTTATTTAGCCCAAAAACTAAACGCTTGCGCAGAATCTGTGTTTTTGAGGCAGCCCTATAGCTTACAATAGACTTCATTATATAACATGCGCTGAGCGAGTTTTACGAGACATTACATCACGTAACAGTGCCTTTACATTAAAATTATTGTTAATATACCGTATTGTACTTCTTTAATGGACACATAGTAGATACAAATGACTTTTATTTGGACTATGGGCACCTGGCAGATTGCTCAATATTGAATTAACTTTAGTTGGTGACGAAAGATAATGTTAAACGTTATACCTAAGGGTTTTTTTAAGCACCAATAGCTGACAATAATGACAATGTAAATATTATATATGAAATACAACGCCCTACTTGCTTGTGGCTAAGTAATAACAGCCGCACGGGTCGATCGATCAGGTTAAGCTACGCTTGCTGCGGTTGGTCCGTGGATGGGTGACCATCCATGACATACTGAGACCCCTCCGTCCCACCGAAAGCACATTTGCCTGAAAGTCTGACAACCAGTCTTACCAAGGGGTATCGTGTTACCCAGTAACTAGCTTGTGGAGGTTAGATTGACAGTCGCTCCATGTAAAATACTACTACTAAATCTTTGCATACCAAGACCCATCCTTGCATACCATAACATCGTTAAACCTCACGATAATGATTGCATTTAATTCTCAGACAGGCCTGAGAATTATACTAGTATCATGTTTAATTAATTAAACTTTATCTATTAAAATATAACTAACTAGATACACATTGCTTCATCATTATTCAAACAGCGTCCATTAAGTTCTACAGCAAAAAATCTTTAAGTGAATGCAGATATTATAGTATTTATGTATTCAGGATAATTTGTGACCGTTGCCTCAGTGACACGATACACAACGATCAATCAGATGGATCGCGGTGAGCGAATGACGAGTTTAATTAATTTATTGAATTAGTAAGTAGTAGTTTAATTTAAATTTAGTACGAGGCAGGTGACAATATGATGAAGCTGCAGTAATAAAATAATGTATGAAGGGGCATTCACTCTGTGGTTGGTGGATGGGTGACCATCCATTACATGTCAAGACCCCTCCATGCCTCGGAAAGCACATCAAGCAGTTGGTCCCGGCTGTCATTCGTGGATCTTTGATAGTCGTTACGGTTAGTCAGAAGCCTGAAAGTCTGACCACCACTCTTAGCAACGGGTATCGTGTTACCCAGTGACTGGGTTGTGGAAGTCAGACACGCAGTCGCTCCATGTAAAATACTGGTATTCAACTGCATCCAATTGTACTGGAAGCCGATCCCAACATAGTTGGGAAAAGAATACGTAGATTTATTGATAGATAAAGTTGTGTGACAAATCCCTTGCCTTGTACCATCACTGACACTATCCTATACGGAAAACGAAAGACTGTTATAACATAACGTAGTGAAGTCGTGAAAATGTTTAGTTTAAACGTAAACTATCATTACTGTTAGCTCATAAAAGTCCATTGAGGGTAACAGGTTACTGTTATATCGTGGCTTATGACCATCTGCATGCCTATTACAAGCGTGAAGTATTAGTCAGTGCACATAGCAGAGACGAAACCAATTTGTGGTGAGATTGGAATGAGAAGAGTGTTCCCACTGCTGGGACACAGGTCTCCTCTCGGTCAGAGGGAGTGGGTCCAAATCCACCACGCGGACCCAGGATGGGTCGGTAGATGTCACATGTCTTCGAATTTTTGGTTCTAGGACATGCTAGGTTTCCTTACGATGTTTTTCTCCACCGTATTGAGACTTTGAGAGCAGTGGTGATGAAATAATTTGCACAAATTAAAGCGCCTGTCTGGGTTCGAGCCCACGACCTACACTCGTAAGTCACGGCCGTTACCACTGGGTCACCACTGTTCACATGGACATATGATGAGGAGTCTATACAGATAAGTTTAAAAAATGGAAGGCATGGAGTGAACTCTGGCATGGCGAATTGGCGACTTACGGAGATGCAACTAATGATGATAACAGTTTTATCTTGTTTCTGTAGCTGTGAGACAACTTTGACCCTGAGAGTTTTGTTGAAATCATGCGCGTCATCTTGGTTTTCCTAAAGCAATATAGTCTGTGAAGATGTATTGACGCAGTTCTGCGCACAGCCTTAATTCACCTTCGATGACTATGCGCTGCCGACCTTTTTACTTGAGATGTCGATACAATAGAATCTATATGGTGTGTATCTCTTGTGTCGCTTAGCTTTGATCTTACATATGTAACGGCTATTAATAGACGGATTAACAATATGTTTTAAGTCACATAGAAATGGCAGCTACTCGTATAGCATAGGACGTAGCCATCTGTCTTCTCTTATACATGATTGATATATTGTTATTTTATTTTATAACTACAACTATCTGTCTATAAGTGCAACTAAATAAATATTACCCTTTCCTTTGTACCGGTACTGATAATTCATTTAATTGTTGATCAAAATATTATATCAGCTTTTTTGTTAACTGTACTTTAACTTCTTTTGTTTTGTGGTCCCAAAATACCAATCAAAACTAATTATTGCATTTATAGGTGGCATTCGGGACCGCGGTCCCGGTCCCAAAAGCCCCACGACCCCACACCTTACAGTGCACACTGCGGCACTCGTCATTCGTATCGTTGCTTTAATCAATTTTGGTCAACGCCTGTGAACGCACCTATTAGTACGTTTAATATTGTCACTCCATAGTTTCCATGCGTTATGTTTCGCTTAGAAATAACATAAGATTTTGCCCTATGCGTATGAATCATCATCTGCCTAGCCTCTTCCGGTAATACGATATCCCTTGGTAAGAATGTGGATGGTTAAAAGAGTAGGGGAAGACCTTAGAAACGATGGATGGACTGTACGAAAGATGATAATGGTTAGAAATAGGGGTGACTACTGAGATGACGACTTATAGATAAGTATGGAAGAAAAGGACATATTGCGCCGACCACGAATAAATTGGGATAACGGCAAGAGACAGCTTATAGATGCATGACTGATACAAAATCGATTTGCTGTGTCTCTCTATTTATAAATATTCTAAAAATAAAAGAAGACCGGTGCTTAGGTATAAGTTCTTGTAGATTAGTATTTTTGGAAGGTTTCAGATTATTTAGTCATGTAGACTTTTCAAAAGGTGTTTACCAAGGAGTTCGGTGATTATACTATATATCGACAATGGGATTTTTGCAAACACTTTTAAGAGGCCAGTCGATGCATTTAGTGCTTTCTTCTTTAAGTAACTGCCTCGTTGGTCTAGTGTTCGTAAGCGCTACTGCCGAGTATGAGGCCCTGGGTTCGATTTCCAGTTCGAGCAAAGTGTTATTGTATTTCTCCATTAGAAATTTCTCAGTAGCAGCTCGTAGTTTGGATTTTTGTCCGGTTGATGGCAATATGCCCGCCCCCTATTACATGGGACTTAAACGTACACTGGTGAAATGTTTGGGGATTACAGGCGTCATAGTATATTTATGATTTTTTCTTAAAGTATTTAATATCACGTTGCAAATCGGAACATAGCAATGCCGCTTAGTAGAAATGAAATAGGTAACTGTAGCACGCGCGGGTTACCAAGACGATGCAATTGTATTAAGATAGCTGTTTACGTTCCTCGAAAAGCTTTCACTTCTATTGTGTCAACATCAGCTCATAGCAATCCATTGAACGTAGGCCTTTACAATAATGTGCAATGAATGGCGTCGTGAAACTGTTGGTCCCGGTGGTCATTTGTAGATCTTTGATCAGAAGCCGGAAATTCTGATAATAGGTCATACCAAGGGGTGTGTGAGCAGTGGTGGCCCAGTGGTAAAGGCACCGACTTAAGAGTTGTAGGTCGTGAGTTCGAATCCAGTCAGGCGCTTTACTTTGTGTAAATAATTTCATCACCACTGCTCTCAAAACGGTGAAGGAAAACATGTCAAATCGGCATGTCTTAGAACCAAAAATTCTCGGTAGTCACCCCCTTTCTAACCATATCATCATTCACACAGTCCATCCATCGTTTCTTCGGTCTTTCCCTACTTCTAAAGCCATCGTCGTTCATACTCAAAACTTTCCTCACGACATTTTCCTCATTCCTTCGTATAGCATGCTCGTACAATGACAACCGATATTAACACACAATTTTTCAGTTGTCGGTGCCACCCCAACATAGTTAGGAAAAGGCTATGCAGGCTAGGATGATAAATGGAGTGCCACTAGATTGATCCTGGGACCACTCTCATTCATCCATTGCATGTATTTTACGAATAAATCATACATTATGTCCTCCATAAATAAAAATCTTTCCTGGAATGCTCAGTAACTTATTTATAATAAACAGATTTGTTTCCTTCCTCCTCTCGGACATAAAAATCGTCAAGCCTCTCAAGATTAAATCAATGGCCAACAAAAAACCATAGATTTGACACCTTAATAAATTACACGGCATATTTAACACTTCGATTAAACTCTTTCACTTATTTCCTCAGTTCCAACCTCGAAGTAACCCTGACCTGGTCACCTTGACCCCTCGCCACATGCCTGAACTGGCAGTTTAATATAACTCTTATAATATTGCTAGCTTCTGTCTGCGACTTCGTTCGCGTCGTAAGATACACAATATACTAAAATAACAGCCATATTTTTATAAAACTCCTTTGGCCCTGACCCACTGCGTCGCATCACATCGCCCGCATTTTTATTTTGTTTTCACTTAGCGTTGTTTCTGATTTTTTTCTTGGCGGCTCCTAAGGACCGTAGCGTGATGTTAAAAAACCTAAAACTTTTCTCAAGAATCGGGCTATCAAAATGTAAAAAGAATTTCGAAATCCGACTAGTATTTCCAGAGATTAGTGCGTTCAAACAAACAAACCTACTCTTCAGCTTTATTATTAGTATAGATTATTTGTATAGTTAAAGATATCTCTTACAATATTGCTAATGAAACTCCCGAGATGGCCGCCATCTTTTGTCAGTCAAGTACTACTTGAATAAAGTTTTTATTGTTGTCAGTGAGATATTTTTTCGATATTCCGAGGTTAGGATGTCTGCAATTAACTGTTTTGATATTAATAGGAAGTTTCCATTAATTAATAGGTAGGAGATATGTTGGGTTTTTTATTCGTAATTAATGTATAGTAGTAGAGGAAGTACTTAGGTATGATTTATGTGCAAACTGACTAGCGAATAATAATGAAACCAAAGAGAGTGCATTACGAGAAGATTTTGAATAAAAATGTTCAAAAACAGATACATACTGGCATAGGAGAGGAAAGACTGGCACAAGAAAAGAAATGGGTAAAGTCGAGCTGTAGATCATGATGATTGGCCAAAATAAGGACCAAGGAAAAATGAGGAGGAAGAAGGCTAGGTAACGCTTATACAAAGGAGAAGACCTATATTAATTAAGGTAGCAAACTTTTTGGGGAGCACGGTTGCTATTGAATGTCGGAATTCTGGAAAACATAATAATAATTATGGTTCTAAGGAGGAAACCTGACTAAAGTGATGAAATAAGAGAAAGCCACTTTACTTCAGATTCGGACACGTAATGCAATAGATGTAGGTCATTATCTACAACTGTATGACGACAAATTATCTACGGCTTCCATAAGCGGATATAGTAATATTATTGAATGGTCGACTTCCTAATATATAGGGTCAACTGCGCATTCTGTACATCAAACTAAGGGCTGATTTTTCCAACGTTAGATAATTTTATCCGAGAAATAATTTTCAATTTTTGACAGTTCTTCCATACAGATCTGTCAGACGTCAATTTTATTCCACGAATAACAATTATCTGGCGATTGAAAAGCCCTAAGTAACATTGCACAAAGTAATTGCTGGGAAGCGACTTTTATTTTTGGTGTACAAAATTGTGGTTTGTGATAGTACCTACGCAATGTAACACACGTAAAACATTGTGTTTATGGGTGCACGCAACGGTACAGGGGTCATGGGGGTATTTAAAGTTGTGTTATAATATCAAAAACTAGTTTTCATAAAAAAAAACGTCACTAAAAGTTGGAATTTTGACCTTCAATATCTCCGTAACGAGATGGTTCGCAAAAATGATTATAATGACAGGGAGTACAAGTGGCTCTCGGCTTCGTTAAGTGTCTTTTTACATCCGTTATAATTTCTATATTGATGTGAAAAATATATAAATGTAAAAACATTTGGAAGACTTTTTTTGTCAAGACACGGTTGGTTAAATCTATACACCGTTAAATAATTGTCAGAAGTTTGATATCTAACTAATATTATAAAGATGTAAAAGAAAGTTTCTTTTTTTATTAGTTGGTATTCTTCGGAACTACTGATGCGATTTCGAAAAATATTTTGCTAACGGAAGCTTACAAACTTGAAGATACAGTATTACTAAGTGTCATCCTAACTACCTAAATATTAATGCGAAAGTGAGTTAATTGTTACGCTTTCATACTAAACTGGCTGAACGGATTTAGATGAAATTTGTCACACGGATGGACTATGACCTTGCTAAGAACATAGACTACTTTTCATCCTGGATAGTCGACGCAGTCGCGAACAACAGCTAGTAGGACATATTTTATGTTAAAACAGGACGAAGCTAGTTTTTAATCTTTTTTTTTTTTACGGGAATTACTCCTGTATCATGGGTGCGTTTACAAACATTTAAAGTCACATGCACAAACAGCCAGACCCGGAACAACTACCTGTAGGCAATACAAATTGCCAGTTATGTTTAAGTCCCTTGTAAGAGGGGGCGAGCGTATTGCCATCAACCGAGTATAAATTGTAAATAACATGTTGTGTGGAAAGTCTTTGTCTGAGAAAGTACGTCCACGATACTATTATCAGGTGCCAAGCAACATTGCTGGATTCCGGTTTGAATAGCATTGATATCGGTGTAATTACAGACACGAAGGCTTTAGTCTCTAACTTCATTAAGTTTTTGGTAATTTCTTGGGAGTTCATCGTGCTCCTGCCCTTGCAGCATGTATTTTTCTTCTATACTTCTCTAGTGTCATATCGATGATGAAGGATGATATGGCTAGAAAGGGCACTCCAAGGTCTTTCTAGCCATATTATTCTTGACATGGATATAATAAGAAGATGTAGTGGCAAAATTGGAAAGAGGAGGCTTCCCAGCCAACACAGATTAGCTGAATAAATTTTGCGTAAAAGCAATTCTTTTGACTTTAAGCTGGATAAAGTATTTGTATAACTTCTGTGTAAGCGCTTATACAGATGATATTCAAGCAATTTGGGCACAAAATATCTTGCTTCAATTTGGATAACATTTGATTAATAGCCACATAGCAGCTGAATAAATGTACAACACACTGAATATCTTCTGCATAAATTCTGATTTTTCTTTAGTCCAGAAATTATACATATTTTATGCAGTTGTTAATTTGTGAGTTCAGATATTCAAATGATATTCAAAATTCCGATCTCAGGACTAGTTTTACAAAGAAATTATGCAAGTAAAAAAAGTATAAATGTATTTTTCATTGTGACGAAATTATTTTGTGTTACTTAGTTCAAAAAATTGTAATGGTCGTCTTCAAAAATTTGGTAAGTAAATTGTTTCATACATTTTAAGTAAGTTTAAGGTGAATTATATAAACGCATGGCACTTTACTGTGAATTATCAATATGATTATTATACATTTTTTGAGCGCCTTAAGATAAAGCTACAATTTAAAAGGTAAACAAATGTGAAATAATATTTAAATTAAATTATCTTTACTTTTTATCAAATTTCAGTCCCAGAAAATAATGAGAATCAAATTTTGTATAACTGCTAATGTTTCCTACTCACTAAACAAAGTGTTTCATAAGATAAATGTTGAGGATTTTTATAAAAAGAGGTTATGTGGAACGTTAGTTAATGGCGGACGGCCAATTTGAATAAAAGTGTCTATTTCAGTGATTATTTTGCTCATTTCTGCTTAATAGTTCACATACGTCTACATGTCCAGAAATTATTTGGTTTAAAGTACAATAATTATACATTTCTC
The DNA here is from genome assembly GCA_951799955.1 of Apamea anceps. Taxonomy (NCBI): domain Eukaryota; kingdom Metazoa; phylum Arthropoda; class Insecta; order Lepidoptera; family Noctuidae; genus Apamea; species Apamea anceps. Next base: position 1,070,269 of record OX637524.1, on the reverse strand, counting down.
AGAGAAAGGTCTTAAATTACATAATGCAGTATACTCTTATTCAGCTTTTTAGGGTTCTTTTTTATATAAAATAAATCCATGAATATTTGAGGTTGATTGGACCTATACTAATGTAGGTAGGACCCACTATTAGGTTTTTAAAGTTATCTACAGTACTACTATGAATGACGCATTGCGTAATATTTAGTTGTTTGACAATTTGACAATTGTTTATATTATCAACTAAAATATACATTTAGATACACAGCACTTTGTAGGTAGTCGCAACCAAAAGTATCGCGCTTCCTTTCCCACCACAACACTTCAAGTGGGCGCTCGGCTAAACTCGGCTTACGATCGGTTTGCGCTTGGCCACGCTCGCTGCGTTGTTGCTCATTCGAAATTGTAACTTTAAATAGAGAGGTCCCCGTTATCGTAGCTTCCTTGTCGCGCTCGTGTAGTCAATAAGTAAGATACAAACGTAAACATCGAGATTTATTATATAAAGTTAGTATTTATAATAGTGTTGTTGTTGTTTGTAATAGTGTTGTAGTATTTTTGAAGTGTTATATAAAAATTATATATTTTTTTCAGAAACATGTTCAAAATTCGTTTCGACTCGCAAAAAAGGCCGGGTTGAATTATCAACAGTGCCCGCTTCTTGGGAGAATAATGGAAAGTTATACTGGCCAAAAAAAAATGGCAATCATTTCAAAACTTTTGAAGAAGCTGAGGAAGAATTATCTCAAATGTTGAATAGAACTGATACCTACGGATTACGAACAACAACAAGATCCACGCGTTAATACATCTTCTCGTATTTCACAAAATAAATCTCCTAGTATTGTATAATTGTATAGCACATGAGTGAGTACTATGTACATACTATAAAGCTACCATTTACTGGGTACGTCTTTCATTGACTTGAAGGTGCCCTGGCAGCAGAGAGTATGTCATGCTCACTCAAATGTCTCGCTGATGGTGGCGCATGTGTTGGATCATTTGGCTCCCTTCAAAATGGTTGAGCTGAATGGTGCTAATCCATGCGTCATGTTCGTGAACGGGCGCCGTCAGTAGGGACTGGTCATCTCTTTGCTGTCATGGCTTATTTTAATTTAATTTAATATTTGAATTGTTCTTATTTTTATTTTTTTAAACTTTTCATTACGGACGCTTTTAACGTTCTGCATCGTTCTCACATGCATAATTTCTAACATGAATGATGTAACCCAATACTTTGTAACCATATTATATTGATTTAAAAGCGTGTCCATGGAGTTTCTTGCCCGTTCTTCTCCATAGGTACCTACGCTTTGGAATGGGCAACTAGCTTCATTTTTCTGACTGACCGACCCCTTGATAATTCAAAAGTGCCTGTAATGGTTTAATTGAAATAAATATTTTGAGTTTGAGTTTTTGAGTTTGAGTTTGAAAGATTTTAATTCGATGGCATGGTGATGCACAATCATCGTGTACAGAACCCTCTTCAACTGTATTGGTCGCACTTGACCCGGGCCTTTGTATCAGTTGTCAAACCCTTTTCTATTACTGCACAGATACTATTTTTTATCTTTACATACTCTCGTGAACACTTTCTTCTTATTCCTCCCGTTCTCTTTCTTTTTTCCATGAATCATTTACGCTTTTGTTATTATTTTTCTGAGGAGGCATATTGTTTATGCAGCATTTATCAGTTTTGTCATGGAATGGTGAAATATCTGGATATAAACATACGATATCTTCAACTAATCAGTTATTTGCTGCTTAAGATACCCACATTTGTAACTGATATCGTTTTAAGCTGAACATAAAGACAATTGTACGCTTATAGCGCTATAAGTTAGGTAAAACAAGGAGTTTATTTTCAATTATGCAGAAGTCAGCTGTGTAAAGAAGAAAAAATCCAAAATATTCAGCATCTGAATAAATTAGTACCATTTCGTACACTATGCAGCTCAAAGAAAATATTTCGTCTAATATTCAGCGTTTTGCTGTTTAACTGCTTTGCTTAAATATGCTATACAGGACAATGCAAAAACTTTAGCTACTGTGCGATAATAGCTGTTTCAATTACTTTTATTTGAATATCGCTTGTTTAGCAGATTCTACTCTTGATTACTATTCAGCTTAAAAAAATACCGCGAACTTTATGCAGAATTTAGTAAGCTTACAACATTATTTTAATTTAAGAACTCTCTTACTCAAAATAAAGCCATAACATCAGCTGTAATACAAAAGTAATAAAGCTTGACACTGCTTATTGTGGTATATTTTCGCTACTATCTGGCTTATGTGTTGGCTGGGTTAGAGAGGACGAATGAAAGGCGACTAACCAGGCAGATGTGAGTGGAAACCCCGGAAGGGGACGCCATAGTACTTCTATGGCGTCTCTAGTGACCTTATCGGTGATGTTCTTTAGAAAGGTCAGGTGCGTAGTACTCGCAACAGGCGTGCGCGAAAAAAAAACAGCTGTTCCCTACATTTTTAAGAGATATGCGAACATAAATGTAGGGAACAGCTGATATTTTTTTTGCGATTTCAGGTTTGGTACCCATAGTAAAAGTTGTTCATAGTGATGAGTACAACGACCCCTTAAAAGGATGCCCATGAATTTAATTTCACCCTGCATATGAACGCCAAAGAAACAAAAAAGTATGTAAGGTTTGTAGCAAGTGGCGTTCTCTAGTGTCTGCCCACATCCATAGGAAGAAGCCGCGAGTTTTGTATGTAGGTATAAATAAGGCTTTTTGCAAAAGCGTTAGGGATCACCTCTGATATCACACTTCCTCAAGCAGATTGCCCTTATACGTCCCATTTTACTATGCGGCTCATTAAGAGGACAACATTGTAATGTAATCAACTACGGAGCCCCAAGGTTGGCATATGTTGGCAATAGGAAAAGATCGGAAGGCCGCGCGCAGGATAACGTATGGGAAGTGAAATTAGTATGTTATGAACGAAGCTGGTTTTTTATGTGACGTTTTGAAGATGTACTGGTAACATGATGCTTACGTGGCTACAGGCAGGACTGAATAAGATGCCATAAACTGTATTGAAGGATATAGATAAAGGAGTGAAAGAAATGGTTTGTATGCAGAGGTAAAACGTAATTATGTTGAGAATTTTAAACTCTACCGAAGTATATCCAAATGCCATAGCATTATGTTTACAAAGAAGAAAAATGTGACGAAATTCAGTTATTCTTTCGGAAACATTCCACTGAACAAAGTTAATTCTCTTCGTGATCTGGGCGTACAGTTAGACCCAAAGCTTCACCTTGATGCCCATATAGACAATGTAGTTAATAAGGCATTCAAAATGTTTAGTTTTATAATGAGAGCATCAAGAGAATTCCACCGTCCCTCTACCTATTTATACCTTTATAAGTCAATAATACGACCGCAATTGGAATATGCAGTACCTAGTTGGAACCCTTATTATAAAAAGTATGTTGATTTTATTGAATTGGTCCAACGCAACTTCCTACGTGCAATGCACTATAGATGCTTTAAAAAGAAAATTTCTTATCAATTATTGCTACAAAAATATGACCTTATTACTTTGAAATCCAGACGCACCCTACTTGAGATGATGACTCTATTTAGTATATGTCGTAATAAAGTCGACTGTACTGATCTAGTGAACAGTTTGTGCTACCAGGTCCCTCGTAGCGTACGTGGTCGAGAGGTTCGCTCGAGACACTTGTTTGCAACTACTTTTTGTAGAACCAACTCAGGAGTCACCGCTTCATCGAATAGTTGACACCTACAATAGGCAGTTTGGCTCAACTGATATTATGTTTCTCAGCAAGGTTATATTTAGAAAAGAAATTGTTACTATTTTAAGTGATCAGAACCCTAATAATTAAGTAATGTTATGTTTACTTTTATTTTTCTTACTTTTATATCGTTCTTCTAACAACTAGTAGATCTGTATAGCAATATGTGGATAACGTTGTGAGTAGTGTATTTGTTACCTCTATTATTAGGTTTTAACCTTTGTTTACTTATTATTACACTGCTGTTTGTTGTCCCTAAGTAAATAAATAAATTTGGACAGCTGTTCTTGTTGAATGGAATGGTCTGTGAGAAAAAAGGTTTTCATAAAAAAAATGGTCTTGCAAATATAAGAGAAACAGGTATCTCATCATCAGCTGCCTAGCCTTTTCCCAACTATGTTGGAGTCGGCTTCCAGTCTAACTGGATGCAGCTGAATACCAGTATTTTAAATGAAGCGACTGCCTATCTGACCTCCACAACCCACTTATTGGGTAATACGATAGGTAAGTACCCCTTGGTAAGACTGGTTGTCAGACTTTCGGGCTTCTGACTACCCGTAACGACTATCAAAGATCTATGAATGACAGCCTGGAGCAACGGCTTAACGTGCTTTCCGAGGCACTGAGGGGAAAAATATATGCTCGTAAGTATTTTATAAAAAAATAAATTGTTTTAGGATAACGATAAACCAGTGTGATTTAAAGAAATTTGAAACAAATCCCTTGTAAGCTTTCTCCGTCCATCCATCCGTTGTATTCACTGGATGCATCAGTGTCAATTTGTGCAAATCGGAAACATTGTTCTGCACTCTCCATGCGATAGTGTTTCGAGAGATGAGAGACAGAGAGAGAGAATAATGATTTAGTAGTGGCGCATTTTCCCTCAACTTATTCTTGTGTGTTTGTGTTTATTTTCCTTCCGTCATGTTTACCGCAAATAAACGTATTTTCTGTTTTCTTTCAATGCTCACACGAGCCACCTTATCAACTGCAGTTCTGAGAGCCATATTGCCATAATCATCACGCTTTACAAACTCTTTACCACCTTTGTCAAATCAAATAGCTATTACATCTACATACTATCGATCAAGCTGTTTGTTCCTGAGTGTTAATTACACATTAACGCTGTTACGTCAGGGTTCATTGAACTGTTTAAGCGGAACCACTGCTGTTACTTTGGGTTTTTTTCTGACTCATAATTCGGTCACATTATTTATATCGATCTTTTACTTGTTAAGGCGAAGTGGTAATGTTTGGGAGTTTTATTTCTTTAGGTAGTAGGTAGTTACGTGTGTGTATGTTTGTGAACCGCATCGGGTTACCCAGTGACTGGGTTGTGCAGGACAGATAAGCAGTCGCTCTATAGTATTTAGCTGCATTCGTTTAGACTGGAAGCTGACCCCAATATAGTTGGAAGGCTAGGTCGATTGACGTTTGTGTACCAAATCAAATTTAACACGGATAATTGGCATCTTTACAATTAATTTATGTATAGCCTTTTGAAATTGCCTGCTGAACTTTGCGACTCGGCAATCACGTTAAGTTGGCTCTTACTTTATTAATGATTACGTGCCTACCTACACACAATTCAGTAGCTCTGTACTATTTTTTTTTTTAATCAGTTCAAGGAAAAATGTATGCAGTGACATATAGTAGGTAAACTTAGTAGAATTTCTAAGTTAGCACAAAGTTTTTACTGTAATAAAAAAAATAAAAAAACTAAGAAATATTATAAAGAAGAATGCAACTTTTAAAAGTTTATTTTCTGAAATACATAAGCTTAAGAGAGTTACTTTTAAAGAAACATAATATATCTACCTACCGTCACTTCTAGCTATGAGGCCCACAATTATGCATCCAATTATACCTAGATACCAATTACTGCGCTTTCATCTCGCAATTTACATAAATAAAAATAAAAACAAAATGGCCGACCGCGCGTCGCCTTAACGGATAACATGCAAGTAACGATTGCTACAATTTTTACATAACTTTACTTTCACTCTCTGAACAAAGGGACGGATAGTTTGTGGCTCTGGAGATGGTGTTGCCAGATTAAAAATTTTAATTAAGTCGATAGACTATAAAATTTGTTTTTAGTTTTAAAAGTGGAAACGCAGTATGTAGAAAAATCAATCTGCCTAGCCTTTTCCCAACTATGTTGGGGTCGGCTTCCAGTCTAACCGCAGCTGAAGACTAGTATTTTACCAGGAGCGACTGCCTGGGTTTGGATTTTAGGCAGGTAATTGTACCCCTTGTTGCACGACTGGTCGTCAGACTTATGGGCTTCTGTCAACCAGTGACGACTGGCATAGATCTACGAATGACAGCCGGAACCAACTGCTTAACGTGCTTTCCGAAGTACAAACAGGTTTTTGTAAGTAATGGTTGATTACCCATCTACAGACCGACCTTGGCAAGCGTTGCTTAACCTTGAAGATCGGCCTGTGCTTTTGTTATTAATTAGCCACGAACCCCTCCTATCCCACAAGAGTATTAAGTAACCGTTGTAAATCGTATTCATTTGAATAGTGGTGGTTTGTTTACCTCGTTCTAGAACTCATAAATTATTTATATTATTATGAAACCTATCGATTGATATTGTTCAATCAACTCAGCCTATCGCAGTCCACTGCTGGACATAAGCCTCTCCCAGGCTGCGCCACAACACCCTTTCCTCCGCCTTCCGCCTCCAGTCTGTCCCAGCCACCTTCTTTAGGTCGTCCGTCCATCTAGCTGGGGAGCGTCCCACACTACGCTTGCCGATACGCGATATTGATATTATAATACGCTAGATAATTTTATTCTGCTAGCCCATACACATTATTGATTTTGGTGACTCATTATGATGTCAATAAACATAATCTTTTTGTTTATCACAAAAATTTTGACTATCTTGCAAAGCCAATTTGCAAGATTATCATAATTTTTTGAATCTTACTAATATTATAAACGCGAAAGTTTGTATGGATGGATGGATGTTTGTTACTCTTTCACGCAAAAACTCCTGAGCGAATTTGGATGAAATTTGGCACACAGATAGTTTATAACCAGGATTAATACATGGAATACTTGTTATCCCGATATTCCCACGGGATCGAAACTTATGCGGGTGAAACCACGGGGCGCAGCTAGTGATTCAATAAAGATGAGTTGTTAGAATAGATTTTCGATCTCTCGTTTGATCAAGACAGATCAGTGTTGTTATTATTTTTAATCGGAATAGACTTAACGGACGGAATTGACTTCGACATAGACATAGTATGTTGTTTTAACTTAGATTCTAATGACATAACTTGTACATTCACGTAACGAACGTTTTTTTTTAATATTAGAGTGAGAGACAAATGCAATTATAAATGCCTTCACTCAGTTTGCATTTGACAAGCAATTCAGTTATTAAATTGGGAAGGCAGTAGCAATATACAGTGCAAGCTCGATATAACAAATCGGAAGGGAACAAGTAAATATTCGTTATATCAAGTAATTCGCTAAACAGAGGTTTGTTATATTGAGGTTAGGTTGGTCTACTCGTCTAATAAATGTTGTGGGTCGCGGTTGTGTGGCTAAATACGGTAGAAAAGTATCGTTTGGCAGGAGGGGGGGTGGAGGGGGGGTGCCTCTCCCCTGGCACCACTACCATGAAAAGGTAACGCACCGTTCTTGAGAATAACAAATTATTTACCCCAACTCCTGCCAAACGATACTAGATCTAACCCCTAAATACTCTAATTCCACTTAATATAATAACAACTTACTCGTACTTACCTAACATTATGCTTGTAATCATCATTTTTCTTCAGTCTATACTTAGCTGAGGTTTGAGATAACTTTATTGTTGTAAGAATACAATAATTCACTTACATGAGTACTTATATGAAACCTATAACTTATGTTGATATTGTTGAGTGTTTTACGAAAACTAGACATTTGTGCAATAATTATTTTGCCCACTTTTTGGAACGAAGTTCCTTATCGCGCGTTGCGAAAGGGGGCTAGACGGAAAAAATTAAGACCAAAAATTGGAACGACATTTTTTGCTTTAGTTGTAAGCCGTGCGGCGTGCGCGTGTTTCTCTGTCTCTCTCTCTCTCTCTCTTATAGAAAGCAAGCCAGTTATTTTCGTTTCGTCTTTCTATTTCGCATTGAACAGTGTGGTGTCGCGACGATTATTTTTGTTGAGTGTATACAGGTCTTTTGTACATAATAAATAATAAAAAAATAATAACAACTTCGTTCCATCCGGGTGTCCCTTGACACCTCTCAAGTTTTTTTTATTTTTATTTTTCCATTTTCATTTTTTTTGTCCCGTTTTATGTTAAGGAAAATCACTGTCCATTCTAAGGTTGCCAGGTAGAGATCGCAGTAATGCGATAAGGCCGCCCATTGTATATTTCGTAGTGTGTAATGTATTTTATAAGCTATGTATTTTTGTGGTGTACATTAAAGTATATATAAATAAATAATAATAAATAAATAATTATTTTGTTGGGTAGATAAAAAAAAGTAAAAATATAACAACTCAATGTTCACTTGATACACGGGCTCAAATACCTAACTTATAAGTAACCAAGTTTCTGCTCAACACAGTTAAGGGTAGCTGGATCAGTACATCTGCCTAGCCTTTTCTAGTCGGCTTCCAGTCTAACCGGATGCAGCTGAATACCAGTATTTCACATGGAGCGACTGCCTATCGGACCTCCACAACCCAGTTACTAGGTACTACGATACCCCTTGGTAAGACTGGTTGTCAGACTTTCGGGCTTCTGACTACCCGTAACGACTGTCAAAGATCCGTGAATAACAGCCGGGACCAACGGCTTAACGTGCTTTCCGAGTGGTGTCGGTATGTGAAGCCGGTCCTCCATCCACAGGCCAACCGCGGCAACAGTAGCTTAACCAGATCGATCGACTTGTGCGGCTGTTATTATTTAGCTGTAGCTGGATATGGCTTCAAATTATTGTAGAGGATGTGTTTTTTTTATGATGTGCTGTTTGAGTTGAATAAGGCCTTTCCCAAGTTAACCTAAACACGCAATTTACCCCTTCGTCTTTTTAGGTAGACACACATTGCGTGACGTGTAGAAGGGCACTGTGTGATGACTGTGATGAGCCCTAATATTATGTGTCCATCTTCGGTCGATTACCTTAGTACTAGGAATTAAGACACGCGAAATTGCTAAAAGAAAATTCACAGCAAAAAAGAAAACAAAACACGATTTCAGCAGCCTATGGTAAAATTTACGTAAGCTAATAGAAATAGTTTAACAAAAGGCACTAGAAAAAGTATCGTAAGACATACTATAATTGAACCTAGTTAGGTACTGACACCACAAAACTATCCATACTTTAATATTTCAAATAAAAAATTGTTAGTAGTTACGTATTTGTCTGTCTGTTACGTTTTCACGCCTTAACCGCGGAACCGATGTTGTTGTTTGGTAAAGAGATAGTTGGAAGCTCGATGAAGAACGTAGGCATCTGTAGGTATATTAAAATGACAAAATAACATGCTTGTTATCCCCGGACGGTTAGCCACCCACCCCACCCACATTTCGCCAGTAAAAGGGAGCCCATTGTCATCCACTGGGCACCAATCCGGACTCCGGGCGGCCACTGAGAAATTCCTCATGGAAAAACTCAATAAAAAGAATCGAACCTGCACCCTAATTGCGTGACACACTATCAATGTCAATCTGAATCATTTTGAAGGATATTGCTAATTCATTGCTTCATATGCTCGAACATTTGTCTGCTCAACAACGCAAATCACGCAATGAATGTTGTTGAACTGTCAAAAGGAAAGCCATGGCTACTGCTAGTGTGTTACGCAACTACCCCGCAGAGTATTTACTTATTTAGGATCTTAGGAACAAAAGAAATTCTTGACACAAAAATAATGTGCAACATCAATTATTAACGGTGCACTCCTTCACTTATAGGAGACTACAGCAAGCACACTAAAGAAATTGAATTATTCGAAGCTTGTATCATCATCATCATAATTGGCTTGTTGAGTAGGTATAAATCGTGCCATGCTTCTCTGGTCTGTGCGAATTTCATCCATGTTTCCCCCGAGATCTTCTTAAGTTGGTAGAAGGTTTAAAATCTACGCAGACAAAGTCACGAGCAAACCGCTAGTAATATTATTGAACGTAGAACAATAAAATAAGACAATAAATAACATCTAATTTCGTGGTGTAACCGGAAGACTGGCGCTTTCCTATGCAATGTCTATTTGCATTAACTGTGACTCAGTGAATTTCAATTTGATGGTTGGAATGGCACTGTTGGAGCAATGGTTTGCTGTGAATGGGTGATTAACTTCTGTGCTGCGTGTTTGACTCCTGATTTCCAAACATCATCATCATTACCATCTTCCTGCCCTTTTCCCATGTTATGTGTATATGTAAATAGGGTCGGCGCAACCTATATCTTCTTCCATTCTCCCCTGTCAACCGTCATGCTATAAGTATATCATTCATTCCCTTTTCTTTCATATCATTTCTCACACAATCCATCCATCTTTTCTTTGGCATTCCTCTACCTCCTGATGTCCGACATATCGTGCAAATGAAAATTCAAAGAATTTGCACACTAAGACAGTGATTTCGTAAAACGTGTTGTTTTAAACAAAGCAGTTGTGACGACCCTTTTTTACCCTTGTTGTCCCTCACCCACTACTGGGAAAAGGTCATTAAACCATTAAATGGATTCATCACAATACATCACAGACTACAGACAGGAATTTTTTAAATGTTTGGAGACACGAATAAGAAAATTAAATAGGTAAAGTAATGAATAAAACTGTTTATTTTTAGCTGTTTAGATTGCATTTTGATTTTAATTTTGATATAGCAAAACGAACTGCGATTACTCAAATTTTTAAGACACTGCCATCTGTCGGCAAATAGTTGTACTAATCAAAAAGCGCTCTCTTACGTCGAGTAGTATTTCATTTATTTGGATCTGTTCCAACAGATGTCAGGGCTAAAGATAACTAAGCCATTAATTATTTATCATGATATTCATAGCTCTATGTTATGCTGTTTTGTTTAAATTTTTAAATGAAATCTAAATCAGAAATGGATTGAGAAATAAAGTAAAAAATTAAATTAAAAATTTAAAAAACCCCCGACTACGAGAATCCCTATAAAAAGAAAAAAATAACCTTGAAATTATGACCCTACGTAAGTACGTATGAAATTTTTTGATTAAATGTTGTCCCGTCGGGGGACCGCTCTAATTATTAGCCTAACGTTCTGTTAAAGTTTAAAATAGTAGCGGTCCCCCGACAGGATAATATTTAATCAAAAAATTTCATACGTACTTACGTAGGGTCATAATTTCAAGGTTATTTTTTTCTTTTTATAGGGATTCTCGTAGTCGGGGGTTTTTTAAATTTTTAATTTAATTTTTTATTTCATGCTTTTTGTAGGGACTCCTTATTATTTCTTTTCTTTTATTTTCTTGCGTTTTAAGATTCAGGTAATTTGGTATTTTATCAGGTTTTTTGTAATTCGCCATTTTGTGGTGGCGGCCATCTTGGATTTGAAATTTTTCATAGTGTATAGTATTCTACTAGTCAAGCCCTTTCATTTGATACCCATATTGAGGCAGTTGTGAAAAAAAAATGTAATTCGCCATTTTGTGGTGGCGGCCACTTTGGATTTGAAATTTATCATAGTGTACAGTATTCTACTAGTCAAGCCCTTTCATTTGATACCCATATTGAGGGAGTTGTGAAAAAATATGTAATCCGCCATTTTGTAGCGGCGGCCATCTTGGACCGATTTTCATCAAACATAGCTAAGAACACTCTCGACAAATTCACCTTTCAAACAAAAAAAACAAAATTAAAATCGGTTCATCCGTTCGGGAGCTACGATGCCACAGACAGACATACACACACACACACACACACACACACACACACACACACACACACACACACAGACACGTCAAACTTATAACACCCCGTCGTTTTTGCGTCGGGGGTTAAAAACCAATTTGCTTGTATGAGACGTAGACAATATTTTTTTATTAATTTCAGTGAAATGGCAACATTGTGATTAATCTTTAGTTTATGGCAGATCGCCGCTTGTGACAGTTCGCGAGTGAAAAATTGAAAATTATGAAGTAAAATATTTTCTAAAATTATTGTGTTTAAATGACAGCAGGAAAAGAAACAATGGGGTAAGTTTTATTCTATATTATTTTCAGAATTTATTTCAATACAGTTCTTCAGCAACCTAGTTTGCGAAATTCAGAAAATTCGGTTTCACGGACACCTTATTCTTTTTAGGGAGGGGATGCATTTTGCCAATGCGAAGGGATATTTTAGGTTTTCTTTCAAAGGACTCCCGCTTTAGCTTTCGAATTATTTTTGTCGATAAACAAAAATTAACAGTTCATAAATATTCCCTAACGAGGAAAACGATTGCGAGTAAAATGAGTTATCGCCTCTGTCGTACTCCATTTACGCTTTAACGGGCAATTGCACATCGATTGCATACGATAGAGTGCTTTTACCTCGACGTTAAGGTCGTGCGGTCTTAGCCTATTTATATATCGAACATATTTCATAGTTGAATGATCTCTTTAGGCTGCATGCTCGCCTGGTACATGCGCTCGTGAATCTGTCGCCGAACTCTTAACATTTGATTTACGTGAAATTACTACTTATGTACGTTTACGATTTAACACTACTTTATTTACATAGTTTGAGAAAACAAAACATATTTTTGTAATATAAAAACTCTTTTGAAAATTCTCAACTTATTATTTACCCAGCATGCTTCAATAAAAAAATAAAATGTTTCAGATATTTTATATATCAATGATTACTCTGGCTCTGAACAAGACAAAATCTTTTATCAACCTAAAAGAGATAACACATTGATATCATTGATAAATTCTCTCCGATACTCTCAAAGATAATCTTCATGCTACAAAGAAATATAGATCTAATAACATAAATAAAAAGAAACCGCATAATGCATGCTTTGTAGTACTAACAAATAATAAACATGTGTACATTCTTGTAATCAATTTGTACCCTTACAATGTATTGTTTACACTGTGTGAAATTCACACACACTACACAGAATGTGAAGCTCTTTTATTTCAACTTTATGTGTGGGCCAACACTTGTCACCCACTTTGAAGTGGTTACAACAATTTTACAATGTGACATGTCTTAAATAATCATGTGAGAGATAAGATCAGGCATAATTTGATTGACAGGTCTATTTCACAAGGAGTCCTTCATTCAATAAACAAAAAGCATATCATAATCAGCCTATAATGTTCCCACTGCTGGGACACAGGCCTCCTCTCTGTGAGAGGGAATGGGCCGTAATCCACCATGCGGGCCGAATACTTCAATATAATGGGAAATAAGTATTCAGCTGCATCCAATGAGACTGGACACCTACCCTAACATATTGGAAATAAGCAGGCAGGGAATAAATTGTGATAAAGGCAACGGAATGACGATGATGCTATTATCAATCTAGAGTTTAAAACTATTGCTTTAAATTCGATTTATCAAAATTGACTTTCTTGGCACTTATTTAGAATACTTTAACTACTTTTTATCCCTGGGAAATAAAGATTGATTATTGAGCTTGTAATTTAAAATAATACTGAAAGGCACACAGAAACTCAGAACTGATATTATACATGTTTGGTTTTTGCAAAAGAAATGATGAATTATGATACGCTACTGCTAAGCATGAGGTCATATTCCCGGGTTGACAAAGTGTTACTTGGTTTTCGAAATGGAATCTCAGTAGCAGTGAGTCTTGATTTGTGCCTGGTTGATGGCAATAGGCTCGCCTCCTATTACACGGGACTTCAACATAATTGATGAAATGTGAGTGTACTATAGGTACACCTCTGCCTAACCCTTCAGGTAATACAGGCGTGATGTTATGTTATTATGAAAATAAGAACCACAGACCATAAGCATAGACATTACAAGATCAACAACTACACACATCGGCAAAATTAGAGGAACACAAAAAAAGTACATTGTTTTTTGAGATTGAATGTCTATTATTTATTGTTTTTGCTTCATTTGAGTCTCTTCGTTTATTTTATGTAAGAAAAAAACAAACAGTGGACTTTATTAGGATTTGTTTAATAAAAACATAAAAAAATGCTCTTGTCTGAAAATTTTTGATGTTTTTTCATGCATAAGAACAGAGATAAATTAAAAAAAAAAAAGTTGATAGCGCGTGTTGCTTCCACGCGCCCTTATAAGGGCTTGGATACGTCTAATCATGCTTCTGATGACACCTTCAATCATTTCCTGAGGCAAAGTGTCCCATTCTTCAACCAGCGCCAATTTCAGGTCTTCAACATTTCTAGGGGCAAGATTTCTTGCACGAACCCTTCGTCCAATCACGTCCCAGACATGTTCTATCGGATTTATGTCCGGCGATCGTGCTGGCCAGTCCAGCTGGGTGACACCAGTCTCATTTAAGTAATCACTATGCGCACAGTGTGGGGCCGTGCGTTATCGTGCATAAACACGAAATGCCTATGAATGGGGCAAAAGGCATAACATGGGGTTCCAGGATTTCAGTTATGTACCTGTGTGCTGTCAAAGAACCGCCATCCATAATGACCAGAGCGGTGCGTGCCGTCAAACTTATACCACCCCACACCATAACAGACCCCCCACCGTAAGCCGTTGTTTCGGAAAAATTTGCTTGATGGTAACGTTCTCCTCGATATCTCCACCTCCTCTCAAAAACGGCTTTCGTCGGAGAACAAAACTCGACTCCACTCATCGGACCAATTTTGATGCTGACCAGCGAACGCTAATCTTGCTACTTGATGGCTCACCTCAAGTTTTGGCGCTTTTGCTGGCACGTATGACTTCAAACCAACATCACTTAACCTTATCCTCACTGTTCTTTCAACACGTACGTTACGCACTTCTTCCAAGACATTTCGGGTCTGAACAGCCGTTGGACGACGATTTCTTAAAGTTTGCGGTTTTGCACCCTTATAAAACGGTCGTCTATGGCACTGATTGCACGATTTCTGCCTTGCCGTCGCCTGCGCACGTAAGATCCGTACCGTTGCACATTACGGTGGATCACGGATACTGATACACCCAACGTTCGACTGACTGAACGGTAGGTGTGACCTTCCTCAATCATTTTTACAGCCCTGGCGACTTCAGTTGCAGGCAAATCACTCATTCTGTATGCAATACAATGTTAACTCTCCAAACAAAACAAACATAATGAGCTAGGGCCACCTAAACCAACTTTCTTATCAAAAACACTTAGAAGCTTAAAGTGTCAACAAACACTTAAGAGGGTACAATTTCTGTTAGAGGGTTGAAAAATGACACAAACGCCCACAATGTTACATGAAAAAGGGTTCTCATTCAAATAACGGAACCACTTGTCGAAATACCCACAAGTTTAAAAAAAAGGCTCTTTTTATTTGTATTTTTCTAATTTTGCCGGTGTGGGTAAATGCGCCGGTACAAGAACATTAAGTAGTAACCAGTTTCTCTAGACTTGTTACACAAGCAGTTTTGTAACATTTTCATCGAGATATACTTGTTAGTTTAACCTTATTAACTTAAGGATTGATGGTACTCATTAATTTTAAAGCCCCATGTAATAGGGGACGAGCGTATTACCAACAACCAGGCACAAATCGAGACTCCAGGCTGCCACTGAGAAATTCTTGACAGAAAAACCCAATAAAAACCTTTGCCCAACCTGGGAATCGAATCCAGGACCTCTTGCTCAGGCAGTAGCACTAGACCAACAACGCATGGACATAATTTTCTTCTTCTACATCTTTCCAAATACCTACTTGAGCAAATTCTTTAAAGATGGGAAAAACACTTGGATCTTACTTATCTGTGAGTATAACAATATGGGGCACAGATTCTAATTTATTCGACTACTCCGCCGACGCCTGTGTTAGCTACTCCATTTAAAATCTGATTAACTTATGTACAGACTTTCATGCAAAATTTGTTTACCTTTTTAAAATTTAAAGGGTAGATGGTGCCTAAACATTGACCCTTAGTTGTGCTTACCTGTTGTGGTCCTATAGTTTTATTCTAGGTACATCGTATTCAAAATACTGTAAAACAGTTTAAAAGAGAAACTGTGGAGTTTTCTGTCTGTCCTTTTGGAAGGGGTAATCTGTACATTTTGATATTCAATCCTGCCTCATCATCCTTTTCTCAACTATGTTGGGGTCGCCTTCCAGTCTAACCGCATGCAGCTGAGTACCAGTATTTTACATGGAGCGACTGCCTATCTGACCCCGACAACCCAGTTACTGGGTAATACGATACCCCTTGGTAAGACTGGTTGTCAGACTCGGATTTCTGACGACCTGGAACTACTGTCAAAGATCCACGAATGACAGCCGGGACCAACGGCTTTACATGCTTTCCGAGGCACGAAGAGGTCTTGGTATGTAAAGATGGTCACCCTATCAACGGACCAACCGCGGCAAGCGTAACTTAACCTGATCGATCGACCCGTGCGGCTGTTTTTACTTAGCCACAAGCTTCATATTCAAAACTGCTCTTTTCAAGTAAATTAGTTGATTTTGACTTTGCTAGTCTAAAACCTGTTTAATATTGCCCAACAATCTCTTTGTCATACACACAAGTGGGTGTGTAGTTATTTCTGACTACCCAATAGCAGATGGGGCACTCTAATTCTAAAGAAAACAACGTGGACCCAGGGCAAAATGGCAAACACGCCGCGTATCTTCACTACCCACACCTGCATACATGGTTACAATACTTATTTACAATGTAAACAAACACTTTGTAATCAAACACTGTTATCTCTTGCGTTTATTGAACTGACCTTTGTAACTAATACGTAGCACAAATAAGTATAGTATTCAGAAGGTTTACTTTACTTTTACGCGGTAATTCGCACCGTAAACATACGTCAATCATTCAAAAAGCAGGGGCTTTGCGGTCGAGACCCCACCGTGTCTCGGAAAGCACGTTAAGCCGTCTCGGCTGCCACTTGTAGATCTTTGTAGTCTGGCAACCAGTCTTACCAAGGGGTATCTTGTTACCCAGTAACTGGGTTGTGGGTCCTATGGCAGTCGGTCCATCTAAAATACTGTTATTCGGCAGCGTCCGGTTAAGCTGGAAGCCGACCCCCCAATGTAGTTGGGAAAAGGCTAGGCAGATTGAAATACACGTCAATCATTTGTCATGAACCAAACTCAAACTGGGGCATTTCCCACGCCGCCATGCGGTTGTCCTACCGCAGAATGCAGTGGGTGCCACACCGTTGATAAAAAAATACTAAGCCTACATTTTAACGAGTGCCGCGTTCAGATGCAGTTTGGTGTATGGACACTTAATATCGTGTTCTGCGTGTCCAGCTGTCACGTGCACGTTACAAGAATTGATGGACGCTACTGTTGGCGCCAAACACGTAGTCGAATCCTGGGCCATGTCCATTTGGATCACCATGGACACGTTAAGAAATGCATGCGTAAAAGTTTAGGTTAAACAGAGTCCTAGGTCCTGGGTAGGTGGGTAGGGGTAGGTTAGTCCTAGGTCTAATTTGCACCTTCCTCACGATAACGGGTCGGCGGGGGATTCAGTTGTAAACCTAGTCAGGTTATCAGGTATTTAATACCCGACTAGGTTTACAACTGAAAAATAATTAATTAATTCACCAGTAGAGACCTAGTGAAAGTTGTGGAAAATGGGGGAATTCGATGGATACGGGCAGCCCACGAGTCGTTGAAGCGATGTTAGGATGACGCATCCACCAGTCGACGTCTTTCGGCGGAAATGGTGATGATGATTATGATTGTAGCATTCTCTATGATTCCGTATTTAAGTTGATTTTATCACTACTCTGGCTCACTGCCATACTAATTTCTCTTATGCAGGTCTTCGTCACTTTTTACCTGCTCCACCATTCGTGTTGACTGACATGATATTAGTGACAGCAGATACTTCACTTGTATGGATCAGCCAGTGTTTACATAATCTATTAAATAGATACACTACAATGATTTTATAGAGAAATAGTAGCTCATCCATCTAACTTGCACGCCTGAATAATATCTGACATCGATTGAATCCACTTCTGCAGTAACTTTGCCTCTATTCCTAAATTCGTAGCTACAACGTGACTTCTCACCGCGCTCTGATTCAGTGGAACTTCTGCAACTATTCTGTACCCTACATAATGAAATGTATGCAAGCTATGTTAATTACTGGAGCACAAGTACTTACGTTCTTTATCTTTTTAATTGTTCTCTAATCTATGAAAATGACTAACGTGGGAATGTGTTCCACATTTTTGTGATCATATAATTTGCGTAATCTGGTTTATCCTGTGATCCAAGGCTGTGTTTTGTTTCAAATTAGCATTTGCTATGCAGTGTGAATGTCCTTGGGTTTTACTTTGTGGTATTTAGCTGTTTGGGCACAAAGGATTACGGTACGTGCTTCGCTATACATCTACTAGATAGAGTTCTTAACACTGAAATCTGTCGTCGAACGAAGGTCTGCGACGTCGGCGACGACAGATTTCAGTTCAGACGAACACATTTAGCTTGAAATGGAGATGGCCGATTTGACTGAATGGTTGCCAAGATCAGGGCAACGAAAAGAAAAGTGCATTTGTCTGACAACCAGCAAGCTTTTTTTAAAAATTTATTTATTCAAAATCTATATAACAATAACATATAAAAAATCTGCCAAACTGCAAAACAGTTTGTCGGCAGCTGCAGCTGTTCACAACTGTTCGATACGCTTCCATGCCGAATCCAACATCAATCGGTACTATCGAAGGAGTCCTCTAAACGCTGTTCACAAGTTCAAAACCCGAAAACTTTGTCACCAAATACAACGACCGCTATTCATCCGGCGGCTATTTGCTGTCGAGGACTAGGCAAATCAGGTAACCGAAAATGTGTCATTTTCGATTCGGAAGCCTGAATCGAAGTCGAATGGTTGTAAAAATAGCTATGCTGGGCGAAAGAATATCTACGAAATCGTGGAGAATTGCAGAAAAGAAAGGAAACAAATACCCAGCAGGGCATAATTTCTGGCTGAAAATGATTATGGTATTGCGAAATAAGTGGTTATAGCCACGTGAGCCCCAAAATGAACACTGGCAAACGTCTAGCAGACATTGTATTATTCGATACTGTAGCATAGTCTTGTCTGCCTCATCTAGTATTCACAAGAGCGTCTGAGTTTGCCTAGTGTTCGATCTTGGGAAGGTTAATAGTACTTATTAATCATCTGCCTAGCCTTTTCCCAACTATCTCGGTGTCGGCTTCCAGTCTAAACGAATGTAGCTGTATTTTATATGGAGCGACTGCCTTCCTGACCTCCACAACCCAGTTATGGAGTACCTATACCTAAGTCAATAAATACGAAAATATCCATAAAGCCATATTAAAAAATTAACCCCAAATAAATTGGGAAAAGGTAGGATGTTTTTTATTTAATTAAAATAATAGCATCGTACAAGAGAAAATTAAATGGTAGAATGTAAAGGGGTCATTATAGTTTTAAGATCATAAGTTGTAAACCTGCATTCTGGCAAATATATGAATTTGAATGTCAATAGAATGATGATATTGTTAAACTTACAGCAAATGAAATGATCGAGGTGTCGTACTGAAATTACGGCGCAACGCCTGTCAAAGAAAGTGTAGCAACGTGCCATCCCAAATCACGTTGCTATTTACACAACTTACTCTGGAAATTCCTGATCAATTTTCCACCCTGCTCCTTCAACGACTATATTGATTTTACTTCGTAGAATCTATAAGCTTCAGAAATGCCTGACCTGGTCACAGTGTAATACTATTAATTAACTAGAAAGGCGGAGCCGCTTCTGGGAATGTCATGTTACGATAAAGCATGTTTATTCTGACGCTGCCAGGTCCGGCGAAAATAATACATAATTGAATTGATTTTGATGAAGCATCTTGAACAAACACTTTGAAATTGGTAATGCTTTGCTGTCAATGAAGTAAACGTTTGAATGCTGCAAAATCATGATTTAATTCGTTTTACCATTCTCGGAAAATCCCTAAAAGTAATTTTCTCCTTGTTTAAACATTAATTAAAAAAATAAAACGTAAATACATATTAATAAAACCTTTCTATTTCGTCTGGGATCCCTTCAAGTGCATGATAAACAATGATCCGTGTGAGTATGAGAAACAACGTGAAAAGATATTGAACCTTTTTCCAAAAATTGTTCTCAAATAACTGCTTAGTGAATAAATAACAAAAAATCTGGCAAGTTTGACACTGGACGAAGAAACTCTCGAGAATTACCAAACCTCTTTACAAAGAAGAATATGGATGAATGATTCTCAAACTTCAAGTGAAGACACTTACAGACAGACTGAAAGTTTCATAATAGTACAGATTATATTCACGAGCTAGTCTAGACCAAAAGTTGAACGAACAAAGTGTCATTGTAAGTTTGGGGTCATCATTCTTAGTTTAGCGGTCCCCTTGCGAACGGTACCGCACTGTTACATAGAAGAAATACATAGTATGTGAACTAATGTTTTATGAATTACATGACCTTTGAAAGGTATTACCGTTGTTGCAAAGCTTGTATGAGTTCAGAATAGGATTTCGGAAAGTTTGTTTTCTTTGAATTTGTGCGTGGTTTAAGTTGGTTTGTTTTCATTGAATTTGTGCGTTGCTTAAGTTGGTAATGTTCACGGTTGAGCCTTTTAGATGTCACATCGGAAAAAGTGTAATTTCGTGGGGAAAGTTTTGAGTATGAATTTGGATAGCTGGCTGAATAAGAGCAGGTGAAGACAGAACAGACAGAACCAAGCCATATCTTCTATCCGTTTAAAGTTATTTGACACGAATTGAAATTATATACGCCTCAAATATGTTTATGGTCAAATAGCGAGAGATTTTTTTTTTTTGGTGTAATTTGCTTACCTAGACCTAATTCATTTCTGAATTGATGTATGGAGATGCAAGCGAAAATGAAACATCGGTTACGCCAAGCAGAGTTGTCACTATGACACTCTTGAATCTGCGTTCAATTTATTGTCCTACCTTGATTCTTCACATCTTGTTCTGTCTCCAGAGAGAAAGATAACCCCAATAGCACTTACGGCAGTAAATTAGAAGATATATGACTAGCTTTATAGCTTCACAAAAGAAATGGTACCCGAAACTTTCGCGATAACCTCAAACTTATGTGAATAGGCACATAAAGACGTCAAACTGTCCAAAACTGAATATTTCTGTTTCTTATCTTATCAATCCGTCATTTATGTCATATCTCTGTTCGTATATTATCGATTTATCAGAACATACTGCTATACCATTACAAGCCTTATTTTCTTCTACTTCACAGTGAAAATTGGTTTGTACGTTGTAGCTTTTGAAGCAATTCTAGCATTCCCAAGGTGTGTTCATGATTAGTGGTCGTAGTGTCATTTTGCGATTTCGTTAAAGTGGTTACAATGCATTTTGAAATTGAATATTATGATGTAGAAAAGTAAGTTTTGACTTTATTTTGCCCTTTTATGCGTGGTAGAAGGAATAGATTTATGTTTTGTTGAGCTCTTAGCAATGTTATGTATTGTGATAAGTTAATCGCCCGTGTTCAATAATGGTTTAGATAATGTAACTATAAGTCTGTTCTTTAGATTCTTGCAAAGATTTCCATTGTGGATTCTTTTCGACCGTCTGACATCAATAGCGTCAGCCACGCTTCAAAAAATTCGTTCACGTTTTGGTCTTGCCAGACTTTATTCATATGCAAAACATTTTGTATACAAAAACGAGTACCTACACGGTACTCGTTTTTGTAACCAATTTGACCTCAACACCTGCAGGACAATATGCGACATTGACCCTAATTTTGAGGCCCGAACACGTTTTGGCGAATACCAAATTAACTTATTTAAACTCTTGTTTCTTTTGGTTTAAGTACACGAAATGTTGAAATCATGTTTGTTATTTTGTCAGTCATAAACTGGAAATCAACTTTGCATTCCTACCTTGGCCTAATTATGCTGGGATTGGATTTCAGTCTAACTAGCAGCTTACTATTTAACTTGGAGTGACTACATCCGATTTCTGCGACCCAATTAACGAGGTTCACGCCTGTTATCCCCGCAAAGGGTGGGCAGAGGTGCAATTATAATTGTACACCTATGTACGTTTCGCTAGCCCTGTTATAAGTTCCGTGTAATAGGGTGCAAACAGGCATCTCAAATGCTATTTGGATCTGGATATCCATAGATGATAATATTGTCGAAATCTCGATTTCTCGACGCTATTAGCGACTGTCGTAGATGTTTGTCCGTGTGACAATTTGGCACTGACAGCTAAACGTCCCCTCAAAGGCTCTGAACTATCTCGGTGAGTACCTGAATAGACAACCTTACTACGCTCGATGTCGCCGTTGTTCCGAAAATTTATCGATTCAGTTCGGTTGGTCATTTCGCCCTAAGATTTATTTTATGAAAAATCAATCTGCCTAGCCTTTTTCCAACTATGTTAGGGTCTGCTTCCAGTCTAACTGGATTCAGCTGAATACCAGTATTTTACACGGAGCGACCGCCTATCTGACTTCCACAACCTAGTTACTGGCTAACACGATACATCTTTGGTAAGACTGGTTGTCAGACTTTTGGGCTTTTGACAACCCGTAATTTCTGTCAAAGACCTACGGATTAACGTGCTTTCCAAGCCACGTAGGGGTCTCGACATGGAATGGATGGTTACCCATCCACCAACTGACCGTGGCAAGCGTAGCTTAACCATCCTACCTTTAGCTACGAGCCCGAATCTGAGTATAAATACTGAAAGCTATTTATTTGCGCAAACCTGTTCAGATTGTTCATATTAACGCAACTTCCACTCGAGTACTCATACAAAGCTTGAGGGCTCCTCAACTGATGTTTACACTATAAATAAATAATATTTATTATTTTCTCTAAGCTCTGAATCCTTGAATCTCTGTTTGCTCGACTCGGAGAGCGGTTATTTATAATTTTAAACAAACTTGGTGGTGAGAGATGGTTCATTTCAGCGGTAGCTGGGGCTGACGCATATTATTTTTGCCAGAGACCGCCACTGCGCTTTGGGTTGGATAATTATGAACGTGCTATCATAACAACCAAGCTGATTAGAAATCACAGTAAAATGTTATTTGATACAGTGTACCTAAAAGCTCTTTCAGTCCAGGTATTTAATCTGTTATTTGAATGAGCATTTTCATTATTAGAGCCCTTAATTAATTTATTCGTGGTCGGCGCAACATGTCTTTTTCTTCCAAACTTCTCTATTAGTCGTCATCTCGGTAGTCACCAGTCCATCCATCATTTCTTTGGTCTTCCCTTACTCTTATAGCCATCCTCATTCACAGTCACGGAGCATAAACTTATGTAATTTTAAAGCTAAACATAATGCTTCCAAACTATGGAATGGCTATATCAAACGTCACTATTGTCACGGCAATATTGCTTAAAGCAATGATGTGAATGGCGAGTGCTGCAGTGTGCACTGTAGCTAGGTATACGCATCAGACATCACGACATCAGAATAAGGCTGCGTCCTGTGCCATAGCGAGAGTGGCAAGAGCGACATCAGGCTAGTCCTTTCGATGCGCTGCACTCGTGTCCGCAGCCGTGGTCTTTCAAACTGCTGCGGTCACGCCATTCTACGCCACAATACGTAGACCTTAAAGTTTATTTTAACCATCTTTTAAAAGCCATGTTTTTTGTTGACAGTGAGCAGCCAATATTCACGTGCAAGGCCCACGTGTTCCACATAGACCCGAAGACCAAGCGGTCATGGATGTCTGCCAGTTCGGCCGCCGTGTCGGTCTCCTTCTTCTACGACTCCTCGAGGAACCTCTACCGCATCATCAGCGTTGAAGGGACTAAGGTATGTGTGAGATGGGTCCTAATTCCTATACAGCATATCATTAACGGCAACTATAAAGTTTGGGATTGCGGTGTTGTCAGAGTCATCAATATCTGCCTAGCCTTTACCCAACTACATAATGTTGGGATCGGCTTCCAGTCTAACCGGATGCAGCTGAATACTAGTATTTAATATGGAGAGATTGCTTAGCTGATCTTCACATAGCAGACAATGGGTAACACGATAACCCAAACCTTGGTAAAGAACTAGAAGAGCGTAATTTCAACCACTGAAAATGAGTCGTGTACTCGTGTAGATTACGCTGCCCCACCTGAAAGACGAATTTGGGTGGAGACCAGACTTTTTCAATTTTGGTATGAGTTATGATTATAGCAGTGTCCATAATCTCAGATAATTTAATTTACATTCCATCGCCACTTAATCAGTTATCTACTTTAGTGCAATATATTCTATGTTGATTTTTGAGTGACCATTTGTAACAAAAAGGTTCTAATAGGTTTTTGGTTGCAATGGAATTGAACTTTGTTAAGTATGACATTCAGTTTGTTGTTCCATAACTTGAAAATTATCTCAAATTCTTAATTCAAATATAAGAACACAGACACAAGCACACTGATAATCCTCTAAATAGACGTTACGTGTTTTCAGACTCCGTTTAATTCGAAAAATTTCTACATAAGTAATGCTTTAGTAGACATTTTGAAAAACAAATGTAGCAAAACGATGAGTTTTGGGCCATTGAGTCTGAGTAGTAATTGGCCCTCAGTATTCTGTGACACGACACGACTGAGCAAATATTCCCCGTTTTGGAAGCGCCCGCATTCCGGGTGTACGGATTTAACCGAAATCCCGAACAACTGTTTACAACTCCGCCTTGTCGTATCAACGTGGATATAATGAAGGTTTCGGAGTAGTTTTCTGGGTGTTCTCTATAATAATATAGTATAGAATGAAATCGCCCGACCATGTCAGTATTTCGGTAAGCCTTTGTAACTACTTGTTTGATATTGATGAAGCTTTTACCATTATTTAATTGAATTAAGGGCTGATTTTTCAATCGATAGATTATTTTTATTCGTGGAATAAAATTGACGTCTAACAGAGTTTGTATGGAAGAACTGTCAAAAATTCAAAATTATTTCTCGGATAAAACTATCTGGCGTTGGAAAAATCAGCCCTAACTGAAATTTATTTGCATGAATTGTAGTACATTACAAATGGTCTGGTTTTTAAGTTTCTAAAACAATTGCTAAAACTAGAATACAAAATTATTGATCACATTAATTAAATAAATGAAGCTAATAAAATAGGTACTTACATAAATTATAGTTACAAATTAGGGCCGATCTTTCAATAGTCAGATAAGTTTTATCTGAAAAATAAAAATGGCGGTTTTTGACATATTTTCTACATTAAAGCTGTAAAACCACCACTTTTATTTCTCAGATAAAAGGTCTTAATATTCCAAGTATATTTTGTCAAACTATAAGAATAAGATGTCAGTGTGAGGTCTTTAAAGTCTGAATACTTACTCGTTCATGCAGTGTTTCTTGCTCCCGGCCGGCGTTAGCATACTATCCACCAAGTGCTCAAACGAGAACGGCATAGAAATCGTCACCGTTGATGTTGGTAACTGCACCATCACTTCCATTTACACTTAATATCTTGTCCTGCGTGTCCTGGCAGCTACACGTTATAATATATCAATTATATTATAACCATTGAAAGCAAGTTCTGTGATATAAAGGGCTTTTCATTGGAGGACTAATTAATCTATCAGTATATCTTGTCTTAAACGTACCATTAGACTAGATCATCTCTCAAAGCAGATTGACAACTATGAATTCTGTTTATACAATCTCGCAAACCAATCCAGGACGGATCAATAGTTGAATGCGATTTGCTATGCAACTTGAGCGAATTGTGAGACAAGTCTTGCATTTCAATGAGCTAATTGAAACTAATTGCGAAGATGAGAACGATTCGATTGGTTACTGAAATTAATTGTAAGCTTACGATACTGCATTCGACTTACTTAGGTCGTGAGTTCGAATGATGTATTTCTGTTGTCGTTATAACAACAAATACTAAAAACAGAATAAAATAAATATTTAAGTGGGGCTCACATACTTACAACAAACAAACTTGATTTTTTTTGCCGTTTTTTGCTCGATATTAATAACGGCAACGGATAGACGCTTGAAATATTCACAGAATTTTTAGTTGTATATTTAAAAAAAAATAATAATTAAGAAATTAAAATAAAATTAATATTTAAGGGGGGCTCCCATACAACAGACGTGATTTTTATAGATAATGGTACGGGAACCCTTCGTGCGCGAGTCCGACTCGCACTTGGCCGTTTTTTTCATTTCGATGTTATTAGTTACAAAATACTCTTATGCTATGTATTGCTAGTGTTATCATTTATTGTCGTCCTATCTTCTCCGCCTTATACGAATCGATTGATCGTCTCGAAAAGACAAAAGCGAACAAATATTGACAACGTCGCGATTCGTATGACAAACATCCCGAATTCCCGACTGCTGTATATAAATCAAACGACTAGTTTGACGAGCCGTATTGAAATCTGACGGATCGTATGCTGCGATTTCAATAAGAATTTAAGGCTCTCCCCCCACAGGACAGGAGCGTTATTACCGGTCGATAATATCGGATGCGTTATTGCGGTAATGCGACCCGATTCCTTGCAACACAGCTGCGTAACGTGTAACCGACACTACAAAGCATTACACGCTGCTACGTTATTAACGCAGGTGTATGTAAGAACGTATGCGTCCTAATACAATTATTCTAAGAATTCATCGGAATATTGCAGGACGGAGGAACGCAAGCGTCCTACTTCTTTTGCGTCGTTATTATCGCACCAGTGTGTAACAATTTACTGAAAACAGATATCGCAATAACGCATCGGATATTGTCGACCGATAATAACGCGCCTGTGGGGGAGGGCCTTTATCCATACATCAACGAGCAATTAGCCGTGCTCTCGATTTCCGCTTATATGTTTACTAATGGCATATATTTAATTGAACCACAAATAATTCCCATTTTGCTTTCCTAAATATATTATAACGATTGCGCCGATATTTGTGAACCTCAAGTAATTCAAGTAATTTTGGGGTTCCAAAAAAAACTAAATGGCCAAGTAAATGCGATCAAACTGATGTAGGGGTTGGTCGCAGTTCTAACCTAACCTAACCCATTTGGTCGGGGTGCCCTAATATAGTACAGTTACTGCGACCAGTTCTTCTGAAGGGGTGGAGACCTGAAGGCCAATTCTCGTAATTTATAACGTTCAAAATCTAGTCGCAGTCTCATCTCGGCGACAAATAAATGTCACAAACTTGTCAAAATGTAGGGAAATTAGAAATATTTTTTGACAGATTGAGACCGAGATCAGACTGTGATGTGAACTTTCTTAAAATTACGAGAATTGCCCCTCTGATGTCCTAAAATACAGGCCTTATGCCTACCTTAAGCACCAGTCTCCCACAGTATAATCTATACGTGAGAAGGTCATCTTAGTTCGGCTCGCGTGGGGTTGGTCATTTTCCTTTACAGTTGCCATATACAATGTGGAGACGACAATACGACAATAATTATACACTGATAATAAAACACTGACAATACTAATGCATATGATTATTTTGTAACTGTCAAATAAAACCTAACATCGAAATTAAATAAAGTGATTTTTTCAAACAAACTAACTGATGCGCCGACTATGGGTTTTGCCAATCTTTGACTAAACTATTGGAATATATTTGATTGAATTTTTGTCTGCAGCCTAGTGATGTGCATTAAGATATTATGAAGTTTAATTTAGTGTTGTATATTGTCGTCTCCACCTTGTATGATGTAACTCCTCCTAATTTGTGATACTATCGTGTAGCTCAAAGGCTTGCTTGCTATACGGAATGGACAGCCAAATTAAATTGTGTTCGCGGAAACGTCGACGTTCTGCCAGTTGGTATCAACAAAGGTTTAATTGGGACAGGTTTCGGTTCGGATATACACATGTACTATACGTTTGTTTGTCAAATAGAATTGACGATGCAGGGCACATCGTTAAGGAGTCTTTGTATGTCATTTTTGCTTTTCGGTCCTCTGGTTTCGCGTACGTCTTTGATATTCGTTTGGGGTGAGATAATAATGACCGTCGGGATGTCAAAGAAAAGGGAGTGAATGATAGCGTCATGATTGACAGGGGAGAATGGAAGAAGAAAACGTGTTGCGCCGACCCGGACATGGGACAAGGGCAGGAAGATGATGATGATTATCGTTTGACGGTATACTCATCAGGGTACACCTAGATGGAACGTCTCATATCATATTTAATCCAACAAACTGTTATATTGATCTGGCGTTGGCGACCTGAGTATCGTTCAGCGGGGTTATTGCGTAATACACTAGCAGTAGGAATGGCTATTATTTTGACAGTTTAACAACATTCATTGCGTTTATTATCTTGTTGAGCAGATGAAATTGTCGAACATATGAAGTTAATGGATTAGCAATATCCTTCAAAATTAAAATCTCAGTAGCATTTCGGTGGGAATTAAGGGGAAACCGTAAACCGTAATAGGCTTTTGTATTGTTTCTCATCTCTTGTTTACTAAATCATGAGTCTAAGCATGATTTATCTTTGCCGTTTTCTTTTTATCTTTTTGGTTAAGGGTTAAGTTTAAGCAGAGGTGTACTATAAGTACACCCACATTTCACCGCTACGGTTAAGTCTTATGTAATACGGGGCGAGCCTATTGCCATCAACCAGGCACAAATCCTAATTTCGAGTTGCTACTGAGAAATTACAGACGGGAAAACCCAATAACACTTTGCCCGAGCCAAGAATCGAACCCAGGACCTCATACTCAGCAGTAGCGCTTGCGACCACTAGACCAACGAGGTAGTTGCAGTATTCTTTCTTTATTATACTTACGGCGATATTGAAGAATACTAAAGTATCTCTTTTCAACTGCTAGGATGTCAAAGAAATAAGTAGGTACAGTCACCAAACGAGATAAGTAACCAGGGTCGTCGGGTGTAGTTGAAGTATAGTAAGAAACCAATAGATGTTTTTAAATTTAATTTGATAAATAAAGTGGTTTTTTTCAATTCATTTAATTAAATTTTATTCGAAAACATCCACCGGTATCTTACTAAACTTCAACTATATTGAACCTGGTTACTTCACTCCTTTGGTGACTGTACATATATTTTTGGGATGAGAATAAAACGCCTATTGTACGCATTGTCTTTAAACTTTATATATTACCAAATCAAGAGCTCGCGACAGTATCTCGGTACGTGACTTTAAAACGTCGAAACGTACCAAGTTTTCTAATCGAAGTTCCCCTTTCTTTAGTAATTTCCAACTTTGAAGCAGTTTGGCGCTTGCAAATATCTATTTTGTTGGTAAGAGAAGAATATCTCTTGTATTTGTGTGTTATAAATTCAATGCAAGTTGTGAATAGGATTTTCCAAGTTTTCGCCAGGCATTTGTTTGATTTGAAATGCATCTTGCAGATGGGGCCTGGGTTAGGAAATATTCATAGATAAATAGGTACTGGTATTAGGTATCAGTGGTGGCCTAGTGGTAGCGGCCGCGACTTATGAGTCGTAGGGTCGATCCTAGACAGGCACGTTACATAATCAGCCTATACTGTTCCCATTGCTGGGACACAGGCCTCCTCTCTGTGAGAGGGAATGGACCGTAATCGACCACGCGGTCCCAGTGCGGGTTGGTAGATGTCACATGTTCTCGAATTTCTGGTTCTAGGACATGCCAGTTTCTTCACGATGTTTTCCTTCACCGTTTTTGAGAGCAATGGTGATGAAATAAATTACACAAAGTAAAGCGACTGCCTAGACCACCACAACCCAATTACTGTGCAAAACGATACCATTTGGTAAGGTAAACGACCCTTGGTAAGACTTGTTGTCAGATTTTCGAACTTCTGACTTATTGGGTGAGGTTATTGCAAAGAGTTAAAACAACAATTTTGACAAGATTTCAATTAGTAATACTGCGCACTGGTTCACTCGATCCGTATGCTTAGTGTGAGTTTGACAGCATTGTTCGAATGACTTAACCATCGCGTAAATCGAGTTAACGTCAAACGTATCGAGAACCGAATGCATGCGAGTGTGAGTTACCATCGAATCTAACCATCCGATACGCGTTTGCTCACCGTGAATTGCGAGCATTATTTTTCTTATGTTGGTGTCACGTAAGCGTCCTCCGATAAACCGACCAAATAGAATGACATTTATATTCAGTGTTCCTAATGAAAGCGGCTGTCTATCAAATTTGTGTTGGTTATAAAGACTTTGTTTATGTTTCGTGTTTGTGTGAAGTTATTGTGATTTAGAATAATATTGGATTCTATTAATTAAAAATAAAGAAAAGTTCATCCCAATTATGTTATGATAGTGACATTTATGGAGCAGTAAGTGGAATTTTAATTATTTGGTGATTAGCGAACTTATAATCTGTGAACTTTGCAGAAATAAAACTAAGTTTATTTGGTCTTTTATGCATGGAGACCTCAGCAAGCTATCTGCAACAAATATTATTGGTGTCCAAGTCGCTACGGGCTTGGCAGTAGAAGAAGCTAGGTTGTCACAGGTTCAAACTTCTTAAATAACACCAACCGGTAGTACAAAATTATGTTACTTTATTGTGTCTCATAAATTGTATTCTCTTACAGGAGATTCACATTCAGCCCAATTCCACCTGTTACTTGTGCCCAACCTGTGAAGTGTTTTTGATGAAACTTGGAAAAAAGTTAGCCTGAAGTATGGTTATGTTGTGTCGTGGCATCAGCTGAAAAACTTTAAAGTCTGAAGAACATACAATTTTTATGTTCTATGTATCCAACCTAATTGAAATGAGCCAGGGCCATCAAGAGGCATTGCCCCAGCACAGTTGCCACCTACCATGGCTCCTACACCTTTTTCTTTTGTGGAGATAAAGTGGAAGGTAAGAAAGTAAGTTTTTTAAAAAAGCTCTATAAGATGACAACTCACAATACTTATAAATAACTTTTATTATTTTTTCTAGAGACGGGCATGCTCTCCCAACTAGACCTTCATCTCATGTCTGTGTAGTTCAGCCAGAGCCTGTTACATCTGTGCAAACTACTTACTCCTCGTCGTGCAAGAAT
The DNA here is from genome assembly GCA_951799955.1 of Apamea anceps. Classification (NCBI taxonomy): domain Eukaryota; kingdom Metazoa; phylum Arthropoda; class Insecta; order Lepidoptera; family Noctuidae; genus Apamea; species Apamea anceps. Next base: position 1,039,390 of record OX637524.1, on the reverse strand, counting down.
TCCAAGCATATTCGTTTTGGAGAAATTTTAAAGAACAGCAACATAAAGATTACATGGACTCGAGGAGAGAGCAGAATAGGATTAGAGAAATGGAGGTGCAGGCTCAGAGGGAGTGGCAAGCTGTAGGCCACAGAGGATTAAATCTTTTAGAGAAAATTATTGTGGATACATTTTTTAAAGACTAATTAGATATATTTAGATCATATTAAGTACTACTACTGCCCACCACCTTTTTTGGTATTATTTATGTAAGTTAGTTTTAAGTTAAAAGTTGAAATTTCATAAGAAGTTGTGTGATTTATAATATGTTCCTATTTACTACTTGTTATATTATTATAATATGTAAGACTGGTATCATATTACCCAGTCACTGGGTTGTGGAGGTCAGATAGGCAGTCGCTCGATGTAAAATACTGGTATTCAGCTGCATCCGGTTAGACTGGAAGCCGACCCCAACATAGTTGGGAAAAAGGCTAGGCATATGAGGATGATGATATTATTATATGTAAATAATTTGAAACAATAAAGTTATCTCAAACCTCAAGTAACTAGTTAAGAATTCGAAGAATTGTTATAATATCAAAATAAACTTCCTAGTTTGTGACACAATTTAAGACTGATTAATGATGAATAAAAGTACTGCAACCTTCTTTGTGGTTGGTGTTTCATTACCTCTAATTAAAATTGAATAACTTCTCTTACTATGGTCAGATTCACTACTCAACCTTTCTAATTCTAAACAAATAATTCATAATTATTTTACATGCATATTATACACTTCCTGTCTCGGACACTCACTACACCGAAAGTCGGCATCGTCACTGGAGAAACTGCCTATCTTGTCAGATAGGCAATTGCTCCATGTAGGATCCTACTGGTATTCAGCTAAATCCAGTTGGGACAGAAAGCCGATCCAAATATGGGAAAGGAATAGCAGATGATGACTGAAAAGAATATGCAATTAATAACAATCATAATTGATTATATGATTGTTATTAATTTAGAAAATCCTGAAAGTAGGTACCTACTTATTAGATTTGATTAGGAAAAAAGTAAAGATTTTATTACAAGTTTGCTAAAAGAATTTTATTTATTGTAGAACTTTCTTGACTGTAGTAACGACTACGTAATTATAATAATATTCTCAAACATCTTCCAAGCAAAATATAAACGTGATGCCATCTTCCAACCAAAATATATTAGTTATAATGAACCCACACAACGAATTAAAATAAAATAACTTTGAAAATTCACCACGCTCACAAGGCTCTCACTATAAATCCTTCAGTGAAGGATTAACGTATTCGAAAGTGAACGCGTTTCTCAAACGAGCTGTCAAAAATGTCAAAATTGTAACTTACACTCGCGATAACACAGAGTCACGCTAGTTCACGAGCTCACTATCGAGTGGGAATCGATCGTCACCATCGACAAAGTAAAATAAAAAACTCACACTCGCGTTTTTTAGTTCTCGCGTATGGCACCAGGTGGCGCTAATTCGGCGCCATACAAATCAGAGTAAACTCTAACGCGATGGTGAAGTTAAAAAAACTCACACTAAGCATACCGATCAGATTTTACTATTGTGAACACGATCCTCCATTAACGGGCACAAAGAGTCATATCATACGAGTATTGATGGACATTGCGAGAATCGTCACGCCTGTCAGGCGGATACATGATCCCGGTATGTTGCAATGCTAACAAGAGGACACACCGGTACCTACCTATCGTCCTCATACAGAATTATTGTTACTTTCGTGGTCGCCTTCAATCAGTGGCGTGCATTGGTTTTCAGAATAGGTAGGCAGGAATTTAATTTCGTCGTATTAACTTGAACGAATAAAGACCAATGACAATGTGCGAATAGTACGGGAGCCGAGTAGGCCGTCTGGCGACTGCCTACTGCCGCGCGTGTTTGTATGAAGATTTTGTTTTTTTTGTTAGGTATGATAATTTAGTGAGTTTCTTAATTTTGGGGCACGCACACTAAAATGTAATTGAAAAAGTGTTTTTCATTGGGAATTTCTTAGTAAAAGCCTGAAGGTTGGTGCGACTGCCTATCTGACCTCCAAAACCCAGTGACTGGGGTAATACAATACCCCTTGGTAAGACTGGTTGTCAGACTTTCGGTACATTAGTCTGTAGGTACTCTGTCCTTCGGGAAATACAAACGTCACCATATCCGGCTCCATCTTGATTTAAAACATTGACCAAAATTGGCTTGGAAAAGTGTCTTAGAAGATCTACTTACTTACAGAAGTAAACATTTAATTTTAATATGAACCAGGAAAGTAACACCCAATCTCTTTGCAGGCGGTGATAAACAGCACGATAACGGCAAACATGACCTTCACGAAGACGTCGCAGAAGTTCGGCCAGTGGAGCGACGTCAGAGCTAACACTGTGTACGGACTCGGGTTCGCTTCGGAACCGGAGCTAGGCAAGGTAAGCGGCTGTTTATGACTCATTGAAATTTTCACACAGGTTTAACGTATTATGGAACTCAAGTGGAGTTGAGCAGGACACCTGAGAGGCAATTCTCGTAATTTTAAGCACGTTCACAATCTGATTTCAGCCTCAATCTGTCAAAAATACCTCTAATTTCCTTACATTTTGACAGGTTTTTAACATTTGTTTGTCGCCGAGATGAGACTGCGACTAGATTTTGAACGTTTTAAATTTGGAGTATTGGCCTTCAGGTTAGGTGTAGTAATGACAGGTGGATTAAGGCTGTTGCCTAGTGGCGTTCAAGGACTGGAAGACGAGATGTCGGTCGTGCTGCGGAGAAATGAGCCAACGACATTATTGCCATCGCGGGCAAAACCTGAATGAGGCTGGCACAGGAGCGTGGGGATTGGCATAAGAAAAGAGAGGCCTAACGGATCGTAGCAGGTGGCGTTCTGTAGTGTCTCCTTACCCTTATGGGAGAAGGCGTGAGTTTATGTATGTATTGTTACACCCAAATTCTGTTGCAGTTCATAGAAAAATTCCAAGAAGTAAAAGAGGCAATCCAAGCGCAGCAATGCGGGGCTACTGGTGGCAAGTCAGTGACCAACGGAAACAGTGGCGCTGCCACGCCCGTGGCCAGCGCCACCGCTAGCCCACTGCTGGCGGGCAGAGCTACGGGGGGAGACGAGCCGCCGCCTGCCGTGTCGCCAGCACAGGCTTTGGTAAGTTGTGGTACAGGTTCCATGGAGACGTATATGTAGTAGACGGACAAATAGGTGACCATCTTTGAATACCGACCTTTTAATATTCCTCCGAGCCTCGGATAGCCGTTGGTCTTGGTCCCGGCTGTCATTAGTAGATCTTTGATAGTCGTTACGGGTCGTCAGAAGCCGAAATTCTGACAGCCAGTTTTACTAAGGGGTAAATAACTCGTATTAAACAGTAACTGGTTGCTAGGGTCGGCTTCCAGTCTAACTGGATGCAGACAAATACTAGTATATTACGTGAAGCGACTGCTTTTCTGATCTCCACAACCCAATAACCAGGTAACATAACACCCCTTGGTAAGTCACAGTCTACGCCAGCGAAAGTAATATAATAGTTTTGTTTTTACGTACTAGTTTTGTATAAATTGAGAAATGTATTAACAGAGAGAGTCCTGGCACCCATAACACAAGTTTAATCTTAGCTTGGGTGCCAGTGGAGTAATCAGTGATTTATGTAATTGTAATGTCATAGAATTAACTTATTGCCGCAAATTGTAAAATTGGAAATAAAGTTATTATTATTATTACTTTAAAAAATAATGGGTTGGCCACATCTGTCGCATATCTGAGCAGCAATACGCAAAAGCCACCACTTAGTAGATCCCAAATGACAGGAAACGACTGCGCGGCAGGCCCAGAAAGAGAGGGTGAAATGAGCTGGATTACTTAAAAGATTGGCCCGCAATCGCAGTAGACCGGGAAGAGTGGAAAGGGAGGCCTTGCCCTGCAGTGCACAACACAGGCTTATAGTAAATAAGAACATGTTTAGTAAACCCTTTAAGTATGACTACGTTCGCCAGCGCAACTAGATTTTTTTATCGGCTCACATTCTTTCGTTGTTAGTAGGTATATAATTTACCTCATTTCTGATTTTATTGTGCTCATGCCCTTTCGTGCCAGTACTGTTGGCTGGTAAAGTTATCCTCAAGTCGCAATACTCAACAGAACGTAAATAGCATAAAATGCGATGTAAAAAACATAATTAATCATTGCAATGCATTTACTTGAAGCAGGATAACCAATGCGTTTTTTATGTAAAACTCAATGTATCATTGCAAAACTTGGTTTGCACATAAGTTTGAACGTCTGTATATAACGTGCTGTCCAAATAATACGAAATATTGATTATTTATTTTTAACAGGGTAGGCCTAAGGGACTAAAAACAACGATTTTGTATGAACTGTGTACGCATCCGTTCAGCTTTACGGATGCGTACGCAATCCATACAAAATCGTTATTTTCTATTGAAAAAAGCTGAACAGAGCTGAATAAGTGTGGTTAGTCCCTAAAGGATGATGCGCTAAGGTAGCCTGCGAAATTCATCAATACAACTCACCAGGTAGAATTAGCCTCAAATATCATGATAATTTCATGAAAAAGTCATTCAATAGGGTAAGTGAGGCCGCACTCCCGTGTTTTGGCGCAGCTTTCACAATGTCGACATCATCGTCCGACCATACAGATTTCTTGATGGGATAATTAATAAGAAAATCAAAGACATTATTGGGTTCATCCCTTTAATCAAGATCCTACAATTTACGGTGATTTCAAAATTTCGCAAAGGTTACGGTTCGACGGAGAAATCCGTCTGTTTTTAATCAGCGAATCCATGGTTGTATAATATAGGCATTATTTCGTTCAATGTGTCGCGTTACAAATGTGGCGCTACAATTGTCGTAAAACTAGTGTAGGTATGTCTGGTGTGCGACTTGCCTAATATACGAACTTGAGAGGGTTGTATTGATGACTTTAGTAATTATAATTCTGTAAATACATATTTTTTGCGCTAGCCAGTCAGCTTTTGATCAATACACACTACCTGCAAATTAAAAAAAAAATGCAACTAGTTTTGAATATCGCGGGTTACCCTGACGCTTTCTCCTTAATAACGATTCTTCTTCTTCGTGTCGCTGGCACGACTGTATTTTATATCTTGTTGTCACTTCCACGGCGTTGTCAGTGGCAGCGCAGAGGTCAATTTGACTGTATGTTTTGAGGCACAGAGGGCAGGATACGAGGTGGAGCATGGTGTGTGACATAACTCCACAATCACACCCTACTGCCGTTCCGTCAAAGTAGCCCCCACTTTACCAACGATTGCTCATATAAATGTATTTGTTACAGCCCAAACCCGAGCCCGAGGATATGGCGGTACATCAGAGAGCCCATTCAGTGTCCTCCACCCTACAGGTACGATAAAACTACCTACAGTTAATTCCACGGATAATGCTCTATAGTCTATTCACAGAGTTCCGGGTCAGGACCTTCCGGGCCTTTCGGGTTCCGTGCCGGTACTTTTACCATTAAAATTAAGTCAAATATTATTATGTGTAGATAGGTCTGTGGCTTTAACCAAAAGCCCAAAGTTACTCTTTTGTAAATCTGAAAAGAATTTAGTAGGACCTAAACCAGTAAAGGCTTATTTACACACGGAGAACTTCTCGCTCGTCGAGAGGTGAGAATGTGCGAGTGTCGTCAATATCGTAATCATGTTTACACAATATTAAAAAAATCGAGTAAGATTGTGACATACGAGATTTGTCAAGCAATTTTCTCAAACTGTGAATTGAAATACGATTTGTCGTTTACTTGGAAGCTTCCAATTTCCTATAGCGAATAGAGAAAATCTCTGAAATCTTTTAAAATGTTGCCTTTCAAGGAGCACAATTATATAACAAAATACCGTCATGTATAAAAAAGTTGCACTCATTCAATGCATTCAAAACTCAATTAGCTGCATATTTAATCACAAATAACACCCTTCCTAAAAGCTGATTGCATTAGATGGGTGTATCATAATTGCTACCGTGACGTCTGTGACGAACTTTATATAATTTACTTTAAGCATTGTTGTCATGTAAGTGACTTTGTGTCTTTTTTGAGAATAAATATCTTTAAACCTAAAAAGCCTTTATGCCTGCGACTAACACGTTTATGCCATTATTTTCCTCATACATTTTTTAATTCGACCGCATAAATCACTGTACTGTCATCGGCTACGTAATTAAATGATGCATTGATATCGAAAGTTTTAATTATCTCGTGTTATACAACATTTCCCGGTATTAAAGCTCACCACCAAACACCCCGATAAAGCCTACAATGTTATAACAATAATAATACATACACCGAGTTTTTAATAACAGTGAATATTGTAGAATTACACAAATATTAGGGACTAAAGTATGAAATTGCCGATTTGCACTGAAAAATTGTTTTTTTTTTTTTTAACATATTTATTTATTCAAAATAATTACCATTATTATCTATACATTGCTGCCATCTAATAGGAAGGTCATTTATGCCTTTGCGATAGAACTCTCGTGATCTAGATTTGACAAACTGTGCGAAAGCATTTTATACTGCCTCCTGAGAAGAAAACTTTTTATCACTTAGAAAATTGTCCAAATCACGAAAAAAATGGTAATCCGTTGGAGCAAGGTCTGGCGAATACGGAGGGTGGCGAATGGTTTCTAATTGCAGTTCCCGTAGAGTTAAAACGGTTTCTCGTGCTGTATGAGGTCTCGCGTTATCATGGAGCAATAATGGTGAAGATCGATTCATGAGTCGGGGCTGTTTAACTGCTAGTTTTGCTATCATTGTTCGGAGTTCGGCACAGTAGACATCTGCCGTTATTGCTTGACCAGATCGGAGAAAGCTACAGTGAATAACACCATGCTGAGACCACCAAACAGTTACCATTACCTTTTTATTGGTAAGCTTTGCTTTAGGACACTTGCGGCGTTTGACCTGGGGTCAGCCATTGCATTTTTCGCTTACGGTTATCGTAAAGTTAGTTCCACTTTTCATCACATGTCACAATTCGATCCAATATTTCTTCATTTCTGTATCGATTCAACACAAATTTCAACACGCGTTTCTTTCTGCAGATCAGTCAAATCATGAGGTACCCATTTCTCATATTTTTTTTATTTTATTGATTTGACGCAAATGAGTCAATATTGTTGGTAAGGTTAAACCATGCCGCTAATTCCTGGGTAGTTTGGCTCGGATCGGCTTCCACCATCTCTTTCAATTCATTGTTATTCACCCGTGTGGGCGGTCTTCCACGTGGTTCGTTCTTCAAATCAAAGTTTCCATCACGAAAGCGTTTAAACCAAAATCGCACGGTGTGTTCATTAGCAGTCTTCTCTACAAACGCAACATTGATATTGCGAGCTGTTTCTGCCGCGTTAACTCCGCGTCGGAACTCGTATTCAAAAATAACTCGAATTTTCGAAGTATCCATCTTTCTTGTCTAAGCTGAATAAAAAAAAAAAAACAACTGAAAGTCGATATTCGAATGTTGCACATTTTTTAAAAGAAGTACTTCATAGGTACCATGTGAAAAAAGTTTCACTCAAAATTCTCAAACCATGAAGGTTCTATGTCAATTTGAAGTACCTATTACAATAAAACGGCAATTTCACACTTTAACCCCTATTATATCGATTTCAATTCGAGGCAAGCTATACAATTTTTGATGAGCTAGAATCAAAACATTGCCTGTATTTCCCTAAGGGTTAGGCAGAGGTGTACCTATACTTAGTACACCCACATTTGGCCAGTTATGTTCAGTTCCCATGTAATAGGGTGCGAGCCTACGAGTATTGCCATCAAACAGACACAAATCCAGACTCCGTTCTGTTACCAATAGTTTCTCAAACAATTCGCCAAAACTAGCGTGCAAAATTATTGATGACATGAATTAAATAAATGAAGCTAGTAAAATTGGTACATAAATCATAGTTATTAAATTTAAATGTCAAGTATTTGTCAAATTATAATAGTAACATGTCAGTGTGAATCTTTAAAGTGGTAAGTAATCATTCACAGAATAGAATGATTGTTCTAATAAGCCATTTGACTGACGCTGTTTTAAATCGATTGAAAGTCAAGGTAGAATCAAAATGTCGCCAAAGTGTCTATGCAACCCACATGAACTGCACATCTCTGTATTGTTAAATACTTGACTATTAACTGAGTCATGCACTAACACAGGAAGTGACAATTGCTTTAAATTGTCAATGTTATATCCTTGACTGGCACAATAGCTGTAGAAGCTAAGTGCAGTTTGTGAACCTTGGCATTCATTGTGAATAATTTTTTCCAAAGAAATTGAATTGAAAAAAAAATATGGCATGTAGTTAATCTAACCTCACATAATTCCTATTTTGGAGACCTAAAAACAGCCAAGTCGCGGCCAACTTGGATGTCAGCACACGCCGGCCGCTGCAGCAGCACTGCTCACGTTGGTCACAGTTCCAACCTAACCTAACCCGTTTGGTCAGGGAACCCTAACTTAGTTACTTCGACCAACTGTAAGAAAAGCCCAGAACGTTAAAAAGAGGCTCAACGTCTATCGTTAAAAGGTCAATTAGTTTTAAGAAGATCAGTTAAATAATTCCAAAAAAATATGTTGTTGGAAATCATTTGATATTTGCAAGCTGTGTTTAGGGAGTGGATTCAATTCCTACACATCATTAAGGACGTCGTTGAGGAGCTGTGGACGTAGTCTTGTCTCTTCTGGTTTCATTCTTCTTCTTTTCGTGTCGTGTACTCTTCTTAGATATTTTATATTGTTTGAGCTCAGTGGGTTCAGGTTCAGGTTTTATTAAAAAAAGTTACTTATTAATTACAACCATACAAAATGATTACTATACTGATACATTGTTGTCCCTCTAGGGTGGCTACGCAACAGTGGGTCGCGCGCCGCGCGGGCCGCTGGCGTCGGCCGGCGCGCCCGCCGTCATCGACCCTCCCCCCCCGGACACCTCCGAGCAACAGCTGCGCTACGAGAATGACAGGCTCAAGCTCGCGCTCGCACAGAGGTAAGTTGCCACACAGTCGCCCGATATCGACGGTTGCTCGAACTTTTTTCGTCAGTTGCTCCACAGATACGAAATAGTTACGCGACAGTGGCTCGAATATAGCTTGACAGTAGCTCAACAGTTGCGCCACAGTTGTTACAAAGTTACACCACAGCTGTGACGGTTGCCGACTAGCTGTAGTAGAACTCTTCGTGAAGAAACTCGTTCGGAGAACCTAAATATCACTGTTGCCATACCGCGTTGCTGTGATCCAGCTTGAAGAGGTATAGGTGCCAATGCTGGTTTAATTACAGGTCTCTAATATTGCAGACGTCGATAGTCACTCACCATCAGGTGGACCGTCGTTTATTTTGCCATTCTTTAATTAATAAATGTAGCGTAGCAGTTGCGTGACAGATAGTGATAGTAGGCCCTGTTTAGAATGGAAAGTGGGTACGCGACGGTGGGGCGGGCGCCGCGCGGCGCGCTGGCCGGCGGCGCGCCGCCCGCCGCGCTGGACCCGCCGCCGCCCGAGTCCATCGAACAACAACTACGCTATGAAAATGACAGGCTCAAGCTCGCTCTCGCACAAAGGTAAGTTGCGCAACAGTAGCGCGATAGTTGCCCGACTTTTTGTTGCCGATTCCGATGCTTAGCCACCTTGATGATGACGTTCTAGCAGATTTTGGTTTTTTTGGGTTTTTGTTTTCTGCGTTTTTTGTTGAGCAGCTTTTAAGAGCACTGCGAAAACCACAGTTTCGTAGGATTCACTTGCTTTTTGCACCTTCCTCAGATGAGGTAAGTTTTTTTTATTTATGATTAAATTTTGTATTTTATGCTTACGCCGCACTTCTAGCTTACAGGCATTTTTTAAACCTTCGTAGTATATTATTTTTAAAGGACCGATGTGTAAAAAAAAAAATATTTACTGGGAAGTAAACGAATAATGAACAATATTTACAACAATAAAAGTTTTATTCAATCGCAAGAGTTTTGTACAACACTTAAAACTACAAAACAGAACAATATACAGTCAGGCCTTAACTATAACGAAACGTAACTCCTTACTACGTCACTAATAAATAATAATTATAATTCGATAGCCACTCATTACAACACACTACTTAATAATTATATTCTTAATGAGTATGCTACGAATATCACACTATATTTTTTCCGTGTAAATTTACATGCGTAAAAGACGTGTAATTTTCTGTTAAAGTAGAGTCAATTTTTGTTAAAGTAGCGTTACTTTTTGTTAAAGTCGCGTAACTATTTGTTGAAGTAGCGGAACTTTGTGTCAAAGACGCGAAACTTTTGTAAAAGTTAAATAACTTTTTTGTTAAAGTCGAGAATATTTTTTTAAAGTTCCGTAAAAATTACATGTCTAATACGCAATCATTTATAATACATCTGAGCACATTTTTGTAATCCAATTTTTTTTGAATAAGTCCGTAATACATTGCCTTGTTAGTTTTTAACTTTCGAAATCACCCTCATACATATCCAACAATGTATTTTAGTAGTTTTAGTCAGTTTTAATTCAGATAATTTATAAAAAAACTTAACGGAATAATCTAACTTATTGATAGAGCTATATTAAAGCATTTAAAAACCTTAGTTTTGATATTGCAAAGCTATTTGGATTACAATAGAATTGTTTGTCAGTCCGTCACTGCATTTAGAACCATACTCAGGGTACTCAAGGGCCATATTAGCTTAGAAAACAAGATGTAACATGTCCTTAATGAGCTACAGGTAAATTCTTGACATCGTGTACGAATGTATGTTACTGAAATTCATGGTTAGCCTTCGCGAATATATAGGGCAATTATTTTGGTACATAAATGTTTCGAATAATCTGAATGCTGGAAGAGATTCTGGGAAGCGTGAATATTTTGAGAGCAGATTTTAACAAAAAAAAAAAAAACAATGTTTCCATCCAACTATATCGCCTTCATTTGGAACGGTTATGCTACCATGTTGTGTCCGCGGTAGCCAATATATCCTTAGTTAAGAGACTTCGGTGATGAAAATATCTAAGTACAATTTCCTAACTTCTCGTGGCATTTGCCACTCATGGAACCGGTTGTTTAGAGAAAAAAATCACCCTCAAAATACTGCCTTTAAAAACAACATAATATCGCGCCTTTTCTGGAGAGTTAGGCAGAGGACCTACTATGGGTACCCCCATAGTAGGTACATCCACATTTGGCCAGTTACGTTTAAGTTCCATGTAACAGGGGGCGAGCCTATTGCCATCAACCGGGCACAAATCCAGACTCCGGTCTTTACTGAGAATTAAAAACAAATAACCACCAAGATTAAAAAAAAAACAACGTCATACATTCTTACACATTTACCTGCAGCAGACTCGCCAATTTATCATTTAATGTTCATACCCCCCAGCGATCGGCACGAACCCTTCATCAAAATGACCGAAGTCGTGCTGATAATGCACGGGCTCGTGCGCCGGCTTCGCTTCGTACTCGTGCGTCGGTTTCTCGTACTCTTCATGATGTTTCGGCGTACCGATCTTGTGCACGACGGCGTTGAAGCCGTTCTTGTCGTCGGCTTCGTATTCCACTACGCGTTTTGTTCCGTCAGTCTCGACGAGGGTGTAGGTGCCTGCAATTAATGGGGGTTTAGTTATAATATAGAAAAAATACCAAAGAAACGATTGGTTGGACTCTGTTAAAGATGATATGGCTAGTAAGGGGATGACTGCAGAGATGACGACTAATAGAGAAGTACGAAAGAGGAAGACAAAATCCTCCCACTCAAAATAAATTGGGATAAAAGCAAGAGAATGATTATGGGAAAAAGGAGATATTATATCTAACAGTCTGCATCAGCCTTAATCCCTCGAATTCTCAAATGACACTATACGTTGTGACGTCTTTCTTAGAGCGAATTTCACTAAACTTTTATACCTAGAAAAAGTCTTATATTACAAATAAATTTAGAATTTTTGATAGATTTTCCATACCGGAACTGACATGTACGTCAATTTTATTCCACGGATAAAAGATATCTGACTTTGGTGAAATCAGTTTTGCTACAATATTAAAATTGTGGCATGAGTATTAGATGGCAGGAAATTGATTTGCGTGTGAGACTTAGGGCGGGTGGTTTCACGTCCACACACACGCACGCGTAAAGTTCTAAAATGGCACTAACTATCATCAAACTAAAAAAGCGTTGTTTCAAATTACAATTAAAAAATTATGGCCTTGCCGTACGTCAAATAATAACGAGTATGTAATCGTTATTGCTTGACGTACGTATGTTACGTTAACCAACCGTTTGAAACAACAGGCCCTTAGGGGCTGGTTTTATCAATAAAATTGAACGCGATCAACACATCTAATCCGCGTTCAAGAGCTGTCAGTGTCATCATTGTTGGGGAATATTGAAATTCACTCTGACTTTAGGAGCCTATATTACACTGCTAGAACTCCGTGACAACGCAACCATTATTGCGTGAAGCTTTATAAACTCAGAAAGAAAGTGACCTATTTTTCCCGCAACTCATAAAATGTTTTGCATACAATTTCCTGTCTTCCTGATCGAATAATAATATACAATTTAAAATAATCTGCACTGCCGCTCCTATTTCCTTCAAGCGTACGGCAGGGGTGCAGTGTATAGGGTGTAAGGGACATCGACGTATAAACGTCACCATGAATTCAGTAAGTACTTGATTCAGACCCAAAAGCGTCGAAAGTTTTGACTGTTCCTTTTTGATCTTGTTAACAGCTCTTTTTTTCTACTTTCTGGGGTCTGGACTGCTGTAACAGTTTGCGCGTCGAAGTCCCTTAACACCGTGTAGGTAGGTATATTAGAGATCCGTCTACATTGCATATTGCATTGATATTTTTCGTCAATTATTAATTAAAAAATAAAACTTGTTTCTTAAATTTTGACCGTGTAAGTATTGCACTTTTGTATGAAACAACATTTTTTTTCTAAAATCCTATGGTTTAGCTAGAATCATGTGCTGAATTGATTGTACACAACATAGCACTAATAGTTTGTTCGTCGGTCCCTTACACGTGTATACTTAGAGATGTACAGAAAACAGCGACGCTCGTCATATAATTTTATAAAAACTGCCATCGATACTTATAACCATAACCATAATTTGACATTTGATGACCATAATTTATTAAGTTACAAGCCGTGTGTCCAAAGGGGTTTCTCATCGGCAAAAATTACGAACTTCCATTAAAAAAAATACAATCCCTATTTAACCCCTATTGGGGGTAAATTTTCAAAAATCTTTCCTTATTGCTCACTTTCGTCATCATTTCTTGCTTCTGAGCACAGTGTCTGTGTGTGACTTTAATACTTTTATTATGTATTAAATATTCATTCCATAGTTCATTTAAATAGTTACGTATGCATAGTATGTATGGATTAACAAGTTCAAACCATAAAATGGTCGTTAACTCGGCCATGTATGTGTAATTGTTCGCCATAGCGAAACAATACTCAATTAGTAGCATACAGTAGCTTCCCGACCAGCATATCAAGTCGTGATTCATATAATTTATTGCTCGTCTTTATTGAGTTAGTCAGAGGCGGTGGCTTCTACTTATGGTAATCACGGTAGCCTATGATTTACTATTAAACTTGGTTCTTTTATACAAAATATGTGTAACGATGGAAGAGTTAAAGATGTTTCAATACTTAGAATATGGTAATTTGTTGAAATTATTTCACCTACTAGTAAACTTATCTATGAGTGTTGCCTTGCCCCTCATCTTGGCTACAAAAACCTTCGTCTAAATAGCGGTTTACGATCAGTAACTCCCTTATTTACAAACGTTGCCTAAAGTAGTGAATGATAGTAAGCTTACTTAAACCATACATTTTTCGATGCTTAAACGTCTCTTAACTTAGCAACGTTAATAATAAGTGGTTAATCTTGTAAAACTTTGCTATGTTTTCTTTACTCTTGTAGAGAGTAAATATAGCAAAGTTGTACAACATACACATGATTAGTGACTTATAAACTAGAAAACCTTTTCACCTGCTGTACCAATAAGATAGTGGTCTAATTATGGCATTTACAGCTTTCATGGTGACCTTGCTCTGCAAAGTATTTAAACTCAGTTGATGCTTGTAATAGTATCCACGAGTTACGAGCGCTAGCCTAACCTTGCTACTTAAGCCTTTAGCTCGAACTGGCACGAAAGAAGGGACTATAAAGCTTGGTGCTTACCTTTGACCTTGTCACCGTCTCTGGTCTCCCAATGCTCCTTCTGGTCACCAGTGTGGGGGTCCTTGACTGAGTAGTCGAACGAGTACTTAGGATGCGCCTGAAACGTAAAGAAATGAGGCCATTGAGCAGGGAATGTACGAAAGTTTAAATAGTCAAAATGATCGCGGTATGAACGTGGATAGAGTATAAATAGTATGTAAGGACCGCAGCACTTCGAGTTCTGTAGTTTCGGCCTACCCTCATTAATAATGCTCTTACTGCCTGGACTGAGGCTTCTTCCCTGTGGGAGGGCGTTGGCTCTAAACTGCAGGGCCAGTGCGGATTGGTGGACGTCTCATTTCATTGAGCATTGATTATGAAACAAGTTATATTCTTAGCTGTTAGACATAAGCTCTATCGATTTCTAGCTGGTTTTAAGCTGTTACTTACATGAGAATCCATCCATGATGGCTATAAGAGCAGAGGAAGACCAAAGAAACGGTGGATGGATTATGTGAAAGCTCATATGTTTAGAAAGGGGGTGACTATCGAGATGACGACTAATAGATAACTATGGAGAAAAGGACATGTTGCGCCGACCCCAAGTAAATTGAGACTGATGATGACTTACATGGTAATCCAATTCGTACTCCTCTCCATGGTGATCGTCCAGGCTCTGATGGTGTTGGTGCAACTGTACCGGCGCTTTGTGGTAGTTCTCGTAGCCGCCATATTCTTCGCCGAACTGTGCGATCACTGACGCGACCACGAGAAGGAGGGGTAGGGCTCTCTGAAAGGAAAAGAGAATTTTCGGTTGAAATATAGCGAAGACCGGTTTTCTCGAGGCGTGATCTAGTTAGTAAAAACCTTAAAATTCATTAATTCCCCGACAGACAACGCACTGATGGGTCTAGAAGCATGACATTTTGCTCAAGAGTTCTTTTGTTACGAAGACCAATAAATCATCTCCTAAAGTGGTTGAATTGGGGATGAAAGAATTTGTATGAAATATAAGTTTATAAGTACATTCTGCACAGTACGGTCTTTTACGAAATTGTGAGTCGTAACCCAAGCTTTTTGCCACAGCATGACCTGCACCCTAATTGCGCAACACACTATCAATCTCAGTCTGAATCATTTTGAAGGATATTGCTAATCCCTTGCTCCATATGTTCGAAAAAGTTGTCTGCTCGATAACGTAAATTACGCAATGAATGTTGTTCAACTGTCAAAATGAAAGTCAATTCTATTTATCAAAATAGAGTGTTACGCAATTACCGCTGTTTTTGAACTCAAGTCATGGTGGTTCGAGATTAGGTTTGTCACGACAACACAGTGCACTAATATTGCCTGACGATTTGTTTGGTTTCGTTTCAGCTGCTGGGTCGATTCCGATCCCCACGCAGAACAAATATTTGTATGACCTCTAGATTGTTAACTTCGCGAGTCTTGGTTGCATTTGTTACCTTGCAGTTTGTACGTCTCAAGCATAACAGTTTAGCAAAGTTAGTTTCCAACTCTTGAGGAGTTGACTAGGTTGTGGAGGTCAGATAAGCAGTCGCTCCATGTAACAGCCGGTTAGACTGGAAGACTAGACCAATGATGATGACTTTATAACTCATGATAGAAGTTTGCCATTTATTCTGCTCTATCCTCAAATTTGTTACGAGTATATCAATATACTTAATTTGACTACATTATTTACTGGATTCCGATATACATATATAAATTTACGCTTTTTTTCCCATGGGGGTAGGCAGAAGCTACAGGACGTCACCTGTACGATTCTTACATACTCCTTTTGCTTCGTTTACATTCATACATCTGGTCGTACACGCACGCTGGTTGCCAGTACTACGCACCTGATCTTTCTGAAGAACATCACCAATAAGGTCACTACATATATGTCCGACTAATGCGTCCCCGGGCGGCGTTTCCACTCCCATCTACCTTGTAAAATTACCTTTTAAACGTCGCCTTTCATTAATTTTTCTTGTAATGAAGTTTCCAAGTGAGGTGAAATTGTGCAAGTCACACAGATACAGAGGTTTTCTACCCGTAGGTAAGCAAAATAGCATGCTAGTCGGGTGCGCGCGCAGTGAAACGTATGTGAAAGTGTTGTTATCATGACGGAGCAGATAAGGCTGTTCTCAGATGGCTAGTAGAGAATTAATTCGAACAAGCCAAAAAAAACACATGGGCTTTTTTTGGCTTGTTCGATGTTCAAACTAAACTGTGGCGGCATCTACATCGCCAATCCGATGTCACGCAAAATCCTGCATCGCGCAAGCCCGAGTTTACCGCGCAACTAGCACATATACTTCCCGACGTCAATCGTTGGGCAGTTGCCCGCCAGAAACGACACCCGTCAGGTCGGAGAATCCTCTATTTTCAATGGAGGATGGGTGAATTTTACACCCTGTTCTTCATACGTCTATAAAACCAAACTTGTTGAATGATAAAGTGAAGTCTCAGGTTTTACATCGATACTAGTAGTGCTTAGGGTTCCCCGCTTACATGACTTATACGCATTATGATTGCCAAAACCTAGTCAGATAACATACTCCTCCGGTTATAAGCACACGAAAGGACAAAAAGACAGAGGAACGTTGCGTGTTATGTCTTTGGCCATGAAGGCAGTTGGCATGAGACGTCACACGCTTTTCAAAATCAAAAGTACAGTGTAGGTTTTTCTTAAGTTGAGAGATCGTGTAGTTCAAAGGCTAGCTATACGGAATGGACAGCCAAATTAAATTGTGTTCGCGGAAACGTCGGCGTTCTGCCAGTTGGTATCAACAAGGTTTAATTGGGGCAGGTTTCGGTTCAGATATACCTACTATACGTTTGTTTGTCAAATAGAATTGATGATGCAGGGCACATCGTTACGGAGTCTTTGTATGATTTTTTTTCCTTCTCGGTCCTCTGGTTTCGTGTCATCATAATCATAGCCTATAAGGTTCCCAATGTTGGGACACAGGCCTCCTCTCTGTGCAAGGGAGTGGTCCGTTATCCATCGCGCGGGCCCACTGCGGAATGCGGGTTTCACATGTTTTCTTAATTCACTAGCTTTTAGGTACTGGCAACTTGGATATCTTTTCCTTTATAAGTAGTAAATTTAATTAAGAATATGCTGGGATCCCAAATTGTTTAGCAATTACTCTTTAGTTCGTCTATCAGCTGCTTCTCAACAAAATCAATCAAAACTTATTCTTGTTCGTGATTCACCAAAAATCGGCCATAATTTTATTAAGCTGTAATAACAACTCAATAATCTCCGACCTTGTTGTCTGAACGCGAAACGCATTACCCTGGTTTAGCGTCTAAATATTCGGGTAAACAATACCGGTAGCTGCGCACGTTAACGTAAATTGTATAGTTCGTTCGAGGAAACATAATAACTGGCACATGGGTCGATCGAAGGTTAAGCTATGCTTGCCGCGGTCGGGTCGTGGATGGGTTACCGTTCATTACATAAAGAGACCCCTCCGTGCCTCGGAAAGCACGTTAAGCCGTTGGTCCCGGCTGTCATTTGTATATCTTTGACAGTCGTAACGGGTAGTCAAAAGTCCAAAAAGTCTGATCACCAGTCTTACGGAGGGGTATCGTGTTACCCAGTAACTAAATTGTGGAGGTCAGATAGGCAGTCGCTCCATGTAAAATACTGGTATTCAGCTGCAACTGGTTAAACTGGAAGCCGACCGAAACGTAGTTAGGAAAAGGCTAGGCAGATTTATTGTTCCAGGAAAAATGGGTGCGTCCGTTTCAAAAAGGACTTAAAGATCGAAGCACAGGGCGGGTTGTTTCTCGTCCACTTGACGCACGTGTATACGTCAAACATGGCACTAACTATCGTCAAACCAAAGAAAGGGTTGTTTCAAATTACAATTACAAAATGATGGCCTTGCCGTACGTCAAATAATAACGAGTACGTAATTGTTATTTGACGTACGTATGTTACGTTAATCAACCGTTTGAAATAACCGGCCCATAGTCTTTTGTAGTTTCTATCTACCCCCAATGATTGGGAAAAAGGACTAAATATATGGTTTAACACCTTTACCTCACCCGTTTTCAACTTTATATGGGTCGGCCCATTTTATTACTAGCTCAAAACTATAGCACGCTATTAAACGGTACTGGGTACTGTAGGTTATAGACACGTGATCAGTGTGAGCTCTGCGTACGTGAGATGATCTCATTAATATGTCGGCACTGCACAATAGATAGGCAACACCAATAAACTTTGGGAGTTTACAGCCACTATGTTACCAACCAATGGACTATTCCAGACTGAAATTAGTTTCAACTAGGTTTTAGACTGAAATTAGTTTTAACTGTAATGGTCTCGCTTCGTTAGGAGAGATGTAAGAATTGATTGTGTTCAATTTTCCTTCAGTTTTATGCAAGATCGTAATATACAGGTTGGCAGGGACCGCGCAACCTGTTACTATAGTTTCAGTACATGATTCTGAAACGCCCTGTATCATAGAAAAGTGCAATACCTACGCGGTAAATAGTAAGTTTTTTTTTTGTATGTATAACCAATCTGATGATGATATGGTAGAAACTGTTGACGGCAGATTAAACTATATCAAGCTTTCAGAATCCAGCGATCAATGACAGGAAATTAGATATTTGATATACGTAAGATAAATAATTTAGGGAAAGAAATCAGTGGGCCAAGCAAAATAAAGAATTATATTGCTAAATAATGTGCGTTATGATGAGGTATCCAGTGTAGCAGATGTCGTGAGGAAAGTTTTGAGTATGAATGTGGATGGCTACAAGAGTAGAGGAAGACCAAATAAATGATGGGTGGACTGTTTGGAAGATGATATGGCTGGAAACGGGGTGACTACAGAGATGACGACTAATAGAGAAGTATGGAAGACAAAACCATGTTACGCCGACCACAAATAAATTAGGGTAAGCGCAGGAGAATGATTAATGAAATCAAAGAGCCAAGCAAAATAAAAAAATATTATTCTGAAGATTATTAGAGTTACAACGAGTTATGTTAAGGCAATGTAGCAGATGCCCGAAATCACCTAAAACATATCCCGAAAGTATCAAAGCGAAAGGTTTTACGATGTTTACGTATTGGTTAATCCATCATCCACAAACGCTCGATCAGATATTCATAAAAGGGGTTGACGGCTATATGACTTTATCTGTACTTACCGTCCATGTCCCGACAGAAATGAAATATGAATAGGCATTACTGAGATTTAGATGTACAGAGCTGACCAAGGCTAAGGCTATAAACGTACTGACAGGTGCTAGTGTAGCGCCTAGAGCCTGGCGAGTCACTTTGCGAATAGCGAAGGAGCTCTAGGATTTTCGTAACCGGCGGCACTGCGCGCTTGGCGCCTTCGCTAGTCGCATAGCATGTATTGAAGGATGTTAAGTCACTAGGGACACCGACTTACGAGGGTTCGAACCCAGACAGGCGCTTGACTTTTTGTAAACAATTTCATCACCACTTCTCTCAAAACGGTGAAGGAAAACATCGTGAGGAAACCGGCATGTCCTAGAACCAAAAATTTGAAGACATGTGACATCTACCAACCCGCACTGGGCCCGCGTGGTGGATATTGGCCCACTCCTTCTCACAGAGAGGAGGCCTGTGTCCCAGTAGTGGGAACATAACAGTAGGCGCTATGCAAGCTACCTGACAGTGCGCACGTAGCCTAAGTCTTAAATAAATATTTACGAGAAAACCGCACAGAAGGCCTGGCCTGATTCTGTTAGACAAAGACTACATTAAAATATATGTTTGGAAGAAATTGAATAGATCAATAAATAGATCAAAATCCGTTCAGTAGTTTTTGCATGAGAGTAACAAACGTCCATCCATCCATCCATACAAACTTACGCGTTTGTAATATTAGTAGGATAAGTAGGAAGTAGGATGGTATGGATTCCTTACATAAACGCTTAGACATCAATAGGACGTGCCCTCATTTTTCTCCGCCATTTTAAATTGGTAACGGCGCACGCGGTTTCTATGCAGAATTATCTGAAGAACATTTTTAATCAATTCCAACCCTACCAGTCTAATAGAACTGCAGGGGCTTATTAAAATGTCGACCTACTTGCTTACTTGAGGGGCTTGTGGCTAAGTTATAACAGCCGCACGGGTGATCGATCAGGTTAAGCTACGCTTGCCGAGGTTGCTCCGGGGATGGGTGACCAACTTTTCATACTAAGACCCCTCCGTGCCTCGGAAAGTACGTTAAACCGTTGATCCCGGCTATCATTCGTGGATCTAAGACAGTCGTTTACAGGTCGTCAGAAGCCCGAACGTCTGGCAACGAGTCTTACCAAGGGGTATCGTATTAACCAGTGACTGGGTTGTATGCACCGCTGCATGCAACCGCTGCATCCGTTTAGACTGGAAGCCAACCTTAACATAGTTGGGAAAAGGCTAGGCAGATGCCGATGACCTACTAGCTTACTTGTAAGCGAAACGGAACTGACACTTGTCTAACTTAAACGAAGTTTAACAGTAATGAACGCTTAATAGCTTATGTAACTTGCGGTTAACGACATCGCTTCTAGTTTATCGATTCTCTTGTTAAAACATTAACGATTCATAACGCATAATATCAACGCTTGTAAACCCCGAAGGGTTAGGCAGAGGTGAACCTATAGTGCATCCACATTTACCGGGTTGCTACTGAGAAATTCCAGATGGAAAATCTCAATAAAGCTTTGCTCGACCTGGGAGTCGAACCCAGCACATCATGCACAGCAGTAGTGTTTGCGACCACTACACCAATTAGGCAGATAAATATGAACGATTCATTGATTGTTATTATAAAACTATAAACTAGTTTTGATTGCTAAATAAAAATCAAAAAGCTATATCAATTACAAAGTTAACAAAATTAAACCGCTGACCCAATTTTTCAATTTAGTCTTTAAAAGCTAACGAATTTTTTACCGCATAATACGCCATTTTTCCGCAAGGTCGACAAGCTTTCCTATATTACAATATTGTTGTTTCAGGAATACATTTCACAAAGGTACTGTTAGGAACTCGACATGAGAATCAATAAACCCCTCAGAGACATGAGATGGCTGTATGGAAACAGATTATGTGCGTTCATAGACTTACAATAGATATAGAGGGGTACGTCAGGCTGGGGTTTAGCATCTACGTACAGTCCGTTCACAGTTATTTTGCTGTGCTGCTGGGTAGTTTGTTGCGCCACTTCTTCCCAACGAAAGCACTAGACAGTGGTGAAGGGCGGGCGTTTTGTGGGACAATCGTTTGCAATTTTGACGTTTGAAAAGTGCCTTTTATGTGCCTATTTGAAATAAATGTGTTGACTTTGTCATTGGGAAATCCTATCGGGCATACGGCTTGTGAATCGATAAAGAGTGTAAAACTGTTACAGGTTTAGTTAAAAATTCTATGGAATTATTAAGCATGCAAATACGCTAAGCAACTCTGCTGAATATTTAAAACCAATCTGAAGGTTTGTTACGATGTCGCTCAGCTCAATAAAGAATTATTGAATTTTCAGTTACCAATTAATTGTTTCTAGATTTTTTAACAGTCGAAAGTTTTTTAGCTCTACCTATTCATTCTTACATAAACTCACACGGGGTAGGCAGAAAATATAGAACACCCCCTGCTGTATATCCTTACATACTTCTTTTCTTCGTTTACGTTCACACATCAGAAGGCCAAATCCCGTAATTAAAAACGTACAAAATCTAGGCGTAATCACGACCATCAATGTCAAAAATGTAGGTAAAATAGAGGTATTTTTGACAGATTGAGACAGATCAGGCTGTGAAAGTTCATAAAATTACGAGAATTGCCCCTCTGGTCATACTGGCACGCCGGTTGCGAGTATTACCGCCATTCTGAAGAACTTTACTAATAAGGTTTTATGTCCTTCTTCCCCTCCTTTTTATAATCTCCTTTCATCATCCTCTCAACATGACCGAACCGTCTAAACAAACTCTTTTCAGTTTTTGTCACAATAACTACCTATAATTAATGACTATGCAAATAAACTAAATCAAACTTGCCGATTCACCGTTACCCCATAAGCTCATTAAACTCAAAATCATTACATATTCACGCCCGAGAAGGCTCTCTGAACAATAACGTAACGCAAACTAAATAACATAATCAAATACAAGTTAGACAATACGTCATCGAAAGCGTTCGTTATTTGTTTGTTACAACGTTATTCGCGAGTCACTGCCGTTAATTAGTGCGCTAAGCATCGCGCTTTCGCTTAGCGCGTGGTTATTACGGTCAGTTCACATCGGTGGCTTGTGATTTTTTCGCTAAGAATAGCTTTACCCCTTTCAAATAATGTGGAAGGTTTACATGTGTAAGATTAGCGCAATACCGTGCAGTTTGGGAATCTAATCTTTTAAAGGTTGTCTTTAAAAGATCACTTTTAGCGATAAGTCCGCCCATTGTGTCACCCCCTTGTAAAATTTCTACATTTAAATCTGTAATTTTTTTAATGTAAATAAACATAATAAAAAGTAATCTATCTATCTATCGAGGAAACTGCCAAACAGAACTTATGTAAGGTCACTGAATTGATTTGATATTTTACGATGGAAAACCAAAACCCTTTCACTTTTTAAAAAACGTGTCCAAAAGAAAAGGGAGATTTGTAATTTTTCAGTAACAGCCCGGAGTCTGAACGTCTGAACAGTTTTCCTGTTTGTATTACTTGATCTGTGCTTGTTCACAAAACTTCACATTACCAATTTACCGCCGTTACGGGTTAGGCACATTTGAATGATACTCAATTTAGACCATCTAGCCAAATAGGTTCCCTCAAGGAGAATGACCTCAATTTTGGCAAGGCTAGCCCCCCTATTACATGAGACTAAACATAAGGGAGAGCCGATCTTAACTGTGATATTTCACATAATTAGGAAAAACGAAAATTTTATCAGCCTAGGGTAATTTAGGAACAGTCACATGTGTGTGAATATGTGAGAGGTCTGTGCAGCAACATTGATCTTCCCCGGTATTGTCATATTGCGTCACTTTCACGGAACTATATGCCCCATTGTATTAACGGCTCACAGCCTCAAAGGTAATCCGGTCAACGCGGGTCGACTAGTATGTACTGTAACGTCCAGTTCCCTCTGAGTTTATGAGGATTTATCAATGTATTGTAACAATGCTGCGACTATGAAACTTCGCCTTTGAAGAGTAGTATATACAGAAGGCTTCCGTCATCAAACTTAGAGCTTAGGCTGCAATCAAACTACATTTGCAGATACAGACAATGGTCTGTTAGGAAGACGAATGAAGGTAGATGACCGTTTCAAACAATAGATTTCTATGTGACAAAAATAGCATCATCATTTGTACTGGGCGTGATTCTTCCACTTTGAAAACAGTATCTCCAAAAGACTTTAAAACAAACGGCCTTGCATGGATTTGCAAGTTTCTCTTGAACTCGGCATTTGCGACTTAAAATGGCGGATCAAGTTTCCTTTGTGGAAATTCGTTAAACATTCCTTGTCGCGTTGCCTTTCCGTTCATCTGTTCGAGGGTCACGCCAAAACCCCTATTTATTTATTAACGTTTCTTTCATCTCCAACTCCGGAACTATAACAATATACGGATATCCAATAAATTCATTAGAACTCGGTCAGGTTATGACTCGCCAACCTGTTCCTTCTTCATTCGCTGGTCATGCGATGTTTTTTGTCCAGCCGACACAATTACCGATTGCCACGCTATTTGCGAATGTTTCGCTTCCTATAAGTTTGTGCGTTTTGTTGTTTCGTTTTTGGCGTAGCAAGAAATATGGACGAATCTTACACGGTGTAAGGGCCATCGACGCGCAAACTGTTACCATGAATCTAACTTAAGATTCAAGCCAATTTTTTTTTTGTTAAAAACTTTCTGGTCTCTCTAGAATCATGTACTTAATCCATGGTAACAATTAGTGCGTTGATGTCCCTTACACCCTGTAAATATTACGAAAACGACACAAATTACGAAAATGACATCCACCATTCCGTACTGGGCCCCGCGCGACTACGGCCCACTCTCTCTCACACAGAGGAGGCCTGTGTCCCAGCAGTGGGAACATTATAGGCTGATTAAGGTATGCTTTGCTAATAGTAAGTAGCAACATGGAAGTGCAAGGCGTGGTAAAAAATATTATCCTGTCTGCAAGATGATAGCGTACTCGTAAATTTAAATATCACCTGTCTTGTTTTTAGATTTTTAGTTTGGATGATGAACAAATTGATATTCTTCAAGTTTTCTCGAAAAGGTCAGGAAAATTTTAATCAATTGTTTTTGAAAGCTTGACACAGTGAAAGAAACAGTCGTTTTTATTTTACTTCAGTTTCCTTTTCAGGAAAGCGATTAGTGTCATGACCCAATTTTGTGTTACAAACTAGTTTCAGCCCGCGACTTCGTCCGCATGAAATTTCTTGTTCCCCGGACCCACCCCGTCGCATCGCATCGCCGGCCCGCGCTGTTACTTCGTTTTCGCTCAGCGTCCATTCTGACTTTTTTTTGTTTGGATCCTTATGGCCCTAGCGTGATGGCCGTAACCTATAGCCTTCCTCAAGAATTCGGCTATCAAATGCAGAAAGATTTTTTCAAATCCGACTGGTAGTTCCATAGATCGCGTTCAAAATAAACAAACGAACTCTGCAGCTTTATTATTAGTATAGATATAGATTTGTAACATAAAATTGGGTCATGACACTAATCGACTTGATCAATATCATAATTGGGATATAGATCCCCATTGATTATTGCGCAATTTGCATCCGTTATTAGTTTAGATGACGACTCAAACTTATTGAAAAGTTTGATTAAATCTCTGAGGTGATTAACACAATAATCCCAATGTGAAGATGTAGTCATCTCAATGTATGTGTAGTATAGTGTGTTATCTAACACAATATTTAATGTTTGATAAAAACCTTTAGCTTTGTTAAAAGAAATAAAAATATTATTAATATATTATTCGAAACTAAGAAGATTTACCTTGTAACAAAAGAACGTATGACAATCATAATGTAGGTCTTAATATTTAATAAAATAGAGCTCATATAAACATTAAAACGGTGAAGGAAAACATCGTGATTCGTGAGTAAACCGGCCTGTCTTAGAACCAAAAATTAGAAGACATGTGACATCTACTAAGCTGCACTGGGCCCGCGTGGTGGATTACTGTCCACTCCCTCTTACAGAGAGGAGGCCTGTGTCCCAGCAATGGAAACATTATAGGCTGATTATGCATGTAAAAACCACTCACAGCATCTATGTTTAGCAGGTGAAGATTTACTTACATCTCTGCTTACTCTGCACAAATCTGATTGGTATAATGACCCACATGCCATCGCGTGCCAGTGGTGTATCAGTACCGCTCCCACACGCGATATTTTCACTTACGTACATTATGAGATGTCGTCGCTACTAGAGCAATTTGCATCCTTTTACTTTTCTTCAGATTGTGAATCTATGTAAGAAAAGAATTTAGATGTATTGATATTGGGGTAAGAGACCTATGACGGCAATAAGCTTGTCCCCTATTTCATGGGACTTAAATACAACTGGCGAAATATGGGTGTACTATAGGTATACCTCTGCCAAACCCTTCGGGGGTTGCAGGCGTGATGTTATGTTTATGTGCCGATCTATGGTTTGTCTTAAACCTACGTCATAGGCTGGTGACGCGTCTTACGTTTTGATTAGGGGCGTTGATCAAACAATTAAACCTGCTGAGAAGAATCTCTCTATCTATAAGAAATGTCCCACAATAGTTATTGATAATTGGGTTTTTTTTTAATCAACTTCTTGAGCACCTACTTTTGGGTTAAGAAATCTGGCATGCATTTCAATGTTTCTATACGTTTGATTTAACTGACCAGCGGTAAAAATAATGTGTGAGAAATTATATTTACTATTGTCTAACTTAAAATGCAATATCGAAACGTGGGGATAATGCTCGGCACATTTTGTATTGTATAGGATGATATTTTTCTCGAAAGACAATCTAGGTACTTAATAAAATTCTTGAATTCATTAATTCCCTGTCAGACAATGCACAGCCGAAATCGCTAGGTCTAAAAGCATGAAATTTTGCTCAAGGGTTCCTTATTTAACGAAAATGAGCATCAGTGGGTGAAAAACCCCCTAGCAGGAAGGAGGCTTTGAGTTCTCTTAAGGCAACCACAGGATAGTCCGGTTAAGTAGTCACGACCTCTCTAGGTCAACTACGAGATGCCATTTATAAAAACAAAAACAAAAAGTGGATCAAATCTTCGTAAAGGATTTTTAAAAAATTGGCCCCCTGATGGGGTTAAATTGGGAATGAAAGATTGTATGAAAGTTCTTCAATTTTGCCGATGGATACCATCGGGCACACGGCTACTAAAAAAAGAAGTTCCTCTTTCTTATACATTGATAGTATACTAACCGACATTAAAGGCGACAAATAAGGAAGGTATCAGTGTGATTGAAGCGACGTTTTAATAAGCCTACTGTACAGTATGGAAATATGCGCAAGTTAGCGCTCATTGAATTAATGTAAAAATGACGGAAGGCGTTCAGGAAGGACGGACGGTGCTCGGTAGTGAAGTTGTGCGATTTATAGTGACGGTGCTGACACTTGTTGGCAGTACCTAGTTACCAGGACTTAATGAGTTCAGAATAGAGTACCGGATATTGGGGAAAAAACAAACCGTAGTCTACATACAGTAGTAGAATGCTAAAGTAGAAAGAGAGAAATCTTATAATACTACAGAATTTAGTCGATCAGATTCTGGAAGTGCTAGTTATAAGTACCTAGTACTTGTTGGGAGGTCTATATGTCCTCCCATACCTATTAACAGTGTATTTTGAAAACATAATAAAAGGCAATTAGTTTTAAAAGAGTTTCTTGCCGGCTCTTCTGATATTTCAGTGCCCATGTAGGTTTATGTGAAATGAAATGTTTTTAGGTTCTTAACCTAATCCAGGTCATCGTCTACCCACGTGCCAAATTTCATCTAAATCCGTTCAGCCGTTTTAGCGTAAAACGCGTAACATACAAAAATCTCAAAAATATTAGTTTTAATAAAAATGAAATGATGTTCGTTGATAAGATAAGAACGGCTGCACCGATTTGGCTAGTTTTTGTTTTAAAAGTTTCGTAATATTCCGAACTAGGTTTTCATGGAACGAAATATAAGAAAAGTTTCCCGGAAAATTTTCAAATTTGGTAAAAGCAAAACGTCCTTTCTTCTTTGTTTTTTTTTTGTATTACTTCTTTGGACAAGACGTCCGGTCAAATAGAGAAGCAGTAAAAATACATCTTTATTCTAGTAAATAATCATTTCCCAAGCTCGGAAATGAAAGAAAACTACCTTGCGGAAATTGGAAGTTAATCAAAGAAAAATAGCTTAAAAGCTAGGCTAACAAATGGACAATATTTTCTTAGTTGTCATTGTTTTATTTCCGTCCTAGGTTGAGTCTTAATCATAGATACTAGGCACTAGGATGAACATGAAAATGCTTGAAGTTTAACAGAAAATCTTGCTTTGGTATAATGTTTGTCTTATTATTATCGAGTTAGTAGTTTGTATGTTAGCTGCTAATGATTTATGGTGTTAGGGAAAGTTTTAATAAGACTAGTAGTTTACTGTTACTCTATCAGTGGGTAAGGAAATTAGGTATTACAACACACACTTAGCATAAATCAGCCTATAACGTTCCCACTGCTGGGACACAGACCTCCTCTCGGTGAGAGGGAGTGGGCCGTAATTCACCACATCGGTCCAGTGCGTATTGGTAGATGTCACATGTCTTCGAATTTTTCGGTTCTAGGACATGCCGGTTTCTTCACGATGTTTTCCTTCACCGTTTTGAGAGCAGTGGTGATGAAGTTTTATACAAAGTAAAGCGCCTGTCTGAATTCGAACCTACAACCTACGATTTGTAAGCCAGGGCCTTTAACCGCTGGGCCACCACTGCTCTTAACACACACGTACTTATAGCATTTCAAAAACTTCGATGCCTCAAACTAGTCATTTATTTCAATTAAACCATTTACAGGCACTTTTGAATTGTCAAAGACTCGGTCAGTCAGAAAGATGAGCTAGTTGCCCGTTGGCATGGACACCTTTTTAAATCAAAAATATTGTTGTACCTAATTTGCTTCTTGTTGAGCAGGATACCCTTTTGATCTCAAATTAGCAAAAAATACTCAAAACAGCTATGCTTGCAATCAAAACAAACTTGGCCGTAGTTGTATGACTTCCGAAATAAAACTCAAAAGTGGTACGTTGTATGGTAGCATTGCCATACAACGTGTCAATGCTGCCGGTCTTTTGATTATTCCCTTCCTTTTTATTATTATTATTTTTAGACTGTTAGCTTTTTATATTACATATTATTATTTTAAGACTGCTAGCTTTTTGAATTACATAAATATTATTATTTTGAGACTGTTAGCTTTAAAATTACATATTATTATATTAAGACTGTTTTGTGCTGTGTTAAGCTTTTGAATTATGTAAATGTGTCTCAAGTAAACACAAAAGTATACTTACTTAAAAAAAAAAAAAAACGAATGTCATGTAACTTCCTGAAGTGGTAAATATGTAGGTAACAATTTAATTTTCACTATTCACACTCAACCATCAATTTTCGCGTGAATACCAGTAATTTTCTCACAAAACGAGGCGCGCCCTCCACTGGAGCGTCACCAAGTACTGTAATATACAGTTATTACTTACAACTTAACTATAATTATTTGTTTCTGCTCCGATGACGGAAACAGGGAACCTCTTGCGTCACATCTTCGTAATATTAGATTGAGTTTGAAACGGTTATATTTAATGATATGCAATTTAACTGTAGCGGTCATAATTTAGTTAGATTCTTGCATAATGTTGGTTATGTGATCTACTTTAGATGAAGCTAAATTGAATAAGTTGGAAAACAATTGTTTTGCGTAGCTGTCGATGTATTCTGTAAAAATCTCACGGCGATATCGTAGGTGTCATTCCGCCTGATGCTTGGGATTGACAATATTGACAGCTCGCTGCATCTGAGTTTTCACGGTAAGCTTTTCATAGAATAAATCGACTTGTATAGATTTTGGGGTTTATTATTATAAACATTGCTTTACAGTTAAATTATGATTAACGACTGCTTATGCCAATTTTAGCGTTTAAATATATTCTTATCCTTATTTGTGAAGAGCGGGCGTTTTAGGAGAGTGTCTTATGTAATTTTGACGTTCAAAAAGTGCCGATTCTCAGCCAACGTAAACTTTCAGAAACGTTTATGAATTAAACCCTTTTCAGCTTAACAAACACAGCCACGAGACCACAACCTACTTCCAATTGCCTAGAAATTTACATTCCGCTAAAGTCACGAATGAAAGCTTCGAAAGTTACGCGGCGTTTTCTGCAAGTTGTTATTGCATGAATAGGTATTATGATAGATTTGCATACACACTCAAAAACCGATTATAAAGCCGAAAGTTCGCACACTTCAAGAATCAATAAGATAAAAAATACCCCATATCCTTCTCCTGGTAACAATCTATGTTCCGGCCAAATATTATCAAAATCCCTCCAGTAGTTTAGCCTCAAAAACGTACCAAACAAATCGACAGACACACTTTCACACCGTCAAAAATCCGCTATCTTGAAAAACAAATGAACACCACACACACTTTTGCAAACAATTTAAAAAATAAAATCACCACCACCATTGAACGTTACTCACAAGTTTGTAATCCATTTTAACGTGTTAACTGAGTGACTCGATGTGTTGCGTACAAATGTAGCCGGCTCTGTGCTGCCGGCAACTTATAGCACGCATTTTAGATGACCATCCCCAGCTGGTGGTCGGTGAGGATGGTGAGGGGGGATGGGTGTTACACGGTGTGATGTTTTGAGCTGATGATTGGAGTTTTTCCTATTGATTGTAATGTTGTGCGAAGGATCGTTTGGAACCTGGAGCTGGTTTAAAGTTAGGGTTTCCTAAGAAAACAGGGTCGATGGGGATGGGTGTTACACGGTGTGATGTTTTGAGCCGATGATTGGAGTTTGTCCTATTGATTGTAATGTTGTGCGAAGGATCGTTTGGAACCTGGAGCTGGTTTAAAGTTAGGGTTTCCTAAGAAACCAATATTTTTACTAGCCATTAATGTCCCACTGCTGGGCAAAGATCTCCCTACTCTCTTTTCACCGGCTGTCATTGAAATAACAGTGGCTATTTGGCATTACGGTGTCAATAAGGTGGACGGACTTGGGTGAGGCCTCTGACCAGCAGAGGGACTGTACAGGCTAAGTAAAACAATATGACAGCACTTGCACACACACACACACAGCACGCTTTCATCGAAAACTTATGGATTAAACATCGGTGCCGCAAGTGTCAAATGACGTCATTACGTATTTCGCTCATTATCTGGCTTTTAAAATGCATCGTTTAAATTATAAATGCGAAAGTAATTCTATCTGTTTGTTAACTTTTCTTAAGCTTAGTTAAAAATGTGCAAAAATTTAAACTGATGAGCAAAGAAAGACAAACTAGAGCTAGCACACGTAGGAAAAATTTGCCCAATACTATTCAACCGAAATTAAAAGTTGTCAAACATAGCCCGAGGTATCAGTCTGTATTTTTATACAACAAGTTGCCTATAGAAGTCAAAACCATATACGTTGTTAACTTATTTAAAAATAAACTGAGGCCCTATTTTCTGGGGAAAGGCTATTACAGTATCAATGAATTCCTAGATGACATATGACATTGTAACTTGATCTGATATGATATATGATTATATCATAAATAATAAATGTCAAAGTAATAAAATCAATCATAATAAGTTAACAATCATCAGTTTTTATTGAGTTTTCTAAATGTATTTAATGAATTTTATTTTAATTGCAATTGTATATCTAATGTTATTTTTTTAATTTCGCAACACAATGTACCTATATTTTTATGAAATAAATTACTTATGACTTTTCACGCCTAAACAGATAAACGGATTTGGATCAAATTTGGCACACGAATACGAGTACATCGTGACTTGGCTTACGTTGCGCGTAGGATACTTTTTATTCCGGTAGTAGGTTACCGTGGGATAATTTCCAACCTCCACGCGGGTGAAGCCGCCTAATACATTTTCTAGACGCTAGAAGGGAGTCTCGGTTTCGGCTTGAGAATATACGGTAACCGAAGCCTAATCGAAATCGTATAGTCTCGGGAGGGCGGGACGGAGCTAAACGATGAATGATTTAAAAGTGCTAGTTCTTTTACGAAAAGCTATGGCCGTTCCAGGCATTATCCAACATTGTCTTTACATAATCTGCCACTTTATGAAATGTCTGACCTTGAGAGAGACCTTGAACTTTGGGTTTGCTTCAGGGTTTACTTCGGGTAGTCTTTTGAACGATATTTAGATTTAATATTATATATTAATAATTACGTTCTAGGGCTGTCGAACGAGTACTAACAAAATAGAAAATGGTCTACAAATCAACAGTGTACAAGGCCTACAACGTTCTCAAATTTACAAAATATAAAAGAATCTATTTAAAAATACATAAAATAATAAAAATTAAAACCTATTTGAACCAAATGACATGATTTCCATTACAACTGTAACAATCTGAATTAATATTTTCATATTAATTCTAAATCTAATCTAGATCTGAATTATTATGAATATATTTCTGACGAAGTGACATTGCTTTTATTAAAACAGACATTTCTATTACGAAGCATTTATTAGTAAGCCATTATATCCAATTAGAGTTTCTCTCAGTAGAAATAGCGTTTCGATGATAAATGAATTTTCGAGTGCCTTATAAATAAGTCCAAAGGTCTACATGAATAAAAAAAAATCTGAAGTTACTTTTTTGGTCTAGCCTCGAAAAAAACCGTAATTGGTTTTCTGTTAAAACTTCTAGAATAAATAAAAGCCTTTGATTGGAACTGTGTGCTAAAATGTAATTCAAGTAACATATATAACATCAAGTCTGTATTCCCCGAAGGGTTAGGCAGAAGTGTTAGTACACCCACATTTGGCCAGTTATATTGTAAGAGCCTATTGCCACCAACCGGGCACAAATTCAGACTACTGGCTGTTACT
Organism: Apamea anceps; assembly: GCA_951799955.1. Taxonomy (NCBI): domain Eukaryota; kingdom Metazoa; phylum Arthropoda; class Insecta; order Lepidoptera; family Noctuidae; genus Apamea; species Apamea anceps. The sequence continues at coordinate 1,007,036 of OX637524.1, read as the reverse complement.
GAGAAATTCTAGATGGAAAAACCCAATAACACTGCCCGACCTGGGAATTGACACCAGAAGGCCAATTCCCGTAGTTAAAAACGTTCAAAATCTGGTCGCAATCACATGTCAACGACAATTAATGTCAAAAATGTAGGGAAATTAGAGGTCAATCAGAGGGGCAAATCTCGTAATTTTGAGAACGTTCACAGTCTGATCTCAGTCTCAATCTGTCAAAAATATCTCTAATTTCCTTACATTTTGACATTTGTTTGTCGCCGAAATGAGACTGCGTTTAGATTTTGAACGTTGTAAATGACGAGAATTGGCCTTCTGACTGTGAATGTTCTTAACATTACGAGAAGTAAGAGGTATTTTTGGTAGATTGAGACAGATCAGACTGTGAACGTTATTAACATTACGAGAAATTAGAGGTATTTTTGACAGATTGAGACATATCAGACTGAAAGTTCTTAACATTACGAGAAATTAGAGGTAGGTATTTTTGACAGATCGAGACAGATCAGACTGTGAACGTTCTTAACATTACGAGAATTGCCCCTCACGACTTCATGCTCAGCAGTAGCGCTTGCGATCACTAGACCAACGAGGCTGTCGATGATTCGGTCAAATCTTTTAATATCTTCCTAAAAAACTGGAATTGGTTCTAGATGAATAAAAAATATCTAAAGTTCCACTCTGCTTCTAGCTTGCTTCAAACAGAACTGTAATTGCTTTTCTGTAAGAACTTCTAGATTAAAAGCCCTTCATTGGAACTGTGTGCGAAAATGTAATTCAAGTTAGGTGAGGTGCTCAAAGTAATTGAGTATTTTTAGGAAGATATTAGAAGTTGCTGACTCTTGTTTGGCAACAAGAGAGCAAGAGTATGTTTAGATGGTGTGGTCATGTTGAGAGGATGAATGAAAGGCGACTAACAAAAGGTATTATTTACAAGGCAGACGTGAGGGGAGACGCCAGGAGTGGACGCGAGCAAGAGTATGATTAGATGGTGTGGTCATGTTGAGAGGATGAATGAAAGGCGACTAACAAAAGGTATTATTTACAAGGCAGACGTGAGGGGAGACGCCAGGAGTGGACGCGAGCAAGAGTATGATTAGATGGTGTGGTCATGTTGAGAGGATGAATGAAAGGCGACTAACAAAAGGTATTATTTACCAGGCAGACGTGAGGGGAGACGCCAGGAGTGGACGCGAGCAAGAGTATGATTAGATGGTGTGGTCATGTTGAGAGGATGAATGAAAGGCGACTAACAAAAGGTATTATTTACAAGGCAGACGTGAGGGGAGACGCCAGGAGTGGACGCGAGCAAGAGTATGATTAGATGGTGTGGTCATGTTGAGAGGATGAATGAAAGGCGACTAACAAAAGGTATTATTTACCAGGCAGACGTGAGGGGAGACGCCAGGAGTGGACGCGAGCAAGAGTATGATTAGATGGTGTGGTCATGTTGAGAGGATGAATGAAAGGCGACTAACAAAAGGTATTATTTACCAGGCAGACGTGAGGGGAGACGCCAGGAGTGAACGCGAGCAAGAGTATGATTAGATGGTGTGGTCATGTTGAGAGGATGAATGAAAGGCGACTAACAAAAGGTATTATTTACCAGGCAGACGTGAGGGGAGACGCCAGGAGTGGACGCGAGCAAGAGTATGATTAGATGGTGTGGTCATGTTGAGAGGATGAATGAAAGGCGACTAACAAAAGGTATTATTTACAAGGCAGACGTGAGGGGAGACGCCAGGAGTGGACGCGAGCAAGAGTATGATTAGATGGTGTGGTCATGTTGAGAGGATGAATGAAAGGCGACTAACTAGTCAGATGTGATTTTAGACGCCGCGCGCCGGAGGGCACGCTCTAGAAGGATATATAGTGACCTTATTGCTGAGGTTCTTCGGAAAGGTCAGGTGCGTAGTCATCGCAGCCGGCGTGCGTGTGTGACTAGATGTATGAACGTAAACGAAGCAAAAGGAGTATCTAAGGGTCGTAGCAGGTGGCGTTCTGTAGTTACCCCACGTATGTATGATCTTGTTTAGCAATAATCAGCCTATAACGTCCCCACTGCTGGGATACAGGCTTCCTCTCTGCGAGAGGAAGTGGGCCGTAATCCGTAATCATGCAGGCCCAGTGCGGGTTGGTGGATGTCACATGTCTTCGAATATTTGGTTCTATGACATGCCGGTTTCCTTCCGATGTTTTCCTTCACTGATTTGGGAGTATAAATTACACAAAGTAATTTGACTGTCTGGGTTCGAACTCACTGCTCACTGCCCCGTAAGTGACAACAAACTTGTTTAACAATTAACGCTAATTTGTCGGTAATGAGCGTTTATAACCATTGGCTAACTCGTGTATCTCGAGACAATGTTTCAAAATACACATCACATCTTTTACCAAAATTATTGCACTTAACGTAAGTTTCTGATTTAGAAACAAGAATTTTATTTTATTAATGCTAAGCAACTTCTGGAAAGTTGCAACATTATGGATATCAAAAACTTCGTCCTCAAACTTTTCTGATCCCAAAAAATGTTTCACGATTCTTTACGCTTAGGAATCACACCATTGACGAAGTTAATACATCTACATAGGTACCTAATATAAACTCAGCCCTTTTTCTCATGAGAGTTTCTCAGGCGGAAATCCTATCTTTTTCGCTTCGTCCACGTTCATAAGCACTTGACTTTTTTGGAGGACCTCACCAATAACAATCTTTTTCACAGTGGACATACACTGACTCATACCGTCGTTTCCACTAACCTATTTAATCCTTTAAATTGCATTTGCATATCAACCTGTCCACTGCAATACGAGAATGCAATTCTTTTCAAAATATCCAGCTTATTATACGGAAGCTTTTAAGATTCAAAATAAACATGGCTGGCTTTTGTCCTGTAATGCTTTGCTTAATTCAGAAGCACTGGCTTTCCGTTAAGCTGAATAAATTGTTAATTCATAAACGCTGTTTATTGGTCGATTCAACGTAGCAGAATTAATTTGTTTGCCTTTTGAATCTGCCTGAAATTATGCTTGTTTGTAGCGAGCGATTGTGGTATGATCGTGTTTTTGGCTGATTTGCTCGATTTTTACTTTGAGTTAAGTTTTGACTTACTTTTAATTAAACCAATTATTGCATTTTTGAATTGTCGGGGTCATTTGATGATTTCCCATCCTCAAAAAGGAGTCGATCAGTCAGAAAGATGAAGCTAATTGATCATTCCAAAGCGTAATAGGTTCCTATGGAGAAGAGCTGGTAAAAAAACTCCACAGAAAGGAGACTCTTTTAAATCAAAATTTTGTTACAAGATATTGGTTTGGTTACTGTATGGAAGTCTTGAACAAATTGACCACGGTAAATGCTGTTCGAAGGTGACTTAAGTGTCTTAACTCGTTTTTTGGATTTTTAACGACTGAAACAATACTCAGCACTATATTTTTGAACAAGTCATGTGCGTGATAGAATCCCCTATCGGCAAAAATGGATAACTTCCATATAAACTTTAATCCCATTTAAGGGATGTATTATCAAAAATGCTTCCTAAGTGCTTACTTTCCTTGTATATTTACTTCTAGACCTAGCGGTTTAGGCTGTGCTTTGTCTGTCAGTAACTTAAGAATTTTATTAAATAGATGAATTTAACTTATGATCTACAACTACTGGAACTACTAAACCACCAAGCTAGATACAGTCATCGAAAATTGGAGCCTTTTCTTAGTATTTGAATACAGTACAATTTCGCTCAGAAACTCACCTTGTTTAGATAACCTGTCACCTATCTCGCCACGGTCTCTGGGTTTGCCAAACCACCATTTCGTTCCTCGCAGAATGCCCGGGCAGGTACAAATGTATCATTTACATATTTATTGAAGAATTATCTCCGACACTACTAAGTTTTATTACTTCTGCATTTACATTTCACAAATGTATGTTAATGTGTACGGCATCTGCATAAAAATTGTGTTATTTCAGGTTAGCTAATAGAATGCGGTCATAGGTTTCATAAATATTAACTTTATGATGCATTGGTGTCTCTAGTCGAGATACGGCAACAAATTCTTTGTTGTTGTGCTTTGCACTTGACCATTATCTCGCTGTTTACCTCGTTATAGGTGCACATACGACTGTCGAAAAAACAAATCTTCAACTTTTGACTGATAGCTTCATGAATCCCGAACAGTATTTTGTGGGAACAGCTCTGCCTAAAGCATGTTGGACATTAACCTAACCAATTTATCCACCGTTTTCAACATCAATCAATCTACGTAGCCTATTCCCAACTATGTTCAGGTCGGCTTCCAGTCTAACCGGGTGCAGCTGAATATCAGTACCTTATATGGAGTGGACTCCACAACCCAGTCACTGGGTAACACGTTAATCCTTGGTAAGACTTGGTTGTCAGAGTTTCGGGCTTCAGACAACCCGTCGTAACGACTGTCAAGGATCGACGAATGACAGCCGGGACGAACGGCTTAACGTGCTTTCCAAGGCTCGGTATGTTAAGATGGTCACCCATCCATGGAACGACCGCGGCAAGCGTAGCTGAACCTTCAACCGATCCGTGCGCCTATTATTATTTTGCCACGCGCTCCATTTTTAACATACTGAAAGAGTTATTGGAGCTTATGCCAACACAGATACCATACGGAAATAAAAATAATATAAGTATTGCTTCATCGATCCCTCTTAACCCACATTTTTGTAATAACGATCTCATTACACACATTTATAGATGTTGACGTACGGCCTCGTATTGATGTAATCACAACATGACTTGTCTTTCTGTGCGTACGGAACTGAGCCGATTTCCACGAAGGGCCTTTATAATTGTCATGGTCGGGTTACGTGAATTTGAGTGTGGCTGTAGAATTATTCGGTAGGCAGACATCTCGGAGCATTTTAGCTCCGTTGTCAAAACTTTGTTAATGTCCATCTGTTATAACTTTACAGCAAGAAAATCACCAAAAGGCATTCTTACCTGAAATTGAGAATAGTTATAGAATTATACGATAGGCAGACATCTCGGAGCATCTTTGCTCCGTTGTCAGTACCTACTTATTCATGTCTATCTTTTATAATTTTTCTGCTACAAAATTACTAGAAGGCTTTCTGACCTCTGCAACCAAATATTTGCTATTTGTACGACGGCATTAGTTAATAAATCTGCACTGATATCCGTATAGGCTCTTGGACTAACCGAAGTTCTCGACAGCATCTACTCGTAACAATGTAACATTAAACCAAAAGTCATTTATTCAAATTAGGCTGACAATCAGCACTTTTCGAACGTCAAAATTACAAAAGACAGTCCCCCAAAACGCCCACCACTTCCTAGTGCTTTCGCTGGGAAGAAGTGGCGCAAAAAACTCCCCAGAAACATAGCTGTCTGTTCAGTTAATAAATACTTTATTGTATACAAAACTAGGTATGCAAAGTAATTAATATTACAAGACAGAGAACATTAAATTATTTGCCATATGCCATGTTATTCATATGACTTTTTCGACCAATGCTGTAACGTCGTCTCCGAGACTCGGAGATATACCATGTCCCTTTTATAACTCCTATTATTCACGAATTGACTGCATCTACCAGCTACCTATCGACCAACCTTTAATGCTTAACCTTAAAGTATCATCTTCATCCTTCCCCTGCTGCGCCCTTATGCCCAATTTATTTGACATCAGCGCAACGTAAACATCTCATCATTCTTGTAAACATCTCATCAGCCGTCATCACAGTAATCACCTTCTTTTTAGCTATATCATCTATTATATCACCACCTATAATATTAACGCTACAAATGATACAGTTTCAATCTATCGCGTGTCTCACACCACAATGTATATCAGTTGTAATGTCGTAATTATCGGCGACTATCATTTGCAATTGTCCAATTAGTATTGTTCGTACATTAATTAGGTAGTCGGTTTCGTATGTGGCGACGTTGACGTCTTCGAACACGATATGTTCGTAGAATTTCCTTGCTGGGATTTCCATCATAGGGGAAGCAACCGTGTTCCGACTTCCAGTGCAAGAAGGACTGTGTTTCAATTACTAGTGTCAGTCAATATTCACTTCTTTTTAAACTTTTAACCCACGTCCCTTGTGACTTTTTAAACTTGTTGTTTTCTGGCTATGCTGCCTTGCGTCGGGTGATGATTCTCCCCTTGAGGGTTTTGTTGCAGTTGTCAGTCTGCCAGTCAGTAGAAGATATCATTGCTCTGTACAACGCCTTGGGATTCAATTCCGTAATATTGTACATGTAATCCTACTAATATTATAAACGTGAAAGTTTGTATGGATAGATGTTTTTTACTCTTTCACGCAAAAACTAGTGAACGGATTTGGATGAAATTTGGATGGACACAGATGGTTTATAACCAGGATTAACATATAGGATACTTTTTATCCCGATATTCCTGCGGGATCGAAACTTATGCGGGTGAAACCGCGGGGCGCAGCTAGTCTTAAGTAAATAAATTATCCAGCCTGAGTATATAATGAAGATCGCTTAACCTTAAACTACCTATTTCTACTCCTAAGCAACGGTACTGTGTTCTAGTAGAATTGGTACAGGTTTCGGTCCGTTTACAAGCACATGAGACACATCAGCTTTGTCTTCATTCTTGTGAGGAGTCGCACGAGTAATGGTCACCACGCTTGCTCAAAATCAAAAATCAAAATCAAAAGTCATTTATTCAAATTAGGCTGAGAATCAGCACTTTTCGAACGTCAAAATTACAAAAGACAGTCCCCCAAAAACGCCCGCCCTTCGCTCAAGACTGGTTAGCGATTTCAGACATATATATTTACTATAAGTCCAGGTTTCCTCGCGATGTTTTCCTTCACCGATGTCAATAATGTCCAAGAAAAACCCAGAACACCCACAGTGATCGTTATAAATTCTCGCGTATCAATACCTTGTCATGGTTACAGCTCACATGAATAGTGCTCTTCATTCTCGTGTTACACGATGTTGATCCGTATAGGAACACTATACGTCTCGCGATCAGAAGCGAATGATGTATTGTGTAGTCTGTTGGATACATTAACTACCTTACTCGTCTTTCGTGAGCTATTGCGCATGAGCTGTTTTAGCTTCGTCTCTAGGATGAGCCGCCTGCCTTTTGACCACCCAATAACATAACAAAAATAATCAATCTGCCTAGCCGTTTCCCAACTATGTTGGGGTCGGCTTTCAATGTAACCGGAATACCAGTATTTTACAAAAAGCGACCGCCTATCTGAAGTACGCAATCCAATCACAATTAAATCACAATCAGTTACTGGGTAAAATGATACCTACCCCTTGGTGAGACTGGTTGTCAGACTTTTGGGCTTCTAATTACCCGTAACGACTCTCAAAGATCTACAAATGACAGCCTGGACCAACAGCTTAACGTGCTTTTCGGGGCACGAAGGGGTCTTGATTGTAATGGATGGTCACCTGTGCGCGGCAAGCGTAGCTTTACCTTCGATCGACTTTTGCGACCAACGAGCCCCATCTGTTTGTTTGCTAATAAAAAACTTGACAAAAATAAACTTCGAGTTAATTCAATATTCCAATCTTTTTGTTAATCAACGATCACTTAAAGTGATTATAGTCATACTCTTTAAGTATCATTTATTACATCTACCAAGAGTAGAATTTACGTTATTGGGCCGATATTAATACATGCCCTGTTTTCAGAAACATTATTTTCTCATCATTTATTATCTGTACTCTACACACAATTTATTTCACAAAACCATTTGATACCGCTATGAAAACTCAATTCGTTTATTCATATTTCATTCTCCGTATGAGATTTCCGATGTTTTCATCGTCAATATATACACAGACCGCATCCATTGATATTTTGGAATCAATATAGGCCTCACAAATATTTATTTCAGAGCGAATGGAGCAGGGGTACAAAACATGTATGTGGAGTGCCCCACCTCTGCAATATGAGCCAATCAAATGACAGTTTGCAAGCGTATGATTGAAAAATTCCAAATTGGAATGCAACTAGCTTCATGGATATTATTTGCGGTTTACTTAACTTTACATACATTTTCATCGGTTTCGTTGCAAATTGGATGTTTTTTTCCTGTTTTTTTGGTTTTAATGCCGCTCAAGTTTTATCAATGCGTCATTTTTATGACGTTAAGTTGATTGGATGCGAGAAGTACAGGGCCGGTCTATGTGGCGACGCTTTGGGGAGGCCTATGTCCAGCAGTGGACGTCTTTCGGCTGAAATTATGTTAATGATGATGTTGATTGTGCAACAATACGCGCGCTAGGCAAACATTTCTTCCTCTTTATCACAATTATTTCCCCTTTTGAAGCATAATCAGCCCATAATGTTCCCGCTGTTGGGACACAGGCCTCCTCCATTGCGGGTTGGTAGATGTCACATGTCTTCGAATTTTTGGTTCTATGACATGTGTCTTCACGAGGTTTTCCTTCACAGTTTTGAGAGCAGTGGTGATGTAATTATTTACACCAAGTAAAGCGCCTGCTTGGGTGAACTCAGGACCTACAACTCATAAGTCGGGGCCATTACTACTGGGCCGCCACTGCTCTCCTTTCGAACCAGTGGCTATAAACAAAATGTTTTAATTTTGTCTTTTACACTCATGATATAATATACCGACAAATTTCTACGTGGCTTGGCTTACGTTGCCACGTAAATAATTTTGGTTTTTCCGGGGATAAAACCACTTGTTTTTAGGGTTCCGTACCTCGAAAGGAAAAAACGGAACCCTTATAGGATCACTTTGATGTTTCTCTTACCTTATCTATCCCCTCAACCTTGAATCATTAAATGGTGCTCATCAATTCTGTATCTAGTTAAGAGGAAACGCGGTCGCGTGGTCATTGGCGTTCATTCCATCCTAATGTATTCCTGTTTTCTTCTTACTTAATGATGCTAGTCCAAATATTTTTTTGCGATATAATGTATTCGGCAATGTTTGCTTATTGTTTGTCTTATTTGTTTTTAGTATATTCGTGTATTTATGTTTTTTTTTATTTGTGCATATACGAGGAGGGATCAAAAAGTAGTGAGAATTAGATAGAATATAATGACTATTGATAACTTAATAATTTATTTTTCTACATAGTCTCAGAGTCTCTCTTCACACCGAGTCCAGAGCTTTTCCAAGACACAATCCCTTTAAAAAAAAAGTTTTGTGTTGGTACTGCAAAAAGCTCTCCACGGCATCCATCACCTCGTTATCGTCTTCGTACCTGTTTCCCCTTAAGTATACTTTCAATTTGGGGAACAGATAAAAATCGCTAGGCGCCATGACTGGTGAATAAGGGGGGTGGTCAACCAATTCGAAGCCAGCTTGCTGAATGGCAGCCATCGCAACTGCCGACATGTGCGCGGGTGCGTTTTCGTGATGAAACAGCACGCCCCTTCGAAGTTTTCCTCTCCTTTTCTCTTTGATGGCATTCCGCAACTTGGGAATTAAAGCTGCATAATATTGGCCTGTAATAGTTGTTCCACGCTCCAAGTAATCAATCAACAATATCCCTTCTGAGTCCCAAAATATTGAGGCCATAACCTTGCCAGCCGATGCCACGGCACGAAACTTCTTCGGGGTCGGTGATGATGGCCGTTTCCATTGCGAAGATTGCTGTTTTGTCTCGGGATCAAAATGATGGACCCATGTTTCGTCCATTGTTACGAAACGAGACAAAAAGTATTCAGAATCTACTTGAAACTTGTCCAACAATATCTTCGAAATGTCAAGTCGATTTTGTTTTTGACTGTCGGTTAACATTCTCGGCACCCATCTTGCGGAGACTTTTCTCATATTCAAAGATTGTTTCAATATGGATTGAATACTTCCATATGAAATGCCCATTCCTTGAATTAAGTATCGCATGGTAACTCTTCGATCGCACATTACATGAATACAATTTTCTCGACTTTCGCAACATTTTCTTGGGTGACTGACGTCGATGGACGGCCGCAACGATGTTCGTCTTCCGTGCTCGTTCTCCCTACTCGAAATTGAGAAGCCCACCTTGCGACAGTGGAATACGGCGGAGCAGACTCTCCTAATGTTGCCTCGAAATCGCAATGAATCTCTTGCGTCGCTAACTTTTTTAAACAGAGGTATTTAATAACAGCTCGCACTTCGTTTTCCTCCATTTTCGTATGTATCTGAGCTTTGCCTGCCAGTATTAATTTTTTTTCTTACCAAGGGGTATGTCGTTCTCACTACTTTTTGATCCCTCCTCGTATATATACAGAATAAGGTAGGTACTTAAATATAATATTTATACTTTTAATAGGTTTTTGCCAATCTTTGCATTTTAAAATATTTTTTCCTCAATTTTCGTACCAGCTGTTTGTCTCTGCATCACTCAAATGTTAACTGGTAGAAAATGAAAAATACATTTGTGTGCTTAAATGATTAAATAAATCTATAATATCCATCTATACTAATAATAAAGCTGAACAGTTTGTTTATTTGAACGCGATAATATCTGGAACTGCCACTTGGATTTGAATAATTATTTTTTCATTTGATAGCCTGTCCAGTCCTTGAGGAAGGCTGGTTATTTAACATCACGCTAGGACTTTAGGAACCTGGCAAATAGTAAGAAAACGCGAAAACGAAGTAATAGCGCGAGCAGTCGATGCGATGCGACGGGGTAGGTTGGGGGAACAAGAAATGTCACGCGGACGAAGCAGCAGGCAGAAGCTAGTAGGTAAATAATAAATTAATGTATTTAACCCCTGACACAGCAAACAATTCAGGGGTTGTGAACACAACAGCGTCGCATAACACTATTATTCAGTGGTATTTACGAAATCCGGCCATTTTCCTTCTTCGTCCACCCTTCTATGCAGTACCTGTCATAACCGAATGTTTATCTGTCTGGTTGCTCGTAAACAATGGCTATTTGTTGTCCTTTTATCAATATGGTTATCTTAGCAGATCGGGGTGGAAGATAGATTGGGATTTCTGAAGGATTTAGTTACGAAAATCTTTTGTTAAATTACGGTTGCTAGATTTTTGGGATATTATTCTCTGATCAGTAAAATCCAGTATTTGCCCAATATTTGGGTTTCTTTGAGAAAAAATAAAACAGACTGAATTGACTTTCATTGAGTTTTCAGCATAGCAATTCACAACCATTCGACAGGCTTCCGAGTCGAAAATGAGCTATTTTCGGTTACCTGATGATAGCAAATAGCTGCCGGGAAATAGGACATGCTGGTTTCCTTACCACATTTTCCTTCACCGTTTTGAGAACAGTGGTAAAGCAATTATTTACGCAAATGAAAGCGCCTGCCTGGGTTCTACGACTAATAAGTCGGTGCCATTACCACTGTGTCACCACGCCCACCACGGCTATGCTATGAAATATAAGAAAGTAAAAAGCAAAGACCCCGTAGAAGACGGCGGAACGACCTGGACAAAACAAACGACCAGTGGTCCACTTTAGCTCTGGATTGAAAGAGCTGGAAGTCATGGAGAGAGGCCTTTGCCCAGCGGTGGGATGATTCAGGCTAACAGTAATAGTAAAAAGCAAACACCATAAAATAATCAACACACTCTCAGTTTCTTCATTCGCCGCTAATTACTTTATTCACTCAATTTTCTTCTACGACGGAAGTGCACAAGATCATATTTCACCGTTGACTAATTCCGTAAAGAGGAACAAGATTGATGATAATAACTTCATTTTATTAGCGTGCCGGAAACGTTGACCGAGCGCTTTCAGTGCGTATACGATTATCGACCAACTTGTGTGGAAATATACGCTGGGGCGGTCGGTGCGGGCACGGAAAGTGACAGTTGTAATGTTAATTATAGTAGATTATCCATGGTTTTCTGAGACTCTATAAATTCTTAAAACGCTAGAATCTTGCAATGATTTCTATAAATTCTTCTCTATGGACCTTCAGCCTCTTGAAGCTGAAGGTCCATAGAGAAGAATTTATAGAAATCATTGCAAGATTCTAGCGTTTGATAGTGTTTAGGAAAGCAGCACTTCTATTCTAAAAAGTAACCGCAATTTAACAACAAAAAAAAAAAAAAACTACAATGTGAAAAATTACTTTAATTTCGACAGTCGTTATCGTTAGTTCCGCATTTTCGTTTTTTGCCACCGACTGAGTTGTACCTACCCCACACAAATTCGTATAAAACTACGCCGTTGGTCCCGGCTGTCATTCGACAGTTGTTACGGGTGTAGTCAGAAGCCCAAAAGTCTGACAACAGGTCTTACCAAGGGATATCGTGCTATGCTACCCAGTCACTGGGTTGTGGAGGTCAGATAGGCAGTCGCTCCATGTAAAATACTGGTATTCAGTTGCATCCTGTTAGACTGGAATCCCACCCCAACATAATATTGAAAAGACTAGGCAGATTAATTGATATTGTGCGTGCACGTTCCAACCTACACATCGCGTATGTTTCAACCTCATTCGACTGGTCACTTCCTAGTTCTATATTGCGTACATTATTCCACTTCGTTCTACACATTTTAGCTAGGTAATTATATTACTATCTATTCCTACACATCGGCCGATTTGTAATGTAAACATACTCCAGTAACTTGATATAATTTATAGTCGAATAATTGGACCGAATGTTTTTTCCCTTCCATGTTCCGCTTTTTAGCGTTTTTTTTTCTTTGCTTAGTTTTTCATTCTTAGCGGTTATTTTGCTTGTATCGGCTTTTACTTTATACAGTAAATAGTTATTTTCTGCAAGTCATTAAATATAATCTTGCCAAATGGTATGTTTGGTTGTTTATTTATTCAAATGATACCAACAGCTGCCGTAATTTTTGACAGCACTATATTTGAATACCTATAGAGTGGACCAGGCTTTCAACAATCCGGGGTATATAAAGTTGACAGTACATAACATAACATGATGCCTGTATTCCCCGAAGGGTTAGGCAGAGGTGTGCCTATACGTACACCGACATTTCGGCAGTTATGTTTTAAAAATCAGACAAATCCAGACTCCGGGCTGCTATAGATTTTCTAGATAGAAAAATCCAATAACACTTTGCCCGACCTGGGAATCAAACCCAGGACCTTACGCTCAGCAGTAGAGCTTGCGACCACTACACTAACGATGCGGTCATTTCCTATCTATGTTGATTCTTTATCTACTTTCTTAACAAGTGCAAAAGAGTGAAGATTCGCACCTACAAGATAGGTACAGGAATTCTGCAATAGGATAATGTCTGTAGTTAGTTACTCATTGATCATCAAGTCTTCAATCTGCTCATACGGTAATGATAGTTTCACTGTTAGTGGAATAATTCTAGGGTGCGTATTCATTTCGAGATCCAATCGTTAACAGCAGCTTACGAAGTAATTACTATTCATATGTGCAAGTTTTTTACGTGACTCAATATCATTTAATTTGAAGACAACCACTACAACTGCGTGCACCAAATTAAATGAGATTGTTTATTTTGTAAATAGGATATCGGAATCAATTGTACATGTCATATTTATTAAAAAAGAATAAGCTAGATGGATTCGATATTTCCTGATTACCCCTGAGAAGAAATGCCGAAAGAAACTCAAGCGCCAGCCTCTTTTAAAGTCCAGACATAATCTTGGTCAGACCATGTGAAGACGATGTAAATTAATGCCTGAAATGGTCTTTTGAGGAAAAAACGTAACAGACTTGAGTGGACCAGTCCAAGCATTTAGAAAGCAATATACTCGTAGAAATAAATATAATTTATCATCATATACAATTAATTAATCCTTTTTAATCGAATTAAAGAAATCGCCAGCTTTACTAAATGCAAGTTCTGCGTAGCTTCACATAAAAGTTGGCCTGCTTCCAATGTTCAGGACAAATGATTAATTTAGCATCGCCTAGCCAGCCTCTTGTAATTAATCCGGCAAGCTTGCTGCATGGGCACTATTTTCTTTGCCGCAAAACTGCTGATTTTGTTCATACACGGAGCTTTAGAGCCGATTCTAGTGCGGATTTTCGATATACGATCAATTTCATTGCGGTGTTGTAGTTTTTGCCAACTTATTTGGATAAAAATAATAGTCTTGATTTCCATTAGAGAAACGAAGAAAAATTTCTGAATCATACCGGAATCTGGATTAGAATCCGGTTACTGGCAATAGGCTTATCTGAACTCACCTCTATTACATGTGACTTAAATGTAACTTGTGAAATGTAAGGGCGGGTTGTTTCACATTCACTTGACACACGAGTATACTTCAAAAATGGCGCTAACTATCGTCAAACCAAAAAAGCGTACCCTAAATGTCTAAATATACTGAACATAATCTGCAGCACTTTGGGGAATATAGGAGTTACGTTATTTTTTCTTTTGCCTTTAGAGCGTTTTGCCAAGAAGGGTTATAATACTGATTTCAAACAACGTCTGCCCCTCTTACTACCTACTGCTAGTTATGTACAAATAGTTGTCTAGTAAAGAATAACAAAAGTGTTAATGTAATTTGCAAATATTACACAAATGAGCAAATTCACAAGTGTAAGAGATAAGTACCTACTTGTGAATTTTCGCATTTAAGTAACAATGGTTATGTCGATCTGTAGAACATTCAAGATTTAATAGACAATTAGGCGACCTACGGCTACAATTATGCATTCCGAACGAGACTAATCTCACGCTACGCTTACAACCCCTCCATAATAATATACAATTTACATACAGTTACTCTATTACTCTGTGAACAGTGGTAGCCCAGTGGTAATGGCCCCGACTTACAATTTATAGGTCGTGACTTCGAAACCAGACAGGCTCTTTATTTTGTGTAAATAACTTTATTACCACTGCTCTCAAAAACGGTGAAGGAAAACGTCGTTAGGAAATCGGCATGTCCTAGAACCAACAATTCGAAGACATGTGGCATCCACCAACCTGCACTGGGCCCGCGTGGTGGATTATGGCTCACTGCCTCTCACAGAAAGGAGGCCTGTGTCCCAGCAGTGGGAACATTATAGTGTGATTACGTTACAAACCCTCCATCCTACTAATATTATAAACGCGAAAGTTTGTATGGATGGATGGATGTTTGTTACTCTTTCACGCCAAAACTACTGAACGGATTTGAATGAAATTTGGTACACAGATAATTTATAACCAGAATTAACACATAGGATACTTTTTATCCTGATATTCCCACGGGATCGAAACTTATGCGGGTAAAAAACCGCGGGGCGCAGCTAGTAATATATATTTACAGTTAATTTATTACTCTTACTGTCCCATATAGTAATCGATCACAGAGTTTTTACATAACACACGCGATTCGTACCGATGCAGACCGATGCGCTGGGAAATCATACGATCTTCACGCTCGCTAATGGTATGGGCGGAAAATTAGATCTAGTAGACCGGTGCGCCACTGAACAGGGGACAAAGAAGTTCAAGGAAGGTTCTAGACTAGGCATTTAATAATAATACAAGCTACAAATAATAATACAAGGCATATAATATAATATATACTATTATTGTCTCATTGCAAGGCAAACGCCTGTTCTTGTACAGAGAAGGCACGAGCATTGATTACCAGTCAGACAAGGCATAGATTGGTGGAAGCCTTACACCCGGTTCCTGAATTGAAAATTTGAAGTAGAAAACTTATTAAACTCTATTTTAGCATTAATTGAGGCGATTGTTCCTTTTGACTTAAAATTTGTTGCATTAATTGCACAAAAAAAAAAGAATTTTTCGGGTGTGCCTTATTTATCAAAAGCTGTCTGCTTCAAAGTGTTTTCAAATAATATAATATGATTTTACTAGCCCCGCGGTTTCACCCGCATAAGTTTCGATCCCGTGGGAATATCGGGATAAAAAGTATCATATGTGTTAACCCTGGTTGTAAACTACCCGTGTGCCAAATTTCATCCAAATCCCGGCGGCGTGCCGTGTGTTTTGGCGTGAAAGAGTAACAAACATCCATCCGTCCTCACAAACTTTTGTGTTTATAATATTAGTAGGATTTGTTTGACTGGAATTACCTTTATTTAGACTACTTTAGGTGATTTTTACATGTTCCTAATTTCGGATTTCGTCCGCCATCTCGGTAATGGTAGGTAGTATACTCGTATATTTGAACGCTAGACAATTAATTATTCTTTAGGATTTCTCCTCTTAAATCAGGATAACAGGAAAGTAGTTTTGTGATAAAGAAAGGGATTTACTGGCCGACTCCACCTTCGAAATGGGATTGCTTTTAATCAAATTGATTGCCAAAACAACACTACTTCTTCTAGTCGTTCTATTGATCAATTTGTGTAAGTGCGGGCTGCACGATTTTATTATGAAACATGGTTGCTTTCGATTTAATTGCTTTGCCCTCAAGTTTACGTACGTAGTTTTTTTTTTGCTGATAGGCTTTTATAGTATTTTAGTACTGGTACTGAAATTCCAGACATAACTGACTGAGAAAGGACAGCTTTCTCAGTCAGTTATGTCTAGAATTTGTTGTGAGGAACTTAATAGGATTTTTTTAAATATGTGCAGACTACATAGCACAATATGTCCCAGTCCAACACTGCATATACAAAGCGATATATCTCCGAGCTAATGAATCTCAAGAACAAAGCATTCTTGTACTTCTGTCTCTTCACCCACAGTGACAAATCTCCACGCTACGCTTGCACGTTAAGCAATAAATAAGTAGGCTCAATTATATTATAATTCAGTTATGTACATCGAGTGCAGTCGTTGCACATGATGTAATATTACTAGCAGGAAGCGAAGGCGAGCAACACTGGAGTTTATTGTCTAATCATTTATGGAATGTTATTGATTGCGATAGATTTGCTCTGAAAAGCTTCGCGTATCTTTATTATGATGAGAGTTTGTTTCTGCTTGTGGCTAAGTAATAACAGCCGCACGGGTCGATCGATCAGGTTAAGCTACGCTTGCCGCTGTTGGTCCTTGTATGGGTGACCATATTTACATACCAAGCCTCGGAAAGCACGTTAAACCGTTGGTCTCTGCTGTCATTTGCGGATCTTTGACAGTCGTTAAAGAGTCATCAGAAGCCCGAAAGTTTCAACCAGTCTTACCAAGGGGTATCGTATTACTCAGTAACTGGGTTGTGGAGGTGAGATAGGCAGTCGCTCCATGTAAAATACTGGTATTCAGCTGCATCCGGTTAGATTGCAAGCCGACCCCAATGTAGTTGGGAAAAGGCTGGGCAGATGAGGTTGAGAGGTTCTACGCAATTATGAAGATATTTCTTCAATTATATTTGTAACTTCTCATTTCAATGTTGTTACACTTGGGTAACTTTCATTTTTCATGAGTGAATAATTTTTGGAGTGGACATTTATAAATGAGTTGTGTTAATGATAGTCTCTCGGAATCAATCATTATTTTGCTTTCAGCTGAAATTCTGATAATGATAACTGGTGCTGTGATATTATGAAAAGGTTTTTCGTAAAAATATTTGCAAAATGATCGAATGCATTTGTTTGAAAACAAACTCTCGGAATCAATCATTATGGAATTCTGAGAAGGGCTTTGTTCATGTTTTTCAGCTGAAAATACATCAGTATTTTAATTGAAAACGTGAACTTTTAAAATGTTTATTTTTCGATATCATTTGATCTACCTCAATCTATTTTTAACGTAAAATAAGTCAGTTTAAAAAAATATTTTATTTTCGACGCCATATTTTAGTTTGTTAATAGGTTTAGTTAGGTTTGGATATAATATTTTAATTTTCAGTTTGTTAGTTTATTATTATTATTTTATTTTTATTTATTTATTCAGTAAACATTCGTTATATACATTTAAGTTGGTGCCAACATAAACTCATTCGAGTTTTACCGTGCACCAAAATCATCGACTACATAATTTAGAGAATTTAACCACTTAAGCATAGTATAAAGAGAGGAAGTAGGCTATCTCCGGCACAATCCGCAACATAATTGCCTACTGTCTTAGGGTTGTCACTTTTTGTTAAATTTTAATTCAGTGCCAATAAATGGGCAAGGGTCGGGATGTTGTATTTTTTACTTGTATTGTCTGGGTACCTAAACGATGATGAAACTTTTCACGATGAAAGAAAGAGCGACGGGCCAGCAGACGGGCGGCGCGGGGCGGTGATGAGCACGAGTAAACGGTAGGTTACTGATAGTACTGTCACCAATTCATTAGTTTAAAGCCCGGCCCTTGCCAAAGATAACACATATCTCTGTATAACTAATTCAGTGATCATTAGTCAATAAAGTTCAACAATGGTTTTCCTAACAAACACAGAAAATTCAAGATTCATAGCAGTATTATTTATAAAAAAAAACATCGTAAAACAACATAAAAAAACTAACGCCTGTCTCTTAGACTATAATCAAATTTTTATTCTGCTGTTATGATTCGAACTTTGCTCTATTTATCTGATTCACAATTAGTCAATTACTTATTTTTTAAGTGCGATTTTATAACTGTAAGTAGGTACTTAGTTACTATACCTACAATAGGTACTGAGAAATCGGCATGACTAAACATAAAC
This sequence comes from Apamea anceps, assembly GCA_951799955.1. NCBI lineage: Eukaryota > Metazoa > Arthropoda > Insecta > Lepidoptera > Noctuidae > Apamea > Apamea anceps. The sequence continues at coordinate 988,544 of OX637524.1, read as the reverse complement.
AAAGCAATAGCGGCAAATCAATGACAGATCAAAAGTACCTAGTACATTCTAGTGGGAAATTAGGCCTACCTACTTCCTCTGTCTGATAGAAAACTAATACAACAAAAAATAAGTAAGTAGGTAGGTATCTCATCATCAAGTAAAAATGATATGCTAGAAAAAGTGACTTTCTTACCTTTCCTGTTCAATAGGTAATTTGAACAGAGACAATTCTGGAATCGATAAATTATTAAGACACCCAAACACACAGCAATACGTTCTCCTGCGATTATCACACATTTTTCATTCATTTAGCGGTGCCGAAAAGCCGTGACGCGCGAACCTCGTGCGATGTTAGCCCCGTCTGGCGCGCTGCGAAACCCGCCGAGATTTGTGTAAGTGTGCGTGCGGCGACGCATAGATACTTTGGCGCACACATACAAGCCGCGCGCGGTGCGTTTGTATGAAGATAACGTACTTCCTCTCTTTATACTATGACTTAAGTAGGTACTTAGGTAAAAAGTAACAAGTAACAACAACAAAACAAAATTACAACGGGTATAAGCGAAATACTATTATCTAATACTAAGCAGCGCACATCAGTGACCAATCCGGCCGTCCATCCTTAAAAGTAAGGTAAAGTGGTGGAGGGTTTTTGAATTGATACAGGTTGTTCCTAAAAGTACATATATGTTTTTTAGTAATAGTTAACTTTAAGATTTATTTGTGTTATGATAATATTGTTAGGTATTATTTTTGCTTTGATATCGTTTTAAATTATTCATCTCTAACTAATTAAATAATATATTTTTACAATGTATCTATGTATGTATATATATATAATATTAGGTATTTATATTTTGTAAGAAATGTTGCTTTAATTTGTATTTTATGTTTTTCTCTGTTATTTTGTCCCTCAATGATATAGGTAGTTGATTAATAAGGTAAGGTATTATGTACTTTAATGATCTCTTGCCGTGTAGATTCGTGTACTTTGGAAGTAACAGCTGAGCATCGATGACGCTACGAGTCCTAATTTCATTACTATTTATGTTTTTGCTTTTCTTTAGATTTGTTAATTTAGGGCTGATTCTGCCAACGCAAGATAATGTTATCCAAGGAAGCATTTTGAAGTTTTTCCATGCAAAATCTGTTAATTTTATCAAATAGGTACGTTAATTTTATTCCACGAATAAAAATCATCTGTCGGTTGAAAAATCAGCCCTTAGTATAAGAAAGAAAGAAAAAGTATTTATTGCGACTCGTACAGGTTCATAAACTAAACTCAGTTAAAAATAAAAATAAAACAAATTGTATAAAAAGTAACAAAAGGAAAAAATGAAACAAAGTCCTATACGAGGCCAAAAGGCTCCTATCTCAGCATGATGCTGAAGTTTATCTAGTGTATATTTTTATCCCTATACATGTTAACAAAAATACATACTTAAAGGATTAATATTAAAAGTTTAAAGATAAAGCAGAAAAAATACGACAATTATTAAATGACACGCATAAGCCTTATTATAACTAATGAAACAACATGTTATGCATTTTTACCGCGTAAAGACTAGTGATGTAACCGTAAAGGCGCTTAGTCGAGATGGTCATGCATGCATAATCGATACCGCGTCACAACACTATTGCGCAATAAGTGTGCTTTATGATCGAAAGTGGTGCGAGATTGACGTTGCGTATGAAAATACCGATACCACGACGAGACGCCACTATTGGATAACAAAGATATTTCGAATACATTGGCGGTTTTCTTAGTAACTCGAAGGTCTCGTGGCCGAGTGACCGCACGGTTCGATCGAAGGTTATGTTACTATTGCCGCGGTCAGTACGTGGATGGGTGACCATCCATTAGGTACACATTGGAACCCTTCGTACCTCGAAAAGCATGTAAATCCCGGCTGTCATTTGTAGATTTTTAACAGTCGTTACTGGTAGCAAAGTCCAAAAGTCGGACAACCAGTCTTACAAAGGGGTATCGTGTTAGCTAGTAACCGGGGTGTGGATCGCTCCATGTAAAATACTGGTATTCAGCTGCGTCCGGTGAGACTGGAAGCTGACCCAAAACCCGCTGGTTTTGTTGGTAAGCATTAGTTAGGGACGTAAGAAGTATCGAGAAATGGATAGTGAACAGTTGTCAGCTGTCGATGTATTTGTAAAATGTGCGTGTTATTAGACGGATTGATAAAACAAGATGCATATATGTATATATATATCACTTGCAAATGATATTGTTTCCATTGTTTTTACATGACAATGAGATGATTGTATTTCTTGCCGGTTACTAACCTCGTATGATGCCTGGGTTACACTAGGCTAGTTTTTCAAGCTAGAATATTACTGCTACTACTACAATGCTGGCTTACTATCCTGGCTTAGCACATGCTAGAGTTGTTAAGGAAGGAAGCGTGAGGGTAGCCCGCGAAATTCAAACTTTCATACGTTTTTTGCGATTTGCAGGTCAGTGTCATGTTGAATGTTGATTAAAATATGATTCGCGAGCGTAAAAAATATGACTTTACAGACTTATAATCACTAAAACCATCAATATAAGCCTTGTAAGTTCATATAATCCAATTGAAGGACTATTTCATGAAATATCAATCAAAATTCCATCATCTATAGGAAGAACACCATTCTATTAAACTATCACACTAGCATACTCTTCACTAGCTACTTTCTCACTAGCTTACTATCCTTAAAATGAGGATAGTTCCGATACACGAGGCCAGAGTGACTAGCTTGCTAGCTTACTAGTACTAGCATGCTATCCTAGCCTCGTGTAACCTGAGCGTAAGCGTTGTCTCGTTTAACGAAGGGTTTTATTCTGTGTAAAGTTCAGTTTAATCTAGAAGTGCATACTTTGGCTAAGTTTGTCACAAGCTCTCAAGCAAATAAAGCCTCGGGAACTTTGTAATATAACTTTGGTTAAGTGCCAAAATATACAACAACAAAAAAAGCTTTGGTAGCAAGAGGAGAATATGTAGTTTGTTTGGTTTTTCTTTTCTTTTAGAGCTTTTTCGACCAATTTATTTGAGTCTGCTTTGCAGATATTGCTATACATAAAGCGATTGATATCTGCGGGGTATTTGTGTAACACACTATCAGTAGCAATGGCTTTAATTTTGACAGTTCAACAACATTCATTGCGTTATTTACGTTGTTGAGCAAAAATACTTTTCGAACATAAAAGCAATGGATTAGCAATATCCTACAAAATGATTCAGATTGTAATTTAAAGTGTGTAAAGGGCCTAAAAGTGAAGTCTGCACCCTTATTACGCAATAAGGGTGCAGACTTCACTTTTAGGCCCTTTGTATTTTTGTAGAAATTAGAGGTATTTTTGACAGATTGAGACTGAGATCTGACTGTGAACGTTCTTAAAATTACGAGAATTGCCTCTCAGGTTTCTTGGTAAGTAAATCACTTAATTTGAATTTTATGAAACGTTTTGTGTTGATTGGATTGGTTGACCAGAACCAATGATATTAGGCGATTGGACAACCGATTCAATCCCCGTATTTAATAATAGTCTCTCAGATACCTACAGGGGTCTGACACTGCTATATTATTTTACCGTCAACTTATGTCATATATGCTTTCCCCAACCACATGAGCCAATAGCGTGCAATGTTCCGTCGAAAGTTGCATGAGACTGCGTTTTTTAACTAATCTCTATATTTAACGTCCGTCAGACGTTCTGTTTGACCGGTTGCTAAATAATTGTCGATACTTCATTATTGTTTATGTGTATTGGATATTGAGGGGCTCGTGGCTAAGTAATAACAGCCGCTCGCGTTGATCGAAGGTAAAGCTACGATTGCTACTGTCGGTCCGTGGAGGGTGACCCTCTTTGCATACCGAACCTCGGAAAGCACGTTGAGTCATTCGTCCCGGCTGTCATTTGTAGATCTTTGACAGTCGTTACTTTTTATGAGTAATATAGTATTGATTGGTGCTAAAGATTTCTAGAAATGCGTTGGTATTGCGTATTGAGGTAGTTACATGTATGTTGACGTATATCTGAAGGAATTGTTGTTTTGTTTAGCACAAGCGGATTTATATTGAGCGAAACGCTTCTAGAACTGTTTTGAGATTGACATGATAGATTGTCAACTGTTTTTTAGGTTCCCGACTGGCAAAAACGGAACCCTTATACTGAACAGACAGCTGTGCTATTGGACAGTTTGTTGCGCCACTTCTTCTTCCCAGCTAAAGCGCTAGGAAGTGGTGAAGGACGGGCGTTTTGGGAGACTGTGTTATATAATTTTGACGTTCAAAAAGTGCTGATTCTCGGCCTAGTTTAAATAAATGACTTTTTATTTTGATTTATACTTTCGTCAAGGCCGTCTGACCGGATGCGATTTTACTTGGAGATTGTTTTTTAAGCAATAGTGAAGTTAAATTAGGAAAAAAATATTACAAACTACAACTTTTCGCGAATTAGACAGTGATTTGTAATATATTATCATTGCTACCAGTCTTACTAAGGGGTATCGTATTACCCAGTAAATGGGTTGTGAAGGTTATATAGGCAGTCGCTCCAAGTAAAATACTGGTACTCAGCTGCATCCGGTTAGACTGGATGCCGACCCCAACATAGTTGGGAAAAGGCTAGCAAAATTGATTTACGATTCGCAGAAACTTAAATGTATCCGTGTAATCCGTTAATTCAATGATAACTGCGGCCTAAACTAATGAATTCTACCCGAAAATGTCAAGAAATGTCCGGTATCCATTAATTAATATCCGGCTCACATAGATCTCAATTAGAACCTGGATAATTTATTTTTAGATAAACCGGATTATGGAATTCATGCCGGTTTTATTTTGTTAATTAATTAAAACAATAGTTTCCATTCAGCTGATAAAATAACAGTTTCGCATTTTTGTAGAACGCTTTTATTTATTTTTAACCGACTTCTAAAAAAGGAGGAGCTTTTTTTTAATGTTTGTTCGCGCATAACTCCGTCGCTTGCCAACCGATTCGAAAAATTATTTTTTTGTTGGAAAGGGTATACTTCCCAAATGGTCCCATTCAAATTTCGACAAGAGCTGATGATGAGTTTCGGAGACAGACAACGGAACTCTTCAATAAATGCCAGCAAATCAACGGCTATTGCTGTTATCGCTTGTGTATGTATTGTTTACGCAATCACATAACATAACGTCACGCCTAAAGGGGTACGCAGAGTGTTCAGTATACCTGACGGTACACCCTCATTTCTGTCAAAGTTGTTATTGGGGTTCCTCTAATCTAGTAAGTATATACGAATTTGTGTAGGGTAGGTACAACTAAAAAGTGAAAAATAAAAACTTTTTTACAAAAAAAAAAAAAACAACCGAATTCAAAAAAAAAAAAAAACACTACAATTGAGGAAAATAACTTTAATTTCGGAAGTCGGTGTCGCTGGTTCCGCATTTTCGTTTTTTGACACCGACTTCCGAAATTTGACCTTTTGAACTTTTTAGCGCAGTGTTGGAGCTATTTTAATGAGACTTAATAGTGATCTATATTGAGCATGTAAAAAGCTTAATCCCCCTTATTTTCATGGCAGCAATTATTCAGTACAGAACTGATACTCATCAGATTTAGCATAAAATAACAAAACAAGTTCCCCCGAAGGGTTAGACAGATGTGGACCTCAAGTAAACCAACATTTCGCCAGTTATGTTAAAGACCCCCGGAAAGGACTCGTCCCCTATTACATGGGTAATAGGGGGCGATTCTATTGTCATCAACCGAGCACCTGGCAATGAACCCAGGATCTCATGCCTAGCAGTAGCGCTTACGACGACTACACCAACGAGGCAAGAAATAATATGCCGAAATCTAAAACGTTCCGAAATACACTTCTCACTACACGATGACTATAGACTAGCAGCTTTCATAATCTCAGATAATTTACATTCCATCGCCACTTCAATCAGTTATCTACTTTAGTGCAATGTATTCTAATTGATTTTTGAGTGACCATTTGTAACAAAAAGGTCCCAATAAGTTTTTGGTTGCAATGGAGTTTGAACTTTGTTAAGTATGACATTCAGTTTGATGTTCCATATATATCTTGAAAATTATCTCAAATTCTTAAATCAAATATAAAACTACTAACATTAAATAATTAAGGGTATATTTCCAAACAAGTACCTACGTTTCGATCTCACAAGATTCTGTCTAGTAACTAGCACGCAATATATCTCACGAACTCCCACTAACGAGAAAAACATTTGAGCGCCCACAACAAAGATTAACGACCCATCTCGTGGAAAAGAATTGGACGACACGTATTTTTGCACTAAAGGCGCATTTTCCCACCACTACTGTATTATAGATTCACGTAGTTAATGTCAGCCATAAATTCATCAAATGAAATGGAATTGTTTTATTCTGTAAATAAGATACCGGAATCACTTTTACACGACAGATAAAAATCAGTATGAGCTAGATGGACTCGACATTTCCTATCTGACTACCACTGGGAAGACATAGCGAAAGGTTTTAAAATCCAGATACAATCTGGGTCAGATCTTGTAAGGATAGTAGATTAGTATCTGAAGTGGTCTTTTGAGGAAAGAATCACGCTGCTTTGAGTGAACCTGTCCAGCCAGCGCAACCATTTGTCAGTAATCGTGTTGCTTAACTCAGAACTTAGAAGCTCAAATAAATTATTCGTGTATGCACAACAATATGAAGACACTCATGAATAGTTTTGGTTCAGGTATCGTCAACATTGGCTCTGACTTTTTATGATACTCGATCAAATTCTGTCGTATTACTGTAGTTTAGAATCAAAAGTGCTTATAACAAAACTATAGACTTATTATATTCCTTTGTCTTCGTCAGGGTTTATACATCAGCCGTTCTGGTTCGTAAAAACCTCACGGTCGTTCCACCAGAGGGGTGATTCTCGTAATTTTAAGAACGTTCACAGTCTGATCTCAGTCTCAATCTGTCAAAAATACCTCTAATTTCCCTACATTTTGAAAAGTTGTGTGACATTTATTTGTCGCCGAGATAAGACTGCGACTAGATTTTGAACGTTTTAAATTACGAGAATTAGCCTTCAGAAGGCTAATTCTCGTAATTTAAAACGTTGCTAGGGATTGACGCTATTAACAGCTCACTTCACCTAAGTTTTCACGGTGAGATTTTTACAGAATAAATCGGCTGGTCATACACGCACGCCGCGCCGGCTCAAGTAAATATTACGATCGATCGATCGTAGCAGGTGGAGTTCTATGGTCTCTGCCTACCCCCACGGGAAAACGGCTTTGAGTTTATGTATACGTGTAGACTTATGCTCGAGACTTTGTGGAACAATAGAAAGTGCTGTAGGGACTATCATTTGTAACTCGTGACCTCCAACATCTTATGATTCTCAGCCTTATTTCAATATTGAACATCTTATGATTCTCAGCCTTTTTTCAATATTAGGCAATATTGCTGTACCAGCAGCGCCCCGCGATTTGATCCGCATAAGTGTCGATCCCGTGGGGATATCGGGATAAACAGTATCTTATGTGTTATTCTAATGTATAAGCTATTTTACTGGAAAGTTTCATCAAAATCCGTTCAGTAGTTTTTGCGTGAAAGAGTAACAAACATCCATCCTCACAAACTTTCGCGTTTATAATATTAGTAGGATCAACAAAAAACCAAATTACATTGGCTCACAATAGATGAAGACAAATATGTACATCAAAAATAATGAACATTTCCTTTCTCCCGCCTACAGCTCAGCAAACGCAAAGAAGTGGGAAGTCGAGCTCGCGACCCTGAAGAGCAACAACCTGCGACTGACGGCCGCCCTCCAGGAGAGCACTGCCAACGTGGACGAGTGGAAGCGACAGCTGCACCAGTACCGCGAGGAGGTGGCCCGCGCCAGGCACTACGCTGGTAAAGGTAGGGTAGATGTAGACTTGCTCTCCCAACAGATCTACCAAAAAATCCTGACAACATAATCAGACTGTAATGTTCCCACTGCTGGTACACAGGCGTCCTCCCAGTGATAGGCAGGGCCGTAATCCACCACGCGGTCCTAGTGCGGGTTGGTGGAAAAAATCCTGATAATCGCAACGAAGAAAAGGTGTGACCTTAGAACTCGTACAGTCAACCACAAGTCATTGGTAACATAACTCCTCGTCTGTTAGGCAAGCTTATTAAGTTCGGTAATAGTAGACAAAGTAATTGTGTCTCATTAGTGACACTTGAGCTCATAAGAACTCCAGAAAGCGTCCTAAGTCACCGCACGTTCATGGAACTTATTTGTGCGAGAAGTTGTAAGTCATTTCACTGAAATCAGCCAAAAAAGTTTATTTATTTAGGCTGCCCTTATCCCAAATTATTCGGAATCGGCGTAGCATGTCCTCTTTTTTTTTGAGTGTGCAATCATCAAATAACTTCTCCCGCTCTGGGCGGAGCGGGAGGGCGTGTCAGACTTTTACTGACTAAAACCCACCCGTGTTCCTTCAGTTGCCTGCGCTAGGGGCCACGGTAACTTTTTCGAACAACCCGCGACCCTGGCAGTAGCATGTCCTCTTGACAATCTAATAGCGGCTAAAAGAAAAAAACAAAAACAAAAACGCTAACTAAAAAGGATTGAACAATACATAAAATAACATCGGTGGCTATGAGGAGTACGCATGGTTACTAAATATGTAGTTAAGGCATATCATACAGATTACGTGTGACCCTTCTGTTTAGTTAGGGTTTGTGACTACAAATTCACCAAAATCAAAATCAAAATCAAAAGTCATTTATTCAAATTAGGCTGAGAATCAGCACTTTTCGAACGTCAAAATTACAAAAGACAGTCCCCCAAAAACGCCCGCCCTTCGCCACTTCCTAGTGCTATCGCTGGGAAGAAGAAGTGGCGGAACAAACTCCCCAGCAGCACAGCTGTCTGTTTAGTTAAAATATATTTGCATGTATACAATACTAGGAACCTATGTTCAGTAATGAACATTACAAGAAGCTTAAATTATTTGCCATATTATGTCAGCTAGCCACGCCAATATACCAACAAATATAATAAAAACTATACGTACTCAAGCTAAAAAATAATTAATTAAAATAAAAATAAAAACTCACTACCTAAATAAAAGCCTCCAGGCATAAAGGGCGTCTTTCAATCCTTACATATTTCACACTATCCATCGTTCCGTATCTCTGGTCTTCCTTTTCTCTTATAATGTTTCCCTTGACTTTAATTACTCAAAGAACCATCATGTTTTCATCTCGTTTCAGGTGCCGAAGCCAACGAAGTAGAACAGCTCCGTCAGCGCGTCGCCCAACTCGAAGCAGAGCTAGCGCAGAAGAATGAGGAACTGGCGCAGATCACCAAATCGAAGAAGAGTGAGCAGGTGGGTCATAGTTACAATCTTTATTACACGGGCTCGGCCGTCTGACGTCACTGGGTAGGCGTCACATGGAGTAGTGAGCGTATGGAGTGATATGCTACTTTTGATTTCGAATTGTGCGTGGTCACTTTTTTTAATTTTTTATTTAATTAAGAGACGAAGTGAGGTCCGAAGTGAAGTTTACAGAATAGGTACGATCGAAACGTAGCGTAGCGCTGGATTCTAGTAAAATCATTTGTAGGAGGTTAATATCCTTCGCTTAATATGTTCACGGCTCAAACAATGTAATAATAATCAACTAAAGTACCGTCGATACAAAAAGTAGAAGAAAAACATGTTCATGCCCTCCATGTTTGCCATGTTTGTACTTCATTCGTTCACTGCTCGCATGTTTCGTAGTAGGTATCGTAGTGTTTATAAAAGGGAATAGTTTCGTATTTGTAGTTAGTTATTATGACAAAAAAATACATTCATGCAAAACCAATCATTGCTACTATTTATATCGCTCTATACACCTTTAATTTATTTTACCTATTTAATATTTTCTTTACAGTAACTAAACTTCATTTTTTTAACCCAGATACTAATTTGACAGGTGTCAATGTCAAATTTCTACCCTAAAAAAACGCAAACACAAAAGACTTAAATGTCAGATCAGTATCTGGGATACAAAAAAACTTTATTTCTTATTAATTCATTTATTTTAATGCATGTTTGTAAATATTAATGTAAATAATTAATAGTCGTTATATGTCGTTTATAGTCGTTGTATTTTTTATTATGTTAACTTTATACTAACAAATAAATTCGATTTATGTTTTCTTTCTTTCTTTTATTTTTGTTTCAATCCTTATTGCTGTTCTGTCTGTTCTCATTCTCTTTTATTTAGAGGAAACGTGGTCGTTGGCATTCATTCCATACTAACGTATTCCTCTGTTTTCTCCCTGGTTAATGATGTTATATTCTGTCCAATAGGTTAACCGTTTTTAGACGGATCGAAATAGTGAGCAAGTATTTATTTTTTTGTCAAAACTGATACACGTACGGTATTATAATGTCTGTAAGAAGTCTGAAAGACAATAAAGGCAGTTTATATATTTATTTTATCACGCATTTTAAAGTTAACTTTTACGTAATCTGGAATAGTTACGTGCAAAGGCAGTTGTCAAAAAACGGTTAACCTAGTGGACAGAGTATAAAATATGTTTTTAAAGAATAATGTATAATTGTATGTCTGTCAGTGCCATGTCCCTATGTTTTGTTTTTTGCAACTATATATTTATAAATAATACATAGGGGCATGGCAGTGGCGGATATTATACAGGGTTATTTGTAAAACACCAACAACCTCTTAAGAGGTCATTGTACTCATCATTATGAACAACTTTTACTATAGGACCAGACCTGAAATCGCGAAAAAAAAATCAGCTGCTCCCTATATTTTGACGAGTTATGCGAACACAAATGTAGGGAACAGCTGATTTTTTTTTGCGATTTCAGTTTTGGTCCCATAGTAAAAGTTGTTCATAATAATGAGTACAATGACCTCTTAAGAGGTTGCTGGTGTTTTACAAATAAACCTGTTTATTTTAAAAAAATATTTGACCGCGTTTCCTCGTAAATGTTAGTCTTACTGTAATTTCAGTCTTCTACTGTGTTTAGGTTTCGTTACCTCGGCTCCTACATACTTACTTTTCTCTTCCAACATTGTAACCAGAGAATGACATCATTGTTTTTGAAATTAGTCTTTGATTGTCTAATATTCGTATATTTTTGTAGTCTGTAATTAAAATTATGATTACAATGTAAAAGTTTCTGCTTCATCTAGTTTAAAAAGTAAGACAATCAAAAGCTAGAATTTGGGGTAGAGTTAAAGGAAAAATATTATTCTACTGTGGGTTCACGACAGTGCAAATACGTGCCCGCGTTTGTGACTGTTACGCTCATTGACATAAGGTTCAATATGACGTGTGCTCCTGAAATAAAATGAGTATTCCTAACTTTCTGCTTGACTTCGTTTGTTTTGCTCTCCTTTCTTGTGACGTGGCCTTTTTTTGTCAGTTCTGCTAACAAAACAACACATCGTAACCAACACCAATGTATCAAGCGATTTTCACCATTAATCCGCAGGACGCAGAGGCTAAACTCGCTCAAAGCCAGCTGGAGTTGGCTCTGGCTGCTCAAGATGGTCAGCGACAGGTCATACAGGCGCTCAATGATCAACTGGCAAGGCAGCTTGATGAGCTGGTGAGTGAACAAACTGTTTTTATAAACTTCTAACCAATATTGGACAAGGCTGGCGAAAACTAGTACTAGTGCAATTACTTTAGAATAAGAGATTTATGGAGTTAATCAAAAGATGAATGATTAATTGATAAAGTGAAAAGCGGCATGTGATCATGTTTTGTTCCGATTTGTTCGTCCTTTATTGGTTGAATGTATGATCACCTATTTCTGACAAAGTACGGCGGTAGACTATCAATGAATCTAGCTCAGTTTTGTGCAGTCAAATAATGTACATGAGCCTCTAAATTGGTGTTATTTTACGCTTTGATATTATTTATGAACTGATTGACTGCTGATTCGATTTAATATAATTAGGTGCATCTACACCTAAGTTACTTTTTGTAGTCCTTGTTGCCCACTGAGAGCACCGTAACGAGTACGCCGTATGGGCGTACACACGTACGGTGCGGCGCAGCGTTACTGTGGTGGCGCGGTGGGCGATGTGTGATGTGCGGCCACTGCAGCGCGGCGCTGCGCCGGCCGAGCCGCCCCGCACGTCGTGCCCCGCACGTCGCTAACGTAGTTCCACAAAAAGTTACTTTAGTGTGGATATACCTATTGGCAAAATCTCGTGTTCGAAGCAAAAACCCACCTTCCTACATCCACAGAGCACGATCCACCGCGAGATCAACTCGGCGCTGCAGACATGAGACGCGGCCCCCGCGCCCGCGCAGTACGCGGGGTACGCGGCGCCGGCGCACGCGCAGCACGCGGCGCTGGGCGCGCAGGCGCAGTACGCGCAGCAAGCGCAGTACGCGCAGCAGGCGCAGTACGCTCAGCAGGCGCGCCGCCTGCCGCTGCTGCTGCGCGGGCCCGAGCCCGCCTACGTCACGGTGAAGGCCAAGAAATGAAGAGTGCTCTCGGTATTTCGCAAGGTGCACGAGTTTTTTTAAAGTAATGGGGGGAGTCGGTTGTGTTTTGTCTTTGACTTTGGGAGTCAATGTGTGGAGTATAGATACTTGATTGAAGATTTGTACTGATCTCCCAGTAAAAGTATGCGCTTCGATAAAATTATCGTCTATTTTCGGAAAAACGAACGCGCGATTATGAGATCTAATATAGAGCCGTTACAACCATAGTAGGTGCACAAAACTTAGAAACTTTGCCTCTTTTGAGGGTTACTCTGTGGTGCAACGTTCGTACTAATTCGGAAACCCGAAGATTACCGAACCGCATACCTTTTCTGATATATAATCTGTATTTGAAATGCTCGTTCATTCGAAAATATAATGTTATTATGTTGTGTCACTTTATGGATTCTTTGATAGTGTTTTACGATGGTACTGCCGTCGACGTGTCTGCCATTTCCATGTATGATTGGAGTGTGAAAGTGATGATTATAAAGTATCCCTTTTTTATGCCAAATAACGTGTAAACGAGCATTGCAAATAATATGTGCGTGCGTTAATCAAATAATGTACAAATCAAGTATCTATATTGTTTAAAATTTTCTGTACGTATACGTAGTTAAAAACCAATACTTTGTTCAACAACAATCACATTTTATTTTGAATGAAATAAAGTCATTTGTGTCATTTTTGTAACATTTATTTGTTTGATCTGCGTGTTCAGTTACTACAATCTGTCAAATGTCTTTAATAGATTTTCAACTTTATTGCTAACGCATTGGGTTCAGGGTTGATTGGGGAAATTTGACATTTTTGGGTAGCTTGATGTACTGGCGTCTGTACAGAAAGTTGGAAACTACACACTGACACCATTACAAAATTATTTCTTAGGGTGGATTAGTCAGCTTATTCAGTTGGGTTTCAAATATTATGAAAATTCCGTTTGTATAATATAATCAATTTTCTCGTTAAATCTACGTGGAAATAGACGTAAAATTAAATTAACTGACATTATTCTGATGTTTACTGTTTCAAGTATATTTGAATATTTCTTCCGAGACTTATAACTGTTTGAAAGATTGTATGCGTTTTATCACGAAGTAGTCGGTACTGAAAATATACTGCAAAATTATTTCGCTATGATAGCCAATCAGGAAGGAGCTTTATGATGCCACGACATTGATTTGCCAATGGCAAACGTTCCTTACTTCCATACTCTGAAAATGTACGTGTATACCTTTCATATTAACTACTTCGTGTAAGTAAAAAGATGATAAATTAAACTTAAAATATCTTCGACTTGAAAGCAATAAAATCGCAATCTTTACAAGCAATAGTGCGAACAACCGACACACACCCTTCGATGTTAATAAAATCATCGATAACTTATCTTTAACTAGGGCACATCACTATTATTGGTTCCACCGATATGTATCGATAAGAGAGTAATTAAATATTACCACTATCTTGTTATTTGTTAAAGTAATGTCATCACGGAAATTATTAACTGAAATGAACAAGTTTTTGAACATGTCTTGAACAATTAGGCCACTGGTTTCAATAGAAAGAGAACAATTAGGTCACTTCAATAAAGACCAATGAGGTTACATTTCAACACGATTCAGAGGTTTCTTCGGCTACCTTCGTCATAGCCTGATTTTGCTGAAACCAAATGTACTACGACGACTACAAAAGAAAAGCAATTTTATATCTTTACACTAAGGTTTAAAATCGATCGGTCTATTAAAAAAAGGTGGAGTCTCTGACTAGTTTTTTACTGTAGAATCAATAATTCACAAACTTAGTCCTATCGAGTTTTATTTACCAACGTATACATTTATAAAGCGGGCGAATGTTGAATACTAGCTAGAGACAAACTCGAAACTACAACCATTTACAGGCCCTTTTGAATTGTCAAAGAGTCGGTCAGTTAGTCAGAAAGTTGAAGCTAGTTGCCCATTTCAAAGCGTAGTAGGTTCCTATGGAGAAGAACGGGCAAGAAACTCCGCGGACACTCTTTTAAATTGTGTGTTATTTATTAAAATCTCCAATTACTATCATTACAGGTTATACCTAATGCGATATCGTGTTCTTAAAATTAAATAGAATATGTGGTTATGGTTACAATATATTAGTAACACCATTAATGATCTAGCGGTTCTCTTTCTAAGCTATGTATTATCCGATCTCACTATAAACTATGGTATTAAAACTTACTGTTTCATGTTTCGTGGACGATTTCATTGCATTTTGTTTAAAGCGGCAATATTACTCTGAAGTCCGATCTCATTCCATTATTGCTCATAGCGTTTGTAAATTTTATCGATATCGATAGTGTCTTAAATCTATTATATCGAAACGATTACATCGATATTAGAGCTATGTTCGTACTTTAATCCGAATTGACGTTTATGTCCAAATTGTACATCACTACGGGAATTTTAAACCCAATAAATTGTATTATGCATTAAACAAATCGGTATCACAGGAAAGTCGATCATCAAGTCATCAAAAACAGTCATATTCTCGAACAATTTCCCATGACAAAAGCAGATCATTTTCGTTTCAAACAAAATATAAACTCCATTGCGAAGTTTGGGCACTGAATAAAGCGGTCTGTTTGAAATGAGCGCTTGAAGCGAAAACCTAACGATGTATGAAATTGAATGACGTCATCTCATAATATCTTTGTAGAAAGTTCACGGTTTGAGGAAGGTACCTCTAAAGTTAATATGTCGAGTATGAGGGAGCGAGTTCCAAGTGTTCTTTGTAAAGATATTTCATTGTTTTAAGTTAAAGTTCTGCCAAAGGGCAAACGATGGCCGCCTTTTTTCCGTGTGCGGGATTCTGGATCCGATATGATCGACAATTATATTTGGAACGGAAACGGCCATATTTTTTTTTTAATAAAAAAGAAAATTTGCCGCGCTCTTTTAATTTTTTTTTAAGAAACCATTTTATAGCTTTTGAAATTAATAAAATAAATCCGCTCCTAAATAAAGACTATTCCAATTACACTGCCATGCCATATACCTACGACGCCAAATCGACCGCCAAACTTAAAACCATCGAAACGACAACATTCGGTGCGAACCGGTGCTTACAGAAATAACTATTTTAACAAACATTAATTTCCCATAACGCTTCTAGCGATAATTGCGTAACACAAAAACAAAAAAATTGCAATGCGTTGTTTACGTTGTTGAACAAAATATTTTTTCTAACATATGATGCAATGGATTAGAAATTTCCTTCAAAATCCTCGGACTGCGAAAGAAAGTGTGTTACGCAATTTGCAGGGCAGTACTATAAAGTATTAATAGTTCCGTCTCTCTCGCGCACTGGAATCATGATGTACTTTACCACATCATAATACGGCACCAGGCTGTTGAATTACCCAATGCATCGATATGTTAAAAATAAAAAAAAACTGAATATACAAAGAGTGCAAACTACGATAGTTTTCGCCCTTACCGCGTTTCACAGTGAACAAAATATACGTGTGACACTCCATTTGTTAAATACTCTGTGTTTTGTGTAAACGCAATGGTCATTCCCTCATCTCTTAGATTAATATATTATGACATTTATCAACCACGTTTATGTCCTTCATAAATGTTTATTGATAGTTTTTGAGTCAATTCGAGTCAGTGATGTCGACCCACCCTTATCTAAATGTAAATATGTTCGAAAATCGTGTAACCCCACGATTCAATGCCAAAAAATAACTAATTTTATTATTAAAATTAATGTATATTTTAAAAGTAGATTTTTAATATTATATTATTGTGTAAGAAAACTGGTTGCACGGTGAAATACCGAATTAAAAATATATAAAAAAAAAATGTAACTCTTGATTTCGATATTCGCCTGATATATTATGATGATATAGTCGACAGGCTGTGCCATGTCTTAGTGTATGTGTGTATATTGAAATATTCCCTAATTAATAATATATTAAAATATAAAACAATCGGCTAATAATACGCCTCGTCGGTCCCTCTCTCCTGTACACGTCAGGCCGATGCGCATAGGCATCCGGGAAGGGATTTTAAAACAATGAATATTAAAAGCTTCGATTTAAAAGTTTTTGAAAGCGTTAAATTTAAAAATATTACGTAGTATGTAAGTGTATGTATTTTCCCCATGAGTGAAGTTTACCGAATATTTGTTCTGTTTTGATATGTGAGCGATTTTTATTGTTGTACTGTGCATTTCTTTTCGTCTCGAATACATTCTCCAATATTTTAATATGTTAAGGTTGATATTTTTTGTATGTTCTGACTGAGGATCACAACATGGAACAGTATTACCCTAGAAGATTTAAAATAAGATTGCCTGAGCTTCCTTAGTACTACTATACGACTGATAAAACACACTCGCGACTGAAAAAAATCAAGATCAAAAGTCATTCCATCAAACTAGGCTGACTATCAGCACTTTTTTTAACATCAAAATTACATAAGACAGTCCCCCAAAACGCCCGCCCTTCACCACTTCCTAGTACTTTATTTAGCTGGGAAGAAGTGGCTGATGGTAGAATGAAAGCTGAATATTCTTCCAACTAGTCAAACTCAGCAGCACATTTTTGTATAGGTAAACATTCTTTTTCTGTCTTCCCTGGTTAAGTTGGCTTGAAATTATATATTGTTTAGAAATTGCAACGTTTTCAGGGTAGAGATGTCTTGGCGTACCTAAATAAATTCTTGATAACATCGTGTGATCTTCAGTGAGAACATAACTTCAACATAAATATTCCTATGGTACATTAGACTTATGAACATTTCTTTAACTTTCCTACTGTGTAGGTGTATTCTATTAATATAATATTAAATGATAATTATTAAATTGTAACGGTAAATTCCAATCTCGATGATTTTTAATTAATATATTGAATATATTCATCCTTAGGTGTAAGATGTTTAGTGAGTCGCGCAAAATTATTTTGTTATAATTATATTATTTTATAAAAATCAGGCAAATTGTTATTTAAATAGAAAATGCCAATCTTAATAGTTCCTTAGAATCATAATTTCCGAAAAAATATAAAATAATTATTATAAATGTAAAAAATAAAATAATTTTGCGCGAATAAATTATGTATGAAAAAAATAATAGATAA
Source organism: Apamea anceps (assembly GCA_951799955.1). NCBI lineage: Eukaryota > Metazoa > Arthropoda > Insecta > Lepidoptera > Noctuidae > Apamea > Apamea anceps. Next base: position 970,937 of record OX637524.1, on the reverse strand, counting down.
AAATCGTCACCAATATCCGTCTAACTCCCAAACGTTGACGTAGAAGTTAATTTCGACTTTATTTGTATTTGTTTAAGTTTTAAATTCGTTTAAAAACCCTGTAATTCATAGATCCCTTAGCAAATTAGTGATTACACTTTGACAGATAATATCGTCTGCATATAATGTTTTTTGAGAAATTACTTCTTTATTATTAATTTTTTTTTTATTGTTAAATATGTATTTTTTCCTGTCTTAGATTTTAATTTGTGTTCATCGAAAGCATTTAATTTTTCGGAAAAAAAGCTAGTTTTTTCAGTCATCGCAAACGATAATTATCTGTCAAAAACCTTGAAAAAAAAAATTGAAAACAAAATGATATCATTAAAAAGGCTGAGGACACAATTTTTAAGATATACAATGTCTTCTAAACAGGGTAAATTTCATTTACTGTTGCGTGGATTTTTAAATAGTGGTCGTTGTTATTCGATTTTTACTCTTTGTCATACAACATACACTTTCCGTAGCTCTTTACAATTTGTTCTCTAAAACGTGCGGCGAATATACACGTCACATGGTGTGACGTCACAATGTATCGGTAGTTTTATCAAACAATATTATATACTCTCTAAACTTCAACAATTACCTTTATTTCTTTATAAAACTACATGAACAATTTAATTTCGTAGTTAAATAAATACATACATACATACATAATATGAACGTAACCGAAACAAAAGGACTCTTAGCAGGTGGTGTTCTGTAGTTTCAGCCTGCCCCCGTGGGAAGAAGGCGTCAGTTTATGTATGTATGTATAAATACATAGCTATAGTAGTAAATAACGTTTTAATTATAGACACAGTATTTATTTGTACATGTAAAAAAATCTGTTTATCGAATAGATAAAAATTTAGTAGAAAACCGAAGGATCTGTTGGATTATAAGAAATGTAATATAAAATTAGATAATGTTTAAGTGTTATTCCCGTTTAATTTGTAAACCGAAGATGTTGAGTGTGACTACATATAAATAACATTTATAGTATAGATAGTTATATATGTACTATATCATAGTCGTTACAATAGATGAGATTATAATTTTAAATGTATCTTGGCTGGGAGATGACATTTTTGTTTTTCAGTGGACAATAATTTCGGCCCGATGTGTACTGCCCACCGATTACCACGTAGTGTGCTAATTCTAATCTGTCAACTTTGACTTTTGATCGCGGAGTAAAAACAAATGACTGCAGTCTGGCCGTCGAGATAATGCGTTCCTGGGGGCTTACCACCAGCTCTTATAGCAGGGCAGAAGTTGAACTGCACTGCTTTTTTGTTCTATGACTTGGTACAAAAAAGCAGTGCAGTTCAACTTCTGGTCTGCTATAAGAGCTGGTGGTAAGCCGATACCCGTCAGTGCTACAATTCTAGTAACTAATAAAGATCAAATTCGCAAAACACATATTCGTTTATGTAAAACTTCAAACAATTTCCCTCGACGGCCGAACTTTCATTTAACGCCATCTAGCGGTCAGAAGGTGAAAGTTTTGTGTTTGTCTCGGGACGTAAGTATTGGTCACTTGATATTGTTGTATGGTAATCGCATTATAGTTTTAATTGTAATTTATTCAATATGAATTGTTATAGTCTGCGTTGCATTTGATAAAAGGAGATAGTATTTTAACGAAGTTACGAAGTGGGTAAGGAGAAATTGACAAAGTTTTATTTATTTTAATATTTTAAAGGAGTTTGAATGAGATTAAAACGGACAAAAATACGTTGTTTTTTGAATTATTTAATTAAATGAGCTTGTCTCGAATTTATAAATGACCTTCCAAATATTGTAGCTATTTATTTAGAAGAAAAAAAAAACAACTTTATTTATTTTAGCTTTTGCGAATTAATTTTCTTTGTCCCTCATACTAAAATGTATTTTGTCTTATTTACAAATAACTTAGTATAGAGCAATAGAGGGCGTTATTAGGTTAGCTTGAGGCTGACATCAGACTTCTTATTAGTTGATCTCAAATCTCATGACCCGCTGAATGTATTAAAAGGGGTGTTGCAATTTCCTTTAAGTTGATATTTAACTTGAGCCAATATGAAAATTACTGTTAAGCAAATGTCAACTTTAAAGGCATCTTTTAAGATCGATTTCAGAATGACAATAGTTTTGGCAGCCATAAAGTTAATAGCGATGAATATTTTACTGTAGGTACTGGACTTAAGGTTCTTTTTGGTTTATTTTCAAGTGCAGCGCAGACTAACTATGTGTACTACGTTATATCTTCCATTAGAGCAGTAGTCGCTGTGAGCTGAGTATGCATATTAAACAATAAATAAATACAATATGGATTTCAATAAAGAGTTTTATTTAAATAATTCTTCTTTTCGAGTCGATGGCAAAAATATAAATATTTTATTATTTTACATGAGTTGCGCCCAGTAGGTGTTCACGCCAATCGCGGCTTCAGTGGCGTTTTTAGGTGCTCAGAGGTGCAGGTGTATGCACACTTTGGACACTGCGACGCAGGGGACATGGGCCTACTTGGGTCTCCAGTCGATTGACTGCTTTCCATACAGCCCACTGCAGGGTCTCACTCATATCCGGCACCCTAATTGCGTAACACACGATCAATCGGAATCGGTTTCATTTTGACAGTTCAACAACATTCATTGCGTTATTTACGTGTTGAGCAGACAAATTTTTCGAACTTATGAAGCAATGGATTAGCAATTTGCTTCAAAATGATTCAGATTCCGATTGATTGTGTGTTACGCAATTAGGGTGCGGGTCGCAAGTCATATTCGAGTGGCAGGTCACGTCCGGTCCGGGTGCTAGGGCCCGTCCGGGAGGCAGGTCCCGTCCGGGTGGTAGGTCCCGTCCGGGTGGTAGGTCCCGTCCGGGTGGTAGGTCCCGTCCGGGAAGCAGGTAACGTCCGGGTGGCAGGTGATGTCCGTATGGCAGGGCGGGTGCTCCTGGGGCTGGACGAAGCTCACCTTTGGTGGTTGGTCTGGAATGGCCTGAGTGCAACGAAGAAAGCTTTCCGATATAAACCTTATTCAGGGCAAGTACCAATGTGACTTTAATATTTCTTATGTGCTTTCCGAGTTATCTTTGACATTACGAACATCCGTGAAGGAAAAAAGCGTGAGGAAACCTGGACTTACAGTTAATGTAAACCTGAACTCACCCAACCGCGTGCCTTCTCTGTATGAGAAGAGGCTTTTGCACTGCCGTGAGATAATAATAGGCTGGCTATTTTTTTTTTAAATCCTTTTTATCGCGTAAAACAAAAGAAACTGGTGTTTTATGCTACTTTGACACAGGTACCCTCTATGAGCATTTCTTTTTTTGTAACAAACTCAAAACATCACGCTTGTATTTGCAAAAGGGTAGGACAGAGATAAATGGTAGGAATGGAAGGAAGGGTTGGGTTGGGTAGCTTATGGAAATACTTTCAATTATCTGAATGACCTACTAATACAAGTCTCGGTGATAGCAAAATTCGATCTTACATATGATTGAATTTTGCTATCAATTCTCAATAAAATATGTCAATAAGTACATAAAATATATTATGCAGATATTTATTCAAAGGACTACGTGTCTTAATTCCTTGATCTACGTAATACAATAATAGAGAAAAACCATCGCACAAAGTGACATTAATTTCAGTTCACAAAGGCACATTTGATAAACTATAATTTACTTTACAAAATCCTATTATTCTACTAATATTATAAATGCGAAAGTTTGTGAGGATGGATGGATGGATGTTTGTTACTCTTTCACGCAAAAACGACTGCACGGATTTGGATGAAAGGCAGACATATAGTTTATAACAAGGGTTAACTTAACACAGGATACTTTTTATCCAGATATTCCCAAGGGATCGAAACTTATGCGGGTGAAACTGCGGGGCGCTGCTAGTCGTCTATAAAGTTAACTATGACTGAATATCTTCACTCTATCATGCTAAATGTCAGAAAGTATTTCAAGAATCCGACAAGTCACGTACTCTCAACCAAACCAGTTTCACAAATCCCGAACGGAAAAACACTCGTAACAAAACCATAAAAAAAAATCCACATCAAAGTTTCAGCGAAGTGTGAAAAATTTCCACCGCACTAAACGGAATGGCTTGCATTTTTTATCATCGTTTTATTTCATCTGCCTCGCCGAACAAATCCTAATCCCATAAGCAAACAGAGGGAACGTGACAAAAAATTTGGAAAAACAGCTGAACACGCGAAAATTTTTGAAACGTCGTAAGGAACCACAGATAACGCATGAATTTCGGGTATTCGGCATCGATTTCCCAGGGCGCATGACAGGATTCCCGCCATTTCGTCAGTACCGGGCCAGGGCTCACGTGACACGCACGCGAGCCGCGATCGCGTCACCGAAAATAATAAAATGAATAAAATCTAGTGAATCTAACAGAAATTTGACAGTGGTTGCACTTAATTTTGCGTTAAACTTGAAATTGGTTGATCTTCGAAGGTGTCTGCTCGAAAAAGGATCGTAGCTAGATTGTTTTCGGTGAGTTTTTCACTTATTACAAATCGATATATTCGGGAATATAAATTGTCTTCAATGAACGTAATATTATCCAGACTTTCCTTTAATATTTTGCAGTCTATCGATCCATTCAGCTCAATAAGAGAATTTTTGGTTTCATTGCGTTTTATTTCTTTAAATTCTGAGTTCGATTTATTTAGTAGAATAAACATTGTGTACGTGTTTTAAGTTCTCTTTTTTTTAGCTGTTTTTTGGCAAAAGTATTTTCATATTTTTCTCAATATTGCCTACTATCTACATTTATATTTTAAACGTCCACTACATTCTTTGAGCTGTGTTACTGGCCCGAGCAATCACTCCGATCTTACTATGATTGGAAACAAAAGATCTTTTCCAGAATCTTTCGCTTTTCTTCACAACAATTGCGAAAGAGTTTCTGTATTTTTTCTGGCAAATTTGGGTCACAATGGAAAAATTACGCGAACACGTTCATACATAATGTATTAAGACTTACTCCAGTGAGATGTTTTAACACGTTTTGTTTCTTTTATGTAAATGTAAAGTGGGAGCTACCTACGGGGAGAATTTTAAATAACTGAATTCTGAATTTGACATTTGAATTTTTGTTTTGTCAAGCACTATGGTTTTTAGCACCCAAAACGTTGAGAAATGGGCAATGTTTGGACGAGGAAACTAATTTTACCGATAGGAAAACCCGAAGTTAATTATGTCAAATCTGCTCGTAAAATTATCATGCTAAAATGGCTCTATTTATGACCGCGCCAAAATTGGATGCTAGAGAAAAGACTTGAATGCAAATTTTCGTATTAATGATGCAACATCAGTTCTGTCGTTTTGAATCTTTATTATTGTTTAAACAAACATTTTTTTACCTCATGTATGAATGATGATATAGCTAGAAAGGAGGGCGACTACCGAGATGACGACGAATAGAGAAGTTGGAAGAAAGGAATGTTGCTCTAACCCTAAACAAATTGGGATAAGGGCAGGAGAATGATGTTTTTTTTTTTAATTAATCCGTAATGTTACAGAGTTTTATTTTCACATTAAACCTGCCAAACTGCAAAGTAGTTTGTCGGCAGTAGGTTCTCGTGGATACTACACGAATCTTTGTTTAACTAAACATTTAAATGAACTCTACGTTAAAACTATGAGTATCTACGTTAAGACTCGTGCGTGAATGATGATGATTTACTTCAGCGAGAGAGTTTCCCAAACCAGACCCATAAAAGGTGAAATTTCATAGAAACGTCACCGTCATCCAATTAAATAATTTCGTAAAACAACACAGGTTTGTAGTGGAACTTATTCAGGAAAGGGAAACCGGTCATCTCGTTCAGTGTTTTCCCCAAATGAGTCTGCAACGAGACTGGAGACCGCAAACAGTATTGGTTGACGTGACTTAGGTATTAATCTGACACTGATTAAAAGAACTGTATACCTACCTGCATCGTATTACCCAGTAACTGGGTTATGGAGGTCAGATAGGCAGTCGCTCCATGTAAAATACTAGTATTCAGCTACATCCGATTAGACTGGAAGCCGACCTCAACAAAGTTGGGAAAAGGCAGGCAGATGCTGATGATGACACCTACCTGCATAGTGTTCACGAACATTTGTCAGGTTGTCGAACCGTGAAATAACACATTTTCAATGACTAATTTGCCTTGCTTCCGAAGTCCCGACAGCAAATATCATTCTGTCGGAAGAATAGCGGTCGTGTATTTGATTTCAACTGACAAAAATGTCGGGTTCTGGATTCATTTATTTATTCATTTAAACTTCTCGCATAAAATAAGGTACAAGGGCGGGCTTAATAAGGCGGATTTATGAACAGTCTTTAGAGGACTATTTTGATAACATTGATTGATGTTCGATTTGGCACGGAGAGAGAGAGGTATCGAACGGTGGTGAATAACTATGCTGACTTGAAATATATTTTGTAACAAAGAGAAGAGGCAAAGGAATATTTCAAATTGATTGAATACTAGTGCAGATGCACGAGTACCTATTCAATCAATTTTAAATAATAAGTTGTATGGTATGTTGTGCATACTGTTATGTTTTCAAAAGCTTTAGCAAAAAAAGCTTGATTATGATTCTACGAATTCTTGCAACAGAACAGAATTGTCTGCAGAATAACCTCGTAGGTTTATTGCCTACCCTCTTTGTCAACCTTGCAATTGCTCCGACACGAAGATAAAATCGCACATCGTTGCGTTTACAGTTTATTGCTTTCGCTGAAGATTTAAGAAGTACTTGCGACGCTCGCTCGACGATTTATGTAGGTATACCTAACCTATAATAATATATCAAGGCTTTTTTTTGGTGTCAAACCATAACTATCACGCCTGTATCACGCGAAGAGTTGGGCAGTGTTGTGTAGTAAACCCTCATTTCGCCAGTTACGTTTAAGTCTTTTGTAAAAGTATTATTTACGTGAAAGTTCGTGTGGATGGATGGATGGATGTTTGTTACTCTTTCACCTAAAAACTACTGAACGGATTTGGATGAAATTTGGCACACAGATGGTTTATAACCAGGATTAATATACTTATAGGATACTTTTTATCCCGATATTCCCACGGGATCGAAATTTATGCGGGTGAAACCGCGGGGCGCAGCTAATATTACTATAAAAATCTAGCATATACACATAGCTTAACTTGAAGAGCTGTTTCATAAAAACAAAAGTTACCTAAGTAACGAAGATTTAAGGCGAACTGCAGGAAATGTATCCGGTCACTCTAATTAATGAGAATTTAAGAGAAAGGAGAGGAAACGCCTGTTATTTGTTATTTTAGGGGTTCAGAAAGGTCGTTTATCCTTCCAAGTTGTAATAGGTGTCTTTATAAAGACGAGTTGCAGAATTATGAGATTCTTGTAGCAATATTAAAAGAGTTCGCGAGCAATAAGGATCTATCCGATGATTTCCCGGGGGCTTGCAGATGGCATTCGTTTTTGTCAACTCGAAAATTGTGAAATTGTTTCACGTATTTTGTGTTGATGAGCTTTCAAGAAGGGAATTTATAGTAGTGTTTCACGTCCACTTGACGCACGCGTATACCTACGTCAAAAAATGGCGCTAACTACCGTCAAACCAAAAAAAGCGTTGTTTCAAGTTACATTTACAAAATGTACCATCATTATTTTGTTTTGTTGCGTTAACCAACCGTTTGAAACAACCGGCCTTTAATCTATAGCCGTTTCTTAACAAAGCATAAATATCATGGTCTTTTCTTTCAAAGTTTACAGAAGACGGTCAAGGGGATAAGATCATCATCATAATTCTCTAAGTATCTTCGGAAATGAAATAATATGTACGAAATATTTATTAGGGTACCAATTGCAATTTACAAGCTAACACTACAATAACAAAATTATATCCTAACTTAACTAAAACTATTCACAAACTAAAATATAGCGGCAAAAAATTTATCCGCATCGCTGTCGACTGGTAGTGTACTCAAGAGACTGGCGGCATTACCTCGTTATATGGAAATGTTTATCCTCTGACCAAGGTAAAAGTCAGCCCTTGGGTCACGGGAAGTGTCAACCAGCCGTTTCGAAATTTCCTTAACCACGGCCATTTCCACGAGGGTTTCAACCCCAAACGGCTCGAAAATATAATTACCGATAAGGTTATTATACTTACGCCGCTTGAGGTTTTCCGCAGCCGCAGCAGCAGCGTAAGCACAGCACGCCGTGTGTAGCCTTCTAGGTATCCTAATTTATTTGGGGTCGGCACAACATGTCTTTTTCTCCCATACTTCTGTCCTAAAGTTTTCAGAAGATCAAGTTTAAATATCTGGAGGATAAGCAGTACAGCTTTCCTGAATCGGTATCTAATGGAGACAAATGGTGACGTTATGGAATTTCCCTTCGGAACCATGGGTGGCCCCTATTTAACAGTTGACGTTTACGATCCGAGAAATGTAATAAAATATGTCCGACTCTGTATAGCTATAGAATTAAATGAAACGGCATAACTCGTCGTGATGTATTCACATACATAAAGTTGCGTCTTTTTCTCGAGGGGGGAAGGCAGAACTCCAAAACATCACTGCTATAATCTCAAGGTACTCCTTTTGCTTCGTTTACGTTAATGTTGAAATGAAATTGTTTAAGTCAAAGAATATTCTGTAAATAGAATATCGGAATCACTTTGACAAGTCATATTATTTTAAAAATAAAAAATCCCAATTGAGGTCGGCGTTTCCTCTCTGACTACTCTGAGAAGAAAAGCCGAGATAAACTCAGAGATCACAGTCTCTTTTAAAGTCCTATATATATAAGATAATCTTAGTCAGATAATGTGAAGACTATGTAGATTGATGTCCAGTCAGTGCAAGCATTTGTCTGTAATCGTGTAGCTCAACTCAGAAGTTGAGGAGCTCAACATATATTTGGTCATACACGCACGCCGGTTGCGAGTAGGTACGTTGATCGTTCTGAAGACCATCTATATAATAAATTAAAGCTTAAGAGTTCGTTTGTTAGAACGGGCTAATCTCTGGAACTACCAACTTCTCTTGTAAAATTATTTTTGCATTTGATATCTCAAAAATTCTCGATGAATTTTGGGCCTATATTTAAGATCACGCTACGACCCTTAGGAGACGAGCAATAAGAAAAAAAACCAGAAAGAAAGCTAAGCGAAAACGAAGTAATAGCACGGGCTGGCGATGCGATGCGACGCGGTAGGTCGGGGGAGAGGGAGTTATACAAAAGAATTTGTTATTTCAGTAGGTAGGTATGTCGTGTACCTTACGACTTCCACGCGAACGAAGTAGCGGGCACAAGCTGGTCACCAATAAGGAAAGATTATCGTGATAAATTCGTTCGTGCGACGCTGATCCCTTAGTCCCTTCAAACATTTTCTTTCGCAGTTTAGGTACATATTCTATTTCTTGAAAATTTTAAGTCTATATCGGAGACTTCCTTTGCCAATCTTCCCATGGCCCTGACTTGTGGAAGTGGAGATAAATAAAATGCTAATGGTTGGCAATGGCAAGCGTCCAACACGCTAGTACCATGAGTCTTATGCGGTTTGTTTGAAACTACTACAGTCGATCGTTTTTAGACGTTTCCTTAAATGCATACAGTATTTGCTTTTGTTCTTCTTAGCGTGTCGATGGCAATTCATCTGCCTGCCTTTTCCCAACTATGTTGTGGTCAGTTTCCAGTCTAACCGGATGCAGCTGAATACCAGTATTTTACATGAAGCGACTGCTTATCTGACCTCCACAACCTAGTTACTGGGTAATACGATACCCCTTAGTAAGACTGATTGTCAGACTTTCGGGCTACTGACGACCCGTAACGACTCTCAAAAATACATGAATGACAGCCGGGACTAACGGCTTAACGTGCTTTTCGAGGCACGGAGGGGTCTTGGTATGTGAAGATGGTCACCCATCCACGGAGCAACCGCGGCAAGCGTAGCTTAACCTGATCGATCGACCCGAGGGGCTGTTATTGCTTAGCCACTTGTAAAAATACAAATAGATTTTTTTAATTTGTCCAGCACAAATTTCAGAACACGAATAGCGTTTGCTGACGTAGATATTAAGCCATTTGCTCTTAAAACCACAACTCTCACAACTCTTACAACGTCATCTATCTATATCTATACTTATAATAAATCTGTAGAAGTGAAAATTCTGTACATTGAAAATATCAAAAAAATAAATGGCAGGGGGTGTTACTAGACCGACACCGAACCCAAAAATATGATTACAAAAATTTTTGTCTGTCTGTCTGTCTGTCTGTTTGTTCAGGCATCACGCAAAAACTACCGGTTTGATTACGATGAGGTATAATTATTCTTTAATATCCTGGGCACCACACTGGGTACTTTTTATCCCGGAAAAGTATATACAATAAAAAACAAACTTAATTTTGCGGTTCGATCCCTAGACCGATTACTGTACCAACCGCAAATAATAAGTTTGTCGTAGGTTACGTCACCCGCAGTATCATCTGTGCGACCTTTTTATTCCTTTTAGTTTTTAGAGTTATTTAGGTTTAATTTTATAAGTCGTATGTATAGATTTTAATTTTAAAGTATAGGTAGTATATTTGATAATGTACGTAGTGACCGTAGGTTATGTTATAATACTGTTAGGTAGGATTAGTCATTCGTATAGATATTAGTTTTTAGGGATTTTGCTTATTTATTGAGTTTAGATTAGTTATCATCAGAAATAGGTTTATTTAGGTAGGTTATTTTTTTTTAATTAGGTAGGTAATTAGGTAAAGATATCATATAGGTACCCTCTTAATCACCACTAATGAGACACAATTGGTTTTCTATTGTAATTAGCCACAAAGGGCCCGCGAGATGGATGGCATCCTGGGGAAGCACATACATTTTATCCTGTTAGCACGTTCCCGTGGGGTAATTTCCGACATCCACGCGGGCGAAGCCGCGGGCAGAAGCTAGTGAATAAATAAATGTATGCAGAGTAAAATTATTATCTACGATTACAAAACGTTGTGTAGTTTCGACCTGGAAAAAAGGCTCGAAGTTTATGCATGGTATTCAAAACTATTTTAGAGCGTTTTCAGACGGCACACAATCGGTGGCCGGTTTTTTGTAAGAGCTAAATGAAACAGTATAGGTACTGGGCGGAAAAAGATCCATCACACAGCCGTCAACTACGTATTCTGTACGTCAAACTAAATAACATTGCGTAAAAATAATTGCTGGGAAACTACTTTTATTTTTGGTGTGAAAATTTTCTGTTTGCGGTAGTGCGCTGTGTAACACACGCAAAACATTGTGCTTATGGGTGCGTGTAACGGTACAGGGGCAGTGGGGGTATTTAAAGTGTGATATAACATTAAAAACATGTTTTCGTAAAAAAAATTAGTAAAAGATGTAATTGTGACCTCCACTATCTCCGTAACCAGAAGGTTTCCAGGTATGGCCCAGTATAAAAAAACCGGTCAAGTGCGAGTTGGACTCGCGCACCGAGGGTTCCGTACAAATTTAAAGGGCGAAGGGCGGGCGTTTTTGGGGGACTGTCTTTTGTAATTTTGACGTTCGAAAAGTGCTGATTCTCAGCCTAATTTGAATAAATGACTTTTGATTTTGATTTTGATTTGTAGGTATGTAACTCATCAAATTTCAAGATACTGAGTTCACGGGAAGTACCCTATAGGTTTTGATTCCCTTGTGAGTGTCGAAAATTTGCGGAAATTTGCGGCATAAACGGCTGTATCTTTTGATTGCGTTGGCTTAGAAGTTTGTTTTTTTCACAGCTCTAAGGATCAGTAGACCTGAGTGTTTGATATAAATTCCAGCTTGATACCTCCACGCGTTCCTGAGAAAAAGGGTCTTGACAGACAGACAGACGGACGGACAACAAAATGATCCTATAAGGGTTCCGTTTTTTCCTTTCCAGGTACGGAACCCTAAAAATGAAAACAATGACGTGGAGTACAAGAGACTGTCTTTTCACACCCGTTAGATGAGTCAACGTGTCAACGCACACCTCATAAATAAAGTAGGGCGAAATAATCTGACCTGCGCCCTAATTGCGTAATACACTATCGATCTCAATATGAATCATTTTGCTAATCCATTGCTTGATATGTTCGAAAAATTTGTCTGCTCAACAACGTAAATAACGCAATGAATGTTGTTGAACTGTCAAAATGAAACCCATTCCCAGTTAGTGTGTTACGCAATCACCCCGCTGCTGTAGGGACCTAGGTACAAAACGTATGCCACGCTTAGAGTTCAACATGGATAATCTGTATGAATGCGATATCCAAAAGATGCTTCAACCTGTGCTCGGCGATTGTGCATAGTTAGGATAATAGTTCAGACTTCAAAGCTATCTTATGCATGAGTAAGCAGTGTAAGCGCTCATCGATCTCTACTGGCTTTATTTGAGTTTGTTAGAGAATGGAAAAGTCAAAGAAAATCTGAAAGGATTATTGGATATCGTGGCTCTTCAATACCTTATGTTATTGACATACTCGTATCTAAGCAATATCTTATATTATGTTATTGACGTAGGGTATTGAAAAGATTAGTTATAACAAGACTTTTCTCTAACACTTTCTTTCAATATTTTGTTGAGGAGTTAGATTGATTTGTGAATATGAGAATAGGACAGGGTGTAAAAAGATCCACCACATAGCTGTCAACAATGCATTCGGTACATCAAACTAAGTACCTTCGTGGGGGTATTTAACGTTGTATTATAACATTAAAAACTTGTAAAACCAACTTTAGTAAAAGTTTGAATTTTGACCTTCAATATCTCCGTAACCAGAAGGTTCCGAGGTATAGTCCAGTACAAAACAATTATCACAATAACGGGAAGTACAAGAGACTCTCGGCTTCGTGTCTACACCCGTTCTTTAAGTTAAATTCGCAAAGGCCAATGATAATTGCGATTGCCTTTGGAACAGATGAGTCCGTACGGGAAGATTGGGAGAAGTGGATGTAGTGTGTGGTGGGATGTGCCTGCGGTAGACTGATGACCTAAACGACGTCTAAGATATCAAATCAAATGTCATTTATTCAAATTAGGATGAGAATCAGCACTTTTCGAACGTCAAAATTACAAAAGACAGTCCCCCAAAACGCCCGCTCTTCACCACTTTCTAGTGTTTTCGCTGGGAAGAAGAAGTGGTGCAACAAACTCCCTAGCAGCACAGCACTCAGCCTAATTCGAATAAATGACTTTTGATTTTGATTTGATTTGATTGACAGCGTTGTCTGTTCAGTTAGAAAATACTTGATTGTTTACAATACTAGGTATGTAAAGTAATTAATATTACAAGACACAGAATATACCTACACAGGCAAGTGGCGACTTGGGATAGGATTTAGTGTCGACCGCGACAGACTCAGTTGACTGAATGATATAAGTATAATAGCAGATGTAGCTAAGTTCTCTGCCATCGCAATTTTATTTTTACACAGTGAAATTTCTAGTTCAATTTTAGACTGACAAACTGCATTCACATGAGCAAATGGCACAATAGCAAAACATGCAGATCTGCCTGTTATTTTAAGACCTCGCACACATTTTCTTCGAAATAGTATCAATGGTTAGCAAAAACCTCTACGAAGCTCCGTTTAAGAGAACTGCGTGGCCGCGCAGTTGTCCACGTTTCGCTTTCTGAATATTGGATCTACGAATTTGTGACTTTCATTGTTAGTGTTTTACAAATTCCTTCGTAATGTTGATGTAGTCGTTTTGCTTCTACGACACTGTGGCCGAGCAGTCGAAACGGACACTATTTGATGTACTTATACTCATGTTTTACAATAAATATATTTTATTCTATACTATGAGTTGTTTATAGAATTAAGCGCGTGTCAGTACTTATATCGTCGACACTTAATTAAAATTCTAGAATAGATTGCTTGCAAAAAATTTATCGATATTGAGTACCAAAGTAAAGTTGGCATGTGAATATTCTATCAAAACTGTGTATAAAAAACTTCAGCATGCATTATGAAGTTTTTCTTTCTTCACAAAATCATAGGAATCTCTTTTTTACTACCGAGTCGGATAAAAAGAAAAGTTCGGCTGAAAGACAGGCAAAATCCCTCGTATAATTTTAATAGTTTTGGGAGACAAGTCAGCAACTATGGGTAAGTTTATAAATATGGAGTGATCAGACACGAATATCTTCATAGGATCACAGTAAACGATGGTCAAGTTGCGTTTCTCGATCGTCGATAGCTCCTGATTGGCGAATGTGATACGCAATGCAGGCTGTTCACCTATACTTGCGCATACCTACTAGCTTGTTACAAAAGTATGTGATGAAAATATAAACAAATGGATCAGAAAACGTACGGTCTATGGATGCCAATTTGTAGTGCTTTCAAATTGAGTGCTTTGCTTTGATTACCCTAAAGATGTTTCCCATTTGACAAAATTGAGGTTAGTTTTATAACCACAATTTTCGTCGATGATTTTTCAGTCTATTTAATAATACAAACAATATTTTTTGGAAAATCTGGTGAGAAATAATGAGGAAACCTTCTCCTCCCTAAATACAGATGAATGTGTTACTAATTCCCCTTGTGAATGTAATCTGAAGAGGATTTGTTTACAGCTCTATACTTTTGGAACAGACGCCGATTAGATCATGCTATGCGTTGAATATTGAAGAGTCACGCTGCGGCAAAAACTACCGTCTCCGAGCAAATATAACTGATTGATTCTATGACTCAGCACTGTCAGCATTTTGTTTATTATCTATTTCACGAACGATGCTATTTGCCTTCGGTATTTTTCTATTTGCAAATTAAATTCTTTTTGGCGCGAGTTCGTTCATAGATTGGATCTATCTATCGTTTTGGTTGGTAATAGGTACTATTGTGCGGCCGGTTGGAAATTAAAAAAGAAATAGCACGGTCTATTACTTTGGTTGGAGCTATTTATATTGCAAGTCGATAGGTAAGTTTGTTCTCAAAACGGTGAAGGAAAACATCGTGAGAAAACCGGCTTGTCCTAGAACCAAAACTTCGAAGACATGTGACATTTACCAACCCGCACTGGGCCCGCATGGTGGATTACGGCCCACTCCCTCCTACAGAGAGGAGGCCAGTATCCCAGCAGTGGGAACATTCAACCGTTCAGCACATCTATCCAACACAGTTTCATTCGCTGTTGAATTCTATTGTTTAGGGTCCTTTAGCACTAAAATGGTAACTTTTATTATGGAATTGTTTAACATAACTCACATACCATCACCCCTGTAATCCCTGAAGGGTTAAGTAGTAGAGAGTTTATTTGGTAAATAAATTATTATTTTAAGGTATTTCATAATATAAATGAAGAGCTCATTTAGTAATCCTGCTAATATTATAAACGTGAAAGTTTGTATGGATGGATGGATGGATGGATGTTTGTTACTCTTTCATGCAAAAACTACTGAATGGATTTAGATGAAATTTGGAATAGTGGTGGTTTATAACCAGGATTAACATATAGAATACTTTTTTTCTCGATATTCCCACGGTATCGAAACTTATGCGGGTGAAACCGCGGGCCGCAGCTAGTTAATTATATAATAGGTGTTAAAGTATGAAATTGCCGTTTTATTGTAATAGGTACTTCGAATTGACATAGAACCTTCATGGTTTGAGATTTTTGAGTGAAACTTATAATACAATATAGGTATAATTATATTATTGCGGGCTAGAACTTGGCCACTTTGACTTTTTAAGTTAATTTTAATATTGCTATACTGGCAACGGTAGTGTATGTGAAACTGTTTAATATTAAGATCTCAATGTACCATATATTCAGAAATAAATTTATTTATTATTTATTTATTTACTATGCTTTGTGCAATCGTCTATCGTGAACGCTATCATTATGTACTTACACCATTCACAATTACTTCGGGTCTGTTAACAGTTCCACGTTCAACGGAGCGTAAAAATAGCCATTTGTGCTTCACTTTCGGAAAAACATTTTCTTTGCACAAAAAAGCCCTTTTTCCTCCAATTTGACCCTAATTTATTCAGTTTCAAACTTTCTGTCCCTCGTGCTCTGTGAAAGCCGAGGACCCTCAGTAATTATGTAGGTACCTGCCGTCTGTTGCATGATTACCGTCTAATTGTCGCAATTTACCTACCAAAGCTCCACGAATTTCGTTTGTGGCCGCGTAGCTAAAAATACCTAACGGAGTTTCTTCTATGCATGCAGGTTTTGCTAAACTAAAGCTGTCATATAATATAATACCTACCCTAGGGTTCTTTGAGCTATTTTGGAGTAATTGCGACTGTGTTTTGTTTTCATTTTCGCTCGTTTGCTTGGAGATGTGTAGCTATGTTGTGAGCTGAATGATGCTGATCCATACGTCGCGCATCGTGATACACGATGATAGATGACCAGTAGAGACTGGTCATCTTTCAGCTGCTTTAATTTTTGAGTTGATATTTTTTTAACCCCCGACGCAAAAACGACGGGGTGTTATAAGTTTGACGTGTCTGTGGGGGTGTGTGTGGGGGTGTGTGTGTGTGTGTGTGTGTGTGTATGTTTGTCTATGGCATCGTAGCTCCCGAACGGATGAACCGATTTTAATTTTGTTTTTTTTTGTTTGAAAGGTGAATTTGTCGGGAGTGTTCTTAGCTATGTTTGATGAAAATCGGTCCAAGATGGCCGCCGCTACAAAATGGCGGATTACATATTTTTTCACAACTCCCTCAATATGGGTATCAAATGAAAGGGCGTGACTAGTAGAATACTATACACTATGATAAATTTCAAATCCAAGATGGCCGCCACCACAAAATGGCGAATTACATTTTTTTTTCCCAACTCTCTCAATATGGGTATCAAATGAAAGGGCTTGACTAGTAGAATACTATACACTATGACAAATTTCAAATCCAAGATGGCCGCTACCACAAAATGGCAAATTACATTTTTTTTTCACAACTCCCTCAATATGGGTATCAAACGAAAGGGCTTGACTAGTAGAATACTACCTATACACTATGACAAATTTCAAATCCAAGGTGGCCACTACCACAAAATGGCGAATTACAAAAAACCTGATTAAATACCAGATTACTTACCTGAATCTTAAAACGCAAGAAAATAAAAGAAAAGAAATAATAAGGAGTCCCTACAAAAAGCATGAAATAAAAAATTAAATTACAAATTTAAAAAACCCCCGACTACGAGAAACCCTATAAAAAGAAAAAAATAACCTTGAAATTATGACCCTACGTAAGTACGTATGAAATTTTTTGATTAAATATTGTACTGTCGGGGGACCGCTACTATTTTAAACTTTAACAGAACGTTAGGCTAGCTAGCTAGCTAATTAGAGCGGTCTCCCGACAGGACAACATTTAATCAAAAAAATTCATACGTACTTACGTAGGGTCATAATTTCAAGGTTATTTTTTTCTTTTTATAGGGTTTCTCGTAGTCGGGGGTTTTTTAAATTTGTAATTTAATTTTTTTTACGGACGCGTTTAAAGTGCACGCCTTTCTATATCGTTCTCACATATATAATTTCAACATGAAAGATGTAACCAATATTTTGATTTAAAATAGTGTTCATGGAATTTCTTCTTCGTTCTTCTCCAAAGGAACCTACTACGCTTTGGAATGGGCAACTAGCTTCATTTTTCTGCCTGACCGACCCCTTGAACCGAACCATTCAACAACATTCATTGCGTTATTTACTGTGCGGGACAATAGACAATAACAGTGTAAATAGTGGTGATAACAGTGATAGTAGTGGACTCGATCGAACGAGCATATAATATATAATAGTGATAGTTATAATACGTCGTTAGAATCATAAGTAATTATAGTTGTATCTCACTGTTTGTTACGGACTTTATAGTTTATAGATACAAGTACCTACTTAGGGTAAGCGTTATTAGATTATCGAAAATTTTATGTCTTGTTTTCTACTGTTTTATATTTTTCCTAGATAGTTTGTAGTATGTAGAATCCAAAAACATATAATTTGTCATATGTTGTCATTTAAAATTATAGTGAAAAACGCGAAAATTGTCACGCGGCTCTCTTTAAGGTAAAGTTTCGCGGTACTTAACCTACTGTACCGATTCCGACTTCACTCTTATTGGCTAAAATTTCGATGTTCTGATTGGCTGACCAATCACAGGCCCTACTTTTTCTTAGCCAAAATCGTATAAATTACGCGTCGGATTTCGGGCTCGACACAGTCGGCAAGCAGCTACAATAGAAGAAACAGGAAGAAAAGGAAAATAAAGAAGAACTATCAGAATCAAGAAGGCTTTTATTCCCCACCAACCCCAGCAAACAAATGTGCACCCCGCACATTTAATGGTCCTTCGAGCGCCGGATTATTGTGGGGTATAGTGCTTCAAGATTACAGCGCGACAGTGAAGATTCAAGGTCATCGGTCCTCAAGACAGCTGATATAGAAGATTCGTGTTCCGGTCAACGTCACTGACCCTAGATCAGCTGATATAGCGCCCTTTCGACGTCAGCTGATACAGAAGAATCGTACCCAGGTCATCGACCCCGAGATCAGCTGTCACCATGCCCGTCACACGCTCCGAAGGAAGAGGACGCAGGCAGCCAAGCGAACAGAAGCCGTCATCATCAGAGGCCACTCCAGAGACCTCTGCGACCGGTACCAGCACGGAAGCCACGTCGGAATCGACACAGACAGGGACGACTGTCACGGGGAGCTCCGAACAGACCAGCACCTCCGCGACGACTGATCCAACCACCGTGACTTCCGCCACCACCGCTTCAACCGCCGCGACCTCCGCCTCGGCCGACAACGCGCCTTCAGCCACGCACCCCGCCAGCGTCGCCGCACCCTCCGTCGCCCCCTCCGCCACGACGACGCTCACTGCAGGTGCGAAATCAAAACAGCTGATGAAGCCGCCCGCCGCTGTCGTCTCCAGAGATGCTCGCCCAGAAACAGATACCTCAACAGTAAAGCGAGTCATCAAGAACGCCGGTACGTCGAAACCAACCGGCCCACAGCACCTCTCCCCGCCTAGCAAGAAGGGGGGAGGGGGGGGATCGACACATAGCAAGTCGAAACAGCAGAAAATCGCCAAAGCAAAGGAAGAATTGCTCCGTCTCCGAGTGGAACTAGCTGCAGCACGTCTGGCCGCGCTAGAACATGGGGACACCGAAGATGAAGAAGTTGAAGAAGATGACGTCTCCCTCTACTCCGAAGTCAACGCAAGGGTGGACAACTGGTTGGAGAACCAGGTGACTCGTCCCGTCCTGGCCATCGCCAACGAGCCTCACCAACCTCCACCGGAGCCGATGATCGTCCACACCGAGCCACCGAAGACAGAAGAAATTCGTCAAGCACCGGCGGGAGGTCAAGGGGACCTAGCCCTCCTTGCTGAAGCCATCACTAGGGCTGTCAGCGCCGCCCAGCGACCCAAGTTTATCGACCTACCATTCTTCAGCGGGTCACACCAGGAGTGGCTACCCTTCCGCGCGGCCTACTACGAAACAGAATCATCGTTCAGCGCCGTCGAGAATGCGAACAGACTTAGAAGAAATTTGAAGGGCAAGGCCAAAGAAGCCGTAGAAGGGTTGCTGATCACAAATGCGCACCCTACAGAGATCATGAAGACCTTGGAATCCAGATTTGGGAGACCGGAGTCGATCGCCATGATGGAAATGGAAACGCTTCGAACCCTGCCACGACTCTCCGAGTCACCAAAGGACATCTGTATATTCGCCACGAAGATCTCCAACGTCGTAGCAACACTGAAGACGTTGGGTTGTTTCAATTATATGTACAACCCTGAACTAGCGAAGACGTTGATAGAGAAGTTGACACCTACGCTCCGGTATAGATACTACGACTTCTCGGCCACACAGCAACCAGAAGACCCCTGCCTCATCAAAATAGAAAAGTTCTTCAAGAGAGAAGCCGAGCTGTGCGCACCCTACGCGCTGCCTGAACAGGTGGCCTCCTCACCGAACACCGCACAACAGAAGAAGTCGCAGCGGGTCAACAACGTGACTGAAAAGGGGAACACACCGAAGTGCTTCGTGTGCGAAGAAACAACTCACACTAACGCAACCGAATGTGAGAAGTTCAAGAAAATGGAAGCAAACTCAAGATGGGATACTGCAAAGTCCAAACGCCTCTGCTTCAGATGCCTACGTTATAGAAGCAAAACTCACAATTGCAAACCGAAGCCTTGTGGTGTCAACGACTGCAAATACTCGCACCACAAGATGCTGCACTATGACAAGAAGACAGAAAAGGCAGAGAAGTCAGAAAAGGAAGAGACACCAGAGGTCATCAATTCAACATGGACCGTGAAGAAGCAGTCTTACTTGAAGATCCTCCCGGTCCAGGTGAAGGGACCGAAAGGAGCAGTCAACACATTCGCACTGATGGACGACGGGTCAACAGTAACGCTCGTCGACGACAACATTGCGGCGCGCATAGGAGCAACGGGACCTGTAGACCCACTGAAAATAGAAACCATCAACAAACTGAAGACTGCAGAATCGGCATCGAGAAGAGTGACCATCGGCTTGAAGGGGATCAACAACAAAGAAGAGCGAATCCAAGCCAGAACAGTCAAGAATCTACACGTCTCATCTCAACAGGTTCCACGGGAACTAGTGGAAGGGTGCCCGCACCTGGCAGACATCAAGGGACAACTCTCGTACTCCAACGCAAGACCACAAATCCTCATCGGCCAAGACAACTGGCATCTCCTGCTCACCGAGGAAACCAGAAAAGGGGACAAGAACTACCCGGTGGCATCTCTCACGCCGCTGGGATGGGTTCTCCACGGGAGCCAGACTAAGTCCCTCGGGCAGAAGATCGACTTTGTATCGCACATGAAAGAACAAGCCGACGAGGACCTAGAAGAAATGGTCAAGAAGTACTTCGAGATGGACGCCTTATGCATTAACCCGAAGAGACCAAAGACCGACCCAGAAGAGAAGGCACTCAGAATTCTGGAACAGAAGACCGAAAAGATAGAAGACACCAGATACCAGACCGGCCTTCTCTGGAAAAAAGAAGACGTGAAGTTCCCAGACAACTACGAAAACTCCCTGAAGAGGCTCTTCAATATAGAAAAGAAGATAGATCGTGATCCCGAACTCAAAAAAAAATACGTCGAGCAGATGGACGCCCTAATAGTGAAAGGCTACGCAGAGCCTGCGCCGCCACAGAAGACTCCAGATAGGACATGGTACCTACCACACTTTGCCGTCATCAACCCCATGAAACCGGACAAATTACGGGTTGTGCATGACGCCGCAGCCAAGACCAAAGGAGTGGCACTTAACGACATGTTGCTCAAAGGTCCCGACCTACTACAATCGCTGCCAGGCGTCATCATGCGCTTCCGACAGCACTCCATCGCAGTCACCGCAGACATCAAGGAGATGTTCATGCAGGTCAAACTACGACCTGAAGACCGAGACGCACTGCGATATTTGTGGCGGGGAGATAGACGGGACAACCAACCTCCGGAGGAATACAGGATGACTTCACTCATCTTCGGGGCATCTAGCTCACCATCGACGGCGATCTATGTGAAGAACCTGAACGCCAAAGAACACGAGAAGACTCATCCTGAAGCAGCAGCGGCCATAATAGGGAAGCATTACGTCGACGACTACCTCGACAGCTTCCGTAACCTCGAGGAAGCCGAACAGATCACCAAAGGCGTGCGAGAAGTGCACAAGAAAGCTGGCTTCGAGCTAAAACAATGGAAATCGAATTCGAAGTCGCTCCTAGAGTCATTAGGGGAAGACAAGCAACCAGAAGATATGGAACTCTACAAGACGGAAGAAAAGACAGAACGAGTTCTAGGCATCGTATGGAAGACTGAAACAGACGAGCTCTCATTCAACCTCAACCTAGCGAGGATACCTTCGACGCTTATAGGAGGAACTCGACCAACGAAGAGAGAAGCGTTGAGGATTGTGATGTCGCTCTTCGACCCACTCGGGTTCGCCTCACCGGTCACCATCAAAGCGAAACAGCTTCTGCAAGAAGTATGGCGTCGAGGAACAGCGTGGGACGACCGCATCGACGAGGACCTAGCGGAACAGTGGGGAACGTGGATGGATCATCTGAAGAGCCTCCGCGAAGTTGCAATACCGCGACGGTACCTCAACTACAGCAACGCCGCCTCCTTGGAACTCCACATCTTCAGTGACGCCAGCGAGTCTGCGTATTCGGCGGTCCTGTATTGGAGGGCGATATCGGCTGACGGCGAGGTGACTTTGTCCCTCACCATAGCTAAAGCCAAAGTGGCGCCATTAAAGCTGACATCAATCCCGAGACTGGAGCTGCAAGCGGCCGTGATGGGAGTCAGACTCGCCGAGACGGTGACGGAAGAACACGAACGGAAGCCTGATAGAAAAGTGTTCTGGACAGACAGCAGAACAGTACTAACCTGGATCAAGACGGGGTCACGATCTTACAAACCATACGTGGCTCACCGTCTAGCTGCCATAGAAGAAAGCACCAAAGTTAACGATTGGCGCTGGGTGCCAACGAAGTTGAACGTGGCGGACGATGCCACGCGTGACGTGCCGGCTACCTTCGATAGAAACCACAGATGGTTCAGGGGTCCAGACTTCTTGTACCAGACAGAAGACTCCTGGCCTATAGAAAATGCAGGCGCAGTCACGGAAGGACAATCCAGCGAAGAGCGGACGCATCACGTAAACGACAGGAAGAAACGAAAACTCGCAGAGGGACTCCCCAATCCAGCAAACTTCTCCAACTGGGACAGGCTACGATACGCGACAGCACGCATTCTGCAGTTCATCGACCTCTGCAAACCCAACACGCAGAAGGTCAATTACAGAAGAACAAAGAAGAACAAGGAAGCGGATCCTACCTGGAGAAAGAACAAACCGACGACAGCGAAACCACAGGGACCCACACCGGTAAAGAAATCCCTAAAGAAATTCCTTCCAGTCACAGCCGAACTCCTGAAGAAAGCAGAGGAGCTACTGATGCAGTCCTCACAAGAAGAAGCCTTTGCAGAAGACATAGAAAATTTGAACAGCGGAAAACCGATCGCCAAGGAAAGTCGTCTCCATCAACTCAGCGTCGAATCCATCAACGGCTCACTCCGACTTCGGAGCCGTATCCGAGCGGTCAAGGACGTCGAAGAAGGTGTCAAGAACCCACTAGTGGTCGACGGAGATCATCCCACAGTGAAGTTGTGGATACAGGCCATACACCGGCAGCTCCATCACACCGGCGTGGAGGCCACAGTTAACGAGTGTCGTCAGCAGTACTGGGTGTTAAGGTTGCGTCCAACCACACGCGCCATTCTACGACGATGCCTCTTCTGCCGCATGAAGACTCAGGCACCGCCATATCCCAGAACAGGAGACCTGCCAGCTTGTCGCTTAGCTCATCACAAGCGACCCTTCACCTTCACCGGGATCGACTACTTTGGGCCCCTCTCCGTGACCGTCGGACGAACCAGACAGAAGAGATACGTGGCTATCTTCACGTGTCTCACGACGCGGGCTATCCACTTAGAGGTCGCCGGCTCGCTCACCGCTGACTCCGCAGTGATGGCGGTCAGGCGAATGATTGCGCGACGCGGTTGCCCAACGGAAATCTGGTCAGACAACGGCACCAATCTTAAAGCTGCCGACAAAGAACTCCGACAATCCATCGACGAAGCGACAGCGGAAGAGGCAGCGAAGAGAACCATCGCCTGGCGTTACATACCGCCGGGAGCTCCATTTATGGGTGGCGCCTGGGAGCGTATGGTACGCTCCGTGAAAACCGCGCTCTCAGCAACCCTGCACGAGCGCCACCCCACCGAAGAAGTCCTCACCACTCTATTGGTTGAAGTAGAGTACACCGTGAACAGTCGCCCGCTGACACACGTCTCCGTCAGCGCAGATGACCCAGAGGCTCTGACCCCCAATCATTTCCTATTGGGGGGTCCTGGGCGCGTGCCACAGCCGGGCACATTCACCGAGCAAGACACCATCTCCCGGTCCAGCTGGCGAGCTGCACAGAGGCTCGCTGACATCTTCTGGCTCCGTTGGGTGAAGGAGTACCTTCCCGAGCTCCAACACCGGCGGGAGCCCCACGGACGAGGTCTCCCAGTCAAGGAGAACGACCTCGTGCAGATCGTCGACCCGAACCTGCCCCGCAACGTGTGGATACGCGGGCGTGTCATCGCGACGTATCCAGGCCCCGACAACATCGTGCGGACGGTGGACGTGCAGACGAAGGGAGGTGTCCTGCGCCGGCCAGTAAGGAAACTGGTCATCCTGCCCCTGCCTACGGACGACGTGCCCGCACCGGAACGTGATGCGACGCGGTCGCACGGCGGGAGTGATGTGCGGGACAATAGACAATAACAGTGTAAATAGTGGTGATAACAGTGATAGTAGTGGACTCGATCGAACGAGCATATAATATATAATAGTGATAGTTATAATACGTCGTTAGAATCATAAGTAATTATAGTTGTATCTCACTGTTTGTTACGGACTTTATAGTTTATAGATACAAGTACCTACTTAGGGTAAGCGTTATTAGATTATCGAAAATTTTATGTCTTGTTTTCTACTGTTTTATATTTTTCCTAGATAGTTTGTAGTATGTAGAATCCAAAAACATATAATTTGTTATATGTTGTCATTTAAAATTATAGTGAAAAACGCGAAAATTGTCACGCGGCTCTCTTTAAGGTAAAGTTTCGCGGTACTTAACCTACTGTACCGATTCCGACTTCACTCTTATTGGCTAAAATTTCGATGTTCTGATTGGCTGACCAATCACAGGCCCTACTTTTTCTTAGCCAAAATCGTATAAATTACGCGTCGGATTTCGGGCTCGACACAGTCGGCAAGCAGCTACAATAGAAGAAACAGGAAGAAAAGGAAAATAAAGAAGAACTATCAGAATCAAGAAGGCTTTTATTCCCCACCAACCCCAGCAAACAAATGTGCACCCCGCACATTTACGTTGTTAACAAGACAAACTTTTCGAACATATGAAGCAATGTATTAGCAATATCCTTCAAAATTATTCAGGTTGTGATTGATAGTGTATTACGCAATTAGGGTGCGGGTTATGTGAAACATCACTTTATATAGACATATCTCATTATCCGCTGGATGCGGGAAGCACAGAACTGGTTGAAGTAGAGGTGCTTGGGGGAATCCTACGATCACACACTACTACAGTCACACAAACACATAATCACAATTGCACAATACACAGAGCTGTTATAGTAGATTATTAACCAAGGGGATAAAGCAGTGTCTTCTGTCGCGGGTGACGATTTAAATCGCGAGCGTAACGAAGGACTCGAGGTTCACTCCTGAGCGTAGCGAGGGTGTTAAAAACTTAAATCACGAGCGAAGCGAGGGATTTAAGACGAGTCCTGAGTGTAGCAAGGGATTTAAGTTCACCCAAGACTAAGACAGCTTTATCACCGAGGAAAATACTCTACTTTTCGTACCATTTGCGAAAAAATTAACACAATAATAATATGAGATAAGCATTTATTAAAAATAATGACAATTAAAAGTAAAAGTTAACATTCGAAACATTGGTCCAATTATTGATAGAGAGAGTTACATTTTTGTTTGGTACATTTATTGTTGATGAGTTGATTTGAGTATTTCTCTGTTCTTGCGTCTGAGGAACTTGGCAAATTCCTAGACTAATATTTTTTTGTCGGAAAAGCAAAGGCATCAAGCTCATACGGCCTCGTCGGTTTTCGTATTTTTATTTAATAATCATAACTGCATAATAAATGCATATTCCTTTTTCAAAAAGATGTATAATGCTTTATATACAAACTCAATGGTGTATACACAGATGTAGTTCAGTATAAATTTCGGTAAGTATTCCAAATTTAAATCACATTCTCCCCCTAGAGGATGAATGAAATTCAGTACAATTTTCTTTCCCTGTTTTTAACAGATTAAAAATGACTATTGTTATGTTCGCTTTTTGTGGCATAGAATGTCACTTTTTTGAGCAAGTGGTATGAAAATTACTTTTTGTGTCATTGTTTTCTCTTTGTTTCTAAATTAGTTCAATTAGTTTTATTAGTTTAATTTTAATTGTTACAGAATCTCAATAGTATATAGGCTATCAATAATTAAGGGAAAGAGCGGGACAACCCCAACACAAGTATTATTAATTACTTACTGGGGCCGTCTCAATCACATCTGCAAATGTAGGTAACTGTTTGAGATCCAATAAACAATTTTAATTTTTTATTTTATTGTAAGCTTTGATGTAGAGATCAAAAATGAAATTTTTTGAACGTAGTAGAAGCCAGAAATTTCTTTATTTTTCACAGATAATTATATAAATTTTCCATTTGTTTTTTTTTTTAATTTATTTTTTGTCTCAGGGCTGATTATTCCAAGGGCAGATAATTCTATCCGAGGAATAATTTTAAAGTTTTGGCAGTTCTTCCATGCAAAATCTGTCCGAATAAAAATTATTTCTCGATTGAAAAATCAGCCCTAACTGCAATGTTTACTTCAAATAAGTTTGTATTTATTGAAAAAAACCTAAAATGTAATTAATCTATAATTACATTTTAGGTTTTTGAAAAAAAAGAAAGAAATAGATTTATGTGGGGCTTCCTTATTGTATTTATACCCTGTTTTTGTCCAGACGGTAAAAAAGTCAGTCGGTATTGTTCATTATTTATTTGATGTCATTGTAACGTCGGTTTTAACAGCATGGGGAATTGTACTTTATACCCCGAATAACACCGTCCCGCGGGCAATTTGTACACATTTACATGCAACGGGAATGTTATTAAAATTATGGCCACTTTTTATCCCCTTGGGGCAGAAAGTTTATTTCGGGATCGCTTACTGAAATAAATTACTTTATCCAAGCCTTAATTTTATCAAAGGAGAAGCCGTCCGATGGGAATTCCCAACGAAAAAAATGACGAACTTCCATACAGACTTTCATCCCTTATTTAACTCCTTTGGGGGATGATTTTTCAAAAATCCTTCAGCCCAACGTCGTTATATAAGAAATTGTTATGCAAAATTTCATGCTTCTAGACCCAGCGGTTTGTTCAATCGTTCGTGTAGTGACTGGATAATACGATACCCCTTGGTAAGACTGGTTGTCAGACTTTTTGGGCTTCTGACTACCCGTAGCGACTGTCAAATATCTATGAATGACAGCGTGGACCAACAGCTTACCGTGCTTTCCGAGGCACGGGGGAGTCTCAATATGTAATGGATGGTCACCCATCCACAAACTGATCGCGGCAAGCATTGCTTAGATTTCGATTAACCCGTGCGGTTGTTATCTTTTAGCCACGAGACAAGTGGTGGAACAATCATCCTACATCGATCGACAACCACTCAATATCAACCATTCTTTGATTAGCTTCGAAAACGGTACGAAACAAATTTAATAAGCCCTGTAGAACAATATTGAATCTCTCTACCAACAATGTGTTACATAGATACCTACATATACTTAACTTTGTATTGCAACATCGAACAACAACGTAACAATAGGGTTATAGTATCGGTTTTCTTCCGTCCGGGTTCGGGGGTATTACCGTATTACGTGAGCGGACATGTTTCAACCGGTGCTAAATACGGGAATCGGGATAGTATTAGGTAATAGTATTTGGATAAATCGGTGGACAAAATGGCTTTATTATAAAACAAGGTTTACTTTTAGCAAACAATTTTTTTTCAAGCAATTTTTAAATTTCGAATTTCAACAACTGACGTTAAATCTGAGTCTAAGTTGTCAAATTTTGCATTAAGAACTTTACGTTCGTCGGAATAAAGTTTAAAATACGATAACTGTCTCGCAGAAAGGCTAAAACGGATAGGCTCTTTGTTATGTACATATTGCACATCATATAAGTGACAGACATATGTATGTATAAGTAAAAGGGTTTATAGGCTTTTATAAATAGGTAAACCTCTATGATTAAAGAGTTATATTTGAGTGCTTAAAATGGCTGTAGGAAGGACCTATTGTAGGGTTTTTAAAGATTTTAATAATTTGTTTGTTATGTTAATTCGTTTATGTTTGAGAAATGGCAACACTGTACAACCGTCAATCTGGTAGGGGAATGTTTAGTCTATAAATAAGGGCATTTGGCCGATAGAGGCCTCTTTGGTGAAAAGTAACTGTGGTGACTGTAACTGTGAGCAAGTGAAGAGAAAATAAAGTATCAGTATTTACATTTAGTGAGTTTTATTACACTATGTACAGGTTATTGGTAAAACACTAACAACCTTGCATCACTGTATTACTAACATCACAAACAACAACTTTTGTTCTATGACTTTTTTTTACAAAACATAGGTAATATATTTACCAAAAACAAACCATTAAGATTTCGTTGTTCTATCTAACCCCCCCCCCCCTCTCCGCTGAATTTTGTACTACACACGGCAGTTTTGTTACCTAACTAGCACTTCCCTTAGCTTCGCGTAGAGCTTGTAACATTTAGAGCGTTGGATTGAAATATTTTCATTTTTGTATACTTAAAAGTAATGAATTATTAAAAGTCATTGAACAGAAGTTGTTTAAGATGATAGTGAGAGAGGTTGTTAGTGAGGGGCCTGTGGCTAAATAATAACAGCCGCACAGGTCGATCGATCAGGTTAAGCTACGCTTGCCGCGGTTGGTCCGTGGATGGGCGACCATCTTTACATACCGAGATCCCTCCGTGCCTCGGAAAGCACGTTAAGCCGTTGGTCCCGGCTGTCATTCAGGATTTTTGACAGTCATTATGGGTAGTCAGAAGCCCGAAAGTCTGACAACCATGCAGTCTTAACAAAGGGTATCGTATTACTCAGTAACTGGGTTGTGGAGGTCAGATAGGCAGTCGCTCCATGTAAAATACAGCTGCATCCGGTTAGACCGCAAGCCGACCCCGACATAGTTGGGAAAAGGCTAGGCAGTGATGATTATTCGAGTGCTTAGAATGGCTCTAGGAAGAACCTATATCTATATGTCCCTATCTCAGAAAGATTGGACCGTGGGTGGAACAGTAAATATGAATACAGTGGTCAAAAGATATAGTTTACGGAGCCAATTACGATAATAGGTATATTCAGTTGGATGGTAATTTCTAATAAACGCAGCGACCTTATTTTATATGGCAACACATTGATTAGACGCCATTTTATCGTTCGCCGTCCCTTTCGCTATTGCTATATAAAAATGTCGCTGCGTTTAGTAGAAATGACCATCCAACGGAATATACCCACTATCGTAATTGCCCCATTAAACCTTACAAGATGGAGATCTATAGGAACAATCGGATAGTTAGTTCGTTAGCCATTTCGTTTATAGGCCGACCGCTTAACTCTCGCGTTCCCTGAGGTAGCTGCGCGGTGCGGGAGGAGCGATAGTTGTCACAAGTTGACGCATCACTGAGCTCTCGCATCACGTCACCACACCCCTCCCGCACCGCGCAGCTACCTCAGGCATGGCCTATAGTGTCGATATTTGCTGGATGGCAAGATGAATTCGTTTAAAATCTAAACACAAATGAATATAAACAAAATGTAAACGAATTAACGAACGAAACCAGCGATCACCAAAAATTGAGAGAAGGAAAGAACTCCGCACTGATGACTTAGAAAATTAATAAAATCGGTAGGTACCCAATCCCTCATACGTCCGGAGTATGCCGGACGCTTAGCACTTGGTAACGCAGGGTCTAGGTGATTAATGCTGGGGAGTTTGTTCCGCCACTTCTTCTTCCCAGCGATAGCAGTAGGAAGTGGCGAAGGGCGGGCGTTTTTGAGGGATTGTCTTTTGTAATTTTGACGTTCGAAAAGTGCTGATTCTCAGCCTAATTTGAATAAATGACTTTTGATTTGATTAATCTTTTCATCACGATGGCATGCATGAATCGGTCTCTCTCCAGACCCATCCCAAACGACTCTTTTAAGTTCCGAGTTGAGCTGCACGATTACTGATAAACGCGTGCACTGACTGGACTGGTCCACTCAATCTGTGTCGTTCTTTCCTTTTCAGTAAAATGAAATAATCATAACACAAGTCCCTCTTTTCTATTTTACAAAATTGAAATGTCGAATAAATGATAATTATGAAATAGTATTTATATGAGTTATTATTTATATGTCACATTTTAGATTATTTCTAATTTTAATTTTTTTAAATAAATTAAATAAAAAATCTAAATTAAATTAAAATATTAACTAAATTAACTTATTTTCTTCGCGCTTCCTTTTTATGGAATCATACTCACCTTTTAGAGAAAATTGACCAAATTATCAGGCATACATTAACTTCGATTTTAAATGTGGCCTTGGACGACCGAGCTTGGGCACAAGCTACTCTTCCCATTCGTTTGGGAGCCCTCGGCGTCCGCTAAATTTCTAGTATTAGTTTACCGGCTTTCATATCCTCGGTCCACGGCACTGAGAAATTAATCAGGAAAATCCTAGCCTCCACGCTGATTAATTTTGATGTGCCCTGCTTCACCGAGGCTATGGATGCCTGGAGACTCGCCTTGCTCGCCTCGCTTGCCCGAACTCAGATCTACCCGATAATCCATTTTCCCAGAGACGTTCGAATGAGCCGCTGTGCAGAGTAGTTCAGGATAATTTTACTTAACGTCTGTTACTACTGCGGAGCGTGCGCGCCTGCTGGCTGTGGGTAAATGGGAGTCGGGTCTATGGCTTCATGAACTCCCGTCGTCGAACATAGGTACTTTGTTCGACGGCAATACTTTTCGCCTCGTTGCTTCCTTACGACTAAGAGCATCGTGTTGTTCTCCCCATCGCTGTCACTGTGGCGAAGTTGTCAACAGCCTCGGACACCACGGCCTATCTTGCAGCCGAAGTGCGGGTCGCTTAGCGCAGCATGCAGACATTAACGACATAAATCGACGAGCTCTTGTCACCCTCGGCGTTCCAGCTGTATTAGAACCCAATGGTTTGGCACGCGACGATGGCAAGAGACCGGACGGCATGTCATTATTTGGTTTTTAATGGAAGGTGGGTAGGCCTTTAGTGTGGGATGTAACTTGTGTCGATACTCTTGCGCCATCCCATCTGCCAGGGTCGGCGTGCTGCGCTGATGCTGCTGCTGCGGCTGCGGAAAACCTCAAGCGGCGTAAATATAATAACCTTATTAATAATTATATTTTCGAGCCGTTTGGGGTCGAAACCCTCGGGCCGTGGGGTCCGAGTGCGCATGGTCTTTTTAGGAAATTTCGAAAAGACTAGTTGACACTTCCCATGACCCAAGAGCTGGCTTTTACCTTGGCCAAAGGCTTAGCATTGCCATACAACGTGGTAATGCCGCCAGTGTATTGGGTACATTACCAGACGACAGCGATGTGGATGAATTTTTAGTAAATAGTTTTAGTTAAATTAGAATATAATTTTGTTATTTAAGTGTTATCTTGTAAACGAAAATAAATAAATATTACAGGTTTAAGATATAATGTCAAACAGTTTTCAATTCAATGTCAAAATTATTCTAGATTATTTATTTGCCAGTTTGATTTGTAAGTAATAATGACATTGTGTGTTGTGTTTTGTCTAATAATATTTTTTATTTAATGTACCTAATGCTATTATATGATCCAACTATTGATTGAAATAAAGGAAATGAATTGAAAAGACCATTTCAGACACCAACCTACTTGGTCTTCACATGATCTGACCAAGATTATGTCTGGACTTTAAAAGAAACTGTGACCTCTGAGTTCATTTCGGCCTTTCTACTCAGAGTAGTCAAATAAGGAACGCCTATCTCATCTAGTTTTTAAAAATAATGACTGATATATAAACCTACTTACCAAAACAAAATCATTTATCATTTAAGAGCTAAACCTCGGAATTTAATCTCATCAGCCCTATCCATTATTAACTGTCGTGCCAGTGACACGAAGAAGAAGGTGGCTTAGTAAGCAGTCAGATGATAATAGAAAACAAACACGCCACACAGATAAGATTAACATAATGAGCCCATTGTTTATCTGCTCAAGGCAGTTTTAACTAATTAGTAAATAGCGCACGTCTTACTATGAGTTACATCAGAATATAGAAGTGCACGCGCCATGTATGCCATGGACCTAAGGATACGAATGTCCATTAGGTTAACCGTTTTTTGATAGCTGTCTCAGAACGTACATATTCCAGATTATGTAAAAGTTAACTTGAAACTGCGTAATTAAATAAATATATAAACTGCCTTCTCTTATAGAATTATTTTATTTATGGCTTCTTACAGACGTTATAATACCGTACGTGTATTAATCAATATGTTGTGTGTTGCTACAATCAGTAGTTCCATCTGTCAAAAAACGGTTTACCTAATGGACAGGTGTTGTGGACACGCCCTTTAAGACCATCTGATAAAAATACTAGACTAGTAGGTAACATAGGACAAACTTGTGTTCCCCGAGGGGATAGGCAGTTATTTAGATGCCTTGTAGAGTGACCCTACAACCCTTAGCCGGATTTTGATAAGTACCTACTACCGTATAATGCAATGGGGCGGCCATATCAGCCGTAGAACCGATGACCATTGAGGTCGACGTGTTCTTGAGTGGAGACCGCGAATCTGTAAACGTAAGGTGGGACGTCCACAGGCTAGGTGGAGCGAATTAAGGCATAACTGGAGCCCTAATTAGTAAACTGCTGCTAACTAGAGGCAAATTTACTCGCGTGTACCTCAAATAAAACAATTTAGCTAGCGTACCTATTCCATGAACATTATAATTAGGTTATACGCGTACACTAGCACAGTCGCTCAACATCTCTAGTTACATCAATGAGCCAACCTAACAAGGCATGTACGTAGCTTCGGAGACATAAATTGGCTTGTTACACAATTGTTCAATGTACATACATAATGACATACCTTGTACAGATGCCTGCACTAATGGGGACCTCTCTCGCATACAGATATCTTAGACCTTAAACTCAAACTCAAAATATTTATTTCAAACTAGCTGACCCGGCCAACGTTGTTTTGCCATATAAATTATTTCTAGTTGCCCGGTGCTACTTCGTTCGCTTGGTGTCTTATCCCCTACCCTACTCTACTCCTACACTAATTCTACCTTACTCCTACCCTACTCTTACACTACCCCTACCATATTCCTACCCTAATCCTACCCTACTCCGAACCCGTTGAAATATACACACAAAATTTCATCCAAATCGGCCTAACCGTTCTCGAGTTTTAGCGAGACAAACGAACAGCAATTGATTTTTATATATATAGATAAACTAATTACAGGCACTTTTTAATTGTCAATTGGTCAGTAAGAAAGATGAAGCTAGCCATTCCAAAGCGTAGAAGGTACCTATCGAAAAGAACGGGCAAGAAACTCCATGGACACTCTTCTCATCCGTAATTTAATACTTTATTATCTTAGTGTTATTAGTGTTTTCCATTAGGAATTTCTTAATAAAAGCCCGGAATTTTGAAGTTGGCGGTGTGATATCCCCTGCGCTTCATCTCTCTCCGGTCGTGTCGGATTGCCGTCGTCGGTCTATAAGAGTGACGGAAAAGAGTACACCTGTTTCTGCGCACTCACTTTTGCACTACAATATTTCCCGCACCGAAGGCTAGTCTCTGTTAAGATTGGCCGGCATAGCCGAAGTACTGTCTGGAGGAATATATTATTATATCTTTATCTGACGGTCAGTCTGTCTGTCAGCTTTTCACGCAATAACGGCTGAACAGATTTCTATGAAACTTAGCACACAGGTAGACCAAGATCTAGGTTACGACATGGGATGCTTTTTATCCCGGTAATACGTTCCTGTGGGAAAATTTCCAACCTCGACGTGGTGAAGCCGTGGGCAAAAGCTGGGTAACAATACATACAGAAAGTGACTTTGTTATGGAAAAATACATTTCAAGGACTCCTGATTGTTCTCCTTATTTAAATAGAATTATGGAAAGGTTAAATAACTTCCTATCCCTGCATGTAGTTGAACTCGAATCATCATCTGCCTAGCCTTTTTCCAATTTTGTTGGGGTCGGCTTCCAGTTTAACCAGATGCAGCTGAGTCCAGTATTTTACATGGAGCGACTGCCTATCTGACCTCCACAACCCAGTTACTGGGGCGAAACCCCTTGGTAAGACTGGTTTTCAGACTTTTCGGCTTCTGACGACCCGTAACGACTGTCAAAGATCCACGAACGATCGTGCTTTACGAGACACGGAGGGGTCTTGGTATATAAACCCATCCACGGACCAACCGCGGCAAGCGTAACTTAACCTGATCGATCGACCCGTGCGACTGTTATTCTTAGCAACAACTCAACAAGCCCCACTCTCTATGTAGTTGAACTCAAATATTAACAGGAAAAACTTTGTAGGGTAATTCGAACCACTATAAAATCCTGGAGCGGCCGCCGAGGAATCGTTCAATCGTATTTGAGTCCTCAGATATTGACGGAAAAGGTTTCAGCGAACTAAGTCATCGCGAATGCGATAGAGACTGAATTGTCTTTGTTACAATTCGGGATTTTTGACGTCAATTCGGGAGATGCGAATTTTCGTTACTAGTGGATTTGGACGAAGTAAAATTTTGATGGAGAGCCCACATGGTAGATTGAATCTTCTTTCTGCTTGCTGTTTGTATTGTTTGGAGTGGGGCTTGTGGCTAAGAAATAACAGCCGCATGGTTCGGTCCGTTCGATTAATCAGGTTAAGCTACGTTTGGTACGCAGTTGGTCTGTGGATGGGTGACCATCTTTACATACCAAGATCCTGTGCCTCGGATAGCACCTTAAGCCGTTGGTTTCGGCTGTCATTCGCAGATCTTTGACAGTCGTTCCGGGTCGTCAGAAGCCCGAAAGTCTGACAATCAGTCTTACCAAGGGGTATCGTATTACCCAATAAGTGGGTTGTGGAGGTCAGATAGGTAGTGGCTCCATGTAAAATACTGCATCCAGTTAGACTGGAAGCCGACCACAACATAGCTGGGAAAAGGCCAGGCAGATGTTGATGTTTGTGTTGTTTGGTGTAAGCTGCATGGTTTAGCATAGACGCATTGTAGTTTACAAAAAACTTTTTAACAAAAAAATTAAACCGCCGAAAAAACTGAAAAGCAAAAAATAATAAACCTTTTTTTATTTAACCTTAATAACTAAGTTCTTAAACTAATATACCTAAGTATACCTAAGTAATTTTGAGTCGGCGCCAAACAATCAATAAACAAAGATCACTAAATTGCCTTAAATTTAAACGGCGCCGGCTCAAAAGTATGTAGGTATTAGTACATTAGTTTAAGAACTTAGTTATTAAGGTTAAATGAAAAAGGTTTACTATTTTTTGCTTTTCAGTTTTTTCGGCGGTTTAATTTTTTTGTAAAAAAGTTTTTATTTTATTATTTTTTGTCGCTATAATCTACTAATTGTTTGCCAAAAGGCAGGCATAAGTAGCACTGAGTAGACCCCTATTTTCCCACTCTTAGGGTTGGATTCTTTTTTCCAAATTTACATGGGACCACCTTGGGGGTTTACCCTTTCCAATAAAAAAAGAATTATCAAAATCGGACTATTCTGTAAAAAGTTATGCGTGGTCATACATTAAAAAAAAAATACGCGTCGAACCTCCTCCGTTTTTTTTCGTCGGTTAAAATAAAAATAAAATACAGAACGCCACCTGACTCCTTTTGGCTCGTTCGTACATCAGGTCACACACGCGCGCCGGTTGCGACTAAGTACCACGCACCAAACCTTTCTTAGACTGAGAAGAGAAGAACATCACTAATAAAGTCACTATATGATGTCCTCCGAGGGCGTCCCCTCCGGCGTCTCCACTCACATCTGCTTTGTAAATACTTTTTGTTAGTCGCCTTTCATTCATCCTTTCAACATGACTACACCATCCAAGCAATCTTTTCAATCTTTGTCACTACACCTTCTTTTAAACCGCACCGTTGCCTTTTCACATCATTCCTCAGCCGATCGTTCATTTTCATGCTTCTTTTGCCACACCCAACATTCACTTCCATACATAAACGTGGTCACCAGGACATCATTGTGAACAGACATTTACGCCTTCTTAAATATAGGAGTAATTCTCAAGAAATAAGCAGTTTATAGCAACCTTTGTACTCAAAAAATATAATATATCGTCTCCCTATTTCTGCGTGTTAACCAAAAGCACAAATACACGAATATGCGATCGTTTACCTGTATAATACCGTAGGTACATACGCGACTTGATTGATCGCGCAATTATCTGTCGTATCATACAAACGAGCGCGACGATCGCTTGCGGTTATGATGCGGCCTATGTATGTTAGTGTCAACATCTGCCCTTTTCCCAGCTATGTTGGGGTCGGATTCTAGTCTAACCGGATGCCGCTGAATATCAGTATTTTACATGGAGCAACTGCCTATCTGACTTCCACAACCTAGTTACTGGGTAATACTATACCCTTGGTAAGACTGGTCGTCGTTACTTAGCCACAAGCCCCCCATGTTAGCGTGTGCATATAAATAATAAAATAAATAAGTAACGTATAATGTTCTTTTTCATTGTCTTTACTGAAATCTTTCTGCATTCATACACGATTTTAATTATCAAAACTGGAAAATAGGTAACCTGCCAGTAAAGAATTGTATAAAATTCATTGATGTTATATAATTTGCATGCATTTGCGTGTTTTGCAGCAAACACAATAAAAAAATGCTGTAGGCCACCTTGTACCGAAAGTTACCAACAGCAATTTTTAAACTACGAAACGGAGGAATGAGGAAAATGTCGTGAGGAAAGTTTTGAGTATCAATGTCGATGGCTATAAGATTAGGGGACGACCAAAGAAACGATGGATGGACTGTGTGACTGATGATATGGTTAGAAAGGGGGTGACTACCGAGATGACGACTAATAGAGAAGTATGGGAGAAAAGACATATTGCGCCGACCCAAATAAATTGGTAAAAGGACAGGAGAATGTTGATGATGGACTTTGAATCTAAAGTAGCTTTATTTGCGCTTTTAATACTATAATAATAATTGGTCAGGCAGGGGACATAGTCCTTCCATAGTTCAAGATAACCGATCCACTAAATCCAACCAAACCTACAGCCCAGTATATTTTGTTTTTATGTATTGCAATAGTCCTGCATCTACCAGGGGTTGTCCTTGGCTGCACTTGCATAGTGCAAGGATAATCGACGGTTGGTGCCTCCTCGTCATTTAAAATTGTCTAAGGGGCCTCTACGAGTTGGCTTCGGCCCCTGGTACGCCTTCCAAAGTTCCGGGACCCCAGGGTACAGGGATATATTTATTTGACATAAAAAGGTAAACAGATACAGGGTGACACTTAATTTATTATTATAACACTGTAAATGTTTTCCTCATTTACTGTTTCGAAAGTGCAAAGAAATTACGATATTTTCTTTTCCCAGTGTTTTGTCGCTCGTACCTTGTCTTTCCTTACATGTTTAAAAAGCTTTTAGAAAATCCTTCGTTCCGATCTAGCCCTACCTATAAGTTTCTTATCGAATAGCTGCTCGGTCCGCTTTTAAAGCCGACTTTAATGGCGGGAGCAAATTATTGGAAAAGGTCAGGGAAGCCTTTGCCCGGCACTGGGTATATAAAATGTAATAAGAAATTGCGTCGCTACTGCGTTACTACGTTACTACGTTACTACGTTACTACGTTACTACGTTACTACGTTACTACGGGCTACGATGGTGTTCTACCTTTTATAAACTGTTTTAGGAGAGAACAAGCCGTGTGCCCGATGGGATTTCCCATCGTCAAAAATTACGAACTTTCACACAAAATATCCCCTTTTTACCCGTTTAGGGGAGGAATTTATAAGGAATAAATGGAGCACTCATTAATGGAGAGGCTCGTGGCTAAATAATATTAGCCGTACGGGTCGATCGAAGGATAAGCTACGCTTGCTGTGGTCGGACCGCGGATGGGTGACCATCCATTACATATAGACACCCCCTGTGCTTCGGAAGCATGTTGTATACCGTTGGTAGCGGCTGTCATTTGTAGAACTTTGACAGTCGTTACGTCGTCATTTAATCTGCTTAGCCGTTTCCCAGCTATGTTGGGGTCGGCTTCCAGTTTAACCGGTAGCAGTCGCTCTATGTGAAATGCCAGTATTTGACATAGAGCGACTGCCTGTCTCTCCTCCACAACCCTGGTACTGGGTAATACAATAAACATAGGTATTATCTAAAATTCCTGGAACAAAAATTAAAATATTCAAATTTAGAAAAATAGTATACTATTTTTTTTTTGCATCACCTAAGACATTTTTGCAACCAAATTATTATGATTTTTGCAATGTTACATTTTAAGTAAGGTCGAATGACAGCTGGGACCAACTGCGTAATTCACGTTAATTACGTGGTTGGTCTTTTCGAGGCACGGCGAGGTTCACCCATTACACACGTCTACTGTGCGATAAACAGTACCCTCTTACAATTTATCTCCTCTTTCCAATCTTCGAGCAAAAATCCAATTAACCGAGTCAAAATTACGACCCCTCTCCTAATTACTTGTAATGAAGCAAGCCTCACTACAGGGTGCAATAATCGGATCGATTCAGCTAATTGAAATCGATTGTCATACCGATATGTTTGTACGAGTGGAGTCATTCCAGTAATTGCTGTGTCAATAAAAAGGGAGGTAATTGGAGGGGAGTATCAGCCCACATCGGGTGACAGCGGGGTGTCAATGTAACAATATTGTTTTTACCTTCAATACATAGGTGTCTATAGTCTGTACATTGTCATTGATCTATACGGCGTATATAGTTTACTGTGGCAAATACAATATTGGGTATATTCCGTTGGATGATAATTTCTACCAAACGCAGCGGCATTTTTATATTGGCAACATTATGGTTAGACGCCTTTTTATCGCCCGCCGTCCCTTTCGCTTTTGCTATAAAAAACACTGTGTTTGGTAGAAATTATCTTTCAACGGAATACACCCACTATCGTAATTGCCCCAGAAAAGTTTTTTTTTCATTACATAATAATTCGACGTTCCAAGTAACGTGTACTATACAGCATGACCTGAAAGATGTATTCAAATTGAAGGATGTGGTACAGATCATCAAACTGAACAATTATCTCCATGGGACCAACGTCGTAATCGCGAAAAAATTATCAACTGTCCCATACAAAACTTCAATACCTACTCAGCCCAAATGTATATGACGGCTGATATTTTTTTCGGGATTGCTATGTTACACCCTTAAATATAACCATTGATCACATCGTCGTCTTTAGCTGTACAAGGATCTTTTGGGTCTTGAATAAAATTGACAGGGGGGTAAACATTTGTGAAATTGTATTGAAATAATGGAGATCCGTAGGAGAACCAAGGTAACCTACAAAGCCCGAAGAATTGCCAAACTTATGTGGCGGTGCTTACAGACCAGATGGTCCATGGGGCCGAAAGGTTCTGGAGTTGCGACCGCGTACCGAAAGACTTAGCGTTAGAACTCCTCCCACAAGGTGGACCGATGACCTTGTTAAGGCCGCAGGAATTCTCTGGATGCGGGAAGCACAGAACCAGTCAAGATGGCGGTGTTTGTGGAAGGCCTATGTCCAGCGGTGGACGTATTTGGGGTGAAATGATAATGATGATGACGATGATTGTATAGTAGCGGTATGAGGTGGTATGAAGTGTACAATAGTTCACTCAACCTCCAGAAAAGGAATGATCCTCCGACCAGACGGGTGTCGTATTTGGTGGGCAACTGCCCGACGGTTGATGTCGGGAATAATAATGCAATATAATAAGGCTAGTTGCGTGGTAAACTTTGCTTGTGCGATGCAGGATTTTGCGTGACATTAGTCTGTATGATACGTAGTTCGCATGTGGCGCTGTAGATGCCGCTATAATTGAAAAACAAGATGGCACCGTTAGTCACGATTTTGGCCACGCGACAAAAGATACAGATATAACTGGTACCCGGTACCTATTATATCATGAGCAGGCTGTAAAATTATGTCCTAAAAGTAGGCGTATTTATTACAAGACATGACTTTCTTTTCTTCTCTCTTTTTGTGCCCTTCTAGTTATTACCTGATAGTTCAGTCTACAGAATTTGTAGTACGAAGAGTTGACTGACCCGGAAGGTCTGGGCGTATTCGATCATGTCTCATAAGACGAACTGTATTTTTAGTCTATTGCGTTTGTAATAAACACCGTCATTTACAGTAGTACCTTAAGTACTGCTTCTTGTGCAACGAGGAACTTGGAAGTAAGCCAGCGAGACCTGACGACGATGACTCTAATAAGTTGAGTTTTTAGGACAGTCTTATAGTCCGCAATACAGAGCTGTAAAACTATTTAGTGATCTGTAAAACACTAAGAAGTTTTAACTGCATACAAATGGTTCTAGTCGTTTCCTTCACAAACGGTGAAAGAAAACATCGTGAGGAAACCGGCATGTCCTAGAACCAAAAATTCCAAGACATGTGACATCTACCAATCCGTGCTGGGACCGCGTGGTAGATTACCACGCGGGTCCTTGGTTCGCTCCCTCTCGCAGAGAGGAGGCCTGAGTCCCAGTAGTGGGATTATTATAGGATGATTATGCTAAATGGCCTCCCATAAGGTGGACTAACAACTTTGTTAAAGCCGCAGGAACCCGTTGGATGCGAGAAGCACGGAACCGGTCGAAGTGGAGGTGCTTGGGGGTGGCCTATGTCCCCCAAGCATGATGCTAAATGGTTATAGAGCAGTCTAATTGTTCTTGTATTATTTGGTTTTTCCATTATAGGTAGTAAATTCGGTTCGTTGGTGGTCGTGAGAGCTACTGCGGAGCATGTTCCTGTGTTAGATTCCCGGGTCGAGCAAAATTGAAGGCATGACTGGCGCAGTGATTAAGCGATTGACTGCTGCGCTGCGTGTCGCTGGTTCGATTCCCGCACGGAACAAATATTTGTATGGCCTACAAGTAGTTATGCCGGGTCTGGCTGTTTGTGTATGTGAGTTTAAATGTTTGTAAACGCACCCACGATACAGGAGAAATTCCTAGAGTAGTTCAACGTACAATGTAATTGGGTTTTTCTATCTGGAATTTTGCAAAAGCAGCCCGGAGTATTGACGTGTGCCCCATTGATGGCAATAGGCTCGCCCCCTGTTACATGGGACTTAAACTTGGTCCCAGAGTCGAGCCAAATAAACACCTGGTGATATTTTAGATTTTCTCATTGAGACAGTCTGTGTTGGGTTGCAAACTAGTTTTCGTAGAGTTCATCATCATCATAATAAGCCTATATTTTTTCCCACTGCTGGGACACAGGCCTCCTCTCTTCGAGAGAGGGAGTGGGCTATTTTCTACCTCGCGAGCTCAGTGTGGGTTGGTAGATGTCACATGTCTTTGATTTTTTTAGTTCTAGGACATGCCGGTTTCCTCACGATGTTTTCCTTCGCCGGTTTGAGAGCAGGGTGATGAAATAATTTACACTAAGTTAAGCGCCTATCTGGGTTCGAACCTAACGACCTACAACTCGTAAGTTGCGGCCATTACCACTGGGCCATCACTGCTCTCCAGAGTTAATGACAATAAACTCGCTCCCTATTACACGTCTTTAATTATTATTTAGGTCCAAGTACTGTGACCTCTTTATGAGCTCTTTGTACCGGGATGAGAAAATTAAACAGTCCGAAGGCTAATTCTCGTAATTAAAAACGTTCTACATCTAGTCTCAATCTCGTTTCAGCGACAATCAATGTCAAAAACTTATCAAAAATGTAGGGATAATAGTGATATTTTTGACAGATTGAGACTGAGATCGGAGGGGCAATTCTCGTAATTTTAAGAACATTCACAGTCTGATCTCAGTCTCAATCTGTCAAAAAATACTTCTAATTTCCCTACATTTTGAAAAGTTTTTGACATTTGTCGCCGAGATGAGGCTGACTGAGACTAGATTTTGAACGTTTTAAATTACGAGAATTGGCCTTCAGATTGTGAACGTTCTTAAAATGACTAGAATTGGCCCTCAGATTGTTATTTAACATCCATTATTATTACTAGAATGGATTTACGTTTTTACATTTTTATCTAGATAGACAGACTACTGCCACCCCGCTGCTGTACTGCCTGCTGTACTGCCTGCTACTGCTGGCTACTTTAACATTGTCGTTACGGATAGTCAGAAGCCCGAAAGTCTGACAACCAGTCTTACCAAGAGGTATTGTTTTACCCAGTAACTGGGTTGTGGAGGTCAGACAGTCAGTCGCTCCATGTAAAATACTGGTATTCAGCTGCATCCGGTTAGATTACAAGCCGACTCTAACATATGTAGTTGGAAAAGGCTAGGCAGATGAGGATGAGACAGACTACTTGTTTTAGATATGTTTCGTTTTTATTTTTGTAACTTTTGCATGCTTACTGGTAAAATATAGCTGAACCTATTTTCGTATATCACCATTTTTTTTCACCCTTATTTGCAAAATGGGATATCTTTACTTATTTTTTTTTTGTCTTATACTGTCCCACTGCTGGGCAAAGGCCTCCCCCAAATCCTTCCAGGAACTATTTTCCCGCGCCACCTCGAACCAGCCCTCGCGGTACGCGTCCAGGTCACCTCGCCATCTCTTTTCGGCGCCGTCCATCTTCAGGCACCCATTGTGTGGAGATTTTTACCCAGCGGTCAACGTGCATGCGGCTGATGTGACCCGCCCAGTCCCATTTGAGCCTGGCAGCCTTCTTTCTTATATCCAGTATGTCCGTTTTAGACCACACCGTGGTGTTCCGTTCTTACCTTATCTTTATCGTTTTATATTCTAATCCTGAACTAAATTAATGTTTGTCTCGTATTTCTTGCCAATAACTTTTAACGGACTCACGAAGGTTGCATGTAAGCACCAAATGGGCTTTAGTCTCTAAAGTACCTATTTACTTTTCTTCGAATAAATTTAGTTTTACTTCGCCACCTATCACATAAAACTGGCATACAGAGTTTCCCAGGCATCCTTAGGTATGTACTTAATATACAGAATGAATAATGATGATGAATAGGTGCGCCGGATTAAAATATCTAATTCAACGTGTGATAAAGTAAATTTAATTTAGACCATGTCATTAAGGAAAGGTCAAGGCCAAATCGCTCGCCTACGCGCACGTACCTATGTGCATCCCTTCACATAGATACGTGCGCGTAGGCGAGCGATTTGGCAACGTCGTTGAGCGCCCTTTTTTCGTATGAACGATGAAAATTAGGTAAATACCGCTAGTTCAATGCGTTGCCAACTTACTTCATGTATGAACTCTGCAATGAATGGATTGCTTATGGGGTGCGCGCTAGAATTGATACTTTAATTTTCTTATTCGTT
The DNA here is from genome assembly GCA_951799955.1 of Apamea anceps. NCBI lineage: Eukaryota > Metazoa > Arthropoda > Insecta > Lepidoptera > Noctuidae > Apamea > Apamea anceps. The sequence goes on along the minus strand of OX637524.1, from coordinate 927,611 downwards.
TTGATAATATGAATAAATTGAGGCCATGAGAGCCACAGTGGCCTAACTGTAATTTTTTCAATACTGACTTTATTTGAAAAAACTTCTCTAAACTGTAAAAGTCATAGCGCCACAGTGGCCTAAAAATTAGTTCAATTTTTTTCAGTTAGGTCACTGTGGCTCTCATGGCCTCAATTTTTTTTACTGGAACATCGATTAATCTTGTCTTCTTGAAACATACTATCGAAAACGATAATTACACATTTTTTTTTCAATAATTTATATTAGGGAAATGACAATTTACAATGTTTATGTAATAGTTACAGCACTTTCTATTTCGAGTTGGCGCAAGTTTTCAATATCATCCTGTATAGTGAACGGTCTATCAACATTCGTGTCTACAAAGTAGTACACTCTAAAACAGGCTAAGTACTTGACACACTCAATCTTAAAGATTTATATCCGAAAATTTGCTCCGAGTTGCTAACATAAAGTAATACTTTGTAACAAAGACAATGGCTAAGATAACAGCGTCTTTTTAACACGAAGGAGAGCGGGGTGGGTCCGTCACGTAGTCTCCCGTCAGCGGGATTGAAGAGACAATCTGCCGATGTAACGTGACTGATAGGAAGCTCCACTTTGTTACGTTATGACGATAACAAGTAACAGAGAGGAACTGTGTTGAATACTAATGTGGGCATGTTTGTGGAAGGATCTTTAATTTGCTGGCTCGACAAATTATCTTAGGATCATGTATGCCGCAGTAAGCTTTGCAAGTACTCGTAATCTTTTTGTTTTTGTAAGGAGCAGTGGTGGAGAGGGTCTTGTAGCTAAGTAATAACAGCCGCACGGGTCGATCAATCAGGTTAATTAAGCTATGCTTGCCACAGATGGTCCGTGGACGGGTGACTATCTTCACATACCAAGACCCGTCCGTGCCTCGGAAAGTACCTTAAACCGTCGGTCCCGGCTGTCATTCGTGGATCTTTGACAGTCGTTACGGGTCGTCAGTAGCCCGAAAGTCTGACAACCGGTTTTACCAAGGGGTATCGTGTTACTCAGTAACTGGGTTGTGCAGGTCAGATAGGCAGTAGTTCCATGTAAAATACTGGTATTCAGCTGCATCCGGTTAGACTGGAAGCCGACCCCAGCATAGTTGGGAACAGCCTAGGCAGATGATGATCCCCAAGGGATCGAAACTTATGCGGGTGAAACCGCGGCTAGTTGTGTAATATATTTCATCATCACTGCTCTCAAAACGGTGAAGAAAAACATCGCGAGGAAACCGGCATGTCCTTGAATGAAAAATTCGAAGACATGTGACATCTACCAACCCGCCCGCTGAGCCCGCGTGGTGGATTACGGCCCACTCCCTCTCACAGACAGGAGGCCTGTGTGCCAGCATTAATCAGCCTATAATGTTCCCATTATAGGCTGATTATTGTTAATCTTTTCGTGCGCTAATTCGGGATTGCTTAGGACGTGTTTTATAGACATAATAATGTATTCAGTACATTGTTGTAGAAACGGCAGTTCCTTTCGAGTGTTATTTACATATTTGACTGAAAACAGGTGGTAGACACGTGTGAAAAGACGCAAAATAAACGTGTCTTTTACTGTGCTTTTAAATAACTCTACAAAATATTTACTTAAACGTAGTCAGGGAACACAATATCTTCGACACACTTATCATAACATTACACCTGTATTTTTCAAAGGAGCAGGCAGAAAACGTGTACTTGTAGTATCTACACCGACATTTTATTTAGCGTGAAAGCGTAGCAAACGCAAAAAAAAAACAATTTCCTTATAATATTAGTTTTGATGTAAGAGGGCCTTTTGCTATCAACCGGGCACCCATCCAGACTCCACTGCTACGAGACAATTCCCGCGGGGTAATTGCGTAACACACTAATAGTAGCAATACTTAGCTGTCATTTTGACAGTTCAACAACATTCATTGCGTTATTTACGATGTTGAGCAGACAAATTTTTCAAACATATGATGTAATGGATTAGAAATATCCCTCAAAATTATTCAGATTATGGTTGAAAGTGTGTTACGCAAGGGTGCTGAATGACAATCTCAATGTAGGTAATCTACGAAGCAAAGAACATGGCTACAAAACAGCGATATTAAAAAAAAAAATAAACGAACGGCAAGAAAACAAATGAACAACTGATTTTTAAAAACAAAACGTCATGCTATATTATAAAATTAATTTAATTTTGGAATTCTTAGAATGACAGATGTCGATCTTCAAAGTAGCCATTATCAAAAATCGGCAATTTCATAGTAAGGACCTAATAATAACAAACATCAAGAGCATCATATCCGAAAAGTATCATTACCGTATCACGTACGCAAAAAACCTCATCGTTCAAACCTTTTCAACCCTGCTAAGTAGACGGAGATAAGTTCATCGGAAGCGATACGTGTCTGCCTTCCATTGGCGCGCCCCTCAAGAAGTGGGTCATCGCGGCGCCGCCAGGCGCTGGCAACCTTTCAGGCTGTGTGCAGGCTTCTTTAGACGCGATACTTTACTGAAATGTTAAGAACTTGAGATGTTTTTTTCGTTGCGTAATAGGATTGGGTATCCAGCCGGTATATTTTGTGAACATCTCACCGTGAAAACTTAGGTGAAGTGAGCTGTCAATAATGTCAATCCCTAGCACCAGGTGGAATGACAGCTCACGTCAAGCTCACTTCGCCTAAGTTTTTACGGTGAGATTTTTACAGAACTGATCGGTTCGGCTGCTCTTTAGACAAAGTTATCTTCATATTATAGCATTTAAATTCAAAGTTAAAGTATATTACCTTATAGGGTACTAAAATAACAAAATAATACCCTAAATTAAATAAAACTATTTACAAACTAAAATATAGCGTCGAAAAATTCATCGCCATCGCTGTCGACTGGTAAAGTACCCAAGACACTGGCGGCATTGCCACGTTGTATGGCAATGCTTAGCCTCTGGCCAAGGTAAAAGCCAGCCCTTGGGTCATGGCAAGTGTCAACCAGTCTTTTTGAAATTTCCTTAAAAAGACCATGCGCACTTGGACCCCACGGCCCGAGGGTTTCAACCCCAAACGGCTCGAAAATATAATTATTAATGAGGTTATTATATTTACGCCGCTTGAGGTTTTCTGCAGCCGCAGCAGCAGCACCAGCGCAACACGCTGACCCTGGAAGATGGGATGGCGCAAGAGTATCGACACAAGTTACATCCCACACTAAAGGCCTACCCACCTTCCATTAAAATAATGACATGCCGTCCGGTCTCTTGCCATCGTCGCGTGCCAAACCATTGGGTTCTAATACAGCTGGAACGCCGAGGGTGACAAGAGCTCGTCGAATCATGTCGTTAATGTTTGCGTGCCGCGCTAAGCGACCCGCACTTCGGCTGCAAGACAGGCCGTGGTGTCCGAGGCTGTTGACAACCACGCCACAGTGACAGCGATGGGGAGAACAACATGGTGCTCCTAGTCGTAAGGAAGCAGCGAGGCGGAAAGTAAAGTAAAGTTAAAGTTATATAATTTATTTCAAAAAGGCCATAAATAAATTTTGACATTCATAAAACTTTTTAATGTCAAAGAAAATCGAATTGATTCTAGTTGCCCCTCCAAAGGTATCCAGGTAAGGAGAAGAATTTGCAAGAAACTTCATCTTTACTCTTTTAAAATGTTCACTTTTTTTAAATAATCTTAATAATACTATAAATGCGAAAGCTTGGATGGATGGATGTTTGTTACTCTTTCACACAAAAACTATAGAACGGATTTGCATGAAATTTGACACACAGATAGTTTATAAGCAGGATTAACACATAGGATAGTTTTTATCTCGATCTTCCCACGAGATCGAAACTTACGCGGGTGAAACCGTGGGGCGCAGCTAGTCTTATATAAAAATAGAATGATCTGAACTGTTCTAAAAACCCAGTAGTCAGGACTTCAGAAGAAAAGATAATCCGTGTAAAACTCTTGATCCAACTGCTAAATGAAAAGCCTTATTTTTCTTTTGCTGCTCGCTTTTATTAACGTTCTTTGCTCATTAGCAAGGCGTTGATACTTAGAATACTTACCGACGAAGTAAATACAAAGGAAAAAAGAGCCTGTGTGCTTATGAATACACGATAGAAGTGAAAACTTACGACTGAAGCCGAGCGTAAGCGATTCAGCGCCGAGTATAAACGATTCAGCGTCGCCGGCCAACTGGAGTGTACCTGATTCTGCATCACCGACACGAGCCTGACGGTTTAGTCTCGTTCACTATTCAGAGAGAGCGCAAGGGCGCCTAAAGAAATTTTACTTCAAAAATACCAACAAAGAAAGATGGAATATTATAACGCTGTTATAATCTAAGGGGACTTCCATGCCGAAGATGCCTCACTGCGATACCTCGTGGGCTCGGTTTAGCTCGCTACCGCGGTGTCACTTCCTTGTAATACAAATGCATACGTATAGACACGCACGCACATGCCAGGTATTGAGGTAAACCCCAAGCAGCCCGCGATGTATCGCAGTGAGGTATCTTCGGCATGTAATTACTCTAAGATACGTCGAACTTCCTTATATACGAATCTTCATTCCTGTTAAGCATCCATATTTAAAAGATTCTGCCTGTTTATAAACTTGCATCAGTAAAAGCTTTGCCATCATCATTCTCCTGTCCTTTTACCAATTAATTCGTAGTCGGCGAAACATGTCTTTTTCTTCCATACTTCTCTATTAGTCGTCATGTCGGTAGTCACCCTCTTTCTAACCATATCATCATTCATACAGTCCATCCATCGTTTCTTTGGTCTTCCCGTAGGGGAAGAGTATATACGGAGGAATGAGGAAAATGTCGTGAGGAAAGTCTTGAGTATGAATGTGTATGGCTATATGACTACTCCTATCACATATATCCTCCGTATCACATGCCCATACGGTTTCCACACAACTTTTCAGTTACCGGTGCCACTTTCAGACTTCCTCTTATGTACCCATTTCTTATCTTAACTTCCTTAGATACGAACCTTTGGATTCGTTCGGGAGCAGTGTTTTAAATAATGTTGCCGATAGAAAATAGCCATGAAACCATCTTTAAACTGCCTGTTTATAAATTTGCATCAGTAAAATCTTTGCCAACGCGTTGCTAAACTTACAGATTAAGTTGAAATGTCTTATGTGCAGTTTGACTGTCACCCTTACCCTTTTGGGAAACTGGAGCACAGGAAAGGCTTAATGGCTAAAGCTTAAAGGCTGATGAAAATTGCGATACACACACAGACATACAAATACTACAGTCCCTAGAACATCTCGACACCAGCCTATCTATTCTGTGAAAATGTCACAGTAAAAACGTAGGCGAAGTCAGATGTCAAAAGTGTCAATCCCTAGCATTAGTTGGAATGACAGCTCACTCCACGCTCACTTCACCCTAGTTTTTAAGGTGAGATTTTTACAGAATAACACCGAAGATCTCCTGAAATTCCACTAGGTACTGCAACAACTTGCTTACTTGCAAGTTGCCTCAAATCCTATTAAAAGCAATAACCTCACTGAACAATTCTCCAAAGCTCCGCTCCGTGTATTATTCTTCCACCGGTTCTCACAACAAGTCACAACACGCTACTCGAGCGCGCCCGTATTGCGGCCACGTATTTCTGTCTCAGTTTACAAACTCGCTGTGTTTGGGCGCCCGCCACGTGCCTCTGTTACGTTACGTTGGCATGTTTTGTTGACTAAGACTGGTACTTTGGTGTGTGGTGCAAGGGATTAAGATAAATATAAATAATGAGCATATATTTTATAAAGGAGAGTACGCTAAGATGTACTGTGCAGTCAGGGTACTTGTTTGTTAAGTAGATGGAGACACTACTTGCTGTATCATATTCGAGTCGGAAGGTTTGTAGCTAAATAACAACAGCCGTACGGGTCGTTCGGAGTTAAGGCTACGCTTGCCGCAGTTGATTCGTGGATGGGTGACCATCCATTACATATCGAGACTGCTCCGTACCCCGGAAAGCTTGTCAAGCCCTTTGAAAGTCGTTTCAGGCAGTCTGAAGCCCAAGTCTGAAACCAGTCTTACCAAGGGGTGTCAACCCAAAAAGATATGTTGCACCCCAAATTAATGGGGATAAGGGGTTTTGTATAGGATTGAAAATGCTTATAATTTTATGTCATTATAACATGGATTCGCTATTGTGTCAAGAGTGCCAATTAGCTTCATACACGTTGAAGTTTTTCAAAAACCGTGACATTACACGGCCTTTAATTTGGCACATTAAATTTCAAAACAACCAATTTGAATATTTACAAGAGAAACCTAACAAAACCTCTTTGTTTGTTTCAGCGTCCCTCATACAACGAATCAACAGTTCTAAGAAGTCCATAAACTAGTGTTAAGTGAATTAAAATAATGTGCGACCCAGCAGTGCGATCCTCGGTCCCCGAAGCGCGCTCGGTAACTTTCGGCTGTTACCGTGACAGCTGTCAATGAGATTCCAAGATGGCGGAGAAGGTCAGCTGATCGGAAAGTCGCCCGCGCCAGCCTCGCAGCAAGAGGCGAATTAAGCGCATCATGGTGAGATAGTTAATTAAATTAATTAGTAATTGTAGCTAATAATCTCCTGTGGTGCCGATATTCAGTGACGTCATCTATTGACGAAGATTCTAAAACCTATCATAGACGTTGCTATAATATATATAAGTACCTAAGATCGATTCAAATGTATGTTTCCAATTATTGTTATTTCAAGTTAAGCCAATATCAACTTTATTTTAGTAGTACGTAATTAAGTTGATTTCAGAATGACTAGCACTATTTAAAAAGTTATAGAAATGTTTGAAGTTGTAGCGAAAAATATTCAATTTTATCTTTGAGTGACCGCACACGCAGCTATAATATCTGTATATTATAGCTGCGGTCAAATTAAATTAGATAGCGAAACTGCAAACGTGATGGGTATCGACATCTAAAAACGATAAAATAAAAATGTTTGATGTTTTTTTGGGGGATTATCGACCGCTGGGAGTGTTGCTACTTCAAGTAAAAGTTGAGAAAAAAAAAAAGTGAACATTCAAGGGATTCGAGGAAAACTAGTTTTTAAGTATTAAAAAGAAATCCTAGAATTCGTCACTAAATATCACTTTTCTCTAAACTATCAAATTGAATGGCCTTCATTGATATTCAATTTTTGCCTGGGCTTTATGGGGTGCTTAATTGTTGCAAATGGGTCAAACAATTACAATTGTTGCAAATGGATAAAACAATTATTACAAGTCACGCTGTATATTATGGTATATCAAGAATTCAAGACGCTGCCTGGGCCGACCATCAATGAAATGAAGGCACAGTAGACATATATTATAGCTACGTCTATGATGGGATGGGCTTTAGATACCTTGACCCAATTTTCTCCGGAAAAAAGTTCAAGTGGTTGGCCCAAGATGGCGGCTAGATGTTGTTAAAGTTATAAGTAGCTAATGGATGGATTATCTAATACGTGTGTTTCTTAGTAAAAGATTAAGAAGTACTCTGGTATAAGCCGAGTAAATATTATTAGCCTTAAGTACGCCCAAGTTACAGAGCGCTTTTAGTCGAAAAATCTGGGAAATGAAATTGTTTACCTATTTTGTAAATAGGGTATCGGAATCACTTTGAACGCCGTATAAAAAAAATTGCTAGTTGGAATGAACATTTCCTATCTGACTACGCCTGAGAATAAATGGCGAAACAAACTCAAGAGTCAAAGTCCAGACATAATCTCGGTCAGATCATGTGAGAACCATGTAGATTAGTCTCCGAAATGGTCTTTTGAGGAAAGAACTACACAGATTTGACTAGACCAGAGACCAGTCCAGTCAATGCAAACATTTGTCAGCATCGTGTAGCTCAACTCAGAACTTAAGGAGCTAAACGACTAGATTTGTTTTTTTTGATTTGTAGTTTTTTTAAAATAATTGCAAACAATCAGTACGGTTTTAGATCTGGAATCTCAACGGAGGATGCTGTGGCTGACCTTACTAAAACATTAGTTAACAATCTGGACAAAGGCATGAAATGCTACGGTATCTTCCTTGACTTATCCAAGGCATTCGACACGGTCTCTGCTCCCACCTTAATCTCGAAAATGGAAAGTGTTGGGATTCGTGGCCTCGCATTGGACATATATAAAGATTATCTCTCCAACCGTACTCAACGGGTTAAAATCGACTCTACAAGGAGTGATGATAGATTTATCAGCTTCGGTGTTCCGCAAGGTAGCATCCTCGGACCCACCCTCTTTTTACTCTACATCAATGACCTGTGTCATGCACATATTCCTAATTGCGGCATATTTACGTACGCTGATGACACAGCGTTGATGGTTTATGATACTGACTGGGACAGGGCTAGAAAGAGGGCGGAACAGTCGCTTCGGTTTGTAATGGAATGGCTCTCAGAGAATTTACTTACCCTTAACGTAACAAAGACTAAAGTTATTAGATTTTCGCTACCTAACACCTCAACTCCTCCACTTGAATCAGGTCAAATTAAAGCCCATATTTGCTCAGGTGAGGCACCCAACTGCAGCTGCCCATCTCTGTCCTTGGTCCCAGACATAAAATATTTAGGAGTCCACATCGACTACAAACTTAGCTGGCAACCCCATATCGAAGCCTTATGTACAAGGATCAGAAAATTAATTTATATATTTAAGGAACTTAGGCACTCTGCTGATCCCGACGTAGCTTTGATGGTTTACCAGAGTCTTTGCCAGTCCATTATTTTATATTGTATCCCGGTTTGGGGTGGAACGTTCAAAACCTCCTTACTCAAAGTAGAAAGAGCTCAAAGGGCGATCTTGAAAGTCATGCACTTTAAGCGTAGGGACTTTCCAACCAATCAACTTTATTCAGAAGCCAAAGTATTGACTGTGAGACAGCTTTTTGTGTTACGCGCTATGCTGCGAAGACACTCTACGCTACATCTAGATCTTGCTAAGCTAAAAAGACGCAAAGGCACTCCCGTGTGCGATATAGTCCAATGCCGTTCCAAGTTTGCCAGCCGGCAATATGCGGCAACTAGCTCTCGACTGTACAATAGAATACATAAACTTATACCCATATACTCCCTAACTAAACACGAAGTCAAAATCAAACTTACAGATTGGTTGCAGAAGTTAACGTATGATGAAACTGAGAATCTTATTGCAATTGTCTCTTAAATGAACTAATGCTGTGTTTATAATATTAAGGCGCTGTTAGTTTAATTTATGTTGTGTTACTATAAGTACCTGCACGACACTCAATACCAGTTGTATGTCATACCTGGAGGAACCTTGGCTCCTAAAACACAGGCTTTTGGCCTAGTTTAGGAGGCATCAGTTCGCCCTATAATGTGACTCTATTGTACAATATATTTTTTTTTTTAATCCTGTGTACTTATGTATGTTCTCAAAGTGTACAAATAAAAAATTATTATTATATTATTATTATATATTATTTTTTAAAATTCTTCCAAATGATGTCTCTAAGGAAATTGTATCGAGATGAACTTTTGATAGTAAAATTTATGTTCAGTAGTGAAACACTGGAGTGTATTGCCACTAGAGCAACCATGCAAGGTGACTTATTTCCCCGAGGATTCCTTCTATTTGAGCCGCCGAATATGTAATATTGTAGCTATCTTGTTTCCATTCATAATGGAATATGAATGAACTGTTCTTGGGAGCAGCTATCTCATAAGTCAGAATTGGGGTGAATAGGGATGCAGTGATGAACCGGGACGAAACTTTAAAATGGATTTTAACATTGAAATAATATAGTTTGTTGCCAAAAATAATTCTAATTTGTTTACTGTATATAATTAACGACTAAGTGCCCATTATGTAGCTCATCATCAGCCTATATAGTTCTCACTGCAGGAACACAGGCCTCCTCTTTTCAAGAGGGAGTGGGCTAAGATCCACCACGCGGGCCCAGTGCGGGTTTGGTTATCTAGCTAGTGATATTGTTTATATTCAAGTAAAGTATTGGTGTTTCTTGTCATGTCATGGTCAAAATCGGTTTCGATGACTCCTCTGGGCCGATAAAGTTAAAGTTCTAATTATAAAAACTGATGTTAAATCTGAGTCGAAGATGGCAACTTTACGTATGTCTGAATAAAGTTCAAAATACAATTACTGGCTCGAAGGTTTGGGCAAAATTAAAACTCGCGTTTTGTAACGGGACAGATTAGGTTTAATCCTGCCGGACTATCCTCCTTTACCTCCTAGTCTTCATCTTCTATAAAAGACAGTTAGTTATAAAGTTGCCTGTAGACTGCAACTACTTTAAAGTCAAACTCCAATGATGCTGTCTTCGCAGCCATTCCTTCGGAGACTACACTTTTTATTACATTCCTGTGTCTAGAACTGCGAAGTCAAAGCGAAATGAGCTTGAAGATTCACCAGAACAAATTGAATTAGATTCTTCATTTCTAAACTTATACTTTATTAAAAACGGGGAAGGAAAACATCGTGAGGAAACCCGCATGTCCTAGAACAAAAAATTTTAAAGACTTCTACTGACATCTACCAACACGCACTGGGCCAGCGTGGTAGATTACGACCCACTCCCTCTCACCGAGAGGTACACTCCCAGCAGTGGGAACATTATAGGCTGCTTATGTATGATGATACGATGTTTACATACACCTTGCAGTTTGTGCACGTCCTTACATTTTGCTATACACGTGCATCAGTTCTGAGAATAAAGGTTTTTGGAATGACATCCATCCTAATAAATGCGAAAGTAACTCTGTCTGTCCTCTACCTTTTGCAGGCCTTAACGGCTAAACAGATTTCAATGTTGCCACATTTGCCACATGTTGCCACATTGAAATCTGTTTAAAGCTAGATATTGTCCTGGGTTAGAACATATGATACTTTAAAAAGTATCATAATTATGTTCTAACGAGAACGTAAATGTTCTCGTGAGATAGTATTCGACCTAGACGCGGGCGAAGATGGGGGTAAAAGTAGACACCCATATAAGCCAAATGATCCATGTTTATGTTCTGTCTTTCTAATCCTTCTATTTCTTCCACAGCAGGTGTTTGGCGAATGGGCACAGGTAGAAGTGGTGGAGCTGGTGAACGATGGCTCGGGGCTCGCGTTCGGCATCGTGGGGGGACGCTCCTCCGGAGTGGTGGTCAAGAGCGTGTTGCCAGGCGGCGTGGCCGACAGGGTGAGTCCTAGACTATAATGCCATTTAAAGTACTGCAAGGATCTTTTTTGGCGCCTGTTTGACATTGACAGAGACATTTTAGGTAATTAATTCTCGTATTTTTAAGAACGTTCGCATTCTAATTTCAGTTTCAATCTGTCAAACATACCCAGGACAGTTCCCGTAATGAAAAACATTCAAAATCTACTCGCAATCTCATCTCAGCGACAATCAATGACAAAAACTTGTCAAAAATGTAGGGAAATTAGAGGTATTTTTGACTAATTGAGACTGAGATCAGACTGTAAACGTTCCTAAAATTACGAGAATTGCCCCTCTGATGTCACTTAGAATAGACCATGTCGTGGTAAAATATTTGCCAGGCCGCAAGATGGTGGCAGGACTGACTCCCTGAAAATAACATACATTGCACTGGCACACTGAAATATGAATAAATCCCAAGAAAAATGTAATAAGACAATTGTTTCATTTGACGAGAGCCGAGAGACTTTCTTTGGCCAGACTACGATTTAAAAATCTTGATGGATTCTATCACGTAACTTATTATACTGTATAGTAAATTAAGTTTTTCATTTCAACTGTAATTCTGGATCACGGACATAACCAATAACACGTACAGCACGTCTTATGTAGATGTGATATATGTATGTGCAATATAATAGACTTAAAAGCTGCACCGGTTGACGTCATCACGTCAACGCCGGCTGTTGCTGAAAACCAGCATTGGGGCTCTGTCTCGCATAGGGTCGTAGCGTTATGCTGAGCGATGGCCGTTTTGCGTGGATGTGATGCATATTTTCCCCCAACTTGTTATTTTTTTTCTTTCTTTGCGTTATGTTTACAACAAATAAACAATTTTTGTTTTTTTTTTCCTAATAAAAATACAGGCGTTATTGCTTTTATACCAAGGTTCATCAAACAGCTTCCTGTTGGATGTTAAGGATTGATACATCATTGTCCTCCCAACTCTTAACCCTTTATATCAATTTCTTTTGGATCTTCTTTTCTGCGCCTTTCGAACCAAATTCCCATTATTTTTCGTGGCTTTGTTCTTACGTTTCTCTCATCTCTTTTAAACATAAGTGTTTATTTTTACGTCCTATTCCGAACAGCCGATTTCACGCCATTGAAGACTGGACAATCTTTATGTGAGATTTTAAGCAGCTGATTCCATGCCAGTGCTTTCAACATTTTCTCGTTCACGTAAAACGTAAGGCTTGCAGAAAATTTCACGCTCGGTGGAGTATTTCAGATTAATATGGTAATCCCGTCAACGTCCCGGCCTGGCTTGCATCTGAATGAGGCCACGTTGCATTTTTATCTGTTCTCCGAAAACTGGACTTTTGCTACTGGAAAATCTATTCACATTTTGTCCAAAGCCAAGCTAGGGTTAGCAGTGGTGACAGCCGCGACTTAAGAGTTGTAGGTCGTAGGTTCAAACCCAAATATGTGTTTTAATTTGTGTAAAATTATTTCATCACCACTGCTCTCAAAGCGGTGAAGGAAAACACCTTAACGTGACGTGATTGTAGAACTAAAAATTCGAAGACATGTGACATCTACCATCCCTCACTGGGCCCGCGTGGAGGATTACGGTCCACTCCCTCTTGAAGAGAGGAGGCCTGTGTCCCAGAACTAGGAACATTAAAGCCTGATTTTATGTATATACAAACAAAAACCGGTGTTTAAGGAGAGAGTTAGTATTTTTTAACATAAACTAAAAAATGGACAAAGATTGAGCCCTATCAACATTCGATTAGATTGATTTCGAGTACCTACTACAACATTAGGGGACATTAACGATAAAGAGCTTAGTCTCTTTATTATTACAACGATAATGTCCCCTATTTCCCGTTCCCAACATAGCGTTTGCAGAACAAGAACAAGAGTTTCACGCTCCGTAGTATTTCAGATTAAAATGGTAATGGCGCCAACGTCAAAGCGTCCCTTGCATTGTAATGCATGCCTGTCCCGAAAAAATCTAAATTTTGAAGCCAAATATTAAATGAAACTGGTGTTTGAATTTCATATTAGATCATTTCGTTGCGTTTTTGTTAGGGATGGGCCGGACGTGGTTTGAACTAAATAAAATGTTCGTTCGAACTTCGGTAATTTTTACTGCAAAATGTATTCCTACGAATAAAAACGTACCAGTGCCAGATGACGCAGAGTCCTTGGTGTTTTTTCCCCTTCGTTTTTAAATGATTTTAAAACTTTTATAAAAATAAGGATTTTTGGCGATTATTATTTAAATGTTTAGAATACGTTTTTCTGCTAAATTAGTAAAAACTAACAGACAATAGATAAATGCTTATTATTTTATTTTACTGGTTAAGTTTTATTAAATTGTAGTCAAAACGAATGTTCGGCATTTGAAGGATAAACCGAATGCGAAACGAATTTTGTTCCATCCCGTTTTTATTTAAGTTGGAATTTTTCATTTGTTAAGCCAATAGTGGTAACTTTGTGTTAGTTTTTCAAATTATCTTGTTTTTACAATGGCTTGTTATGCGTTTTATTATTTTTCATCTTTCCAGTGGTCTGCTGGCTTGTTGCCAAGCTCTAGTTTAAGGAAACTTCAGCCGTCTATCTCATGGTTTCTTGTATTTTCGGAGGCTTGGAGTAAGTTCATGAAAGTGTGGCTCATTTATGTAGAAGTGTTCAGAAAGTGGGACAAGGAATCGTAGACTTCGGATATTTGGTATTGTTGGGCTGCGGGGTAATTGCGTAACACACTAACAGTAGGAATATTCATTTTGACAGTTCAACAACATTCATTGCGTTATTTACTTTGTTGAGCAGACAAATTTTTCGAATATATAAAGTAATAGATTAGCAAGGTTTTTTTTTGTTGTAATGCCAATAAACGCATTTTACTTTCTTTCATGTTTTGGTAGAAATCCAAACCGATGTGGTTAAGACCGCGCCAGGCTTGCTTACAAAGCACGAAGGACGTATTTCGTAAATGTTACTCCGACTTCTGACTCTAGTTTAATATTGCAAATCGATTCCAGTCGCTCAAATAGTTTACAACTACCATAAAAAAAGCGGCCAGGTGTGAGTTGGAGCTGCACGACGGATTCCATACTACCGAACACTAAGTACCTACTACAATATTTTTCTAAATACTTTGCTTAAAAAAACAGGTTTTTTGTATGTTGCATGCATCCATAAGCACAATATTTTTATTTTTTTTTATTTTAATTAATTATTTTTTAGCTTGAGTACGTATAGTTTTTATTATATTTGTTGGTATATTGGCGTGGCTAGCTGACATAATATGGCAAATAATTTAAGCTTCTTGTAATGTTCATTACTGAACATAGGTTCCCAGTATTGTATACATGCAACTATATTTTAACTAAACAGACAGCTGTGCTGCTGGGGAGTTTGTTCCGCCACTTTTTCTTCCCAGCGATAGCACTAGGAAGTGGCGAAGGGCGGGCGTTTTTGGGGGACTGTCTTTTGTAATTTTGACGTTCGAAAAGTGCTGATTCTCAGCCTAATTTGAATAAATGACTTTTGATTTGATTTTTTAATGTTTTTTTCACAAAAAATAAAAGTCGTTTCCCAGCAATTATTTTTGTGCAATTTTACTTTTTGTACTAGGGGCTCCTTTAATTTTTTCTTTATTTTAATTTTATTATTTGTTGTTACAGCGGCCAGACTCTGTAAAAATTGCAAGTGTCTACCTATTACGGTGCAAAAGATACAGCTCTGTGACAGAGTAACGGAAGGTCGGCAGACGGACGGACAGTGGAGCCTTAGTAATAGGGTCCCGTTGGCACCTCGGGTACGGAACCCTAAAAAGAATTACACACGTACGATACAAAAATGGAGTTACTGAACTTTGAAGTAATCATGTTTGCATGTTGAATGTGCTGTCAATTTCAACGGTTTGAGTTCGAGCGTTGCGTGACGTAATTCGCTCAGAATTTACGAGTTCTCATAGTCGGATTGGATATTCGTTTGGACTCAATTTCGGGCGTGGAAATATGAATTCCATTCAATATATTTTTTATCACAGTTGCACAGCTTTCGCCTATAAAACAAAATGGCTCTTGTCCGTGCAATAAAGCTTTTTGTCTTTGGCTGGATTGACACTGCTTTGTCCATTACTTTTCGTTTCAAAGAGTGGAACTCTCTGCCAGCGTCTGTGTTCTTTTCCACATTTAACCCAACTGCCTTCACAGCAAGAGTGAACAGGCATCTTCTGGGCACGCTCGTTCCATCATAGACTGCTTAGGTGATTGGTTGGCTTGGGTGATTTAGCTCGATACCTCGATGTCACCTCCATGTCCACCTCCAGACACACACATGTTGCGGTATCTACAAACGCCATATGCGAACGTCATACTGACGTCAAACAAAACCCTGCATCTCGCAAGTAGAGTTTACCGCGCAACTAACCATATATACAACAGCCTGACGTAAATCGTCGGGCAGTTGCCCGTACGGCCGCCCGTCTGGTCGGAGGATCTTCCCTTTTCTATGGAGGATGAGTGAACTTTACACCCTGTTCCTCATACCTCTATACATGCACATGCCAGGCATCAAGATAGACCCCCAAGCATCAAGCGACATATTGTAGTGAGGTATCCCTCGGCATGTGCGTGCGTATTGCTATATTAGCATGCACTTGTTTTCATTGGAGGTGACATTGATAAACTGCGATCGTGAGGTATCCCCGTGAGGCATCTTTGGCATAGAATTTCCCTTTGGTTATAACAGCGTTATAATATTTTCTAATGTCTAACTACCCATAGCGTTGGCTTCGCTTAGTCTTCCACTTTGCTTTTTCCCAACTATGTTGAGGTCGGCTTTCAGTCTAACCGGATGCAGCTGAGTACCAGTATTTTACATGGAGCGACTGCCTAACTGACTTTCAGAAACCAGTTATTAGGTAATACGAAACCCTTTGGTAAGACTGGTTGTCAGACTTTCGGGCTTCTGACTACCCGTAACGACTGTTAAAGATCCACGACTGACAGCCGAGACCAACGGCTTAAGGTGCTTGTTGGCGTTTATTCTTTCTAACTTATAAAAAAAATCTGTCTGTTTAAATAGCAACGGTCTCGTGTCCAAAATTTATTCAATTATTTCAGAAGGCCAATTCCCGTAGTTAAAAACGTTCAAAATCTAGTCGCAATCTCATTTCAGCCACAATCAATGTCAAAAACTTGCCGAAATGTAGGGAACTTAGAGGTATTTTTGACAGATTGAGACTGACATGAGACTGTTAACATTCTTAAAATTACGAGAATTGCCCCTCAGATCGTAGACCCTTCGATAGTTATTGTGTCCTTTGTGAATACCTAAAATAATCTTAAATAATTTTGTCACGACGATAACATAACTCAGTAATAACAACACTTCTATAACTCCAAACCCCAGCATCCATTCAAGTTTCATCTTCAGATCTTGGACAACAATCTGTTAATTGACCACAAACTAGTTTGTGATGTTTCCGAGCTACGACAAGACGTTTGAATGCTGTTGTTAATAGCTCAAACTGGGGGCTGAGATTATCATGAACAGGGTAGTTCATACTTAGATGTTCGGGATGTATACAACATGTCCCGGAATTAACGCACACCACCAAACACCCCAATTAGAATATTATCCACTGAATTTTTACTATTATGTATATGTCGGAGTCATTCGTTTGACTATTCGAAACGCCAGCGCCATCTCATGGCCCTAGACAGAGTCTAGCCTGAGTTCGTGTGGGGACGAGAGCAACAGCTACAAAAGCGGTGTGAGCAGAGCTCTCGAAAATTATCAAAACATTGGGCATCGTACGAACAACATGTGCTTAGAAACTGTCTCGCATTCCGTATCGATGAGTTGTGTACCTACAGTGTGTGATTCGCTACTTCACTAACTTGTTCGTAAATTATAATCTGATTTGAACTGCAAACTGTTTTTCTATTGTGCTATAACCAACACTACCTATAGTACGCCCACAGTAATTAAAATATGCCTGATGTTAACGAGAGACAGACATACCTTCTCCGACATATAAAACATTGTTTATTTATTACATTAGTTATTTATTTATTTACCCAGTAACTGGGTTGTGGAGGTCAGATAGGCAGTCGCTCCATGTAAAATACTGGTATTCAGCTGCAACCGGTTAGACTGGAAGCCGACCCCAACATAGTTGGGAAAAGGCTAGGCAGATGATGAGTTATTTATTTATTTATTATAGGTTAACCAACAGCTACACTTATATACACTTACTTGCTTGCTTCTTGCTCATACTGATTGTGGGAGGAAATTGTGGTCATATTACAAATCACACGTACAAGGGTCTAGC
The DNA here is from genome assembly GCA_951799955.1 of Apamea anceps. Taxonomy (NCBI): domain Eukaryota; kingdom Metazoa; phylum Arthropoda; class Insecta; order Lepidoptera; family Noctuidae; genus Apamea; species Apamea anceps. Next base: position 910,113 of record OX637524.1, on the reverse strand, counting down.
GTAGTGGCTGCAGAGCGATGGTGGTGGAAGTGTGACTGTAATTTACGTAGTTTTTATTATTTTTGGGATGAAAAATTACCTGCATTAAAAATTACAGAAATCGATTCAGCAAACGATTCTGAACCAATCACTTTTACACATATTCAGCCTACGATGCTCCCACTTCTGGGACACAGGCCTCCTCGCTTTTTGAGAGGGAGTTGGCCGTCAAAATCAAAAGTCATTTATTCAAATTAGGCTGGGAATCAGCACTTTTCGAACGTCAAAATTACATAAGATCAGGCGTCATCTATCAGGCGAGCCCAGTGCGGGTTGATAGATGTCACATGTCTTCGGAATTTTGGTTCTAGGACATGCCGGTTTACTCACAAGGTTTTCCTTCACCGTTTTGAGAGAAGTAGTAATGAAATAAATTACACAAAGTAAAGCGCCTGTCTGGCGTTCACTACTTACTGGGTCAACTACTTTCATAACGTGCATCAATATTCACATTGTAGAACTACTCTATGTGGTCATAGTTCGAGGTATTATTGTAGAAATCCGAACTTGTCTGAAAATTAGAAGTTTTAAAGTTTTGGGGCGAATTGATTAATTTCAGCACCTTGCTATGATAGGCTGAATTTAATGGCGTCATTGAGCTTCAAACTTTGAAATGCTTAACTTAGAAGCGTAGTAAAAAGCAGATACGAATATACGAGTATAAGAACTTAAATAGCTTAAGGTTCTTCATAAATGAAAATTGTAGAATATACATAATTATGTAGTAGAAGCTCATTGTAGCAGTATGGACTTTAGAGAGCAAAAATGCATTTATCAAGTACCTAATATTAATAACGCTAGCTTTATTTTGAGAGCAGTGGTGCACTGAGAGCTGTGGTGGCTCGAGAGCAGTGGTGGTCCAGTGGCCCGCGACTTACGAGTTGTGCGAACCCAGACAGGTGCTTCACTTGTGTAATTTATTTCATCAGTGCTGATCTTAAAACGGTAAACGATAACGTGGGGTGCTAGAACCAAAAATTCGAATACATGTGACATCTACCGACCCGCACTGGGCCCGCGTGACAGATTACGGCCCACTCCCTCTCACCGAGAGGAGGCCTGTGTCCCAGCAGTGGGACACATTATAGGCTGATTATAATTCTAAAATAACAAATCCAGACGAGTAATCTACTTTCTTCCTTGTCCGATAACATCTAAAAAAAAACATTTTATCACCGTCTTTAAAAGGCAACGCGTTAAGAGCACTTAATGGTCTGTTTAATGATCTTTATAAACATCGCTTTATCTCTTTCTCTCTAAACTTTTACGAAGTCATCTATATCTGTCTCTTTTTCAAAGTACTGTTTCAAATCGTTTTAATGTAAGTGTAAATCCGATTGATCGGTTTTCAAACGAGCCGGAAGAGGGAATACATTTCGTCTCTTTTAATGTGTGGAAATGTCGTTAGGAATGAGATCTGGGTCAGACTCTCTGAGGAAATTGCAACTGTGAATTTATACTGATCTGTCTGTGATAAGGACTAAGAAGAAAATTGGATTATCTTGGTTTAAAATGGGTGGTTTGTCGTCATTTTTAAACTAAGCTAGTCTTGTTTTCAGCAACTACAAGACTATCTTATCGACTACAAATAGTCATATAACCACTGAAGTTGAATCTGCCAATTCATGGTGGCAAAAAAGTTTCCATTACCTTATAAAGGCTTACGGTGTCCTAGAAGACCGGTGGCCGCCACATAGCGTCCGCAATTTAGTGGCGAACGACGTCACTGAAACGTTATTTTTAGGGTTCCGTAGCCAAATGGCAACGGAACCCTTATGGATTCGCCATGTCTGTCTGTCTGTCTGTCTGTCTGTCTGTCTGTCTGTCTGTCCGTCCGTATGTCACAGCCGCTTTTTTCCGAAACTATAAGAGCTATACTGTTGAAACTTGGTAAGTAGATGTATTCTGTGAACCGCATTAAGATTTTCACACAAAAATAGAAAAAAAAAACAATAAATTTTGGGGGTCCCCATACTTAGAACTGAAACTCAAAATTTTTTTTTTCATCAAACCCATACGTGTGGGGTATCTATGGATAGGTCTTCAAAAATGATATTGAGGTTTCTAATATAATTTTTTTCTAAACTGAATAGTTTGCGCGAGAGACACTTCCAAAGTGGTAAAATGTGTGTCCCCCCCCTGTAACTTCTAAAATAAGAGAATGATAAAACTAAAAAAAATATATGATGTACATTACCATATAAACTTTCGCCGAAAATTGGTTTGAACGAGATCTAGCGAGTAGTTTTTTTTTAATACGTCATAAATCGTAACGTAACGGAACCCTTCATGGGCGAGTCCGACTCGCACTTGGCCGGTTTTTAATGTAAGTCGGTGCATTTTACTAGAGAGCGTTCTTTGACACCGTAAACCACGGTGCCATCATTTTCGTGACAGACGTCATTGCGGCCGTTATGTGGAGGCCACCGCTCTTCTAAGAATCCATAGCCCCTTTATAAGGTAGTGGCAACTTTTTTGCTACCATGAATTTAATTATTTTTTAAAGAAGATTAGCAGTTTCCACTTCTATGATTATAACTGTTTTTATTTTATTATATTCGGGAAACTTACATCTAATATAAATATTGTTCTTAAACAATAATAATATGTAAATGCAGGCCATTAACAAGTTTCCACTGATTAACATAAATTAACACAGTTCGGCACAAATTATTTACCTACCTATAACATACAATAAATTAGGTACACGATCGACTGATCATCATCTGCCTAGCCTTTTCCCAACTATGTTGGGGTCGGCTTCCAGTCTAACCGGATGCAGCTGAGTACCACTATTTTATAAGGAGCGACTGCTTATCTGACCTCTACAATCCAGTTACTGGGTAATACGAAACACCTTGGTAAGACTGGTTGTCAGACTTTCGGGCTTCTGACGACCCATATTTATCAACTGTCAAAGATCCACGATCGTAGCAGGTGGCGTTCTGTATTTTTTTCATTTTCAGTCTATCCCCATGGGGAGAAGGCGTAAGTCTCTGTATGTATATGTACTCCTCTTTTGTAAACGACAATGCGTCTATGCTAAACCATGCAGCTTACTCCAAACAATACAAATATCATCATCTGCCTAGCCTTTTCCCAGCTATGTTGGGGTCGGCTTCCAGTCTAACCGGATGCAGTATTTTACATGGAGTGACTGCCTATCTGACGTCTACAACCCACTTTTTGGGTAATATGATATCCCTTGATAAGACTAATTATCAGACTTTCGGGCTTCTGACGACCCGTAACGACTGTCAAAGATCCACGAATGACAGCCGAGATCAATGGCTTAACGTGTTTTCCGAGGCACGGAGGGGTCTTGATATGTAAAGATGGTCACCCATCCATGGACCAACCGCGGTAAGCGAAGCTTAACGTGATCGATCGACCCGTGCGGCTGTTATTACTTAGCCACAATTCCCTCCGAAAACGAATGTGGACTAGTACGTGTACACGATCGATTAACAAAAAACTAAAACAAACACAAACACGCACAAACACACTAAAAACTAAAAATCATTTAGACGCAAACATGTACTTTTCGTAAAGATGCTTCTCACCATCAAATGCTTAAGCCGAGAAACACTGGTATTGGAGTCGATAGTTACAAAAGTAAACTAATTTTGAAAATTAGCGCACTTATTTGTGCAAAAGAAACAAATGAAAGTAGAATAAACAACAGCGCAAGGTTCCCTGTGTGCTCGCGTTTGCGCTGTGGACGTGCTAATGAAAAGCGGGAGGGTTTCACTTGATTAGATTTCTAGAGTGAGCTGTGTATTAGATGGGGAATGAGGTATCGTATGTTCGTTCGAAGTGGGCTCTTTGCAATTACGAGTATAATAGGGAAGATGAATGGATTGTGTGAGGAATGATCTGAAAGAGAAGGGAGAGAATAAAAGCGTGACGATTGACAGGGGAGAAAGGAAGAAAAAGAGATGTTGCGCCGACCACAAGTAACATGGAGAGGGCAGGAAGATGATGATGGATCTGTTAACTTCGGGTCCTTCTGCTGAACAAGGGTAGAGAGCCAATCTTGTAGTCACTGCTTAGAGAAGCAGTGTCGAAGAGATTGGAGATAGGATCATCATGACCATTTCAGCTAAAAGACGACCACTGTTGAAAACAGAACACAAAAAAATAAAAAAACTTTTTACAAAAAAGAACAACCAACTACTAAAAAGTTCACTTCAAAATGTTAAATAACTATCATTTCGGAAGTTTGTGTCTTTGTTTTGTATTTTACCAGTATTTTACATGGAGTGACGGCCTATCTGACCTCCACAACCCACGTGTAACACGATACCCCTTGGTAAGACTGGGCGTTACACGCACGTTAAGCGCGGTTGGTCCGTGGATGGATGACCATCATGGGTGACTGACCGCGGTAAGCGTAGCTGAACCTGATCGATCGACCTGTGCGGATGTTATTACTAAGCCATAAGCCCCCGCCGTCGCATAGTGTGTGCCATGTCTAATACAGTATGTATGTACCTCACAACGGGGGCAAGCTTTACATACAGCTAATTACATAGACGATGTACAACCTAATAATAACATAAAGCATTTAACATAGAGCGGTAATGTACGTGCAATGTAGTTAATTAGCCGTAAGTGGTGTTTTAACCGAGTTACGTTTATTACAGCGGTATGTTTGTGGGGACCTGTGTTGTTGACGTATACAGGCTGGCAGGGACATCGACGCGGAAACTGTTACTATTATTTCAGCATAATTATGATTCTAGATCCCCTAGCGTAGGAATTTCTCATCGGGTATTAAAAAACAAGTCTGCTGTTTCATAGAAAAGTGCAATACCTGCGCCTTAGGTTAAAATGTACTGAATAGCATTTTTTTTTTAAATAATCGGCAAATAATATCAACGCGTGGTTTCAGAGTCATGTACTGAATCCATGGTAACAGGCAGTGCGTCGATGTCCCTATCGCCCTATTGTTAGCATACACAATAATCGACTATTTAAATTTCGACGCTTGTGGAATGAGAGAGAGAGAGAGAAAGAGAGAAAGAGAGAGAGAGAGAGAGAGGGAGAAACACGCGCACGCCGCACGGCTTACAAAGTTACAACTATAGCAAAAATAGTCGTTACAACTTTTGGTCTTAATTTTTTCCTTCTAGCCCCCTTTCGCAACGCGCGATAAGGAACTTCGTTACAAAAAAAAACAATGACATATTTTGACAATACGAGCTCCTCACAGACTCTCCCACTGACCTTTAATAAACAAGTACGCTGGACTAAATAAACTTTACGAAATGACAGTTTTTTTTGTGCCGATTCAAAGCGCCGCTCGAGCGTCTCAGGAACTAATAAAATTGACACATTGCCGCAGATGGTAAGCGTTTTGTGTTGGTACGTCTCTGATGATTTAGGTCTAAATCGTAGAATCTACTTTTTTGTTTAATATGAGATATTTGGAAAAAAATATCATGAGAGTATGTGCATTTTGTAAAACTCACTATCAAAAAATATTAGGTCCACGGACGCTCACGTTGTTATCAGCGCCAAATGGCGAAAATCAAATGTCTTCGTCTTGTCATCGGTAGTATGATGTCCAGTGTACTTGTATATTATAGGCCAGTAGGCTCTCCCCAACTAAATTCAAATATGAGCTTTTTCTTTTTCTTCCACATAATGGCCAGGTACAGTCCAAGGTAACATGCAGTATGTATGTCTTCTGATGCGCACAGCTAAGGAGTGGAATCGTCTGCCTGCGTCTGCATTCCCGAGTTCATACAACCCGAATCTCTTCAAGGCGAGAGTGAATAGGCTTCTTCTGGGCAAGCTCGTTCCACCGTAGATCTCATCCCTGCCTCTGGGCTGGATTGAGGTCAAGAGTGAGCCCATTCTCAATAAAAAAACAGAAACAAATAAAAAATATATATATATAAGCAGGCAGCGAAGAGATGGTCAGTCCTAACTGACGGCGCCCGTTTATGAATAGTTTCATTGCATAGGTTTCTGATAACAATGACCAACACTTGGACCGAATTGGTTACTTCGTAGGACGTCAGTTGAGTGGGGACTGCTGTGAATGCCTGCTCTTAAAGTCAGCTGTGACCCGGATAAGTTTGTATTGGAGAGCAATCTGTGCTCTGTGTTAAATCGTCGCCAAACAATAGAGGCGGTTTATCAATCATTCCCTGGTCCGTCCATGTTTTCTTATTTTGTGTCCTAGCTTTTTCTAAATACGTTTTCTGAGAGATTTTATTTTGTCACACTATCTTCCCAATAAAACATTTATTTATATATACTTTATTGTACAGACGCCAGCAGGTCAAGCTACCCGAAACTGTTAAATTTTCCCAATCAATCTTGAACCTTAATACTGTAGTGATTAAGTTGAAAATCTATTAAAGAAATTTGACAGATTGTAATAGTTGATGTGCTGGCGTCTGTACACTACAACAAATACAATGGGTGACTTTATCGCTTTCTGCGATCTCTTGCCTGGACATAAAATCAAGTTGGCGTTGGTGCAATAATAAGTATACGATATACTAAAATAGATATAAGTACCTACATTCTAAATATTAGATACATATATAGAAACATACGAAATATATAAGCAACAAGCAAAAACATCATCAAGTGGTTAGTGACAGACTTTCTGCGTAGGTACTATAATTTTGTTTGTGCAACGTTAAAGGATCTAGCTTCTTAGATATTTCTCAACGCGGGGATACACTAAAACTGGGGAATACTCGTACAATGGTTTATATCGGGCTCTTATCCACTAAATCCACTAAAACTGTTCCTCCGACACCTGGGATTTTCGTGCGAAGTTTGAACATGGCACTTTATTCTATCGGGCTACGTACATACGTAACCTAGACATAAACACGTCTCCCTACTCCTTTAGTATACATACACACGAGCGACACGCGTCTACGACACAGGTAACTGTAACGCGTGTCGGCGGCAGCTGCTAACGCGTGTCGGCGATGCGTTGACGGTTGCACCGACACGCGTTGGCGGCTGTCACCGACTACGTCGTCAATGGTTGCTTATGAACACACTATAGAAGTGAATAATTCCGATTGGAGCCGAGTGTACGCGATCCAGCGTCATCGTCCGACAAGAGCCGAGTTCAGAGTGTTCAGTTTCGTTCAGTGATCAGAAAGAGAAGAGTGCGCTTAAAGAAGTTTTCAGTTGAATGTGTCTTAGACGCGTGTCGCTTATGTGTATGTACACTTAGCCTAATTTCACCAAAACTCCAAAGAATTGATTAAGCCCAAGGCCTATTATTGCTTGACCATTTATCCACCTTCCTTTTTGTCACAGGATGGCCGCCTCCGCAGTGGGGACATGCTCCTCCGAATCGGCGCAGTATCTGTGGTGGGGATGTGCGCACGACAGGCGGCGGCAGTGCTACGGCAGTGCGGGGCATGCGTGCGACTGCTGGTGGCTAGGCCCGCGGCCTCCAGCGGAATGCCCATTCCGGACACGCGGCAGTCCATGCAGGTAATGTACCATATGTGTCTGTAATGCGGCAGTGCAGGGTATGCGTGCTGATGGCCTCCAGCGGGCTGCCCGTGCCAGGCACGCGGCAGTTCATGCTCATGCTGGTAATGTTGTAACATACATTATAGTCTCATGTTAACACTTGATCCACTAAGTAGAACGGAATAGAATACTCTTTATAAAGTACACCATATCAATAGAGATAGAGATGTAATTCAGTCACTCTAGGGATGTGCCCTAATGGGCGATGCACAGGGGAGTTCTAGAGCTGCCCTCTGGTGTTGATGACGTTCACCGAGGTGGTTTAAGTGAGAGTAAAATTCACCACACCTAAGGGGTAATTCTCGTAATTTTAAGATCGTTCACAGTCTGATCTCAGTCTCAATCTGTCAAAAATACCTCTAATTTCCCTACATTTTGACAAGTTTTTGACATTTGTTTGTCGCCGAAATGAGACTGCGACTAGATTTTGAACGTTTTAAATTACGGGAATACGGGCCCTGGTCTTTTCCCCGAAGGGCGGGTGTCTTGAAGGTTTTCCCCGAAAAACAAAAAACAGAGATGGCATGCTATGTAAAAGAATATACGATAAATCTTGTGACTTTGGGAGCTATGATAGTGCTGTGAGTCCCCGCCTTTATCGCACGCCTGGTCAGGTTTAACGTCATTAGGCTCTGACTGCACCGGCCTAAGCTTCATTATAGATACTTGACCGCTATTACCAACACCAACATAATTAACCCGCCAACAAGTAACGCAACTTGTTCACAAACTGCCCACATTCCTCCACATAACTCGCAGTTCGCAGGCGCGGGCACCTCGCCCTTTGCGCTAATTGGCGAGCCAAGCACAAAAGCTAAGAAACTGCCGCCTCCAATTAAAGTAACTGGGTCGAAGCTAAGTGACGTTTAAAATAGACCAGGTGTGAGTTAGAGAGGTCTCGTTTTAATGCAAAGAGTTCGTGTTTAGAAGTACTAGTGTGCATACAGCTGGTGTTTCGAGAGCGTTTTCGATATAAGTCCCATGAGTTGACCTGTGTGCAGGATGGCAGAGACTTGACGCGCAAACTGAAACCATGAATTCACATGAATTCAGCACATGATTCTAGAATCATGTGCTGAATTCATGGTTTCAGTGGTGGTGGTGTCAACAAATTTCTACGTTAGTGGGTCTAGAACTCTAGACCCACTAACGTAGAAATTTGTTATCAGTTATAAAAAAAACAAAAACCGGTCAATTGCGAGTCGGACTCGTGCACCGAGGGTTCCGTACAAATTTGAAGGTATGTAACTGCAAATTACAATTTTCGGATTTTTTCCTATACTTGTGCTACATGAAATTGCTTCTTGCCAAATTTTACGGTTCTAGGTCAACGGGTAGTACTCTAGGTTTTGATTCCCTTACGAGTGTCAAAATTTGCGTCATAAACGCCCGTGTCTTTTGATTGCATTGACTTAAAAGTTTGATTTTTTCACTGCTTCAAGGGATTGCAGCCCCTGAGTATTTGAATTTCAACTTGATAACTCCTGAGAAAAAGGGCCTTGACAGACGGACAGCGAAATGATCTGATAAGGGTTCCGTTTTTCCTTTTTAAATACGGAACCCTAAAAATCAGTTAACATCATGATAACATCACATCATTATAGTATTCATATAAAAATGCTTAAGTGATAACGTATTGTTTGAAATGTTAACGCGTTTTCTATCAAGAATACAATTACAAAGTCCCAAGCGAGATGAAAACGGAAAGATGTATATTATTCTTTTATTCTTCAACTCCGAATTGAAACGTTGTGGGCGTCGCCCGCCATTCCTCGTAAAAGAATTAATAACATCTCGAAATTATTAAATCATGAAAGATGTGTTTTTAAATATTATTTAAATAAACAGGATTTGTGTACGGAGAGGGGAAACAGCTGGCTGTTGCGTCAATATGACGTTATTACTGTAGCGATACATTTTACTGGTATAGAAACTATAAATGTGAATTATCAGCCGGTCGATTCTGTAAAAATCTCACTGTGAAAACCCAAGTGAAGTGAGCTTGATGTGAGTTGTCAGTAGTGTCAATCCTTAACACGTTGACTGTCCGTGCATTATATGTAATGCATTTCCGACTCAGCCATGACGTTCGTGCATTACATATAATGCATTAGGTAATACAAATTACATTGGCTTTTGCGAGTTGGACGTTTGAACTAGAAAAAATATTTTTGGCAGACGTATAGACAAGGATACATGGAAAATAAAATATCGAAAAAAATAATCCGGACGCGTCGTGGTACGTACGTAAATTTTACTTGGACAGTCAACGTGCTAGCATTATTTGGAATGACAGCTCACTCCACGCTCACTTCACCTAAGTTTTCACGGTGAGATGGTTACAGAATCGCACTGCTGTATACCCTGTCCATTCCGTAAACCGTTTTTTGACACATGGAACTAGTGATTGCAGCAACACGCAATTCATTGATTTATACACACGTACGGTATTATAATGTCTGTAAGAAGTCATAAATAATATAATTCTATAAGATAAGGCAGTTTATATATTTATTTTATTACGCATTTTAAATTTAACTTTTACGTAATCTGGAATAGTTACGATCGAAGACAGCTGTGAAAAAAACTGTTGAAAAATAGGGTATAGTTTGGGAAATTATAGTGGTCTAGTTTCCATAATCAGCCTATAATGTTCCCACTGCTGGGACACAGGCGTCCTCTCTGTGTGTGCCTACAAATATTTGCTCCGTGCGGGAATCGAACCCGCGACACGCCGCGCAGCAGTCGATCGCTCAGTCACTGCGCCAACCGTGTCCTCAATTTTCCTTCACTGTTTTGAGAACAGTGGTGATGAACTAATTTATACAAAGTACAGCGCCTGTCTGGGTTCGGACCGGCCGAGCGATTCTGTAAAAATCTCACCGTGAAAACTTATTTATTTATTATTATTTATTTATTAAAATCTTACCTACAACTACCATTACAGATCAGCGATCCAATGCGATAGCGAGGCCTTACATGCTAAATCCTTAATCTACATCCTATTAAATTACATACAATATCCTAAGTCTTAAATCTTAACCTACATCTAAATAACATATTATATATAATGCAACTTTTGCGAATTCACTCAAGTTGCACCACAATACATCAACTCTCTCGTGAACCTCGTTCACCACACGCATGGCTCTAGTGAGAGGAGTTCTCGCCAGTAGGTTGGTTCTGGCTGCAGGCACAGCAAGCAGGGGCGGGCGTCGCCGCCGTCGGGTGAAGTGAGCCTGGAGTGAGCTGTCAATCCCCTTAGCATCAATATTGTTGTTCAGTCGGTCTATTCTGTAAAAATCGCTGCACCGTGAAAACTTAGGTGAAGCGAGTTGTCAATAGTCTCAATCCTTAGTATCAGGTGGAGTGACAGCTCACTTTAGGCTCACTCCACCTAAGTTTTCACGGTGAGATTTTTCAGAATAGTCCGGCTGCAATTCGTGAGTCGATCCGTTACCACTGGGCCACCACTGCTTACAAACAATGCAGTAATTAAGTACAGAAGCAGATGACAGAAGTAAGCTTACATATAACACAATTAAGTTTGTCGTCACAATGTTTTGGTTGGACCGATAACCCCAAACTAAGCCGGGCTTGTATCTTGACATCGGAGAGCGATTGAGCAGAAAGTAATATGACGGCTTACAAGGCTAGTAAATGGGTTGTGTGTGTGTGTGAGGGTGAAAGTTTGAGAGAGGGATATTATACAGCATGTAACAAAAACCCTGTACGATTCTTAAGAGTATGCATCGTGATACGTAACCATTTAATGAATTTGAGATTTTTATTTTTCCCCAGTGAATATAATTAATAATTATATAAAAATAAAAACTGTGGGCCCGAATTGCGGTATTTTTTTTCAAATGAAACGCAAATGAAGCACGAACGAAGTTCAAACGTTACGTGATTTCGTATCGCGGTGTCGTTTTGACATCTACTTCAAACGAAGTTAAAACGCAGACGGAACGCAACTGCGCGTTTGTGAAATAGTTGAAATGAAGCTACTTTTTCTCAAACGTTTCACGAACATTCGCTGTGTTTTTGTGTGATATTTGTTTATTTTGTTGTGTTTGCTATAAAAATTTTATATTTAGACTTAGTAGAATGTGCTTACGCGTACGACGTAGCCGTAGCTCGTGCGGAGGCTAGGCGGCTGAACGTATTGGCAAGGAAGAGTGATCCGGCTTTCGATCTCAGTGATCGAAAGTTTGTAAGATACCGGTTGTCCAAGGACCTTACTCGGCAGCTGATTTCCGAGTTAACTCCTCACCTTCTACCTACAGTACGTTCAGATGCTTTGGACGTGGAAACTAAGGTAAGAAACCATTTATTTGATTTAAATATATTATGTGTAGATTCCAGTTTCCCTGGGTCTACTCATGATAGTGTTATATGGGCTCAACACTCCTTAAATGCATATCTTGATAGGATTCACAGGATTACTGGAGAAGATGTTTATGTTTTAGGTATACAGTATTACCTAAATTAATTATCCATTTTATTTTTATGTTGCTTGTAACTTTCTACTGTTTATTTAATTTTTTAAAACCAGAAACTTTTCAAATACTATTTTCAATTACAGGAGACGAGGCCTAATACTATGATACCTGTGACAGACCCAGCTCCGGATACACCTGAGGAGTATTATCAAGATCTGCATTTGTCTGCCAGAAATGTAGTGGAGCGTTGTATAGGTGTATTAAAGGCAAGATTTAGGTATGTACAACCTAGGCTAACATACATACAGTTTTTAGTACTATTAATAATTCTTAATAGTAAATATTATAATTCTAATATTATCTTTTGCAGATGCCTATTGGTAGACCGAAAGCTGCATTATTCCCCGGGCGTAGCAGCAAAAATAACAAATGCCTGCTGTGTGCTACATAATATAGCACACAGGGCTAGACTCCCCTACGTTCGCCTAACACCGGCCGAGGCGGCACGAGAGCGCGAGTTGACAGAGGGCGCGAGGTCCCTGGCGCCGCCGCAACAGGGACAACGTAGGCGCGGCGGAGCCAGCCTCCTCTCGGAGTTGGAGCTAGGCCGCGCGCGCCGCCATGCCCTTTGTACAACGTTTGTGGGCAGATAGACATATATAGCTTTACATTTTATTTACATTTGAAATAGTATTTCTATAAAGGTCATTAATTCAGAATTTTTTGTACTGTTTCATAAAAAAGCAAATTCATGTTCTAGACAAATAAGATTTATTGGAATTATAAAATTGATTTCAAATTATCAAATGTATAAATTAATAATAATTAAGTGCACCCAATTAAAATTAAAAATAAGAGTAACAAAGTAGCGTTTATTTTTTCCATTAATATATGTATATTTATATTGTTTGTTTGCTAATTAAGTATCCCAATCAAGATGTAATTGATGATTTTTCTTCCTGTATTTGGTAATGATGAATAGTTACAAATAAAACATCAACAATTAAAATGATTTTAACTATACAACTGGCACAAAATTCTTTCACTAGATTCCTCATCGTTAAAACCACTTGAAATCATTTCCAAGTAGGATATAAATTAAAGTTAGAAATGTCTTCGAAACACTCGCATACTTTTGAGTTGCAAACAAAAACAAAAAAAATTAAAAACATCTGAAGCATCTGTCAAAACGCAGTAGAGCTAACCCATAAATCTTCAAATCGACGGTCGACTATACTTAAAAAGCACAGTATTCATCCATACTAAAGTCGCACCTCTAAAAATTTTATATTTGCTTACAGCCCAATTGCGTTCCAGCTTTGTTTCATCTTTGTTAGCACGTGAACTTTACCGCGATACCAAACTCCGCACCGACTGGACCGCTACTGGAACTCAAGCGGAGATGAAACGCGCACGTATTAAACATATTTTAAATTACCGCAATCGGGACCCTGATCAAAGGCAACACTGATCGCTCGACAAAGTTCACGTGTTATACTACCTACAGTTTTGTCAAAGAAGCCGCCTGAGCGAGACGGTTTGTATGATCCCGTGTCATGAACCTGCTTTGTCGCGTGCCGCCAAACAAACGAAAGAAACCTAGCATCATACCTGCCTACGCGTAGGTATCAGCTGATATTGTTTTGTAGGCATAGTAATCCGGATTATAAAATATTTTTTTGTTTTATTAAATGTAGCCCTGATAAGGACTTTTTTTAAATGTGATGTGCTTTTGGCAATGGTACTTTAACCGACTGCAGGTATCAGTTTATTAACACGTTCACTTGTTGTTGTTGCATACTTCGGCGATCGTGCTCCACATGTCCACCTCCAACACTAATACACATTCGACACCTTTTTGCTAAAGTTGCACGTACTCTTTCTCTTTTTTAGTGAGTCGAAAGCTGCTACAATCCGAGTTCTGACTTCGATTTCCGAATCGCACTCTCTTTTATAAACTATTTGTTAAACATGACCCCATAAAAAAAATGTTCGCGAAACGATAGCGCGTGATACGTACGGACGTCCGATCGAAAGCTATCTCCACGAAAGACTGACCACAAGTAGCGTGCCGGTAGGCAACCAGTCGGCGACATCAAAGACTCGGCGATTAGTTGAAAGAGTGCCTGCAACGCGATAGTGTAGGGCGGTGTTTTTTGAAATAAAAATAGGTAAAAATAAAAAGATTTTGCCGGCGGGTGGAATTATGAAAATTTGCCATATTCAGTGTTAAATTTCGCATGGATTTTAAAAATAAAAAATCAATATCTTTTGGTTTTTATGAGTTAAGTACATTTTTATAACAATTTTTTCTAGTACGTATGTTGAACCAGGAATACGCTTTTATTGGACCGGACAGGGTTTTTGTTACATATTGTATACCTGCCAATCGTTTTTATTGAATTAAATACTGATCTGGGCCTTTAAAATAACATCTCATGTGCCTCGCTTTTTCCCAATTATGTTGGGGTCGGCTTCCAGTCTAACCGGATGCAGCTGAGTACCAGTATTTTACATGGAACGACTGCCTATCTGACCTCCACAATCCAGTGAGAGAGGTTGTCAGACTTTCGGGCTTCTGACTACCCGTAACGACTGCCAAAGATCCACGAATGACAGCCGGGACCACGTGCTTTCCGAGGCTCGGAGGGGTCTCGATATGTGCAATAAAAGTATTGAGTATGTAAAGATGGGCACCCATCCACAGACCAAGCGTTTCAAGCGTAGCTTAACCTGATCGATTGGGACCGTCACGCCCGCGCCCCTCTTTGAAATAACATCTGGTCCTAGGAAATAGTGTATTCAATGGACCAGTGAATAATTATTTATTTTAAAGTAAACAATGAAATCCTGTTATAACTAGTGATAATATAAATACACTATGCTAATTAAATTAAATTAAATTATTATAGGTAAGGGTATCTGTTTTTACAGAAATAGTGCCATGATATTCCTATCCTACCTAGATAGGCTGTTCAATCTTAAATTATTACTGTATTTATCTTTTAAATACATAGATTCTTTTATACTTTGTGAATGCGAGAGTATTATAAGCCTTATAAACTGTAGATTTGTAGACCATTTTCTATTTTATTAAGTACCTGGTACTTGTTGACAGGCCATTGTCCTCCCCTACCTGTAAACATTGTAAACGCAATTTACTTTTAAAAGAGTAACCGTGGAGTTCGGCTACGTGTTTGGCGCTATAACTAGCGTGCATCAGTTCCTGTAACGTTCATGTTGCAGGACGCGTAGGACATGATAATGAGTGTCCCATCGTTTGTGGGACAGCACCACACTTGCACTCCAATTTTTTTTATTGATTTAGAATCATAAAAAAATAGTTTAATATTTAGTTGTGTGGTAATCGCTTGTCATGGTGTGGGCGTGTTACGGAGAAATGAGGAAAGTTTTGAGAATGAATGTCAACGGCTATAAAATAGGGGAAGACTAAAGAAACCATGGATGGACTGTTTGAATGAAGATATGGTTAGAAAGGTGGTGACTACCGAGATGACGATATAGAGAAGTATGGATGAAAAAGACATGTTGCGCCGACTCCAATTAAATTAGGAAAAGGGGCAGGAGAACATGATGATCTTTTTTAAATATATTTATTTATTTATTTTATATCACTGTTATCTTGATCGGGACCTGTTGCTGGGCGTGAAAGGAATTACTTTCTTGTAAAATACTAATTTACAATCTTATTTCTAAGAACCAAAGACTCTTCCGAGAAAACGTCTTGTATAATGAATTAAGTATATTTATGCTGAATATCTTTTATTGCCATTTCTTGTAATTTCGCCTCCGTATCCCGGAAAAATATTTTCAAAATCGGTAGGTGGCTTTTCGAAGGTAAAGTTTTACGGTTAGAATTAAAAAAAGCGGCGAAGTGCTAGTCGGTCTCGCGCACAAAGCGTTCCGTACCACTTTACAACATTTAACACTACTAATTTTTTTAATACTTTATTTATAAATGACGTCGACTTCTGGGACACTCTGTATACATCCCTGTGACAGACGTTAGTATTAGGTTCCCGTCGGCCCCCTGTGAGTACCCTAAAAAATCGACGTTTATATTGATAAAAGGTGACGTTCGCGTGATTCGATTGAATATATGAAATATCTTTTTGATCGGAAGGCGCCTCCTTTGTTATTCCTACCTCGAGATAGGGCGAGATAAAACGTACCGCTTTCACAGCCACTCCGGATGAGTGGATCATATTTCATAGGCAGCAGTTTCCCGCTCTCGAGATGATTTTGTTTCCGAACTGATTTTGGGGAAAGAGGTTTTTTATGTCTTTTATTGGTGACTATGTTTTTGTATGAAGATGTATTTGGTCATACTTTAATGTTGTGACACATGTATAGGACTAGTTAATGGTTATGTACATGGGTATGTAGTTGCTGCCTATCCTATGGGAAATAGGGGTGAGTTTATATGTATGGCGATGGAATACGATGTTCTTGTTGTTACTCTACTATTCCAAACAACTGCAACTCTTAAAAAGCTTGGGTTTCGTTAAGGTGTATCCACACATATCAGTGCCGTGTCTGGTACTAGAACGGACCGTGCTCCGTCAGGGGCTCAAAAAAACATCGGTGTATACAGTTTATATGAACTCGTTCACACACGTCCGGGAGGGTGAAGGAGCTTCAGCGTCTGCCTTGTGTGTGTCACGGCCCTGTCACGTCCCGGACACGGCCCTGATATGTGTGGATCACGGAGCAATTGCTCCGTGGTGTGGATAGACCTTAACACTGCGATGGCTGCCATAGCATCTGCATTTAACATCGAATGACGTCACTGAAACGTTATTTATAAGTGTGGTTTCCCAAATTGGTGTGTTTTCCTAGATAGCGTTTTTTGACAGCGTAAAGTCCGGTGCCATCATTTTCATGATGTTTCTGGCATTGTTATGTGGCGGCCACCGCTCTTCTAGAAATCGTAATGACCTTTTAAAAAAATGAACAAGGTATTGTAGCTCTGCGAAAAAAATATTTAATATACCCAAAAATAATTAATTTACGAATAGATCTTAATAATGACATTTCGAATAGAATCGAAAAAGGAAATAACCAAAAGTTTCTAACAAAGAAGAAGTTTACCAACCTCGCCCTACGCGAGAAACCGCGAATGCAAAGTTTATTTGAAGTAAAAACCGACGCTGGGGCTCTCATGTCCATGGAAACAAATGCCCCTAAATAAATAAAGACTAAAAAAAAATGAAAAACCAGTCGCACCAAATTAAGGCACATCCTACCAAGCCTCACACGACTAGCATAAACTAAAATATACGTAACATTTCCATAAGCATGCATCCTTGCTTACACTTGGACTCGACAGGGTCTGGCATCATTTTATTTTATATCCAGAAGGATTTTCGTGTGCAACTTAAAATAATTTGTTCGTTCCTTCGTGTTAAAATAATTTGGTGCAACTTAAAATCGAGTTCTCAGTAAGCATGTTTAGCATGCAATCCATGCTTTGTCCTTGTCTTTTTTGAAATCTGTAAGCGACCCCGGCCCGCATGTTGCTGATGGCAAGTGGCTCATCCACAACATACGTAGCGTTTGGTCGGGAATCGTGCTTCGGCCCAGATCTCGCATCCGCCGCAGTAGTTGCGACGGACGTTGATCGCCCAGTTCAACGTCGTTGAGCAACCTCTGTAACTGTTTGTTCTCCGACTCTTCGTAGACGGATAACAATCTCTTCTTGAGTACGTCGTACCTTCCTGTGCTAGGCGGTGACATGATGATATCCCCTACTTGTTCCACGTCTACCTTCTCAAGTTGAGAAACAGCGAGTCCGAATTTGTTTTCGTCGCTTAGCTTCTGGCTGGCAATCATGGTCTCGAACTGCGCGAACCAAAGTCTAGGTTTGTCACGCCAGAACAGGGGTAGGCGCGACTTCAAGGAAATAGCTTCCACACCTTCGCTGTCGAGTACGAGTTTTTGTTCTCCGTTCGGCATATTCTCCTATGTCGGGGTCACCACTTTGGGGATATCTCTTTGGATGTTCAAAATGAAACTCGAATGTTGATTCGGAAATAATATTACCTTTATTTTGGTCTATTTATATTGGTTTTTAGTTACTTACATCTAGTGGTACATGGCACATTTATAACTAATAATAATCAACCAATCAGGGCTCGCGCACGCAATGCATAGAATTCGTTCTGCCTTGCTGTTCCTTAGTATGGCGCGACGTCTATAAATATACCCCGGCCGGCCGCGCGCGCTCAGTCGCTGCCTTGATCCTGCGCCGACTTGTTGTCTCTCGCCGAGTATTCCGCCAATGCAGTCTCCGCGCCGCCGCAGATGGCGTACGACATGTGTGCGGCCCTCAGTGCTCGGCCGCGCGCCGTCGCGGTCAGACGTGTTGATGCGCTATGTATGAGGTCACTACATTACTCCCCGCCAGCGAAGCGTACAGGAGGTTTTGATACTCTGCCTGTTCTTGTTATATGAGCGTAAGTATGTGTTGCTTCTTGCTCCGGACTCAAATAATAGGCAGGCTTCAGTCTGTCAATTGATATGTTCGACCTCCTATTCTCCATCTGCACTTCAAAATATTTGTCGTAGCGGGCAATGACTCGATACGGACCATTATAGGTAGGTGATAACGGCTTGCGGACTGCGTCGTTGCGTATGTATACGTGCGTACATGTATGCAGGTCGCCGTGAATGAATGTTGCACGATTCCTGTTTGTACTATCACGCTGCACTTGTGCTTTCTTCAGTGCTTCGCTTAGGTGGCTCATAAAGTACGATGGGTTGTGATGCGATGTCATAGCTTCGTCATAGAACTCTCCTGGCAATCTTAGCGTTTGTCCGTACAATAACTCGGCTGCACTAGCCTTAATATCTTCTTTAAAAGCCGCGCGTAGGCCCAATAATACAGTAGGTAACTCGTGCGCCCAACTGGCTGTGTTGAGTTTTGCGGCGAGCGATGTCTTTAGTGAGCGGTGCCAACGTTCTATCATGCCGTTGGACTGAGGATGGTATGCTGTAGTCCGAATGCGTTCGATGCCCATGCGATGCATCAACTTGTTGAACAGTTCGGACTCGAATTGCCGGCCTTGGTCTGTTGTTATTGTTGCCGGACAACCGTATCTTGAGATCCAGACTTCGTAAAACGCGTTGGCTACCTTCTCCGCTGTTATTTCTTCGATTGCCATTGCTTCTGGCCACTTTGTCGCTCTGTCAATCATTGTAAGCAAGTAACGACAGTTGTTCGATATGGGTAGTGGCCCGACGATATCGATGTGCACATGAGCCAGTCGATCTACGTTTTGAAAGCTTGCAATTGGTGATTTCGTGTGCCGCTGAACTTTTACGCGCTGACACTGGGCGCATGCTCTCGACCACTCTGTAAGGTCTTTCTTCATCGATGGCCAGAAAAATCGTGTCGTGACTAGTCGTCTCGTTGCTCTCACGCCAGGGTGGTTCAAGTCGTGTATTGCTTGATAAGCTTGCTTTCTGTATTGCTCGGGTAAGAAAGGACGAGCAACTCCTGTTGACATCTCGCAGTTGATTAATTTTGTCGTTCCATGTAACTTGGTGCGTGTGAATGCGTAACGCTCGGTTTTCGTCAACAGTTTGAGCTCTGCGTCTGTGCTCTGTGCTTTCGCTAACTCGTCGTAGTTGATCGGCGATGGGCATGAGATTGATTCCACTCTCAATAACGTGTCGGCGACGATGTTATCTTTGCCTGCTATGTGCTTGATACAGTTGACGAATTGACCGATGTATTCCAAGTAGCGAGTGCGGCGTGGCGTTTCGTTCTTACTCGTTGCCTTCAGTGCATTGACAAGCGGCTTGTGGTCGGTGAAGATGGTGACGTCACGGCCTTCAAAGATCCGGCGAAGGTGACGAACAGCCATATATATCGATAGTAGCTCTCTGTCGTAAGTGGAGTATTTTTTTTGAGCGTCGTTGAGTTTTTTTGAGAAAAACCCGAGCGGTTTCCATCTTCCTGCGATTTGCTGTTGCAGTACAGCTCCCACGCAGGTGTCCGACGCGTCTGTCATCAAGGCAAAAGGTTGGCTTGATGATGGGTATGACAGTAATGCGGCGTTGCTGATGTCTTCTTTGCATTTCTCAAATGCACTCTTTGCAGTTTCACTCCATTGTATTTGTGTTTTGTCGTTCTTTTTTGAGTCACATAGATATGCGTTGAGTTCCCTTTGGTGGTCGGCGGCGTGCGGAATGTTTTCACGATAAAAATTCATCATTCCTAAGAAACGACGGAGTTGTTGAATCGTCTGCGGTAATGGATATGACGTAATGGCCTTGGTTTTTTCTTGTGTTGGCTTAATTCCTTCTGGGGATATGGTGTAGCCTAAAAAATCGAGCGTTGTTTGGCCAAACGTACATTTTGCGACGTTAAGTTGTAACCCGTTGTCGTTGAGTCTTTTAAACACCTCTTCTAAGTCTCTTCTATGCTCTTCTTTATTTTCCGAAGCTACTAAAATGTCATCCACGAAAGGGAAAACAGGTAGTCCTCGGAGTACACTGTCGATGTGACGTTGGAACGTTTGACCACTGTTGCGTAAACCAAAGCACATTCTTTCGAATTCGAAAAGGCCGAATGGAGTGATGACTGCGGTTTTCATAATATCTTCTTCACGATTCCTGACTTGATAATATGCTTTCCGTAGGTCGATTATGGAGAAGATTTTCTTTCCTAATAAATTGTAGGTGAAATCGTGCAGCCTAGGTATGGGGTACCGGTCTGGCACTGTCACGGCGTTTAGACGACGATAATCTCCGCAGGCTCGGTACGTGCCGTCTTTCTTTAGTACTAGGTGTAGCGGACTCGCCCATGGACTGTTTGAAGGCCTGCATATTCCTTGTTCCATCATTGCTTCAAATTCTTCCTTCGCCACCTTGTACTTGTGAGGCGATAGTGGTCTTGCTTTTGAATAGATGGGCGGTCCCGTTGTCTCGATCTGGTGTTCTACTTCGCTGTGACAGAGCTTTAAGGACGGTCGAGTGATGTCAGGATATTTTGAAAGTAGGTCGTGGTATGGTTGTTGGCTACTCACTGTGTTGACGCTGTGGTCCGATGACGTTGTTACGTAACCCACAACGGACAGACTGGTTCGCTTATCTACGAGTTTTTTTCCGTGGATGTCCACTGTTAGCTGATGTTTGTGTTAGAAATCAGCGCCAATTATGGGTCGTTTCACTTCAGCAACCACAAAACTCCATCTGTACGGTCGTCGTAGTCCAATGTTCAGTACCATCGATCGTTCGCCATAAGAGGGTATTGACGAACCGTTGGCGGCGTACAAGTAATTACTTGGGTTTGGTTTCCGTCTTTCTGTTCCTCGTACTGGCAATACTGACACGTTCGCACCAGTGTCGATTAGAAAATGAAGTCCCGTTGATAACTCCTTGATGAATAGACGGCGGTTCGCAAGTTCGTTGACTTCGGCTCCCGTCGTAGCTGAAGTCTTTTCTAGTTTTCCTGAGTTGATTTAGACCTGTCGTAATTGCACGGTCTTAGACATTTGTATGCGTGCTTTCCAAACTTTTGGTGATAGAAACATATATCCGTAGCTTGTTTTGATGATCTTGACCGTGACCGTGCTCCACGCCGATAATTTTGCGAACGACGGTAGTTGCCTCGCGCTCGATCCATTCTTAACTCGGCGACTTCTTTAGTGAGTGATTCTATCATATTCATTATTTTCGTTTCTGATGAAGACGAAGTCGATGGGCTTGAAGTATTTGCGCCGTGAACGCAGGAACAAATAGATGATACTTCCTTGGTTTGCTCATCCATTTTATCTGCCATCGCTGCCAGTGTGTCCAAATTTGATTCTTCACTCACTGAAAGTATCGCTCGTGTTGCTGATGGCAAGTGGCTCATCCACAACATACGTAGCGTTTGGTCGGGAATCGTGCTTCGGCCCAGATCTCGCATCCGCCGCAGTAGTTGCGACGGACGTTGATCGCCCAGTTCAACGTCGTTGAGCAACCTCTGTAACTGTTTGTTCTCCGACTCTTCGTAGACGGATAACAATCTCTTCTTGAGTACGTCGTACCTTCCTGTGCTAGGCGGTGACATGATGATATCCCCTACTTGTTCCACGTCTACCTTCTCAAGTTGAGAAACAGCGAGTCCGAATTTGTTTTCGTCGCTTAGCTTCTGGCTGGCAATCATGGTCTCGAACTGCGCGAACCAAAGTCTAGGTTTGTCACGCCAGAACAGGGGTAGGCGCGACTTCAAGGAAATAGCTTCCACACCTTCGCTGTCGAGTACGAGTTTTTGTTCTCCGTTCGGCATATTCTCCTATGTCGGGGTCACCACTTTGGGGATATCTCTTTGGATGTTCAAAATGAAACTCGAATGTTGATTCGGAAATAATATTACCTTTATTTTGGTCTATTTATATTGGTTTTTAGTTACTTACATCTAGTGGTACATGGCACATTTATAACTAATAATAATCAACCAATCAGGGCTCGCGCACGCAATGCATAGAATTCGTTCTGCCTTGCTGTTCCTTAGTATGGCGCGACGTCTATAAATATACCCCGGCCGGCCGCGCGCGCTCAGTCGCTGCCTTGATCCTGCGCCGACTTGTTGTCTCTCGCCGAGTATTCCGCCAATGCAGTCTCCGCGCCGCCGCAGATGGCGTACGACATGTGTGCGGCCCTCAGTGCTCGGCCGCGCGCCGTCGCGGTCAGACGTGTTGATGCGCTATGTATGAGGTCACTACAATCCTATCTGAAACATTTCAAATATTTTTATTTTATTTTTTGTCATCACACCTATTCAGTTATCAAGTCTTCGTGCTGAATTTGCTTGCTGACAAACCCTCTGGGCTGCCAAAACATTAGTCATTCACTCAATTACTTCAACTACAGTTAAAATATTAACAGACTAACATCCACACGCGACTTCGTCCGCGTGAATTTTTTTCCTCTGACCTATCCCATCGCATCGCATCACCTGCCCGCGCTATAGCTTCGTTTTCGCTTAGCGTTATTTCTGACTTTTTGCTTGGCTGCTAAGGGTCATAGCGTGATGTTAAATATAAATATACCTATGGCCTTCTTCAAGAGTTGTGTTTTAAGATTAAATGCAAAAAGATTTTTTCAAATTCGACTGTCAGTTCCAGATATTATGCCCCTACATGTAAACTAACAACAACAAACAAACAATTTTACTTCTATATAATAAATAATAGTATAAAAGAAAAAAATCGCGACTAACCCCATTTGTACACGTCGTGTAGACACGTCCTCTAACGACCAAAACTTAGCGCTAAAAAATATAAAAGGTAGCCTTCTCATTATAAACATTTTCAGCCTATAAGTAATGAAGACCGGCACCATAAGAACTGCTCTTAAGGTGCTCAGATGCTCATAATTGAGAAGACGCAGCTATTAGCACGGTATCCGTCTCAGACCGGAGCGACGCCACTTCCAGTCGGATGTGACGTAATTGCGTTGGACAGGTTTCATAGGCTATTACTTGGATGTTCTGCTTTTGAATTATGACGAGATGAAAGGAGGGGATGATGGTTTAGTGGTTTTTTTATGTCGTTACTCGTTGCGAAGTTTTTTTTTATGGTTTTGACAGTTATTTAAGTGGGAAAGTTTTACCCGCATAAGTCTCGATCCCGTGGAAATATCACAGTGGTCTTTATTCTCATTCTAATAAGGTTGGTGTTGGGTTGCTGCCACTGACAAGTCTGACAAAATCATTGTGATCTTTATTCTCGTTACAATAAAATTACTGTTATCAAAATAACAGTGATCGGGCTGTAGAATTTATCTGTCCTTTGAGAATATAAGACTACTTACGGCATGCCTTCCTGGATCTTATAATTATGTGCAACAAACGTAAATAATAATTTATGCCCTGTGGTCGGGGTGGCACCCTAATTGCGGAACACACGATCAATCGGAATCGGTTTCATTTTGACAGTTCAGCAACATTCATTGCGTTATTTACGTGTTGAGCAGACAAATTTTTCGAACTTATGAAGCAATGGATTAGCAATTTACTTCAAAATGATTCTGATTCCGATTGATTGTGTGTTACGCAATTAGGGTGCTGGTTATTGAAAAGGCTTCCATTGATGGTTAAACTTTTACTTTTTGCCACATATTTGACATACAATCCGTATTTCGCCTATGGCGGCCAATCGCAACTAGAGACTAGCCTTCGGCGCGGGAGTTCTTTTAATGTACAAATGTTTGCGCAGACACGGGTGCACTCTCTCTTACCTCACTCTCATAGTCTGTTTGGACGGCAATCCGACACGACCGGAAAGAGATCAGGTGAAATTCCGAACTGTTACTAAGAAATCCCTAATGGATACATCCAATAACACTTTGCTCGAACTGATAATCGAACCCAGGACCCCACGCTCATCAGTCGCGCTTCACAACATGATGTGTCCATGTCGGTGGCAAGCCTTCTCAAAGTGTCAGGCTGCCACGTTAGTCACAGTCCGCCACAGAGGTTTGGACGGAGGAGTTCGTACACTGCTATAGCCCTTGTGTGTCCTTGAGTGGTGTTATTTTGTAAGAGCTTCTTTATATTATCACATTTAATTAATTCTCTTAATTTATTATAACGGACACACACTTCCTATGTGTTTGTTATTCAAGCGTATGGCACTCGTTGATTCCAGCTGAAATTCAGCGTCAGGTGGTACCTACACCTTGTGTTGCGATCTGACATTATGCTGAGCTGAGGCCCTTTTGACATTACATTCTTTTCTTTCTGTTTTTTTTATAGTTTTAAGGTGTTTTTTCCTTCTTTTAACCAATTTTGTTTTCTTCTACAGCCTCTTGGAGCAACTCCAGCACCCGTGGTCCCGTCCCGGTTACTAACAGATCCGATAGAGCTGGAGCGTCGTCTGTCAGAGGCAGGGCATGACGGCTTCGGAGCGTTGTGTGAGGACACGTCTCCGCCTTCTCCGCCGCCCACCATCATTGAGGAGAGGCTGCATCATAGGGTAAGTGAGGATGAACATCAGGGGATTATTGGGGTCTAAATGCCATTTTCACCCATGAAACTGAACGCCATCAGCGTATCTAAGTCGCGTTCAAGAGCTGTCAGTGTCAATATTCTACAACATTGATCTTGCGTCATAATTAGACGCAAGTCAATTGATGCGATTGGCTGTTGATAAATTCATTCAACCATACAGCAGGTTACGCACGCTTTACTTCGATAGCAAATTTTTGTGGTCATTGAAAATTCCAGAAAGAAATCGGGCGAAAGTCTACTCATTTACAGACGTTGCAATGGTCTTGCCATTGTGAGTTTTTGGAAGATTTTGTATGGAAAATGTGTTCAAAACTCACAATGTACAGAGAACATTACAAAGTTTGTAAATAAGTAGACTTGGCGCCATGTTGGATTGATAGAGGTTTCGTATAGTTCTTTGTGTAATATGCTTTATATAAAACAGGAGTTATGTGGGGCTATCGCTTCCTTGCTAAACCAGGTCTGAAAAAAAACAACACTACTTTCCTCTGAAATTGTTTACTTACACAGTTCTTTGATCGAGTTATATATTTCACATTGTATACATTTTCGAATTTCCCAAAAACACACCCTGTACTCACACACATCTATAAATATCTCTAGGCTAGAACAAGAACTTTTCACCGATTGTAAAGTCTCCCATTTACAATTCTGTCTGTCTACTCTGTAAAACTTTTAAAATTGCATTCAAGACGCAATCAAATTGCTCGTTGCTCTTAACAAAGAGCGGCAACTCTATGTCCATCAAAATAAAAAAGTTTTGCCGCAACAGCCGAAGAAAGAAAAAGTTTCGTCTTCTTATGGGTGTCCTTTGTATAATTTACACTTTAGGATGTCATGTTACGGCCAAGTTTACATAATAGGATGGCTTATTTGATGCGGTTTCTTTTAAAAGTGGACGCAGTTTGAAGAATTTCGAACTTTAAATCGCACTTAGGTTGGTACATTTTCCTATATACTCTTCTAAACACGGTAGAGAAGTAGGGAGTAGTTTTATCGTACGAAGAAAAATGCACTACCTACCTAGCTTTTATTTTTAACCGACTTCAAAAAAAGGAGGAGGTTCTCAATTCGGTTGTATTTTTTTTTTTTTTTTTTTTTTTTTATGTTTGTTACCTCAGAACTTCGTTGTTTATGGATCGATTTGCAAAATTTTTTTTTAACTTTAAAGGATATGCTTCCAGATTGGTCCCATTTTTTTCAAAATCTAGTTCTGATGATAGGATCCATGAGGAATCGAGGGAACTCCTCAAATATTATAGGAAACTATATAGTAATTTTAATATTTTCATCGAGAAATCAAGCGATTACAGTCAAAAAGTAACATTTCATGAAGTGGAACTGGTGAAGAAGATCAGATATGGCTAACGGAACTTGTCACTCGCATAGATATCACAATCAAGATAGTTAAGCAACTATGACAATACAAATAAACATACAATCCTGAATAGTTATATTGAAAATGTTATCATTGAACTGATCTGATGATCATGATGGAGCCGGAAGACAGGTACCGGAACTCCGTAATTCATCAACGTATTCTGGCCGTGTTTGGGCTTATTAGAATTGTCATGAAATGCACTTTGGCTATAAGTTACTATCGAACTGATCTGATGATGGAGCTGGAAGTTGGAAGGTTGGCATGAGAACTTCAAAATAAAACAATGTATCCTAGCAGTATTTGGGCTTAGAACTGTCATGAGATGCACTCTGAATACAAGGTGCCATTGAAAATCTAGTTTTGATGTTATCATCAATGTGTCCACAAAACAACTTCTGAAATATTAAAGGCATTTTGCTTACAATGTTTAAAAAAAATCGCTTCTATTATTTACTAAAATAAAATTGTATTCTTGGTAGTATGCACACGTTTCCACGCCACCTATGAGGTAGTGTGCTGGGCGCGTTTTTTTTAATGTGGTTTCCCCGGTAGGCCTATTCCATGGCACGTTATGTGTTGTCTTGATTATCAGATGGCAGATTCCGCAACCTTGTTATCTCTGTCATCGCTCGATCATCGTGTGGTCGATTCAATAATTTATTGGCGTCTAAATCTGATAACACTATGCCTTCCAAACTTCTGACACGACTTAGCGCGACATATATTTGTCCTTTTGCAAAGTTTTTTTTACCAAGGTCGATCACAGCTCTCTCGAGGGTGGTCCCTTGTAGTTTATGGACTGTTACCTCCCAGCTCAATATTAGAGGCAGCATACGACGCATAAGAATCGACAGTATTTCATGCGTCATATTATCATCTCTCTACGGGATCAAATTAAAGATCAGAAAATAGACAGTAATATGTACCTACTTGTATGATATTGGTACTTCTTCAAAATAATATTCTATGTAGAAAAGATATTAACTACGTTGCCATTATATTATAATAAAAAATACACTAAACGGCTAGAAATAAAAAAACTTTTTACAAAAAAAAAAAACCGCCTTCAAAAAAAGACAAACAAAAACGTTCTTGCACTAAAAAGTAAAAAATAAAAAATTGAATTCCTGTAAAGAAACTTAATTTAAAGGTAAACTTATTTGACATTAATATTTTGCAAATATTCAAAATTGTTTACTTCTTTTTGGAGTCGGTGCCAGCCAAGGCAAGGAAATACGTATGGGCAACAATACCTCGAAAAACGACCTCTAACATTTACTATAAAACTACCAAGATACCTATTGCATACCTAGAATAATTAAAACACAAATACAGACTAGACTGTACTCTAAAACAAATTGACACAATTTTCACAATAATTTCTTTTAAATAATAATAATTATACATACGTATAAAAATCCCCTGCCACTTTTTAAGTACTTTGAAATTTTTGAAGCATTAAGTTTGTAAGCATCTGTTTTAAAATTTTATAATCGTGAATTGTAAAAATAAATGACACAGGATACAACTGCTGGCACCGACTCCAAAAAGAAGTAAACAATTTTGAATATTTGCAAAATATTAATGTCAAATAAGTTTACCTTTAAATTAAGTTTCTTTACAGGAATTCAATTTTTTATTTTTTACTTTTTAGTGCAAGAACGTTTTTGTTTGTCTTTTTTTGAAGGCGGTTTTTTTTTTTGTAAAAAGTTTTTATAATATTTGAAACTGTGCCCAATAGTACTACAGTCCATTCACAGTCATTTTACCTCTGATTTTGCATCAGTGTACAAAGCACAAAAATCAAACTCAAATCATTTTAATTAAACCACTTACATGCACTTTTGAACTGTCAAGAAGTCGGTCAGTCAGAAAATATGAACATCTTGACATTTGGCAATGAAAATATCATGCACTTCGTTTTTTTTTTCATTTAATACTAAATTATTAGCAGTGAACCAATTTTGGACCTGCAGTAGTATTTACGTCATCAAAATTTATAGCACGTCTATTTACCTTAAAAATTAATGAAGCATCATCAGCAAATACTTAACACCATTTGTGATTGATGTTTTAATAAACGGAGTAGATCATTAATATACACTAAAAAGAGGAAAGGATCTAATATCAAGCCTTGAGGAACACCCATTTTTTTTTAAAACGTTGCCCTATACTAGGAATTACTCCTGTATCGTGGGTGCGTTTACAAACATTTAAATTCACATACACAAACAGCCAGACCCGAAGCAACTACTTGTAGGCAATACAAATATAACAAATATTTGCCGTGCGGGAATCGAACCCGCGACACGCAGCGCAGCAGTCGATCGCTCAGCCAATGCGCCAAAATTTGAACTTGCTGTTGTCTAACATTTAAATAAGAACTAACTAATCTGAGACACTGATCTTTATTCTCATTCTAATAAGGTTGCTGTGAGGTTGCTGCCACTGCCAGGTCTGTCAAAATCATTGTGATCTTTATTCTCGTCACAATAAGGTTGCTGTTGGGTTGCTGCTGTCAGAGGTAAAATAACTGTGAACGGACTGTAGTTTCATTTTTGTGGACATTGTCGCCCAACACAGTGCTGAGGCAAATATTTTTAAACTCCTGCCATCCATTAAATGTGTGATATACGAGTACATAATATTATGGATGACAGGATTTTAAGGCTAAAGTGTCAGGTGTCAGACATAGGTACTCCCACAGCTTTCTCAGGGAAAGGTCCTTTAGTAAACATGTCATTTTTGATGAGGCACGAGACGACATAAACGACAATCAGGGCTCAGATTTCAGAACCAGAATCACTCATTTGCAAAGGATGTAGTCAACAAATAAGGTTTCCATAATCTATGTGCGCTGCTGGCAGCAAAAGTGTGTATATGTTTAAAAGCACATAAATTGAATTCGCTATAATCAATTAATGCCATTGGCTAGTGTACAGACGCCAGTACATCACGCTACCCGAAACTGTCAAATTTTCCCAATCAACCTTGAACCTAATGCTTTAGCGATAAAGTTGAAAATCTTTTAAAGAAATTTGACAGATTGTAGTAGCTTGATGTGCTGGCGTCTGTACCTCCTTCTTGTGGTTTCTTAACCTGCACCCTAATTCCGTAACACACTATCAATCGCAATCTGAATCATTTTGAAGGATATTGCTTAGCCATTGCTTCATTTGTTCGAAACATTTGTCTGCTCATCAACGTAACTAACGCAATGAATGTTATTGAACTGTCAGAATGAAAGCCTGGCTGTTAGTGTGTTACGCAATTACCCCTCTGCTTTCACTGTGACACTTTAATAAATTAAAGCCTTCATTCAGAGCAATCAACTTGAACAAAGCGAATACACACTAGTGGGCCTCAGTATCCTCTGCTCAGGCCCACCTCACAGAAGAACAGTGCCCTTAATAGAGGAAATAGGTGCTCTGATTAAAGGAAAGCAACGGACAGGTTGTATTCGGTTGGGATTAATTCAGGATTTGGCAACACCTTGAAATCGAATATGAGTCGATGTCGAAACAATAGTTTTGTATCTCACTTCATTGGTTCCGTCAAGCTTAATCACCATCATTTCTTTCCTTAGCCGGTGGCATCGATAGTGGCGGTGGTTCCGCGGGGAGCTCTGGCGCCGTCTCCTCGACCACCCGCCTTCGTGCAGCCGCCATCACAGCCGCAACCTCCTCCTGTTAGGTAAGGATAGCTTTAGAGAGAGATGCTCTTTTGTTTTATTTGCGGTACGAGCTGTTCTCGACATTGCTGATGAAAATGTAGACTTCTAGAAGTGGGGAAGGTGATAATTTCACCAGCACTATACTATAACATTAAAATTGATATCTTGTTAACTAATATTAACAAGTTAAAAATGATATTACGTGATGGGATATAAAACTAAATTAAGCAGTAAAAGTAAAATTCATTAAAGTAAAGCAAATAAAAAAAAATAAAGAACGGGATTAAACATTACTAATAGTTGTTCTATGAAACTTGGCATATGAGTCAAAATGCACGTCAACAAGATCGCTACAACTATTTAACAATTTGCAAAGACGAGGAACGACAGAGTTTGCACCAAGTATTGTTCTGCGGAGTGGAGGGTGTAAAGGAGCACGAGGGAGTCTAGCAGGAGCCCGAAACTGGAACTTGGATAATAATAGGATGTTCCTACATTACGAATAGGTCATCATCTGCCTGCCTTTTCCCAACTTTGTTGGGGTCGGCTTCCCGTACAGCCGGATGCAGCTAAATACAGTATTTTACATGGAGCAACTACCTATCTGACCTCCACAACCCAGTTACTGGGTAATACGATACCCTTGGTAAGACTGGTTGTCAGATTTTCGGGCTTTTGACGACCCGTAACGACTGTCAACCAACGAATGACACCAACGGCTTGACGTGCTTTCCGAGGCACGGAGGGATCTTGGTATGTAAAGATGGTCACCCATCCACTTACCAACCGCGGCAAGCATAGCTTAACCTGATTAATCGACCCGTGCGGCTGTTATTACTTAGCCACAACCCCACATTACGAAAAGGTATCTTGTTGATAATTATACATTTTCTTGACATAAGTATTTTTAAGCATGAGAATGAAACTGGGCAAAATATTGGCAGTAACATCTTAGCACGCATCTTGGCAAGGCTCCGAACTACGTACACAAACACAATTCATTTCCAAACGCAACTTGAACCAATCTATATCCCTTGCATTCAATAGACTGTCTTATTTGTTACAATAACAAAATCTGGAAGGTAGAGAAATAAGCAAGTATCAAAAACTAGATTTCCAAATAAAAATAATTTAGACAGTCGCACTTTGGGCTTTCCCAAAACTCATCAAATCAAACTCAAAGCATTTATTTCAAATAAACCAATTACAGGCACTTTTGAATTGTCAAGAAGTCGGTCAGTCAGAATGATGAAGCTAGTTGCCCATTCCAAAGGGTAGTAGATACCGATGGAGAAGAACGGGCAAGAAACTCCACGGACACTCCTTTAAATCATTAAATTGTTACAAAATATTGGTTACATCATTCATGTTGAAATTATACATGTATGTACTCAGATTCAAAGTCAAAGTCAAAGTCAAATCATTTAATTCAAATAGGCACATAAAAGGCACTTTTGAACGTCAAAATTAAAATTAAATTGATTCTAGTCGCCCCTTCCAAAAGGTAGTTTTCGTATGGAGAAGAATGGGCAAGAAACTCCACCGTTACTCTTTTAAAATGTTTTACAATATTTTGCATACATTAATTATATAATTATATGTGAAGACGATGCACCTAAACATAAAATTACTATACCACAATAGGTAAAAAAAAAAAAAAAAAAAAAAAAAAAAAAAAAAAAAAAAAAAAAAAAAAAAAAAAAAAAAAAATATTATATTATTATAATTAATTTATTAAATTTATGATTACCTAATAAATAGTATCCCAACATACAACATAGGTACTTTTGGAACCTACTCTGGTTCCAAAAGTATTTATTTATTTTACCATTTATGTACAGTCGCCAGCACATCAAGCTACTACAATCTGTCAAATTTCTTTAATAGATTTTCAACTTTATTGCTAAAGCATTACGGTTCAAGGTTGATTGGGAAAATTTTACACCTTCGGGTAGCTTGACCTGCTGGCGTCTGTACACACATATATGAACAGACATTGAAAACAGAACAGAAAAAATAGTACCTATAGTCAGTTCCAAAACTTTCTAATAAAACAGTAAACAAACCCT
This sequence comes from Apamea anceps, assembly GCA_951799955.1. Taxonomy (NCBI): domain Eukaryota; kingdom Metazoa; phylum Arthropoda; class Insecta; order Lepidoptera; family Noctuidae; genus Apamea; species Apamea anceps. Next base: position 877,964 of record OX637524.1, on the reverse strand, counting down.
TCTGTTAAATGCTTATGCAATCACTGACTAAAGGAAATTAGTAACCCATTCATCTGTATTTAGAAGGTTTCTACTTTATATCTCGCGACTTTTTCCCATTATCAAAATGTAATTGAAAAATCATGAACGAAAATTGAGGTTATACAATTAACCTTAATTGTTAAATGAAAAACTTCTGATGATTTACAATTAGAATGTCGGGTTTCATTAATCAAATCAAAGGTCAAGCATTAATTTCAAATGAAGCACATAAAAGGCACTTTCGAACGTCAAAATTTACAATAAATGAAATAGAATTGATTCTAGTCGCCCCTTCCAATAGGTAGTTTCGTACGGAGAAAATTGGGCAAGAAACTCCACGTTCACTCCTCCGCGTTTTCGATCCATTTGTTAATACTTTCATTAAATACTTTGAAACAGTCTAGTCTAACAGGTATAAAGACACTTAATTGTTTTTTTTTTTTGTATGGGACCATACCAGGGAACCTTTTTGTTACAGAGATATTGAAGGTTTATTACGAAAACAAGTTTTTAATATTATAACACAACTTTAAATACCCCCACTACCCCTGTACCGTTGCATGCACCCATAAGTACAATGTTTTGCGTGTGTTACATTGCACACTACCGCAAACAGAAAATTTTCACACCAAAAATGAAAGTCGTTTCCCAGCAAATAATTTTGTGCAATGTTACTTAAGTAGTTTGATGAACAGAATGCGTAGTTATGTGATGTGTCTTTTTACATCCTGTATATCCATTCCGGATGGCTGGATGAGAGTTGCCGAAAATCGAGTTAATGGCATGCAGTAGGAGAGGCCAATGTCCAGCAGTGGGATGCTTTAGGCTGACGATGATGATGATGATAATCATTCCCTAAAACTAAATATCTTCTCCGTCCACCAGATTGCCACTGGACATGGCAGTGCGCGGCACGGGCGAGCCCGAGACCCTCAGTTACGACGTGGAGCTCAGCAAGGACTCCGCGCTGGGGCTCGGCATCACCGTGGCGGGATACGTTTGTGAACAAGGTATGTTTTGATTTAAGTGCTAACTACTATAGATAATTCATGGAGAGATCAATCTAAGCAGGTGCGTGGTCTGACAAATTTCTTGTAAAGACACGATTTAGTTTGGTTTCAACGATTAAATCAAACACTTAATACAAATAAATCATCTGAATCTGATTTGCTTTGAAAGTTTGTCATTATTGCCGATGGGAATGCCATCGGGCCTCACACGGGTTTGTCACAAAACATTCCTCTGTAATTCATGCCTCTCATAAAATACCGCATGACCTCTGTCGAGTTCACGGCTAACACATCGATGGCGCAGATCAATCAGCCATCGTCGTCAAACATGGCCGCGGTCACGCGTCGCTGCTGTGTGCACATCGACGTCTCTCCGCCTCGTTAAGTTGCTGAATTGGTCCGGATGTCATGGTATATCGATCATCTATGGTGCTATTTGGGGACATTTGGGAAAATAATGCTGAAAAACTAATATGGAAAGAATTCAGCTACATACATCATATAAAAACAAATAAAAAATAACTCATCATCATTTTCCGAGCTTTTACCCAACTATATTGAGGTCGGCTTCCAGTCTAACCGAAAGCAGCTGGATACCAATATCTTACATGGAATGACTGCCCACCTGACCTCCACCACCCAGTTACTGGGTAACACCATATTGGTGAGACTGATTGCCAGACTTTCGGGCTTTTGTTTACCCATAACGACTGTCAAAGATCCATGAATGACAGTCGGGACCAACGGTTTAACGTGCTTTCCGAGACACGGAGGGGTCATGGTATGTAAAGATAGTCACTCATCCACGGACCAACCGCGGCAAGCGTAGCTTAACCTGATCGATCGAAATATAAAACAACTACAAAATTGAAAAGTCCGATGTAAGTAATTAGCAGGAAAGTGTACCTCGGGGCTGCGCCAAAAAGACCCAGTTCAGTAAAAATGCAAGACAACTAGTGGCAAATATGGCAGCATGTTGTTACACGTCCCTCATTCCAAGTCCGCGTTTAGTCAGAATTCGTTTCTAATTCGTGCGAGCAAAAGTTTTAATATGATTTGGATATACGCAGAAACAGTGTATCTCGGTTTAAGATTTGTTAATGAAGAGCTTCTTCTCGGAAAAGTAATTATTGGTTGGTTTGTAGTAATCGATCAGAGTTGCCCTCACAGGGTACCTTCTGCTTATAACCCGCAATGGTTGGAAAAACATTGAGTGACTAGTTTAGACTTAGCAGAAGGCAGGTACTTTACTTTATGTAGTTAATTTCATCACCACTGATCTCAAAACGATGAAGGAAAAGATTGTGATGAAAGCGGCATGTCCTAGAACCAAAAATTCGAAGACATGTGACATCTACCAACCCGCACTGGACTTGCGTGGTGGATTACGGCCCACTCCCTCTCATAAAGACGAGGCCTGTGTCTCAGCAGTAGGGTCATTAGGCTGATTATTAGGTCAGACTTTGAATACAGATAGGGGTTCTACATACCCATACCATGCCGACAGGAACAGTCCTGTCGGCATGATTCGACATAGTCCGGGCGGCAAAACGACTGGCTGGTAGTGTAGTTGCGTGAAGTATGAGGTAAGAAAATATTTTTCCTGGTTTTAACGTGTTTAGATGCATACTTAAAACACGCCTTCTTCCCATGGGGGTAGGCAGAACCTACAGACCTGCGACGATCCTTATATACTGCTTTTGTTTACGTACTCTATTTTAAGGTCATACACGCAAACCGGTCGTGTTATCACGTCTATGTAATTTACACAAATAAACTGATTATTTAAAATTGATATTTCAAGTAGGTAATTTTAACATTACCATTCAATTGCCAATCCCAAAACATATACATCATTTTTAGAGTTCCGTACCAAAATGGTAACAAGGAACCCTTATGGTGCAACTCAGTCTGTCTGTCTATACGTCTGTCACAGCTGGATATCTCAAGAATTACTAATGCTATCAATTTGTCTGGAATAGTTTTGGATGACGTTTGCCCAACTATATTATTTTTTTGTTTTGCCATTGTTTGATATTAATACCTATCACGTCACGTCTGCGGAGTTTCAGTAACGAATTTAATTTGATCCTGTTTATTTTGCCGCCCAACTGTGCCGAATCGTGCTGTAGCATGCCGACCCGAACAAGCACGTAGCACAACTAACAGCACGGTTGTAATCACTATCAGTAACCAGCGCTGGGGCCCTGTCTCGTATAGGGTCTTAGCATTATGTTGAGCGATGGCCGTTTTGCGTGGATATGACGCATGTTTTCCCCTAACTTGTTATTTTTTTTGTATTTGTGTTCTTTTTCTGCGTCATGTTAGTGCAAATAAACGTATTTCCTTTCTTTCTAATTAACTATGGGAAATGTAAACAAAAACTGATTAACTTTCTGACCTTTTCATAGGTCGCAGTAATTAAGCTAATCTGCATTCGCGACTTATTTGACAAAAAGTAAACAAAAAAAAGTTTATGGAAAAATAACTTTAACTCCTACACAATAAAGTTCAGTTTGCGCAACAACTTCAAACATTTTTATAACTTCTTCAAGGGTGCTATAATCAACTTAATAACCATTGAAAGAAAGTTGATATTTGTTTAACTTGAAATAACATCAATTTGAAACATTCTGAATAGACTTTAGGTTATCGCGACCAGACGGCTTATGTTGGGTTAGAACTGCGAGCAACCGCGCGCGAGCTGAGCGAGGAAATAGGAATTATCTGAGATTCACAAAAAAGAGGCGATTCATTATATGTATTAGAGTGTTCAATAATATTATTTTAGTAAAACAAAATGACAGTTTAATTATGAGGTTAAATTAAATATATAGGTACCATTAATTATGTATGTTGGGTACTTTATAATAGTTGTAGCAGCAAACAACTTGCGTGAAGTTGCGTGATCAAGCTTAATTAGTGCCGGAGCGACAGCCACTAAGTTACTGAATTAAGAATAAAATTGAAACCACCTATCGATTTGCCTGAACGAAACAATATTTTTAGACCTATATATTTCACCCAGCCAATACTACATTTCGAAATAAACTGTAATTGGATTGGATGGAATTTTAAAGTTCGTTGCAGAGCGCACTAAAATAGAGGCTGGCATTTGGGAATTTGTCGCACCGCAGAAGATGGTCGAAAAGCGAGTAGAGCCAGAAGAGCGAGCAACGAGCAGCGAGTGCGTAGTCTAGATAGTTTTGTCGCTAGGCTAGGAGCGAGTGTGACAAGTAGAATGACTGCCTAATCACTTGCTGGTATAGTTGTATGAGGAACAGGGTGTAAAGTTCACTCATCCTCCATAGAAAAGGGACCAGACGGGTGTTGTTGGGATGTTGTTTATATGCTAGTTGCGCGGTAAACTTTGCTTGCGCGATGCAGGATTTTGTGTGACGTCAGTGTGATGCGTAGTTCGCATGTAGCGTTATAGATGCCCCCACATTGGTATGCGTATGTTACAGCGAGTGTTTTAACTGCCAAGCAAGCGTTGCTGAGCCAGTATTTTACTATGACAGCTCTTGTCGCTGCGACAAACTACTGGAGAGAAACTATTAATATATGTATCTCTTCTACTGACACTTGAACTACATCTATTGTACGTTTTTTGAGTGAGGAAATACGAGTAGTTGATAGCTAATCGCTTCGCCGTCGGCGGGACAGGTGGCTAAGAGCGAAAATGCTACAAATAAATGATTTATAAAATAATATTGGATGAGATTCAAATCCCTTAGAACTTTAACCTTACTCTTTGTCAGTGTTTAGAATTTCAAAACAATCCCAAATAAAATGATCTCAAATGTTTAATAATGAAAGATGACATTACTTCTGATAAAGTTATAAATAAATATAGTTGACATTTAGACAAAGTAGAAATTAGGACTGTCATTGGATGAATACCAAGAACTGCGATTACAAATGTATTGTATATAGTATTTTCATGGTCAAAAAATACCATTTCAGACAATCTGTATGGTCCTCATATCTCCTGATCAAGATTATGTCTGGACTTTAAAAGAGACTGTGATCTCTGAGTTTATTTTGGTCTTTAACACCTAACTCACCTAGTTTTAAAACATCATTTACTGAATTTTTAATATGTAAAAGTGATTTTTGAACAAATTTACAGAAATTAAGGTGATCCAAATAGGTAGTTAAGCAGAGATAGGCTAGTGCATATCAGATTAATGGTGGCAAGCCGCCTTCCTACTCCAAAACTATTTTTTATATGAGATTTGTGTCTGAAGGTTTAGCTTTGAATTTTATCTCAGTTATTTAAAAACAAAATATATGTTTCATAGACAAACAATTTCAACGCAGGGGGTCCAGAAACATGTACTGAATCCATAGTAACAAGTTATGCCTCTATGCCACCTTGTATAACTAAACTTGAGGTGATAACTAGTGAAATGTAGGTGAACATGTACACCTCTGCATAATCCTTTGATGGATTACGGGGCCCTAATTCATGAAGCCTACTTAACGATTCCTCCCGCCAATCTCGTGTTGATTTCGCGCGGTTTTGTTCATTTTGTCATAGAGAATTACGGCCCCGGTGTGATGTTATGTAACCTTGAGATCTGACAACACAAAGACACATTATTCAGTACACATTCAGTAGTCTCTTAGTTCCAAACACATTTGACCTATAAATAATTGCTTCTGTCAGCTTTAAGATCGTAGAGGTCCGTGGCGAAATAATAACAGCCACACAGGTCGAGTGATCAGGCTAAGCTACGCTTACCGCGGTTGGTCTGTAGATGGGTGAACCATCTTTACATACCGAGACCCTTTCGTGTCTCGGGAAGCACGTTAAGCCGTTGGTCCCGGCTGTCATTCGTGGATCTTTGACAGTCGCTACGGGTAGCCAAAAGCACGAAAGTCTGACAACCAGTCTTACCAAGGGGTATCGTTATTACCCAGTAACTGGGTTGTGGAGGCCAGATACGCAGTCGCTCCATCTAAAATACTGGTATTCAGCTGCATTCGGTTAGACTGGAAGCCGACTCCAATATAGTCTGGAAAAGGCTAGGCAGATGATGATGAACTCTAAGATCGTTGTCATAAATCCTCTGACTATGGACGAATGAATATTTAATAAACAAAATACAGAGAGACGTCAGACATAACTATCCATCTATAGGACTAGACAGCCTGTGAATACCAGGGGTTGGTGTTTCGACTGCCCTAGATACGAAGACAGGCAATATTGCTGAAATATCTTTTTGTTTGAAGGCAAAAAAAGGTGTTTGTGTAGGAAAAATCTGGTTTTTTATGGAGGCAATTTGTGGTGTACAGATAGCAGTTTATGGTGTATGTTTGTCTTTGTATCAAATAAGGTACAGGGACACTCATTTTAGAAGAAAATGGCGCTCTTAAGTGGGTCGTTATGTTTTGGAATTAAATGTGAACGAACCAGGGTGGTTCCATTAGAGAGAGCAGGGAATTTCATGTTTTTTTTCCTATACTGTCCCACTGCAGGGAAAAAGCCTCACCCTAGTCTGGAAGGATCTGGGTGATGGCTTTTACGCCACCGAGTTTTTTTATTTATTTGTAAAGATTAACATTGTTACAAAGATAAATATTAGAAAGATAAGTAAGAAGTGTGTAAGTAAAATATAGCTAATAATATTATAAAAGGAAGCAGCAACATAAAAATAGGACTAGAAAAAACACGTTACTTCAAATATGACGACAGTTTGTAGTCAATTAAGCAATATGCGAGGACGTACAACCACTTTAAATTAACAACTTTTAGCAAAATGAAAGAAAAATATGTGTTCGACTAAAATAGTGATGACCTTTGTATAGTCATGCTTCATACATTTTCCGAGTTACCTATTCAAGTGGTACCGTCATAACAGTCCATACCTGCAGTAAGTTGTTTTTATCCTGCGCCCCGCGGTTTCGCCCGCATAATTGCCGATCCCCTTGGAATATCGGGATATAAAGTATTCTATGTACTAATCCAGGTCATGGTCTAACTTGTTCAGAAATTTTAGCGTGAAAGCGTAACTAACAAACAAACATACAAAAAAAGGACGAGCTCCACTAACAATCCTCCTTGCCGACTCGTAGTCACACCAGATTATCACACCAGTATGACAAACAGGATTTTTTTTTCTAGTTTGTCACACCACAGATTTTTCCACACCATTTATTCCTATCTAGTGCTGTCCTAGTTATACTACTTAGGGCTGATTTTTCCAACGCCAGATAATTTTATCAGTATAAGTAGGTACCAAAATACAAAAAAAAAACACCCAATAAATTACCACCATCTTTGAATAAAACACTAAAACCCCCATTCTTTCCAAAAAGCAGCACCAGTCAGCCAATCCGCTAATGAACATAGAAAAGTAACGACTTTTCTATCAAAAGTAACTTTTCACGACTTTCTAATTACTTTCACTTGCAAATGATTTATGGAGGATATAATTCTCAAGTATCAATTCCATCTTTAAGACCACTTCCACGGATTGCTTTGAGGAAATAGATCAAAGGAAGTGAAACCTTCTTTTTCGTCCAATTGATCCTTTTATGCGGGTTCAATAGAAATTAAATACCGTAACGGCTTTGATTCTAATAGGGCGTATTTCGGCACGCGTTTTGTGCTATTTAGTTACATAGTTATAGATATAGATAGTATATAGTTAAAGAACCGTCGGGAAGACGACATAAAACGACTGCCGCAACAAACACTATCGAAACTTCAAATCACGTACTTCATAGGAGAGCAATTCAAAGTTGTAATTCGATGCAAAAGATTAAGTATTATGAACTTCAGTAAAGTGATGTATGGAATAAACAGTAAAGTTTATACGGTTTTTATTTCCTTGATAACAAATTACATATTTCATATAATTTTCTAAATATTTCACTTTCGATAATGTTTTACGCGTATAATAGTCAGAATTTCATCGAAAGTGCCAAATTCGATAGTGTTCTTACACATGTGAGTATCGAATATGGTACTTTCGTTACTGTTCTAGGAAAGTTATTACTTATAGAAAGAAAAATGTGCACTTTCGATATCTTGCTTGGCACTCACTTAGGTCTGTGTTCATCCGATTAAATAAATAAAAATGCATTTTTCATTAAGTAAAAAAAAAAAAATTCAATACCATCATGACGTATCAAAAAACTTAAAGTCGAATTATTTGAGACACGTTTGGTCTTATTCCAATTAAGTGCAATGAAGAAGTTCATTAAAAACTAATCACGGCCCATTGGGTTTGTAGCGGTATCTACAACGCCACATGCGAACAACGCGTCATACGACGTCACGCAAATCCTGCATCTCGCAAGCAAAGTTTACCGCGCAATTAGCATACATACAAACTTCCCGACATATCAGTCGTTGGGCAATTGCCCGCCAGATTGGTCGGAGGATCCTCCCTTTTCTATAGAGTATGAGTGAACTTTACACCCTGTTCCTCATACCTCTAAAGGTCTATTAAAATCAATGAGATCAGTAAAAATAATATAACTGCTTAACTTACATAATATAACAGTTAAAATAATGAAAACATACTAGTTAGAGAAAATACAAAGTCATTCTGGATCATAATAACAACAAAATCTAAAGGAAATTTCGAATTGAGCATTAAAAATAACAGAAAATAAAAATCAGTCTTAGTCTACCTACAGATAAAGTGATATTCAGCAAGTCATATTTAAAAAAAACTAGATGAGGTCAGCGTTTCCTGTCTGACTACTCCAAGAAGAAAGGCCGAAACAAACTCAGAGGTCACAGTCTGTTTTAAAGTCCTGACATAATCTTGGTCAGATCATGTGAAGACCATGTAGATCAATGTCTGAAATTGTATTTTGAGGAAAGAACCGCGCAGATTGAGTGGACCTGTCCAGTCAGTGAACGAACTTGTCAGTAATCGTGCAGCTCAATTCAAACTTAAGGAGCTCAACGATTCGACGAACAATACCAAAGAAAGGACATCTGGGTAGGCCACATAAATTACTCAAACTGCCAGACTGTGACTAAAACTGAAAGAACAGAGAGAAAAATATCGAAAATTAAATAACACTGCGCTATCTACATCTCTGTATCTATTTTCCCATCGCAGGCATGCTGGAAGAGATTTCATAAGAAATAAGTATCACCTTTGTACCTATTTTTTCTGTTCTGTTTTTTCTTGTCTGTTTATAATGTGTGTACATAAATGGTTAAATAAATAAATAGAATGACAAAAATGAAACAAACTTGGTGATTGGGATTTGGAATTATCAACAGGCAAAGGAAGGTAGTATTTAGTATACCCTGTCCATTAGATTAACCGTTTTTCGACAGCTGTCTTAGAATGTACATAATTATTCCAGACTAGCTTCTGCCCGCGGCTTCGCCCGCGTGGATGTCGGAAATTATCCCACGGGAACGTGCTAACAGGATAAAATGTATGTGCACCAGGATGCCATCTATCTCGCGGGCCCTTTGTGGCTAATTACAATAGAAAACCAATTGTGTCTCATTAATGGTGATTAAGAGGGTACCTATATGATATCTTTACCTAAGTACCTACCTAATTAAAAAAATAAATAAACTCAATAACAGAAAATAAAATACCTACCTACCTAAATAAACCTATTTATGACGATAACTAATCTAAACTCAATCATCATCTGCCTAGCCTTTTCCCAACTATGTTCAGTTCAGGGCCGGCTTCCAGTCTAACCGGATGCAGCTGAATACCAGTATTTTACATGGAGCGACTGCCTATCTGACCTCCACAACCCAGTTATTGGGTAATACGATACCCTTGGTACGACTGGTTGTCAGACTTTCGGGCTTCTGACTACCCGTAACGACTGTCAAAGATCCACGAATGACAGCCGGGACCAACGGCTTAACGTGCTTTCCGAGGCACGGAGGTGTCTCGGTATGTAAAGATGGTCACCCATCCACAGACCGACCGCGGCAAGCGTAGCTTAACCTGACCGATCGATCTGTGCGGCTGTTATTATTTAGCCACGGGCCCCTCAATCTAAACTCAATAAATAAGCAAAATCTCTAAAAACTAATATCTATACGAATGACTATCCTACCTAACAGTACCTATTATAAAATAACCTACGGTCACTACGTACACTATCAAATATACTACCTATACTTTAAAATTAAAATCTATACCTACGACTTATATAAAAATAAACCTAAATAACTCTAAAAAGTAAAAGGAATAAAAATGAACTCCACTGCGTGTGACCTAACCTACGACAAACTTATTATTTGCGGTTGGTACAGTAATCGGACCTAGGGATCGAACCGCAAAATTAAGTTTGTTTTTTATTGTATATAATTTTCCGGGATAAAAAGTACCCAGTGTGGTGCCCAGGATATTAAAGAATAATTATACCAAGTTTCATCGTAATCGAACCGGTAGTTTTTGCGTGATGCCTGAACAAACAGACAGACAGACAGACAGACAGACAGACAGACAGACAGACAGACAGACAAAAATTTTTTTAATCACATTTTTGGTTTCGGTGTCGGTCTAGTAACACCCCCTGCCATTTATTTTTTTGATATTTTCAATGTACAGAATTTTCACTTCTACAGATTTATTATAAGTATAGATTACGTAAAAGTTCATTTTAAAATGCGTAATAAAATAAATAAATAAACTGCCTTATTTTATTGAATTAACTTATTTATGGCTTCTTACAGACATTATAATACCGTACGTGTATCAATCAATGTATTGTGTGTTGCTGCAATTACTAATCCATCTGTCAAAAAACGGTTTACCTAATGGACAGGGTGTGTAATTACGCATAGACGGTCCTTCGGTGGTTTTCCTGTTTTTTTTCTACTCTTTTATTTGTTTATGTAGTCCCATTGTTTTGTGTGCTCTGCTAGTTACCAGTACTGTTTAAAATTGTTGTTAGGATATCATCTGTAAATTTGTCTGAACATTTGAGCTCACAGGAACGCGATTGTTTTAAGCTGATAGGTGCAATATTCTTTCCACTTTTAGAAACAACGTTTACCGGAATTAGTTAGTAACTTTCTTTGAACATCTGTCCATTGCTCAATGTGTCGCTTTCGTTTTCTACCAGGGTCAGTTTTGTAAGTAGATTTACGTTTACGTGTCGAAGACACATTCGGAGAAATAGGATTTTCATTTTCAGATTCAGTAATCAACGAGTTCACACTCAAAATGTTGCTAAGTTCTTCAGACTGCCCTGTTTCAGTGCAAAAATAATTCTGAGGAGAAGGCGATGGGACAGGCGTAGCTTTCTCACTATCGAGTATAACTGTGCTCCAGTCATTTGGTAGACAGTCATTCTCTTTTTGACATTCCGATTATTATGTTGAATTCACTTGCTTTGATAAGTGAGTCAGTATCTTTGTCACCATCGAACAAATTATTTAGAACCCTCCATTCCTCATCATTAAGTTCGTTAGGTGGCACAGGTGATTCTAAAAAAAAAAACGAATAAAAAACATTATAAAAAGCATAATATTTGTAACATATAAATTAAAAAAAAAAACTTTACTAATCGAATCTACCAACCAAATTCATATATAAACGTAAAACAACATCGAATGTGGTAGATTCGATGTATTAACTAACCAAAAAAAACATCGAAATTGACAGTTTCGATAGTTACACACCTGTACATATTATAAAAATTATACGGATATTATCGAAACTACCACTTTCGATAAATTTGCAGATGTATTTATCATCACAATGATCGAACATTATCGAAACTACCACTTTCAATAATGTTACTTATTAAATTCGAATTACGGCCACGTGTCCTAATAATAAAGTAAAAGCACTATATTTCAAGTAAAACAAAACAGTACTGTTGTAACAAGCACATTAAAAATACGCAAGAGACAGTTCTATTTCTTGAACTACCATTATTTAGAAAATTTGCACAACTTACCAGAATCATTATTATCGTAGTTTGTTTCATTTGTTGAAATTTCAATGGGTTTGATAAAAATTAACGAGTTACAAATTCTTAAGAATAATAATAACGAAAACTGAACACGAAACGTTACTAATTTATCTAAACAAAACTAACGCAACATCACTCCGTCATATCGCGGCGAACACTGACGGTTCTGGCAGTTTCGGGACGCTCGCGCAACACGCTCGCACGGAACATCATTGTAAGTACCACTTCCAAAGATGTTCGTCGCGCAACATGTTCTGTATCGATTTTGTTCAGTTAAAATCTTCTTTATTAATGAGATTTTAATTATATTTTTTTATGTATCTGATATTGTTTCAAATTCTCTTTTCAATTATGTAAAAAAGCAAAAATCGTTTTTTTGCAGTTTCGATAGTGTTTGTTGCGACAGTCGATTAAAAAGATAGTCGGACCACATTGGTTGCAAATAGCAAAAAAGACAAATGGAAATCTTTGGAGGACGCCTTCACCTATGGGGGGTCCATGCAGGGGGGCAAATGCCTTCAATACCCTGCCCTGGATGGCAGGGTATTGAAGGGCCGAGGGCCGATGCCGCCAGGGCCGCGGGTTGTTCGAAAGAGATACCGTGGCCCCTGGCATAGGCAACTGAAGGAACACGGATCGGTTTTAAAAGTCTGACACGCCCTTCCGCTTCGCCCAGAGCGGGAGACTTCATAATTATGATGATTTCCCACCCAAAGAAAGGGGTGTCCATGCACGAAAACAATATATATAAAAAATATAGATATTTCTAAAATTCATATAAACATAGCAAAAAAAGTGTCGGTAAATTTCTTGTAAAACTTAATTTGCATGGAATAAACAACTTTTTTATTTATTTATGAAGAAATCTTAGCGACGACCTTAAGAAGGTGGCTGAGACAGACTGGATGCGGAAGGCGGAGGACTAGATGTTGTGGTGTAGCCTGGGAGAGGCAGTCCAGCAGTGTACTGCGATAGACTGAATTGAAAGAGACTATGCTAAAAATGGTAAAGTTCAATGTAGCAGTATTTAATTCTGGCGATTTGTTTTGAATGATCAAATTATTTTATGGCCCATTTCCAAAGTCTACCGTGGTGTTCTTCTTCTTAGCGTGTCGATGGCAATCTATATACAGTCAGCCCAAAATTTGGCTACGAGCTTGGCAACCTTCAGTAGTGTCCATCAACTCTTGTCGCGTGCAGACAAAAGGACTCGCTGGACACTATATGAAGTGCCCCCCATTGTTTGTAAGACAGCACCACACTTACACTCCAAGGCGGAGTCATCTGTGAGACTAAGCAAAGAACCTGGGCAGGTTAAAGGTGGGCTGGGAAGTCTATTTAAAGAGTTCCAGGTCAGCCAAGGCAACTCATGTCCAGGTGCGAGATTTTCAGTTACTTATGTTATATTTATTATTATTTACATCATCACTTTTAAGAAACTTACATTCTGTAAAAATCTTTAGAGAATTCTTCCTCAAACAATGTTTTACGGAATGATCGTAACGTCTGCATTTATCAAGGAAATAGCCCAAAATTTTCGCTCCAAGTGGCTATTGCTCATAAACTTCAGGTTAAAGAATAAATGCATAATATTTAAATAGGTGTAATATAATAATAAACCATATAACAACAACAATTACCGGAGATTTATTGTGAAAGACATCATGGTGTACATCTGTCGGGCATGCCACCGGCCGGGAGAATTAATCAGGCATATTATCTCCGGGTGTTTTCGTATAGCTAACGGACCGGCTCCACACCCTAGACCTGATCCGGCAAAGTAAACTCTTCCGTCACAGACCAAGAGTTTAGAGCGCGCAAGCCCCACCACAACGTCAACGTACAGATACGGCGATGGGGAAAAATTATTATTATTATTATTGTACTGGGATCGATCCGTCATCACTGACAGAACTATTGTTGCCAATAAGCCTGATATAGTGGTGGTGGATCGATCAGAACGGCGCGCAACGATTTTTGACATAACCGTCCCGCGTGATGAGAACCTCATGAAAGCCGAGAAAGATAAACAAATCAAGTATCTTGATTTGGCTCGCGAGGTTGTCGATATGTGGCATGTGGACTCAGTAATCATTGTCAGGCCTTCGTCACTCCATGTACTTGCGCGCTATAATTACCTACCGCCCGGCCGAGCGGTCTTGGGCCGTCTGCGGACCAAATTCAGTGCGGTTTTCGCAAACGAAGCGCACGCACGTTGTTCAATTTTCAACTGTACGCTTGAGTTTAGGGACATTTTAGCATGCAGCGGTTGCTGATGCGACGGAGTAGGCTATTATAGCAGTAGGTATTGGAAATTTTCTACTGAGTGAAGTATCTGTTACGTAGTAACTATTTAGTTATCTGTGTCATTGTGCCGATAGTCGTGACAGCCAATGGGTTAACAAGAGCCTCGACCAACACCTGAGGAGGCTTTCGTTGGGCAGCTGGATCAAGGGCTTGATTCAGAAAGCGGTACTTCTGGACACGGCTCGCATTGTCAGGAGGTTCCTCTCTCTGGTGCCCTGACCGCCGGTAGCGGACCCTGTTCCCGATACCGGTGGGCTACTATTTTTAATTTTTTAAAATGTTTTTTTTTATCTTTTTGTTTACAAAAATATTTATAAATGTAATTTTGTATTTAAATGAAATAAAGGAACAAGCATGTTATCGAACCTCTAATGATTCCTTCTCATTTTGCGCTCCTAAAAATATTATTGAACATTCTAATATAATAATGATTGCGCCTCTATTTGTGAAATTCAAATTATTCCTATTTTTGTTCTAAAAATACTATAGCCACTGGGCTATTTAGTATTTTCAGGACAAAAATAGGAAGTTGGTTGGTTGGTCGCAGTTACTGAACTGCGACCAACAAGGATGTAACGCTCGCCAGCCGCTCCCGCGGCACCGCTCGCTTCCCTCAACTACGACTTCACCTAACCTCTGTCTTACCCTAGCTTAGTTACTGTGACCAACTGTAAGAAAGAGGCTTAATTATTTAAAAAAGTGTGCATCATTAGAAGTGCAAAGAGTTTATAGAGGATTAGTTAAATGTCGTATTCTCTACCTCTCCTGGTACATACCTTATTTACAGTGACACTACTGAAACATAATCAAGTATTTTAAGTATTAAAAATAATGGAGGATAGCGTTTTGTGTTCCAAACAGACGATCTCAAAACATTTTCAAATGACAAAAGCGCGCCTTAAATTAAAAATGGACGACATCTTCATGATTGTTCATTTGGCGCAGCGCTGTGATCTGGAAAATCAATTTCATTCGGATTTTACTGAATGAGACTTTTCATTAAACTTACTTGATTACAATTGAAGGTCAATCTTAGTTACGTCTTCACTGAAAGTCATCATTTTCATACTTTATTGGATGAGTCTGGATTTTTTACATCGTTAAAAATTTCATAACTTTCCAGTTTCATGTCTTTTATGATATTTTAGGCTGTTTTGATTGCCGAGGATATTAAAACCAACTTTTTAATAAAATTGCTTATTGCGTTGATATTTACTTGGGAAGGGCAGTGTAACTGCGAAATTTAATTTTTCTTGGTTTTTTTTTTTGCAATATGCAGGTCAGTATCAGGTTGTGTTTGGTAATGTTTAAAATTAATATAGCTCATAGAATTACACCATGGGGAGGGGAGTTTGTTGCGCCACTTCTTCTTCTCAGCGATAGCATTAGGAAGTGGTGAATGGCGGGCATTTTTGGGGGACTGTCTTTTGTAATTTTGACGTTCGAAAAATGCTGATTCTCAACCAAATTTGAACAAATGAATTTTGATTTTGTGCCGTACTGCATGACTATTACCATGAAATATCAATGAATAGGGTTATATGAACTAAGAGGGCTGTATTGATGATTTTAATGATTATAATTCTGAAAATACGTACTTGTTACGGTCGCGAATCATATTTTCTTCAACATACAATCTGAAACTAACCTGCAAATTGCAAAAAACTAAAGAAAATTTAAATTTCGGGAGCTAATCTGGCGCTTTTCCCTTAAACTATATACATTTAATTAAACCCACTCGCAAACCAACACAGAGACTAGTTACGCAAACAAAATAGTCAACAATAGCCCACGAGAAAGTAATAACAGTACTTGTGTTGTGTGGTGTACGCAAGTGCTGATAAACAATAAGAGCGCGAGTACACCCCCGGGCACAGGTCACGCGTCCCCGAAGTTTCCTAATAAAGGAGCGGCCGGGCGAAATTAACCCTTATCGCGCTGATGTATTGAAGGGCTTGAGATAAGGCAAGGGTATATGAAGGGTGTAGCAAATAAGGGTTGGACGAAAAACAATGTGACCTCAGAACGGGTTTAGGTTGAAAGGGTTTGCCGCAAGTTTTGATTAGGTTCAGGCAATTCAGTGTGTTCCTGGAATATGAATAAGGTACTCTATTTTATGACAAGGTCAGATCTTTATCCAGAAGTTTATGACTATGTATTTTTAACTAAGCCTTAATAATAACACCCACACGAATCGACCGAAAGTTAAGCTACTTTTGCCGCGGTTGGTACGTAGATGGGTGACCATCCATTACCTATTGAGACCACTCCGTGCCTCGGAAAGCACTTTAAGCTCGGCGGTCAATCCCTTTGACAGTCGTTACGTTACGGGTAATCAGAACCCCAAAAGTCAGACAATCACTCTTACCGAGGGGTACTTATCGTGTTACCCAGTGACTGGGTGGACTGGAAGCCCATCCCAACATAGTTGAAAAAAAGTTAGGGAGATTGGTTTTTAATGTATTTTTGATTTGATATAACAATGATGTGATCGATGTGGTGGCCACCCATGGTGGAGGCCTTGTGCATGTCGGCAGTTTCTGTCTTTCGGCTGAAATGATAGTAAAAAGAACATTTGCTGTTTCTTACATTTTGACCGCGTAGATTGCAGTAAGTATAAGTAAGTAAGTATAAGTAAGAAGTATTACAGTTTTCTATCAAACGCCAATTTTCTTTTTTTTAGAATCATGTACTAAATTCATGGTTACAGTTTGCGCGTCGGAGCCCTGCCAACCTGTACAGTTCAACTTAAAATAAACCACATTTCAATAAAGAAACGTTTCACCTGTTTGAAAACGTGGGTAGTGTAAAGGGCAAGTTATTAAAAGCTTACAAATTAATATCGCGAGGGTAGTCCAACATTGTCGGGGTATTAAAATCCAATCAACAAATTATTAACAGGTTTGGTTGGGAAATTAAGTCCCACGAGGAGTTGATAGCATTTATTAATACGTAGTTTGATTCATAGAGGAAGTTTATATGTCGATTAAATGAAAATGATTTTCAGACGGATAAAACCAAAAATCAATCAATCGGTATGATCGGTATGTCGTGGCTAAGTAATAACAGACGCACGGGTCAATCGTTCAGGTTAAGCTATGCTTGTCGCGGTCGGTCCGTGGATGGGTGACTATCTTTAAATTTCCCGTCAATGCCTCGGAAAGCATGTAAAGCCGTTGGCCCCGGCTGTCATTCGGGGATCTTTGACAGTCGTTGCGGGTCGTCAGAAGCCCGAAAGTCTGAAACGGGTGCGGGGGCACCGTTGCCTACATCGCACAGGCCTCCACCAGTGTGGGACGGGAATGGCCAGGCGTACCCGGCCATTCCCTTAGCCCCCCAGCCTAAGGGGCCTGCGGGGCCCGCCATTCCATCTAGGCGGGCATGCGCCGGGAGGGCTGTGGAATAAAGGCTATGCCGGTTTCCCATGGCCCTCCCATCACGGCGATGTGGGAATACCGCTGAGTTTTAGTGGATATACTGTCATTCCGACAGGGAGTCCCACATACCCCGTCTCGTCCCCCGCGAGACGGATGCAAAAAGCATTTCTCAGCGACAAAAAAAAAAAGGATGATCTGTAAGTTACATTTAAAAAAAACTCGTTCTCTTGAATGTTCGCATGGGGTGCTAGAAAGACCACGGTAATTCAAATGTTGAGCGATGATGATCCATTACAATCAAACCAACCAAATACGATTACCACATCACCCACCTAATCTAAATCCGATAATACGTTCCCCTAAACACATTAACACAACATACATATTTATCCTTTCAACATAAACTAGGTCGGTATCTAGTCGTCGATAGATTGCCAACGATGGCCGCCGTCCCCCTATCTAAATAGTCTAACTTAGCTTTCAGTGACGTCACTAAGCTTTCTCCTAGTGCTAGTAAATCCTAATGTTTGGCTGAACTTTGGTCGTATTTTTGCCTGAAGTTAGGTCGATTCTAGGTGTCTGTGTGTTTCAACGACTGAAAAGATAATCCTCTGTTTGAATGTTGCAAACGAGCGCTGTGGCTCTGTCTCGCATAGGGTCTTAGCATTATGTTGCGCGATGGCCGTTTTGCGTGTATGTGACGCATATTTTCCCCCAACTTGTTCTTTTTTGTGTTTGTTAGCGTCATGTTTGGCGCAAATTAACGTATTTTCTTTCTTTGTTTCAAATCTTCTTATCTTTCTAAAAATATATAGTTTTGATATTAGTTAATGTGGGCTATTCGTAAGCTAATAATAACATAAAATCACGTTTATGTTCCGCGAAGGGATAGGCAGAGGTGCACTTATAGTAGATCCATATTTCGTCAGTTGTGTCTAAGTCCTATGTAACAGGGGGTGAGCCTATTGCCGTTAACGGGACAAAATTTCAGACTCCAGGCTATTACTGAGAAATACCTGGTGGAAAAATCAAATAACACTTTGCCCAAACCGGGATTCGAACCCAGGATCTCATGCCAGTAGCGCTTGCGACCACTGGACCAACGGGGCAGTCCCATAAATATTACTTTTATAATAGCTTAAGTGAGCTTAGATTATTTGTAACCTAATAATACTTTATTTGATTTTTTTTTATATTGTGTCATGGTGTGGTCTTATGATAATATTATGTGCAAAATTATCATGTTTTGTTTCATTCTTTCATAAAATAGCTTTTACAGCAAAAATTCCATACAAACTTGAGCTGCAGTTAAAGGTTGTACAGAATTGTGTGCTGTAAAAACTTTGCATGACGTTAGTTTTAATTTTCAACAAAAAACATGATTCCAAATAGTAAAGAAATCGACAGCAAAAAAAAAATTTAAGTAGAGTAATCAATTCGATCCTAAAAGTAATTCCACTTCTCAGGACTCTCAACAACAGTTATGCTTTAATTTATTTTTCTTTGTTAAATTAATTAAATCAAATCAATTTACTATGTAACATAACATCACAATGTTCTCCGTCGAGGTGCTCAGGTGCACCGATAGTAGGTAACACGTCACTGTCAGATTTTAGTCCTATATAATACGCCTATTACTTATATTAATTGCGTTTATTTGTCAACAGAGGAGCTGAGCGGCATATTCGTGAAGAGTATCAGTGAAGGCAGCTCAGCTGATCTGTGCGGGAAGATACAAGTTAACGACAGGATCGTAGAGGTAAGATTATTATTTATAAAAAAGAATACTCATGTTAAGTATGCCAAGATAGGAAAAGGGTCATCGCAAATTTGAATCACTAAGAATTCGAAAGCCATATTCGATGTCATTTTAACATAGGCACACTACGATACTACGCTACATGTACAGTATGTAAAAAAAATTTTTATTAAAATTAATTTCTTGTTGGCGCCCAATAAACAAATGGCTCCCAGCATGGCATACTACAAATGAAAAGTGTCGTCATATGTTAAAGAAAAACATAGAAGCAGAAAATACACTGCTGCATTTTCTGCACACATTTATAACAGTCAACACAGAAAAATTGGATTCTCTCATGTTCCTTGATAAAGAATGGAGCATCTTTCAGGAACTATGCTCGTAAACGATGCGTATGAGGGTAGATTGACAAAAAAGGTTATTTAAAAAGTGTATGTTACAGTGTTTTTGTGTTGTCCTTAACGCTAGAAATATCCGTCCCAGTCCCATGATCGTCACATTTGGTAGACAAATCCATGATCTATCTATTTGTTTGGAAAAAAGAATACAGTGAATTACTCTTTACAGTACTTTTTAGTCCTTTTAGACATAAAAGATCAAAGAAAGCCAGGGAAGGCAACTCACCGACGGAGAGAGCGGCCTTCTCTTGACCAGGATCGAAAACCGTCCAGAATACATTATACCCCAAGTTAATAAAGTGAATTAAGTGAAACAGATCCGTCTATTGTTACAATATAACTTAGTTACATGTTTACAAGCTCCTCCGTTTCAATCCATATCAAGTGACAAAGTTCTGCCGACTACCCTCGTTATGAAGCTAACAACAAAACTGTGTTTATGGCGCCAGAGAAAAGGCAATAAAATAATGTGCGCTGTAGTTAAATTAGATATAGCTCTATTAAACAGTGAGCAATTTTTATGTCTTTTTGCAACTGTTTTGACCTGAATTTTCTGAATGTTGATAGGTGGCATTCGGGACCGCGGTCCCGGTCCCAAAAGTCCCACGACCCGTTGCATCATCACCATTACCTTATCCAAACTGTATAAAGGCCCCCCTTCCCTCCTTCCAGTTCTCCCGGTCTACTGCGATTGTGGACCAATCCTATATGAAGGAGTCCAGTTTATTCAGCCATCTCTTTCTGGGCCTGTTGCGCAGCCGTTTCCTGCTATTTGGGATCCACTGAGTGGTGGTTGCTGCTCCGACATGCGATGTGGCCAACATCTAGTAGTTATTGGTATTCTTAACCGACGAAACAATGAGCCCGATTGATGTTAATAGGCTCGCCCCCTATGACACGGGACTTAAACATAACTGGCGAAATGTAGGTGTATCATAGGCATCTCTTCCTAACCCTGTTACCTTAACATAAAGAGATTCCTAAATCGATACCACCGGGTATTTGGAACGAACGTGGTGCTCAAATGTTAATCAGCGTGTATCCTTCCGAGCTTAAAAGTTACAACCTATTATAAGCTTTATCCAACTTCGCCCGTACAACCGTGATATAAGTATCTTATGTTATAAGTACCCAGATCATAATCTACCTGTTTGCCAAATTTCATGGCTATTTGTTCAGCGGATAGGGCGTGAAAAGGTGAAAGACATATAGAGTTACTATCGAATTTATAATATTAGTATTGAGGTATCAATGGATTGTGTCGAAAGTGCTTAAATATTGTCAAAATTAAAGGTTCTTTATCTAAATTCTATTAACATAATACCCACCTACAAATTGCACGTGATTCCTCATAAAAATCTTCGTTCCTGTTATTCGTATTATACTTCCAGAGTTTTCATAAAAACCACAACTTGCCAGTGCAACACTGCCTCAGCGTGCCGTTCCCTGCTCGGAAACTATTAGCTCGGTTGATTTGTCACGCGGCACGACACTGACTGTTGATGTTTTCATTCTATTTGCCGTGACCATGTTGTTGGGGAACACGCATGCTCGTGCTATGGAGATTGAATTTACAATGCATTTCATTGAAATTCTCGTCCTGATGATAATATAATATATGATATATACTAGCTGCGCCCCGTGGTTTCACCCGCATAAGTTTCGATCCCGTGGAAATATCGGGATGAAAAGTATCCTGGTTATAAACCATCTGTGTGCCAAATTTCATCCAAATCCGTTCAGTAGTTTTTACGTGAAAGAGTAACAAACATCCATCCATCCATCCATCCATCCATACAAACTTTCACGTTTACAATATTAGTAGGATGTAATAATATAGTCCTTTATCTTGATACCTGCACTGCAAAAAGTGCGCCCGTATTTGAATGCCAATTTTTTTCCTGGATACTATACTATTTATTAACAAAATGAAGGAGCGCAGAGGTTTTGGACCTTTTGAAGTACACGAATTCGAAAAATCATTGCTACAAAATGTTTGTCTGAACCTTACTTTTCTGGCAATACGTCGGTATTGTCAAAAAAGTAAGCTTCAAAAAAGATAAAATGACCTATATACCTAAGTGTTATTTATTAGAAACGATTTACTAAATAAATATCATTTAATAGTAGGTAAATAATTTTTGGGTTTTTCTATTTGCGAGTTTCTCAGTCGCAGCCCGGACTCAGAATTTGTACTCGGTTGATGGCAATAGGCTCGCCCCTGGGAGTCTTACATGGGAGTTGGGACTTAAACATAAACTAGTAAAATGTGGGTGTACTAATCGCTTCTTTTACCCCTTTGGGCAATCCAGAAATGATGTTATTTATAAACTTAGTATTATTTAGCATGCTAAAATTCATTCAACTAGGCACACATTCGGACAGGGCTGTTACAGAGAAATTCCTTTGCAACGGATCGTTCACAATCCCCCGCTGCCGAGGGAACATCGGGCACCGATTTGTGTACTCGTAACTAATTTGTCACGCGGCGCGACATGCACTGGTGAAGTTTTACGTCGATGCTCGTGATTCACGGCGTACGACACGAGTTCACGACGTGTTGTGTTGTGGCGCGAGTCGAGAGTCTGTGTACAGCAGTGGAGGGTTGCTTGATTGACTTGCTTAATATTGAGAGTGGAGTAGAAGCACTGTCAGTTTTGTTTTGCTTTTGTTGGATACCTAAAAATTTTGGCTTTTTAGTCAACTGAGGCCGTTCGAACTTATCCCGTGGGATGAGTTGACTAAATAATAATCTTGGTATCTTGGTTGGTATCTTCTGTTAGCTCGAAAAGTATTTCCAAATAAGTATCGATTTTCAAATTTAACCACACCACAGAAGGAATTGTTCAGATAAAAAAAAAGATTTTATTTTTATTTAAGTATAAAGTAAAGTAAAAATCTGATAAATTTACATTAATTAATTAAATATTAAAAAATCAAAGATTCCGAAATGAGGAAGATGCGTTTTCCTGAATTCAAAACAATATTATTAGCTGATTTTTTAATTTAATTTAAAATACAAATTAAGTTTACAGTACATGACCACTAAGGGCTGGTTGGTTAACGTAACATACGTACGTCAAATAATAACGATTACGTTTACGTTATTATTTGACGCAAGGCCGAGGCAAGGCCATAATTTTGTAATTTTAATTTGAAACAACGGTTTTTTTGGTTTGACGATAGCTAGCGCCATTTTTGACGTATACGCGTGCGTCAAGTGGACGTGAAACAACCCGCCCTAAATCACTTATATTAAAGTGAAAGAAATAGTTACATTACATTAGATTTGCTTAGATAAATAATTTTTAACTTAAATAGTTTATGGCGGCAGCTAAAACGAAACTTTGTGCTACAAAATTCTAGACGTCACGGACTTTATAAATGAACCGTTGACAACTCAAAGTTGCGCAATGAAACTCCGACGAGGCAGGCTTCTAATTGGCTCCGTACAGCGCCGTAACTTTTCACAATCGTCAAGACTTCCTGTATCAAGACTTCAGGAGTAGCTCCCCTGAAACTTACAAAATCTCATTCCGTTTATTAAATAATTTCGTGACATTGCTAAACGTTTGAAAGTTGGTATGAATTCCGAAAGTTCGGTTACCCTCGAAATTATAAAATTACATTTTCCTAGGCTGTCACGCCAAAGAAATATTGGGATTCCTGTGGGATAATTGACATGAAACTTATTTTTTTTCTTTATACTAATATAACATCATGCCTGTAATCTCCGAAGGGTGAGGCAGAGGTGAACCTACCTATAGTACACCCACATTTCGTCAGTTATGTTCAAGCCCCACGTACCTAATAGGGGGTGACAGTTTGGCAGGTTTATGAAATGTGTACATACAAGTGTTTGGTTCAAAATAAATTATTTATTTATTTATCAACCGGGCACATATCCAGAGTCCACGCTGCTGAGAAATTCCAGTTGGAAAAGCCCAATAACACTTCCCGATTTGGGAATCTAATCCAGGACCTCATGCTCAGCAGTAGCGATTGTGACCACAACACCAACGAGGCAGTCACTTTTTTTACTATTAGTAAAAAGTTGAGTAAACTTCAAGTAAACTAAAAAAAAAAAACTACTTCAATATTTTTTTACTCCTTCCCGTAACACTTCCTAGCATTCATAAAGACTAGCTGCGCCCCGCGGTTTCACCCGCATAAGATTCGATCCCGTAGGAATATCGAGAGAAAAAGTATCCTATATGTTAATCCTGGTTATAAACCATCTGTGTGCCAAATTTTATCTAAATCCATTCAGTAGTTTTTGCGTGAAAGAGTAACAAACATCCATCCATAAAAACTTTCACGTTTTTAACTAGTTTCTGCCCGCGGCTTCGCCCGCGTGGATGTCGGAAATTATCCCACGGGAACGTGCTACCAGAATAAAAATTATGTCCTTCCCTAGTATGCTATCTATTTATTTGCCAAATCCTAAGTTCAGTGGTTTAGGTGTGAAAATGTAACATACAGTTTCAAGTTCAAATCCTCGCCTTAAAAACCGAATTACCCCTTATTGCGCCGCCAGGGGTCAATTTTCGACAACTTTACATACTTATTATTAATTTTCTGTCAAAACTATTAATACTGAGTTTCGAGTAATTCGGACCGCGTATTCAATTACTTCCACACAAACTTCATCACCCCTATATCCCCCTTTGAGGGGTAGTTTTGAAAAACTTATAATAATAAACTTTATTACTTACTTAGGCGAGTGTTATTGCCAAGTTTCAAGTTTATTAACTAAATAAATCGTCGGCTTACCGCAAGAACTCATTAAGTGACCAAAACTAAACATTGAGAAATCATTTAATTACTTTTGATTTCATTAGATGTCCTATAAAATCATAAATAATATATGTTTATAAAAAATAAAAAGAGCGTTAAAGAGTTAAATATATTTATTAATAAAATCAAACAAAAAAAGTAAAAAATGTTGACGGATATTTTTTTTAAAGCTTAAAAACCAAGTTAATGACTTCTTGCCATTAAAACTCTAAACTAAGAGTGAATTAAACATTTCTTAAATTAGACTAAGTTCTAGCACTAGACTAACTAACTAGTTTCTCAAAGGAACCAACTGGTATTAATCAGTCTTAAAAGTTAACATAACAAGTCTTCTTTAGCCTCATAACAAATTCTTAAAAAAAAGAACAATTTAAAATTGCAAAATTTCACAATGGCACCTAAATCAGTAAAAATAAAAGTTAACATGGTAACTAAATAAATGAAATAAGTAGTAAACATATTTCTACTACTCAATCATATTCTTCTTCCGAATATTCTTCTTCTGGTAACATATCTCGATCTTCCCTGTCTGGTACGTTCTGGTACCAGTGATTTTTTTTTTTAATTTACAATGGGCTCACTCTTGACCTCTATCCAGCCCAGAGGCAGGGATGAGATCTACGGTGCAACGAGCTTGCCCAGAAGAAGCCTATTCACTCTCGCCCTGAAGAGATTCGGGTTGTATGAACTCGGGAATGCAGACGCAGGCAGACGATTCCACTCCTTAGCTGTGCGCATCAGAAAAGATGACGAGAAGCGTTTAGTGCGTATTAACCAAATAGGGGTGGTATCCCGCAGTGCGTCTGGACTCCCGATGGTAAAAAGGTGAAGGCGGGATGAGCTCATTTAGCTCTTGAGCACACTCCCCGAAGTACAGTCCCAAATTTACTACCCCTTTTCAGGCCCTTAGGGGTAATTTTCGAAAAACCCTGGTAGACATTATTCTTTACTTTCGATCTTAGGTATAAATACTGAGTTTCGAGTTAATCGGACTGCGCGCTATTATATATACTATTTTTTATACAAACGAATTCCCCTCTTTTCACCCTCTTAGGGGTGGAATTTCGAAAAATCCTTTCTTAGTGGATGCCTACTCTTCACGAAGAACACACCCTCCAAATTTCATGTCTCTAGGACCAGCGGTTTAGGCTGTGCGTTGATCTATCAGTCAGTCAGTCAGTCAGGACTTTGAATTTTATACAATGTGATAGGGGTGGGACTTCTAACCCGTTAAGGCTGAGTACTACATCTAATTTTATCGACAAAAAAAATAATATGGGGGGTTGAACCCCCTCTCCCTAAAAATTATGGCTATTTTTATTTTTTTTAATGTACTACGGCGCGCTTGATACTTTATGTGATATCAAAGGTTGTATGCGTCGTAGAAACAAAAAAAAAACGACAAACGGTAGCTAATAACCTTGGCTAACTAATTCATTACTTTTTTCATATGTTTGATAATGTTTTGGTGAGAAAAAAAATTTTTAGGGGGAGGGGGTTCAACCCCCCATATTATTTTTTTTGTCGATAAAATTAGATGTAGTACTCAGCCTTAACGGGTTAGAAGTCCCACCCCTATCACATTGTATATATAGATTATAATATTATGTAGTAGGAGTAGGATAGTAGGATTCAAGCTCTTTCTAAAGGATGCCCCTGAAACAACTTTATAAGACTCAACCAGCCCAGCAATTATATTCATGAAAGCTTGTAATTGAATCTCCCTTCCCTTTTCCTTACGACACATGTTTCCTGTCCGGACACGTGCGTGACAACACATTCCTTCCTGTGCAGGCTGTGGTAAGAAATTATTAGGGACAGAATTAACACTTGATGTCAATGCTTGTGAGAAGGGGCTCGTGGCTAAGTAAATCCCACGGGTCGATAGATGAAAATCTAAAGTCATTTTAGGCTGAGAATCAGTAATTTTCGAACGTCAAAATTACATGAGACAGTCCCCTTAAACGCCCGCCCTTCACCATGTCCTAGTGCTTTAGCTGGGAAGAAAAAGTGGCGCAACAAACTGTCTAGCAGCACAGCTGTCTGTTTAGTTAGAAGAACTTGATTCTATACAACACAGTATGCAAAGTAATTAACATTGTGAAACATCTCATCTGCCTGCCTTTTCCCAACTATGTTGGGCTTGAAACATAAAACAATAAATTAAATTAATTATTAGCCATATGTCAGCATACGCCAGTATACCAACCAAAACTTTGAAAATTATACTCAAACAGAAATCATTATCATCATTTCAGCCAAAAGATGTCCATTGCTGGACATAAGCCTCCTTCAAGTTCTGCCACTTCCAGCACTTTCGGTTCTGTGCTTCTCGCATCCACCGGATTCTTGCGGCCTTCACAAGGTCATAGGTCCACCTTGTTGTCCGACTCTACGTCTTCCGGTCTTCTGGTACGCAGTTGCCACTTCTGAATCTTTCGGCCCCATCGGCCATCTGTTCCAAGCAGAAATAAAAACTAATTAAAACGAATACGTGTTACTACAAACTGACGTACGATTGACCGTTGATCGTCTTAGCTCTCGTACTCACGGCCGATTTTTTATCACACTCTGGATTTCCAACGCACTGCTCAGCCCCGAGTTGAAAATCCAACAGTGTATTTTCCTGAGGCGCTAGGATGCACCCTGTTCACTGACCAATACGCAAGACAAGTACGCTGGACATCATACTATCGATGACAAAACGAAGACATTCGATTTTTGCCATTTTAGTGCTGATAACAACGTGAGCGTCCGTGGAACTAATATTTTTGATAGTGAGTTTTACAAACTGCGCATACTCTAATGGTAAAAATGTTGTAAATATCTCGTAGTAAACACAAAATACACAAAGAATTCTTGTTAAACGATTTAGATCTAAATCATCAGAGACGTACCAAAACAACACGACGACTGTTTGCAACAGTGTATCAATATTAGTTCCTGAGACGCTCGAGCGGGGCGCTTTGAATAGGCACAAAAAACAACTGTGATTTCGTATGGTATATTTTGTCCAGCGTACTTGTTTATTACAGGTCAGTGACTCTGTTGAATTCTCAAAGCTCGGCTCAACACTGAGAGTTGAAATTCTAGTGCACGATGAAAATTCGTCGCGGGAAAATACCGCCTTTGGGTGGGTTCCAGGGCTTACGGTGAAATTGTGTGTGATGGATGGAGATAGACTTGTGGGAAAGATTGATGGAGTTAGGAAAGTAGTGTGTCTGCAAAAACCGAATACCTTCAGTAGTCCTTGAAATGGTCATGTAAGAGGGTCATTAAAAGTTTTCCTAAAATCGAAGGAGGTTTCTCAATTTAACGAGGATGATTTTTAGATGTTTAATATACTTATTTGATGTTTTCGAAATGAGTTAATACAGCAAAGGTTGATAATTATAACTTGCTATCATTTGCTATCAAATCGTCAAACATGACTGCTGTGATTGTCTAGTTATAATGGCAACAGTTAATGAAATCGCTCGATAAGATAAGACATCAAGGTAATAGCAGTACGCTTGCGACCACTAGATCAACGAGACAGTCCTTTGTAGTTCGGCTGTCATTGTGCCGATTGTCGTATCAGCCAGCCAGCCTTCGACCTAATGGCCGAAGGCCTCGATCAACATCTATCGAGGCTCTCGTAAGGCGGCTGGATCAAGGGCCTGATTCAAAAGGCAGTTTTCCTCAATACGGCTCGCGTTGTGAGGAGGTTCCTGTCTATGGTGCCCTAACCACCGATAGCTTGGACCCTGCATCCATCATCGGATGATCACTATTTTTTTATATTCTTTCATGTTTTTTGTACTTTTTACTATAAATTTTAAGAAATATTTTAAAATGTATTAGATAAGTAAATAGATAAATAAATAAACGAAATAATAATGTAGCACCAAAAATAAAACTCCTCAAAAACAAACTATCTTTTTTAAACAAACATGACCCCAAAACTGCCAGCACTTACCAAACGATATAAATCGTATCGTTCCTCCCGAAACTATCGCACTCACTATAACTCGATCAGTGGCTCTCTGACCTCCAGTCGTCTAGATGTCAAATCAGATTACTGCTCAGTTTTATATCTGCAATCATGAAATAGATACGTACCTACAGAAGGTTGACTCCATGCAACGAGCGGAGGCACACGCAGATACATGGTCTGTTCCCAAAAGTATCCATAATAATCTATAAGTATCTATAAACAAATGGATCAGAAAATATTAATATTAATGTAGATATTTTTATTGAGGTTAATTTTGTAACCACAAGTTTCCTCGATGATTTTCTAAATTACAGTGTAATAATGTTATTTAAAAAAAAAATTGTTGGACATCGGGGATCCTGCCGTTTTGCCGAAAAGATTTTGCCAAAATTTCACTACCCAAACAAATTTTAGCAACCTTTTTTTATACCAATGCAATGTTTGGAATAATTTTAGTACGCACATTTTCATTTGGTCAAATTTTTATTTGGCAGAATATTATCAAGGATAATGTCATTTAGGCATTTGGTCTTTAATCAAATGATTTATTACAGCAAACAATCTTTAGACAATAAACGTTTGGTCAAATGATTTGTTATGGCAAAAAATATAAAAGCAAAAATAAGATTTTTTTGGGAATTATATAATTGCTTATTTGTAATTAAAAGATATTATTGCTAGCAAGCTATCAAGAGCCAAACTAGTTAGACGAGGTTAATAAAAAAAAAATGTTTAGGTTAGGTTAGGTTAAAACTGTGACCTCCTACGCACGAGCCGAGCGAGCGAAGCGAGCGTTGCCGCGGCAGCGGCTGGCGAGTGCCAGAAACGACTAGATTGTATGGAAAAAAAATATGGAAAAAAACAGGCTACCCGAGACTAAACTAGTTACACTATAATAATTGACTGAATAGAAACGGTAAATTGAAATCTGACGATACTAAATATTTGGCAAATTTTATTTTGCGTAAAGTTAGTTATTCCAACTGATATTTGACTACATAAAATATACAAAAATATATGTCACGCTAAGTTAAGGGAAATGCATTTCCCATTAGAGTTTAGGGAATGTGCTGATGGGCTCTGTGCGGATACCAGTCGCAAACTCATACTAGACAACATGTATAAAAACATTGTGTCTACACTCATGGGGGCTGCCCAATGTCCCAGTAATGAGAAGGCGAGTCAGGGTAGGAAGGGTAAACGGGTTGTCGGTTGGAATAGGCATGTTAAGCAGGCTCACGCGGATGCCCGGCTTGCTTTCCAAGTCTGGAGTATGGCAGGGAAACCGAGTTGTGGTACTGTATATAATCAAATGTCTGAGATGAGAAAAGCTTTTAAAGCAAGGTTAAAATGGTGCCAAAACAATCAAAATAAAATAAAAATGGACGTAATAGCTGAAAACTATAAATCTAAAGACTTTTCAAGATTTTGGAGGAATACGAAAAGATTGAACCCGAGGCCGGGCGTCCCCGTGAGCGTAGCGGGGCTTCATGAGCCTACGGCTATAGCTAATTTGTTTGTGAAGCATTTTAAAGTTGAATCTCCTCTAGGTTCAGCATCGCAGGGGGTCGATGCTGAGGAACGTAGGACGGATTTGTGTATCAAGTTCTCAGCGAAAGATGTCGCTACTGTTATAAACAATATGGTAAGGGGCAAGTCGCCGGGGCATGACTTCCTCAGCATCGAGCACCTGCAGCATGCAGGAGTTCACCTGCCTAGGTTACTGGCGACGTTCTTCTCGCTCTGTCTGAGCCACACTCATCTGCCCAGCGATCTGATGAAAACTGTGGTCGTGCCTATTGTGAAGGATAACACTGGGGACACATCAGATATTGTAAACTACAGGCCCATTTCGCTTGCTACTGTCATTGCTAAAGTTCTGGACAGTTTGCTGGATAGGCATATGGCAACCCGCATCGATCTGCATGATGCGCAGTTTGGGTTCAGGCCTGGTCTCTCCACGGAAAGTGCCATACTGTCTCTCAAGCATGCTGTCCAGTACTATACGCATAGGAAAATGCCTGTTAACGCGTGTTTCCTGGAACTATCCAAAGCGTTTGATCTGGTGTCGTACGACCTGCTGTGGCAAAAATTATTAAATTATACTTCTGTGGATAGGGAAGTTATATCAATATTAAGATATTGGTATAACAATCAGATTAATTGTGTAAGGTGGGCAGGCTCATTATCGGATGAGTATAGGCTGGAGTGCGGGGTGAGGCAGGGCGGCCTGACCTCCCCCCGCCTCTTCAGTCTGTACATAAACCGGTTGATCGTTGAGCTGAGCAACACTTATCAGGGTTGTTATGTTGACGGAATATGCGTCAATAATATCAGTTACGCGGATGACATGGTGTTGCTCAGCCCATCGATTAACGCAATGATGAGTCTGCTCGAGATATGTGAAAGGTATGCGGAATCCCATGGGCTCAGATACAATGTGAAGAAAAGTGAGGTACTAGTCTTTAAGGCAGGCACGAAAAGCTACCCAATTGTACCACAGTTGAAACTTTGCGGCAGTCCCATAAAACAAGTCACATCTTTCAAGTATCTGGGCCACTGGATTTCCGAAGATCTGAAAGATAACCTGGACATTGAGCGTGAGCGCAGAGCGTTGGCTGTCCGCTGCAATATGTTGGCTCGCAGATTTGCGACATGCTCGACTGACGTAAAGGCTGCGCTGTTTAGAGCGTATTGTCAGTCGTTTTACACGTGCAGTCTGTGGGTCAACTATACGCGGAGGGCATACAGCGCTCTGCGCGTCCAATATAATAATGCATTCAGGGTGTTGATGGGGTTGCCGCGCTACTGTAGTGCTTCCAGCATGTTCGCGGAGGCGGCAATTGATGGGTTTCACGCAATAATGCGCAGGCGATGCGCCTCCATCATGCACCGAGTACGCGCCAGCCCCAACAGCATCCTGAAAACCATAGCGGACAGGTGGGATAGCCCCATACTGGGACATTGGATATGCCTACATGCCAGTGGGGCGTAGGTACCTAATTACTTACATAAAACTATATTTACCGGGTAGCTATAAGTACTAACTCTAGTTCTAAGTTTCATTTTGTATACTAACCAAACAATGGACATTGTCTGAAATATAAGATTTTATTTTATTATTTTATAAAAATTGGTAAAAGTACTAGTTGGTAAAAAACTCATTGTTTAAACGTTCACTTGCCAAACATTAGGTTTGCGTTACGATTATTTGTGAAGAGATTTTTCGTTAAGTAATAATTTGGCAAATGAAATGATTATGCGGAAAATTTTGTGGGAAGTGATAATTTGGCAATTTCTTTTCTATAAAACAAGGGAGACCCTGGACATCGTGGTGAAATATAAAGTTGAAACCTTCTAAATACAGATGAATGTGTTATTTCCCTTTTTTTTTAATTTGCCGTAGTGAGTGATTCCGTAAAAAAAATAACCTGAACAGAAACCCTGTTCAGGCTATTTTTTATCAGATACTTTTGGGACAGAGTTATTTATAGAAGCGTTCGTACGGTGATCTCAAACTAAAGGCAGTCGCGAATGCGCTTGCACTCGCTGGTAGTGAAGCGAAAACGCACGCACACAATGCGTGCGTTTTCGCTCGTTGTATGAAGTCGACCTTCTGTACTTACTTATAGTGGCGGTCAATCTTGACGGAGACTAGCCTTCGGCGCGGGAGATGTCAGGTGCACTCTCTCTTCTCTGCTTCCCAATCTGGGAGGCCCGAGCGCCGCCTTTAGGCGGCTCTATGTGGGGATCGTGCGATCGATAGCCCTGTATGGGGCTCCGGTGTGGGCCCTGACCTGACGGCCGGCAGTATCGAAATATTGCGGAAACCACAGAGAGCGATGGCCGTCAGAGTCATCAGGGGATATTGCACGATCTCCTACGAGGCGGCCTGTGTACTGGCTGGATCCCCGCCCTGGGACCTCGAAGCGAAAGTACTCGCGTCATTGTATCGGTGGCGCGAGGAAGAGCGGGCGTGGGGTGAGCGACCGATGCAGCGACACATGGAGCTGCGTCGGTCTCAACTTTGCGAGGTCCTTGTGGAGGAATGGACAGGCTTGCACGCCCTACCGCTGGCCTCATCACCATCGAGGCGGTCCGGCCGGTGCTCGAGCGCTGGCTCGGGAGGAGGCGCGGATCCCTGTCGTTTCGGGTGACGCAGGTGCTCTCGGGGCATGGTTGCTTCGGGAAGTACCTGTGTCGCATAAACGCCACTCACTCTCATAGTCTGATCGGACGGCACGCAATCCGACACTGGAGAGAGATCAGACGCAGGAACCTGAGGCACGGGGGTATCAAACTCCCCGCTGTTACCAAGAAATTCATAATGGAAAATCCAATAACACTTTTTCGATCTTCTGAACTATTCTATCGCTGAACTTTATATCTGCAATCTTTGCTTCACCCCCTTCACCCCGCAACCGTGTTGACCGAATGTTTTCGTCGCGGAGTTTGGAAGCTTCGTTAGCTAGTTGTATCAGTGTACATATTTGCGAAATACAAATCATTTTTGTACAAATAAGTATTATCTTCCCTCTCCCTCTCAAAGAGAGGAGGCCTTTGTCACAGTAGTGGGAACCATAGAAAATATTTATTGTCCAGGTAATACATTAAGGTTCACACTTTAACAGCAAATTGAGACGACATAAGTAGCTTAAAATATTACCTATAGCTACAACAAGGACCTCTATTTATAATGATGATGTTCAACCAGAATCCACACACACACACCCACACACACGTACCTTAATCACAAACCCCACAATATTAGTAGACGCTCCAATAACACAAAACAGAAGGTTGTATGTTAATACAACACTCAACAACAAAAGGTGAGAACAACAGTGTAGAATATATTTGAGAGCAGGCTATTGTTGGACCATCCAACATTTTAATATTTAGTAGCGAGCCGACAACGCCTCGCAATGGCGCTGATGAAACAAAGATTAAACCTTGCGGAATAAATATTGTATAAGATGATGAAAGCGCGAATGAAATACACCTAGGTAATGTTTTATGTTAAAAGAATATTATTCTGTGTATTTTGGCTAAGAGAATATGGAATGGAACACGTGAATTTTATACACAAATACAGTACCATAACATCAATTAAAAGTCCTCCAGAACGAATTTCGGTCAGCTCAGCGGAGACTAGCCATCGACGAGGGAGATATTATTATGAGTCCGCGTATCACTGGTCAGTTTCCCTCAGTCGTCAAAATCAAAATCAAAATCAAAAGTCATTTATTCAAATTAGGCTGAGAATCAGCACTTTTCGAACGTCAAAATTACAAAAGACAGTCCCCCAAAAACGCCCGCCCTTCGCCACTTCCTAGTGCTATCGCTGGGAAGAAGAAGTGGCGGAACAAACTCCCCAGCAGCACAGCTGTCTGTTCAGTTAGAATATAGTTAGTTGCATGTATACAATACTAGGAACCTATGTTCAGTAATGAACATTACAAGAAGCTTAAATTATTTGCCATATTATGTCAGCTAGCCACGCCAATATACCAACAAATATAATAAAAACTATACGTACTCAAGCTAAAAAATAATTAATTAAAATAAAAATAAAAACTCACTACCTAAATAAAAGCCTCCAGGCATAAGGGCGTGACAGCTTACACATTTATGCATTGCTGGGTTCGTCACCTAGCTGTCACTTGCAGTCACAGATGATGAACTAGGACCATCGATGTGAAATAAATAAGTGAGTTAATACTAATAACAGTAACCTGTCAGTACCTAAGCTAATTCTGGAGAAAGAACATGAACATTGTCTTGAGTTAATTAGGGCGACCAACTATTCTTATCGTGTAAGTAGTCGTTGATGGAATAGTAAGCCTTTGAACAAAGGTTGGATTTTACTTGAGCTTTAAACGCATTAAAAGGCAAGTCTAGCAAAGAAGAGGGTATCTTGTTATAAAAGGTTATACCAAGCCCAACAAATGAGTTATGAACCTTATGAAGCCGGTGAAAGGGGGCATGTAGTTTGTCCTTATTTCTAGTGTTAACACTGTGAATATCACTGTTTTTAGTGTACAAGTGCAAATTTTGCCTAATATATAGGATGTTGGCGAAGATGAATTGTGATGCAACCGTGAGAATACCAACATCTTTAAAAAAATCTCTTAGAGAAACTCTGGCACCTAGCTGGTAAATTGCTCGAACAGCTCGTTTTTGAAGGACAAATATATTTTGTATATCAGCGGCTTTGCCCCACAGCAGAATACCGTAGGACATAACACTGTGAAAATAACTGAAATAGACTAAACGAGCTGTATCAACGTCAGTGTATTGTCTTACTTTCCTGACGGCGTAGGCAGCCGAACTGAGCCTTCCTGCTAGACTTGATATATGAGGTCCCCACTGAAGTTTGGCATCTACTGTTAGTCCTAGAAAAATTGCCGAGCCTACTGTTTCAAGCACCTCTTTATTTAAGACGATGTTGGGTCCTAGATTTCTGACATTCGGTAAGGCGAACTTTACACATTTCGTTTTCTTGGCATTGAGAACTAGGTTATTTGACGTAAACCAATCTGTAACTATTGTGAGTGCACTGTTTACGTCGTCAAAATCTTGTCTATTCCTGTCTACTTTAAAAATAAGAGAGGTATCATCTGCAAACAGTACAACGTCACAGATGCCCTTCAAATGGAATGGTAAATCATTGATATAAACTAAGAACAAGAATGGACCCAATATTGAGCCTTGCGGAACACCTAACTGAACTGTAGCCCGGAAGATTTCGCGCCATTAACATCTACACATTGGACCCTATTATGTAAACATGAAATTATTATGTTGAGAGCCTCGTTTCTGACACCGTAATGATGTAACTTACGCAAAAGCGTGTCATGGTGCACGCAATCAAAGGCTTTAGAGAGATCACAGAAAACTCCAATAGCATTTTGCGATTTCTCCCAAGCGTCAAATATGTGTCTCAGCAGAGCAACACCCGCGTCTGTAGTTGAACGACCCTTTGTAAAGCCATATTGATCATTATGGAGGAGGCTGTTTAAATTAAAATGTCTTAGCAACTGCTTGAGTATTAACTTTTCAAATATTTTGCTAAATGCAGGTAAAATAGAAATAGGCCTGAAATTGCCAACGTCATTCTTATTACCTGATTTAAACGTCAGTTTATTTAATTCGCCAGTTTCGTCGATTAAGTGTAGGCTTGTGTGCACAGACACGGTTGCACTCTTTCATTATCCGATGAGACGGCAATTCGACACGACCGGAAACGTGCTTTCCGAGGCACGGGAATATCACACCGCCAACTTCCAAACTCCGGACTGATACTAAGAAATTCCCAATTGAAAAACCCAATAACATCAGCAAGGGCAAGGAATGAACTTAGATCACCAAATTTGCACAATAAGTACTATGTGTTGATGATCTCTGACAAAGAAATAACTTGTTTAAAATATAAGACATCAAACCCATTCATCATCACCATAATCCACAGCCCGGCTGCATATAGGCTTCTCTTTTGTTGTTCCAATCAACATGCTCCTGTGCCAGCCTCATCCAGGTTTTGCCCGCGATGGCAACAGTGTCATCTGCCCATCTCGCCGCTGGACGACTGACATCTCGTCTTCCAGTCCTTGGACGCCACTCTGTGACAGCCTTACTCCACCTGTCATCACTGTGCCTTGCCAAGTGTCTTTCCCAACTCCAGTTGAGTTCAATGATATGCTTTCCGATATCGAAGACCTTGGTACGTCTTTGTATCTCAACGTTTGGAACGAAAAACCAAACCCATTATAAAATGTTAATATCCGACAAATCGTAAATTATCGTTGGTCCAATTTAAAAACTAGCTTTGGTTACGTCAGGTTTTACTGAAAATTGGCAATGAAAAACATGGATACTTGCAGAAGTATCCAAACAGTGTAATATCTACAAGATATGCAAAATATTTGACGACCCTACTTGGACATCCAATGGAACCTAGCAAAAACTCCTAATACACAAAACAAACGAGAGCTAGTTTTACGTCAAGATTGATGTTATTAACCCCCGACGCAAAAACGACGGGGTGTTATAAGTTTGACGTGTCTCTCTCTCGGGGTGTGTGTATGTGTGTGAGTGTGTGTATGTCTATCTGTGGCATCGTAGCTCCCGAATGGATGAACACATTTTGTTTTTTTTTTTGTTTGAAATTTGTCGGGAGTGTTTTTAGGTATGTTTTAGTTAGTTAGTATTAAGTTAGTCAATTAATTCCTTAGTTTTTTTTTTTTTTTTTTTTAAATGGCTTCTTTTATTTCGAGTTAAACAAATATCAACTAACACTAATATACGCGCATTGTCGTGGAGTTGCGGATACCAGCCCGCTGTACCTTATTAACACTAATATACACTATATACAATTATATACAAGTATATAATACGAAAAAATATAGAAAAAGGCAGGAGCTCATTGGGCATCAAAAAATTCGTCCGCATCACTGTCAATGGGATAAGTGCCCAAAAGGCTGGCAGCATTACCACGTTGGATGGCAATGCTGATTCTTTGGGCTAAAAATAGGCCAGCCTTCTGGTCACGTGAAGAGTCAACCAACCGCTTGGCGATGCCACGAAAAATTCGATGAGCACTCGGACCCCAAGGCCCTAGTGTTTCAACCCCAAACGGCTCAAACATATAGCTCCCAATAAGGTTGTTATATTTGCGCCGTTTGAGGTTTTCTGCTCCTGCAACAGCCGCCCCAGCACAGCCC
Organism: Apamea anceps; assembly: GCA_951799955.1. Classification (NCBI taxonomy): domain Eukaryota; kingdom Metazoa; phylum Arthropoda; class Insecta; order Lepidoptera; family Noctuidae; genus Apamea; species Apamea anceps. Next base: position 840,664 of record OX637524.1, on the reverse strand, counting down.
ACCGTGCTAGGAAGATGGGATGGCGCGAGGGTGTCGACACAGGTTGCATCCCACACCAAAGGCCTACCCAACTTCCAAGGCATTATGGTCATTCCATCGGGCCTCTTTCCATCGTCGCGTGCCAAGCCATTGGGTTCTAAAACAGCTGGCACCCCGGCGGAGACAAGAGCCCGACGGATGATGTCGTTAATGCTGGCGTGCCTTGCCATCCGTCCAGCGCTCTTGCTGCAGGATAGGCCATGGTGTCCGAGGCAGTCGACTGCTTCACCGCATTGACAGCGATGTGGAGCTACGCAAGGAGCGCCCAGACGCAAACATGTAGCGAGCCGGAATGTGGTGTCACCCAGCATAGTGCCTATATTGGGTGACGGTAGCGCCTGAAGCCAGAGGCCCGACTCCCATTCACCCACAGCCAGTAGGCGGGCACGCTCAGCAGTATTGGTGGACGTATTAATAAGTTTATTCCGTACCAACCTGCAGAGCGGCTCATCCCACTGTCTCTGGGAAGACGGGTTCTCGGGCTGAACCGTGTCCGGGCAAGCCACTTTCCAGGCGTTCACCGCGTCGGTCAAACACGGCACTTCAGAGTCAACCTGAGCAGGAACCAAGATTCGTGTGGTTAACTTTTCGGTGCTGTGGACCGAGGATAGGAACGCCGGTAGGCTTACACTAGAAATTTTGCGGTGTGTTTGATGAAAATCGGTCCAAGATGGCCGCTGCCACAAAATGGCGGATTACATTTTTTTTCACGACTCCCTCAATATGGGTATCAAATGAAAGGGCTTTACTAGTAGAATACACTATGACAAATTTCAAATCTAAGATGGCCGCCACCACAAAATGGTGGATTACAAAAAACCTGATTAAACATCAAATTACCTGAATCTTAAAACGCAAGAAAATAAAAGAAAAGAAATAATAAGGAGTCCCTATAAAAAGCATGAAATAAAAAAAAAATCCCCGACACAAAATAATAATAAAAATAGTATGAATGTAAAAAGCCTAAAAAACTATTGAAAAATAGCCACAAATAGAACAAAAAAGGTATAAACGTGAAACCCTATAAAAAAAAAAATAACCCTGAAATTCTGACCCTACGTAAGTACGTATGAAATTTTTTGATTAAATGTTGTCCCGTCGGGGGACCGCTACTATTTTAAACTTCAACAGAACGTTAAGCTAATAATTAGAGCGGCCCCGGTGGAATTTTTTTAAATAAAATTGTTTTAGGCTTTTTACATTCATACTATTTTTATTATTATTTTGTGTCGGATATTTTTTTAATTTTTAATTTAATTTTTTATTCCGGTTTGTGCATCGATGAATTCGTAACGAAGCTCCTCGGCCTTTCGACAATGTAGAAGAGGTTGAGACAGCTGAGTTTCTACTTGCGCTCTGATTGATCTCGGGTATCCCGGGTTGATGCTGTGTTTTATAGGACTTTATATTATTATTATTTTAAAGAGAAAGTTTGTAAAGATAAACAGTTTTCTTAAATAAAGTTCTGCCAATGTAAGCTACCTTAGAATAAATATATTGAAAGTATAGTAAATATATAGTATAAGAAAATAATTATTGTGAATTAGTTCTGCTAATAAGTTCAAATTTAAAAATCATCGAGCCAATCTTCGATTTTTATGAAATCAGTTTGTTCACATCAGTTTATTTGCAATCAACATTTGTTCGCCGAAATTAAATTCGCAGTCACATTTAAAAATTTACTTGTGAGGATCAAGACTAATATTGTGTAAATTCTGCTCCAATATTAAGCGAAACAGGCATACCCCCCACAAGGCCGCCCCAATATAAAAATAATTCAAATTCTGGCCCAGATAATATAGAAACAAAATTGCAAGGTATAACGGATATAATTTTCATCTCCTTTATACGTCCTATCCCTTTAAGAAGGAATATAATAAAGGAGAGCGTCGTCAAACGAGGCTTTATTACGAGTCCCAATCATTGTGTCCTTGACCTATTTCAATGACGTCACGTACCGGTCTTACTTCGCGAATATTAATATGAGGGTATTCGTTGGATGTACTTGTCTCCTCCCTCTCAGATCCTTGTTGTGATCCCCTGGGTCTGATTAGAATGACAATGGGATATATGGAAGAAGATCTTAGCAACTGGTAAGGTACCTTACATAACAACATTTTCCATTGCAATACAAATTATTAGTTACAACCTTCAACAAAATCATCATCAACTTGATAAATCGCTTATGAAGTTGAAACTTTATAATATACATATACAGTTTTTATAACAGCCAAGTGCGGGTCGTTTCGCTTTTTTTTTTTTTCTGGATGGGAAATCATCAAATGACTGCTCCCGCTCTGGGTGGAGCAGAAGGGAGTGTCAGACTCTTACTGACTAAAACCTACCCGTGTTCCTTCCTTAGCCCTTTATGTTCCAGGGCAGCGGTAACCCTTTCGGACGATCCCGCTACCCGAGTCGTTTCGCTGACTGATAGTTTCGTACCATATGCTCTAACTAAAAGCCAAACATGACTACCTACCTAATTCTACTTCCTATACAAATCCTCACCTGATCCGACAATTTTGCACGGATAGTTTTAATTTTTTTTCTGATATTTGGATAAGACGTGTCATAGCCGGTGTAGCAACTGTTTTTTTTTATAAAACTTATTTAGGAATGAAATAATAGCGCGATACAACTGACGCTTAGCGCTATCTATCGATATTTCTATGGAGTTGTTCGAAATTTTCGATTCTGATACAATTGGTCGACTATTAGGTACTCTTAAACTTGTAAAGCCCACTTAAGTGTGATAGCTTTCCTTTAAACTTCGTTATATGTATATAAATACTACTGCCGTGACATTTGAATTTCTAACTACAACCGTTTAGTTGGTAGAGGGGGGGACACTTAACTCTAACGAAAATCGGTACTTTAAAGCTTGATAAGTCACGAACGGTTTACTTAATCACAAAACGGTCTTCCCGAACCCTTAATATTTTTGAAAGACCTATCCAACGATATCCCACACTATGGGAAAGACGAAATAAAAAAATAATTATCACCAATTTAGATGTAGGGGAATAATTAAAAAAATTAACTAAATAATTATTTTTTTCAAAATTTTATTTTACCACTTTTTTGGCGTCATTAACGTGTGTACTCATGCCAAATTACAACTTTCTAGTACCAATAGTTTTTGAGCTAAACCGCGGACAGACAGACAGACAGACGACATGGCGAAACTATAAGGGTTCCTTGTTGACTACGGAACTCTAAAAATAGATTTTTAAACTGATATTTCAAGTACTAGACTACTGGGGTCTATGATCTCCAAAAAACGTCATCAAATTCATTTATTTTTAGTTTTATCATGTTAAGATTATCATCATCTGTCTAGCCTTTCCCAACTATGTTGGGGTAGGCTTCCAATCTAACCGGATGCAACTGAATACTAGTATTTTACATGGAGCGACTGCCTGTCTGATCTCCACAGCCCAGTTACTCACCCACCCAGCCACCCAGTTTATCATGATACTAAACACGTCTACAGAATTTCGCTATTTTTGTACTCGTTTGTGACGTTTTGTTGTCAATAAATTTCAGAAAAGTTATAGAAACGTGAAAAGTTGATCAGCTTTTCTAAAGTTTTATAAAAGCTAGCCAGTCCCCATATACGACACTGTAGTCCATTCAACCATGTTTAGGGATTGCAGCAATGTTTTTAATTCCGTGGGATTCTTAAGAATTGAAGTCATCCCACAGGATCTCGCACTGCGGGTAATTCCTAGTCGTATAGCGCAAATACATCGAGTAACTTACATTATACCAATCGATAGAGCAAGAAGTTCTGAGTCGGACGTGATATAACATCAAGCAGATTAAGCAGAGCAGGTTAAGCAGAGCCTATAGTTCACCCACATTTTGCCAGTTATCTTTAAGTCTCAAGTAATAAGGGCGAGCCTATTGCCATCGACCGAGCACGAATCCCGACTCACGTCGAACGCACATGAGATACGTGTAACTCGTTGTTGACAAAATTTCCCTTACGTCATTTCATATTTCGGTTATCAATATGGCTCAACTTTTCTCCGTCTGATACTTGAGTTTTATTCCTAGGTCTAATCTATACTAATAAATAATAAAGCTAAAGAGTTTATTTGTTTGTTTGAACGCGCTCATCTTTGGAACTACTAGTCCGAACCGTAAAATTGTTTTTTTATAGCCTAATTCTTGAGGAAGGCTATTCAACGTCGCGCTAGGACCAATAGGAGCCGACCAAAATGAAATAACGTCAGAAACAACGCTAAGCGAAAACGAAGTAATAGCGACGGGAGTTTTATAAAAATGCGGCTGTTATTTTAGTATAGGCGTTGTGTATCTTACGACTACCACGCGAACGAAGTCGTGGGCAAAACAACAAACAAACATCGGCCTTGGCGTTGCATACGAAATTAGATAATCCATTAGAATTTCCCAGTTTTGGCTGCAATTTAAAAAAAATTGAATTTCCGTTATTTGGGATGTGCCAAAATTGGCTTCGTGCCCAGTACATGTCGATATGCTTGCTCTTATGACGGTGACACTCTATCCAGTGGTCGTCAAACTGTGGCTCCCGGGCCGCATGCCGCCTGCGACAAAACCAAATAATTTGACAAACAATACTAATAATAACTACGATTAAATATGGTTTAATAACTATTCAGAGCAATGCCACAGAATAAATATAATAAATATTAGTACTAAACGGCATGGCGTACTGGCGTAGCGGGAAGTCAGTGCGGGCGGCGACAGTGCCCCCACCACCTGCCCGCTACCGCCGCGCGCTCAGTCCGGCCGTCATTTGTCAAGCCAGTGTATTGTTGTACCGCACACAGCACTGGGCGCTTGTTTCTTTTCATAGATTGCGAGTTTCGTTTATAATGGCTGGAATGTCATCAAAAAGTACTACCAAAAGGAAAATAGGTGATAAAAATATGAGTTTTCAAGAAAAATGGGAGGATGAGTGTTGGTGTTTCATCAGTGGACACAAGGAAGGTACTGCTATTTGCTTAATACTCATATGCCGCGAAACTGTTGTTGGAATTAAGCGGTACAATTTATTTCGTCATTCATTACACAAGTAAACATAACCCTTTTACAGAGGCTTTTCCTTTGGAATCTAATGAAAGGAAGAATAAAGCAGCTCATTTGAAGCTGTCAATTCGTTGTGAACAGAATATTATAACCACAGCAGTCGGAAAAAATAAGGCTGTTACAAAAGCTTCGTACCAAGTTTGTAACATTCTTGCAAAAAGGATTAAACCCTTCACTGATGCTGAATTAATAAAGGAATGTATGCTAACTATTTCGCAGACTTTTCCAAAATTTCTCAAATAGTATACAAATAATGGCAGAAGTAAAAAAACTTACGCTTTCTGAATCAACCTGTCGCCGCCGCGTTGAAGATATTACAAAAACCATGTTTGATGCAATAATTCCAAAACTGAAAGATTGCAAATACTTTAGTCTTGCGTGTGATTCCAGCACGGATATAACGTCGATGGTTCAATGCTCATCATTTGTGCGTTACTGCACAATAGACGGAATCATAGAAGAAGATTTCCTGGCTCTCATAACCATGAAAGGTCAGACAAGAGGTAGTGATTTTATGGACGCAGTAAAAGAATTTGTAGAAAAATACGATATACCTGTAAGTAAATTGATATCAGTATGCACTGATGGTTGTCCGTCCATGGTGGGTGCAAATAATGTCTTGACTGCTTTAATGAAGACAGAATGGAATTTGCCTAATTTGCTGCCCATTCACTACTTACCGCATCAAGAAACTTTGGCAAGTCAATTCGACATGATGACACCATTCTCCTGCAGCACATAAAGCTGAAAGATGCCCAATTTGGGTTCAGGAGTGGGCTGTCAACAGAAAGCGCAATCCTGTGTCTTAAGCAAGCTGTCGGGTACTACACGGAGAGGAGGACGCCGGTGTATGCGTGCTTTCTGGACCTGTCCAAGGCCTTTGATAGGGTGTTATATAATAAGCTGTGGGCCTAATTGGAAGGTGCGGGTGTGCCGGCGGAAGTCATCTCCGTGATGCGTCATTGGTACACGTGTTAGAGGAACCAGGTGAGATGGGTTGGTGCGCTATCTGATGCATATGGCATGATGTGTGGCGTGCGGCAGGGGGGGATAACCTCTCCTCTGTTATTCAATCTGTATGTTAACGACCTCATCGGCGAGCTCAGCAGTACTCATGTGGGTTGTTTTGTAGACGGAGTGAGCGTAAATAACATCAGTTATGCGGACGACGTGGTACTGCTGGGACCGTCGGTGGGGGCGGTGCGTAAGCTTGTGTCAATCTGTGAGGCGTACGCGGTGGAACATGGACTTAGGTATAACTCGAAGATCCAGTGCATGTTCCGCCTATTATGCTTAATGGTGCGGCTCTGCAGGTGGTGAGCAGCTTCAAGTATCTTGGGCACATTGTGACAGAAGAGTCGCAAACATAGAGAGAGAGCGCAGAGCATCGGCAGTCAGGGGGAATATGGTTGCACGCAGGGTTGCTCGCTGCTCGAGGGCGGTGAAAATGACTATTTTCAAGGCGTACTGCCAATCGTTATACTCGAGCAGTCTGTGGGTGTAGTGTTGTAGTGCGTCTGGAATGTTTGCGGAGACGCGAACGGACGGCTTTCATGCGGTTATACGGAAGAAAGTAGCCTCCTTGTAGCGGCGCGTGCGAGGCAGTAGCAACAGTATCCTGCAGATGGTTGTATCTCGTGCGGATTGCCCTATCCAGAACAAATGGATGCATATTGTGATGGGTGTTGACTGACATAGTGCATAAGATTTTACTAACACAACAAGTAACCTATCTATAATTGTAATGATCTATTTTTCTGTTTTTTATATATTTCTCTGTATTTATAATTTTAAATTGTATGGATTGATTTTATCTGAAATAAATTGATTAATAATAATAATAATAAATCTCAAATAAAAAATTGAAGGATGTGATGAAAACGGTAATAAATATTATAAATTTTATTCGTGCGCGTGAACTTAACCATCGAAAAGTTAAAGAACTTCTGAAAGAATTACAAGCTAATTATGGCGACGTTGTCCTGCATACTGCCGTCAGATGGTTAAGCAAAGGGAAAGTGCTAGAACGATTTTTTAATTTGAACTATTTTTACAGCAAAGTGGTAAAGAATATCCCCAACTTCAAAATGATGAATTGTGGACACTTGCGGCTTTTTTGACCGATATTACACTGAAGTTTAACAATCTTAATTAAGAATTGCAGCGACCTAACAACATAATTGGACAAATGACGAATAAAATTTTCGCATTTGAAGCTAAACAATTATACATAAGTGAGCTTGAAGCTAGAGACTTTTCTAATTTTCAACTGTTGCTGCTCTGCGATCCGACGAATCTATTGATGATAGTGTCTATCAAGATATGGTCTCCTTTTTGAAGGAATAGTCGGCAAAAATTCAAGAAGATTTAATGACGTGAGAAATATTAGGAACTGTTACATTCTCGTAGAAAACCCTTGGCATTTTGAGAATGGTGACATGAAATCATTCAGCCAGTTTGGATTTCCGAAACCACAATTTTTGAAAGAAATTATCGAACTAAAATACGACACACAACTTAAAGCTCACTTCATCGAACATCGTGAAAAGCAGGAGTACATTGAATTTTGGAGAAATGTGCCTAACAACTGTAAATGTTTACGAGACTGCACACAGCTTATTCTGACTATATTCCCTTCGACATACCTCTGTGAGGCTTCATTTTTTTAAAACAAATATCGCAATCACTTAGAAGACACCATGAGGATTGCATGTAGTCCCAAAGACGCTAACATAGAAGAAATAATATAAAAAACATCATAATTCGTGAAGTGTTAACTATTTTTTTAAATTGTTTAATTAAGCAACTTAAAATGAATGTTTTTCTTTGTAATAAAAATCTCAAATAAACATTTCTGTTTTTATTTACATTCACTTGCACCCGCGTTGCCAGTTTACACATACACATCACAAGCTTGCGGCCCTCAGTACTATCTCACATTGTCGTATGTGGTCCTTGACCAAAAAAGTGTGACGACCGTAGGCTGCTCTATGTTGTCTCCCATTTGCCAAACGAGCGGGATTTCACTCTATCCAACGATGTTTTCTTGGCTAACGGTGCATATTTATTTTTATTTTCGTATTTGTTTTGAAAGTGTGAGCTTTATTTTCTCTTGTTTATTCTGATTTATTTCTGGTGGTTCACCATCTAAAAACATTCCTTATCTTGATAAGTCCTGCTCAATCAAATCAAATCCAACATACAGCATTATTCTCAACCCTACGAGTATGTCGTTGAATTTATCTTCAATCTCATCATCATCGGCCGCCTTGTTCTACCTACTGCTGAGAATACGCCTCCTCCCTTCCTTGGCATGCCTTTCAGACTTACTTTTCCTAAATTTAATAGCTATTAGCATATAGGGTTCACTGAAGCAAAAAAAAAATAAATTAAGTCCCTTTCCCTTTACAGGGTAAAATTAAATTGAGTAGCGAAACTCCACAGACATGATGGGTTTTGATATTTAAATGTGATGAAACGAAAACAAAATTTTTTGGTCTGATGATTATTTTTGGAGTAAAGGTAATTTAGTTGCTTGAAAAGTATGAGTTTCAAAAATCAGTTTTTATTTTTTATCGTATTTAGATATCGAAACCCATCACGTCTGCGGAGCTTAGCTAGCTAATTTATTATGACCCTGTATAATCCTAATCCCATATATCATCTTATTCATTTCATGGCACAATATAACAAAGAAACATATCCTTAACCCACTTCCTTCTATGTACACTGTCATCACATACTAACTGTGAGCTCTCCCAATGGGGCCGACTACTTCAGACTTAATCGAGGCATTTTATACGCTTGTTCCGTTTTAATGTCTTTACATTTATAGTGGTGTTTTAGTAATATTGTTCCATTCCAGTTTATTTTCCATAATATACATAACTTTACCTTTGTATTCCCCGAAGGGATAGACAGAGAAGATTGCTACTCCCAGTATTTGTCAGTTATGTGAAACTGCCCTGTCTTCTCCATTTGGTTTCGGCGGTATATTATACTGTTTGGGGTCAGTATATAGCCATGTCCCTCTCGAAGAGAGGAGGCCTGCGTCCCAGCAGTGGGAACATTATTGGCTGATTCTGCTTTATGGCCATGTTTATTGTGGCGTCAGAGGCGTTGTTGAATACGTCAAGGATGGAGGTGAACAGACATTTGGGGCACTCCAGCAGATGGGACATACGTAGTCTGTTCAGAAGTCCCGCACTCACACTGGATGTAGGATGAATCGATGATGCATGATAGGAGCCTCCGCGAGCGTCGTTAATTCACCATGGACAGCACTTCGAAAGGCAGAGTCTAGCTGACTAATAGGTGTCGAAGACATTAAGTTGGTACTGAGAAACAAACCAGGGATTTAATCCAGGACCTAAACGTTCGTAACCTTAACATTTTTACCTTTAACATGTATATGAGAAGTAAACTTTTCCATACTCTGGTCTAGTGGTTGCAAGTGCCACTGCTGAGCATGAGGTCCCCTGGCTTCGATTCCCTCCAAAGTGTTATTGGGTTTTTCCATCTAGAATTTCTCAGTAATAGCCCGGACTGATCCCCCGTTAAATGGGACTGAAACTTAACTGGTGAAATGTGGGTGCACTAAAGGTACACCTCTGCCTTACCCTTCGGGGAATACAGACGTGATTTAATGTGTCAACCGATTTACAACTAAAGCCTTTAATCATTATCATCATTTAATTCACCAAGGCACGTAATTCTTACCAAATCTTAAACAATTTTCTCTCTTGCACCATCTTCTGCTTTATTCAAGCCGTTATAAAAGCCAGTACATTTGAATATTATTTTCTCTAATAAAATTTTCTTGGCTTCTCCGCAGCGTCGTCACGTCTCACTTATGATTTACTCCAGAGAACTGTGCCATTATTTAATGTCTCCTTTCTGTCCAAGTGCAGGAGCACTCCGAGAAATGAGACCGCTGAGAAGATAGTAAAATTCATAAGTTTATTCTGTAGAAATGAAGATGACTAGATTTCGTAGTAAGACAATAACAATATTTTTTGTTTCTTTCTCGCATAGGGCCATAGCATTATGCTGAGCGATGGCCATTTTGGTTGGATGTGACGCATATTTTGCCCCATTTTGTTTTTTTTTTTTTGTATTTTGTGTTCTTTCTCTGCGTCATGTTTGCAGCAAATGAACATATTTTCTTTCTCTTCAGTTGTTGTCTCTATATCTGCATTAAACCGCAACATATCACATCAGTCCTCAATTTAATCTAACTATGAATAATTCATAACTAATATATATTAATAACTATCTATACTTATAATAAATCTGTAGAAGTGAAAATTCTGTACATTGAAAATATCAAAAAAATAAATGGCAGGGGGTGTTACTAGACCGACACCGAACCCAAAAATGTGATTAAAAAATTTTTTGTCTGTCTGTCTGTTTGTTCAGGCATCACGCAAAAACTACCGGTTCGATTACGATGAAACTTGGTATAATTATTCTTTAATATCCTGGGCACCACACTGGGTACTTTTTATCCCGGAAAAGTATATACAATAAAAAACAAACTTAATTTTGCGGTTCTATCCCTAGACCCGATTACTGTTCCAACCGCAAATAATAAGTTTGTCGTAGGTTACGTCACCCGCAGTGGAGTTCACTAAGGTTATGCTCTAAATGTAGTGCTGAAGGTTGAATTTGGCTTGCACCGTTCGCAGCACACGCGAGGCGCGCGGCCGCCACGGATCGCTACCGTATACTGTATAAGGACATTTTTTGAACTTTGATTTGAACGGACGTGTTGAGTGGCGAGCGTTCGTTCTTATTTTAACTGCTACTTGCAATTCTAAACCGTGTTTTTCAGTGCGACCTTTTTATTCCTATTAGTTTTTAGAGTTATTTAGGTTTATTTTTATAAGTTGTAGGTATAGATTTTAATTTTAAAGTATAGGTAGTATATTTGATACTGTACGTAGTGACCGTAGGTTATTTTGTAATACTGTTAGGTAGGATTAGTCATTCGTATAGATATTAGTTTTTAGGGATTTTGCTTATTTATTGAGTTTAGTTATCATCAGAAATAGGTTTATTTAGGTAGGTAGGTATTTTATTTTCTGTTATTGAGTTTATTTTTTTTATTATATCATATAGGTACCCTCTTAATCACCACTAATGAGACACAATTGGTTTTCTATTGTAATTAGCCACAAAGGGCCCGCGAGATAGATGGCATCCTGGGGAAGCACATACATTTTATCCTGTTAGCACGTTCCCGTGGGATAATTTCCGACATCCACGCGGGCGAAGCCGCGGGCAGAAGCTAGTCTATCTATACTTATAATAAATCTGTAGAAGTGAAAATTCTGTACATTGAAAATATCAAAAAAATAAATGGCAGGGGGTGTTACTAGACCGACACCGAACCCAAAAATGTGATTAAAAAAATTTTTGTCTGTCTGTCTGTCTGTCTGTTTGTTCAGGCATCACGCAAAAACTACCGGTTCGATTACGATGAAACTTGGTATAATTATTCTTTAATATCCTGGGCACCACACTGGGTACTTTTTATCCCGGAAAAGTATATACAATAATAAAAAAACTTAATTTTGCGGTTCGATCCCTAGACCCGATTACTGTACCAACCGCAAATAATAAGTTTGTCGTAGTTTACGTTACCCGCAGTGGAGTTCACTAAGGTTATGCTCTAAATGTAGTGCTGAAGGTTGAATTTGGCTTGCACCGTTCGCAGCACACGCGTGGCGCGCGGCCGCCACGGATCGCTACCGTATATAAGGATATTTTTTGAACTTTGATTTGAACGGACGTGTTGAGTGGCGAGCGTTCGTTCTTATTTTAACTGCTACTTGCAATTCTAAACCGTGTTTTTCAGTGCGACCTTTTTTATTTCTATTAGTTTTTAGAGTTATTTAGGTTTATTTTTATAAGTCGTAGGTATAGATTTTAATTTTAAAGTATAGGTAGTATATTTGATAGTGTACGTAGTGACCGTAGGTTATTTTATAATACTATTAGGTAAGATTAGTCATTCGTATAGATATTAGTTTTTAGGGATTTTGCTTATTTATTGAGTTTAGTTATCATCAGAAATAGATTTATTTAGGTAGGTAGGTATTTTATTTTCTGTTATTGAGTTTTTTTTTTATTATGTAGGCACTTAGGTAAGGATATCATATAGGTACCCTCTTAATCACCACTAATGAGACACAATTGGTTTTCTATTGTAATTAGCCACAAAGGGCCCGCGAGATAGATGGCATCCTGGGGAAGCACATACATTTTATTCTGTTAGCACGTTTCCGTGGGATAATTTCCTACATCCACGCGGGCGAAGCCGCGGGCAGAAGCTAGTTTGAAATAAATGCTTTGACTATGACTTTACAAATTCATTCACTTTTTCCACACTTTTATCATTTCACACCACAAACCGACACATCCTCTCCTCTTTCAAATACCATTATCTTCATCTTACTCACATGTGCATATAACTATCTATCAAAGAAACACGAGAAGCTGCAAATTAAATGAACTTTATGTAAATGAGTATAAGCAATTCTCCTCTTTACATAACACAGTTGCGTACTCATTGTATCCGATGTCTTAATACCACATTGTTTGTAGATGTCTGATATCAATTTAATCAAACATTAATTAATCACGCATATTTGATCTATTGTATGTGGTATCAACGCCGACGACGCGGTGGAAGTTGCGAAGTTTTGGGCCAATAAAATGTTTTACACTGTCGTACCTAACTTAACAGACAGCTGTGCTTCGGGAGAGTTTGTTGCGGCACTTCTTCCCAGCTAAGGAAGGAAGTGGTGAAGGGCGGCCGTTTTGGGAGATTGTTTTATGTAATTTTGACGTTTAAAAAGTGCTGATTCTCAACCTCGATTGAATAAATTACTTAAGTTTTTGATCATTTTTATTTGGACACGAAGAAGAAGAATAGTTTCAGTTTATATAATACTAGCTTCTGCCCGCGGCTTCGCCCGCGTGGATGTCGGAAATTATCCCACGGGAACGTGCTAACAGGATAAAATGTACCTATGTGCTTCCCCAGGATGCCATCTATCTCTATGCCAAATCAGAAGTTCAGTGGTTTAGGCGTGAAAATGTAACATACAGTTTCAACTTCGAATCCTCCCCTTATAAACTGAATTACCCCTTTTTGTCCCGTCAGTGGTAAATTTTCGACAACTTTACATACTCCTACTTATTATTAATTATTTTCTGTCAAAAGTATCAATACTGAGTTTCGACTTACTCGGACCGCGCATTCAATTTCTTCCACACAAACTTAACACCCCTATCTATATCCCTCTTTGAGGGGTAGTTTTGAAAAACTTATAATGATAAACTTTATTACTTACTTAGGCAAGTATTCTTGCCAAGTTTCAAGTTTATTAACTAAATGAAGAAGATTTTTCATATCCTGAAAAATTGAGTACCCCATTTCAGCCCGTCAGGGGTAGATTTTCAAAAAACCCTGATACACATTATTCTTTACTTTCAATATTAGGTATAAATACTGAGTTTCGAGTAAATCGGACTGCGCGCTAAAATTCTTCTATACAAACTTTGAAACCCCCCAATCCCTTATTAGGGGGTAGTTTAGAAGAAAAAAAAACTGACAATCTTCATAATTTATTTAAATGAGTATTCGTACCAAGTTTCAAGTTTATTAACTCAAGGAATAAGATTTTTCATACAAACGAATTCCCCCCTTTTCACCCTCTTAGGGGTAGAATTTCGAAAAATCCATTCTTATTGGATGCCTACACTTCACGAAGAATACACCCTCCAAATTTCATGTCTCTGGGACCAGCGGTTTAGGCTGTGCGTTGATCTATCAGTCAGTCAGTCAGTCAGTCAGTCAGGACTTTGAATTTTATATATATAGATCTGAATGGCCATGCCTTTCTGCCACCTAGAACTGTTTCGTTTCGTTCAAGTCTTCAAACTATGAGAGTTGTAGATATAGTAGATATTACAGGCACACATGACATATTTCAATAACATCCTACTTTAATATTGACAATGCATCGATAATTCCTGTGGTGAAGGAACAAACGTGCAAACGGAAGATAACGGCACCCTTTGTCTTTGCACAGGTGTCGAAAATTATAATCCAAATTGCCTTAGACCTGCATAATACCTCCCTAATCAATTGCTCCGATAATCCGCAGAGGTTGAAAGCAGCGTCTCTTAATTAGCGACGTCAATTGATGCGGAGTAATTAGTGAAGGCTTAATGTTCACTAATCAATTTAATGAGGTCACTTAGTTGAGGCGTCGTATGAGAGATCCTGCTCGGTACAGATTGTTGGAGTGGCTGGTAATTGGAACCTATGCAACTATGTGGATTGCAAGGAGGTGTAAATTAAGTTGAGAGTTGAGGGTAATTAAGTTAAGAGAGAATACGGGGTATCATAACGTTTACCTAGTATTGTATACAATCAAGTATTTGAATTGAAATTGAAAGCTGTGCTGCTGGAGAATTTGTTGCGCCACTTCTACTTCCCAGCGAAAGCACTAGGAAGTGATGAAGGGCGGGCGTTTTGGGGGATTGTTTTTGTAATCTTGACGTTCAAAAAGTGCTGATTCTCAGCTTAATTTGAATAAATGACTTTTGATTTGGTTTCGGCATTTCTTCTAAGGGATCAGTCAGCTAGGAAATGCCGGCGCCATCGCCATCTGGTTTTAAAATATTGGCCGACAAAACATTGACGTGTAAAAGTGTCTTAAAACTTAAAAGATCTACTTACAGAAATAAACATTTCATTTCGAAACCTGCACCCTTATTGTATATAACAAACTAGCTGCTGCCCGCGACGTCGTCTGCGTGAAGGCTTTACAGCACCAAAAATACCTAAGATGCCAGTGTCGCTATAGCATTTTATGTAAACAACTTTTAAAATAGCATTAAAATATAAGTTTTTTTTGCAAGCAAAGCAAGTGAAGAGAGTTATATGGGAATCCTGCTGCGTTCAGTCATAAGATGTGACTGAAGGAAATAGAGAAAATAATACAGGAATACATTCCAGGGCACAAAGAGTACAAATACGTACAAAGGTATCATACCTTACAACACTTCCATATGGCTCCTGGCAGCATAACTACCAACGTAGTTTACGTTGGTAGTTATGCTGCCAGGAGCCAAAATGTAAAGAGAGTCAGGACTGGTGACGCGGGAGCAAGCGACGTACAGTTGCCCGTTTGAGAAGCAACTCGTCCTGAGGTCGACACCCGCTGCCCTCAGAGTCTGCCCCTGCGACTTATTGATGGTCATCGCGAAGCAAACACTCACGGGGAACTGTACGCGCTTGAAATGGAACGGGAAGTTATGAGGTATGAGGGGAATGCGTGGTATAAATACTGCCTCGCCGACGCCACAACCCGTAAAAATTTCCGCCTCAATGGTGTGCTGTGGAGCGAGATGACGTTAAGGCGGGTCCCGTTACACAACTTCGGAGGAGATAGGTTCCGAAGAAGCATAATCGGGACACCGACCTTTAGCTTGATGGTATGCGCTGGAAGTCCACTTGCTGACAGGGAGTTCAGAAATTCCACGGGATAATGTGTGGCGTCATCTTGCTCGACAACAGTGTTTATCGAGGTGTAGACCACTTCATTCCCCTCAATTTCCGAGAGAATGCATTCGTTAATTGCTGCAGCGTGATCATATTTGGGCGTCAAAATGGCTGAGAATGGCTCACACACCCAAGAATTCTGCTGGTGCTGTATACGACTGATGTCCCCGTACACACAGCGAATGATTTCTTCTAAGCTGGATACCACTCTACCGAGAGACGCTGGAAGCACCACCTGTCCATCTCTCTCTTCTGGTAGAGTGCCTTCACCAAGACTTAGAAGGATATTGGAGAATTCTTGAGCACGTGCATTGCCGCCGAGCCGAGCTCTCATATTAATGGTCAAGCGCAGCGTACGAACTCGTGACCACAACGAAGATCGTTTTAATGAAGTATTCACCTCGTCAGACCTCGATCCCCGCGTCACCACGGGAAGCATTTGCCGGAATTCGCCACTGAACAGAACTGTGACACCACCCATCAAATGTTCGTTCCTGCGAATGTCCTGCAGGGTTCTGTCCACGGCCTCAACTGGCTTCCTATTGGCCATCGTACACTCATCCCATTCGATCAGAGAGCAATCCTTGAGCACGTGTCCCTTATCGCTGTTACGTGTCACACCACAAACAGGCGATTCGGCGCTCTCTAAATCAATGGGAATTTTAAACATGGCATGTGCTGTCTGGCCTCCCGGAAGCAGTGTGGCAGCGATTCCCGACGACGCTACAGCAATAGCAATTTTGCCTTGCATCCTGACCTCTGCAAGTATGCCAGTGGTAACAAATGTTTTTCCTGTTCCACCAGGAGCATCCAAGAAAAACCCTGGTTTTGCCCAACGCGAACAAAAGTACCTATTAATAGTCAATGTTTATTTTGTACTAACAACATGAAATTGATGAAGAAATGATCATCATCAATGAACTACTTAACACCGCATTTTTTTTAAATTGTCTTCCTCTACTCTGCTCAAGATTTTGAGGGTTTTGTTGGAACTTGAATTTGTCAAAATGAACTAAACGATGCAACTTTTATGAAGAAAATGCACATTGCCATCTATGAATTTTAAGAATAACTAACTACTAACCTCGCCAACATGATCAAATTTAAATTAATTTCCAAAAAGTGTCAACATGTAACTTGATTTGATTTTTATGAAATCTCATAGATGGCGCTGCTTTAAAGTTGTATTTCTACTAATAACATTCATTAAACTATGTTTCTCTGCCCAAGTTACTTAAATGGCGTAGTTTTTATAGTGTAAAGCTTGATAATAGCATGGCTTACTCAAAAACAACATTTAAATATGCGTCGTTAGATTACACGCTGTCACAGAATGCGTAAGAAAAATAAAGATTCACAGCTCCTCCCCCGTAGGTGATAGCGTGATAATATGTAGCCTATATGTTGACCCGACCTCTTAGTAATATTCATGCAAAATTTGAAGTAAATGCATGCAGTACTTTTTGAGTTTATCCCGGACATACATACAGACAAACAGACAAACAGACAAAAATTCTAAAAACTATATTTTTGGCTTCGATATCGATTGTAGATCACGCCCCAAGTATTCTTTTTAAAAAATATTCAATGTACAGTTTTGACTTTCCTACGATTTTATTATATGTATAGATAAATTGATTTCTATGATTGAAATTCATCTACTTGATAATCTGAACTGTAATTAACGCAATAGATATTGTTAAATGATAGGGACTGTCATTCTGAGTAAAAAGCAATTAGGCTGCGATATAATCACTCCTAAATGACGCACATTCTATCGATGTAGGTCAAGCACTCCGTAGACTATGAAATTTACCTACGTTTGTACATACATATATAAATTCACGCATTCTTCCCATGGGGGTAGGCAGACACTACAGAATGCCACCTGCTACAATCCTTACAAATACTCCTATTGCTTCGTTTAATATCATAATAATATATTCTGATCACACACGCACGCGTTGCGAATACTACACCCCTGACGTTTGTGAAAAATATCAACAATAAGGTCACTATATGTCCTTGTAGGGCGTCCCCTCTCGGCGTTTCCACTCACATCTGCCTTACACTATGCAATTTCTTCCGATAAACATTGCATTGTTTTGGTTCACAGGTTGATGGCGTTTCTCTGCACGGAGTGACGAATCATCGTGCGGTGGCATTGCTAAGGGATGCAAAGGGGCCCGTAGTACGACTGAAAGCATTGAGGTAAGATGTGACACCCCTGGAAATATATATGCTGGAGCCAAAAGTAACTCATATATTGAAGACTTGACTGACTTTGATGGGTTAATGTTTCTAGGATTATGTTGAAAAATTTGTGTTCTTAAATCCTTTCTAATTTCAGTAATAAAACTTCTAGGTATCTTCGTGGGGCGGGGTTTGAGAAGCTTCAGAAAGCGCTGGCTGCTCAGGATGGACGAAGATCACCGATTGCTCCGCCGAGCCCTTCTGTCACCTCGCTTGCCAAGTATAGCTTTAGTGTGGTGAGTATAAGGTCGGTAGTGGCCCCACCGCTGGATCAGAGCCTCTTTAAAGGAAGCACCAGCATTCCTATGCCATTAACTCCTGGTGTCTGAACGAGTCTCTGATTAATTTAGCTGTTTCAATAAGTTGACTGACTATAATGATCAAGAAAATCGTTGTTGCGATTCTTGAAAGGAAATGGATATAATATATGCTATATATTTATATATTATGATGATTAAGGAAAGTTATGTGACATAATATTTGACACCAGACTAAATTTAGAGTACTACAATTATTGTGAAACCTGGAATCTAAATTCCTCACGACGTATACACAATTTTTATTAATACCATCGTATATCTTTCTTCCACAGTACGACGAATCAACAGTAATCGAAGCGGAGCCTGAATCAGAGATCCTGCCTCACTTGCCGTCGCCGATGTCTCCCTCCGAGGAGGCGGAGATCGTGATAGGAAGAGACGACGAGGTGTCAGAGCGAGAGGCAAGACGGATCCAGGACAAGTGGCGGGACATACTGCAGCACGAGAACGACTGGCCGGGGCATCAGTACCAGTATGATATTGTGGTAAGCTTTTTGATATACTAAGGCTTTCAGTAGACCACTTTTCATGGGAGCTGGGTATCTGAGTAGAAGGTCAAGGTGTTATCTTCTCATTCCAGTGTAGCTTAGAAACTATACTTGCCAAATGTCATAAGAAGTTGAGGCAGATTCTGGTTATAGTATTTGGGAATAGGATTTTATGCGCTTTTTAAGCTCTGCATACTATTCGAAAATAAAATTTTAAAAGCGTTGGATGAGCTATTCACATTTAAAAGAAAACTTATACTTTTTCAGTAGTTACATTTTAAATTGAATGGTCTGTAGAGCTGAGTTGTTGGAACCCACTGAATGCCGAATGTAATTATTTTGATTTTGCATGATCCAGAAGTCTTTCAAACTTTTATATTGCTTCCCCAGGTTAGCACAATAATAAAAGAGAAGGACAGCGGTCTTGGCATCTCGCTCGAAGGTACGGTGCGTGTGGTGGGTGGCAAGGAGGTGCAAGCGAGACACTACATCAGAGCGATAGCTCCCAATGGACCTGTGGCCAGGCTCGGAATGTATAGGGTCGGGGATGAACTGCTTGAGGTATGTAAAGTTAATGTTTTATTACATAATCAGGTATAGAGTAATGATGATGATTAATTGGGAGAAGACTGTTGCCAAATGATGATTGATGTGTTAAGATTCTTAGTAATGCGTATAATTTGTGAGCTTAACTTTTTATGGAATTTAGTGAATGCCCAGTGTAACAATTCCTATCATCATGATCCTAATGCTTTGCAAGCTAACAGTCCAGACTACAAGAAGAAGAAAACTAAATAACATTTTTAACATGATAATGACAACAATGACGTGAAATGAAATGAAATTACTTATATAATTATAGACTTTTCCATTACACTTAATTTTTCTATAACAAACTAGTTGACTTAGCGAACTTCTTACCGCCTATGTGTACATATGAGAAAATGAAAACCTTCATTATTTTTTTCTTGATACTTTTTCCCATGTTTTAATAGTTATTCTGCTAGATATTTGGGGAGGAGACAAATCCAACAAATCAAAGATCGCTTTAGCCGGAGTAATAAATGGTGTAACTAACCCGAATTTGTTTTATTTATATAGATTACTTAAATATTTTGTGTAAACATTTATTCCAGGTGAATGGCTGGCGAGTACTAGGTGCTCATCATGTGGAGGTGGTAACCAGACTACGAGCGGTGACATCACCAGTCCTACTGGTAGTAGTCAGGAAGAGAGAACACTATCCCAATAATGACCGACTGCCTGATGCTGGCTTTGCTAGGGTAAGGAGAAGAGAATCTTTCATGTAGACCTTATCCTTAAGATTCTCTAAACGTAAGCTAATCTCTGACTATATTTAAATAGCGGAGATTGGCTGGGCTGCGGTGATCAAACTAAAACTATATCCAAAAACTAACTGAATTTCATATAGATATTCCATATTGTGTGTTCAGCAACGCCATCTCTGTTAATAAACTTACACTAGTAAATAACGCCATCTAGATTTGATACTTTAAATGTTTATTATACGACACTATAGATGGCGCTTGTACAAATTTATTCAGTCTGTTACACCTTCAGAACGGTTATGCACTGTATCCGATTCGAATCCGAGAAATGACGGTCCGAAGTAGCCATAGTACAGTCCTTCGTCAGTATTATCTGACCCACCCTAAAAACAAACGAATTTGGACCCTCTGGCTGTAACGTTAAGGTTTATTCAATTTATATGAGCTTAACAGACAAGTTCTCGAGGACTCGATGAACAATACAATCAATACAGACACGCAAATTTCATCTTTAACACGTAACGTTAAGGTAAACCCACCCAACATTGTCGGAGCCACCAGTATACTTTCATAAAGTTTATTCTTGCACAGCACAAGCAGCCAACCTTCTCCTCGTGCAAATAGATTATTTTGTATTTTAAATAATCACTCCATTGAGACATGATAATAAAAAAATCTACCTATAAAATAGAAAATAAAAAATGGTAAAGAGACGTTGTATTTGCAATTTAGTAAGACAAGGTAAAATATGTTTGAGCGTAGTCACTGTATACCCTTAGTAGCATTTGAATACCAGTTTTATAATAAATAATATTTATTTTTCAACTACCCACTTATTACAAGTTATGCGAAAATATTACCATTTTAAAAGTTTATATTTGAAGATTATCCGTCTGTAGTTCTTTATAATAATACAAGAAATAGTTTTGGAATAATTCTAAATTGAAAGCAAAACAATATCATCGTCGCAGGATTTGATCTCGCACCTTGATTTTATCAGTCTTATACACAGACCACGAGACCAGAATCACTTGAACTCAATTATTAAAATAAGCTATTACACTAATTATATTATAACAAGTAGTTATAACATATAACCTAATGCTAAAGTTATAAAGATCAAATTTGCGTGTCTGTATTGTTATTGTATTTGTTAATCGAGTCCTCGAGCACTTGCTTGTTAAGCTCATATAAATTGAATAAACCTTAATGTTACAGCCAGAGGGTCCAAATTCGTTTGTTTTTAGGGTGGGTCAGATAATACTGACGAAGGACTGTACTATTTGTACGAGGAGTTGCCACCACATACCACTTCCGAACTCAGTCCGTCCAAATTTAGAACATTCCCAATTCTGATTGAACTCGAGTTCGGATCGGACGTAGTGGGAAAACGCTCTCAGAGTTTATATCTCCTTGGCTTCACCCTTTTTAAGTGTTCACAATCACAACCAATGCCTGTTTCTTTACAGAGTAACATCCTAGGCGGTAGCTTACAAGACCTGCTGCTTCCTCCACAACGACTGATCAAGGCGAAGTCGGAGAGTTCAGTCGCGTCACTCTGCAGTGCTACCACCGTCATGTCTGCTCCACATGATCATGACGGTGAGAATACATAAAATTAGTTAAAATCACACAAGCTTGGGAAATGGAATCTAATTAGTGATAGCTCTAGCACTTCTAGCAACACGCAAAAAAAACTGACGACCCTCCAGAAGTAAACTGATTAATTCTGCTTATACTTACAATATTAATAGCTTATTTTTAACCTTAGAGTTGCAAAGTCTCATGTAGATACCAGTGATTTTACTGGTACTTGCAGGACGGTTTAAAGAAAGCCAGTTGCATTAAATGTATAATAAACTGTGAGCAAGGAGTCCATTCTCTAGATATTTAAAACGTTATGAATATTCTTTATCAATCTAATAATTTTCACTGTTATATGTTCCAGAATTCTGCACTGAAGATTTAGAACGCGTTCGATCGCGGTCGCTAGAGCCACTGAGTGGTCTAGCAATGTGGAGTGACCACGTGGAATATATCCAGCTGGTGAAGGAAGATAGGGGACTTGGGTTCTCTATCCTTGATTACTTGGTGAGTTTATTTATTAGATAGGATTTTGTAGTTATTTATGGTGTTCCACAAGGTAGTGTTCTCGGTCCTTGCCTATTTTTCGTTGTTGTTATTGAAATAATTAGACTCGAGCTTTTTGTTTGGGGACGTATTTAGAGCGTGTGAATTACTTTTTGCTTTTTGGAAACTTTTTTAGAAATGGTTTCTAGTTGTTTCATATTTTTTGGGTTTTCTTTACTATTTTAAATTTTGCTATTTCCTTTGATTATCCTAACATAACCGATTCGATTTTATTTTATTCGAGGAATCGAAAAACGTAATTATTCTTTATGAAAAGGACTCGTCCTTAAATCCTAGGTATGAAAACTTTTTTATGTTTGCAAAAATAATAATGAGGAATTTCTCTAATGTGTAAACCGATTACTTTTTTATTTTGTTCGAGTAACAAGTAACTATGTTAGAATGGCATTTCCCTGTGCTCCTTAGGACCCGTCGGAGCCGGGCAGCTCCGTCATCGTGGTGCGCTCCGTGGTGGCGGGCGGCGCGGCGGCGCGGGACGCGCGCCTGCAGCCGGGCGACCGCCTCGTCAGCGTCAACGGGCAGCTCGTGGCGCGCAGCCCGCTCGCCGCCGCCGTCGCGGCCATCAAGAGCGCGCCCAAAGGTACCAGAACATCACAGCTGAATACCAGCACTTTACATGGAGCCACTGCACATCTGAACCCTACCCCCCAGCTATGGTAACACTAACACGATATCCTTTGGTAAGAGTAGTTGTCAGACTTTTTGGGCTTCTGACTACCCGTAAAGACTGTCATAGATTTACAAATCAAAATCAAGCTAAAAGTAATTTATTCAAATTAGGCTGAGAATCAGCACTTTTCGAACGTCAAAATTACAAAAGACAGTCCCCCAAAAACGCTCGCCCACTTCCTAGTGCTATCGTTGGAAAGAAGAAGTGGCACAACAAACTCCCCAGCAACACAGCTGTCATCGAGCTGAATGACAGCCAGGACCGATGGCTTCGTTCTTTCCGAGGTACGGATGGGTCTCGATGTGTAATGGATGCATTTAGCAAAATATTTGAAAAGTTAATACTCAAGCAGTTGCTAAGACATTTTAATTTAAACAGCGTCCTCCATAATGAGCAATATGGCTTTACAAAGGGTCGTTCAATTACGGACGCGGGTGTTGCTCTGCTGAGACACATATTTGACGCATGGGAGAAATCGAAAAATGCTATTGGAGTTTTCTGTGATCTCTCCAAAGCCTTTGATTGCGTGCACCATGACACGCTTTTGAGTAAGTTACGTCATTACGGTGTCCGAAACGAGGCTATCAACATAATAATTTCATATTTACATAATAGGGTCCAATGTGTAGATGTTAATGGCGCGAAATCTTCTGGGCTACCAGTTCAGTTAGGTGTTCCGCAAGGCTCAATACTGGGTCCATTCTTGTTCTTAGTATATATCAATGATTTACCATTCCATTTGAAGGGCATCTGTGACGTTGTACTGTTTGCAGATGATACTTCTCTTATTTTTAAAGTAGACAGGAATAGACAAGATTTTGACGACGTAAACAGTGCACTCTCAATAGTTACAGATTGGTTTACGTCAAATAACCTAGTTCTCAATGCTAAGAAAACGAAATGTGTAAAGTTCGCCTTACCGAATGTCAGAAATCTAGGACCCAACATCGTCTTAAATAAAGAAGTGCTTGAAACAGTAGGCTCGGCAATTTTTCTAGGACTAACAGTAGATGCCAAACTTTAGTGGGGACCTCATATATCAAGTCTAGCAGGAAGGCTCAGTTCAGCTGCCTACGCCGTCAGGAAAGTAACACAATACACTGACGTTGATACAGCTCGTTTAGTCTATTTTAGTTATTTTCACAGCGTTATGTCCTACGGT
Organism: Apamea anceps; assembly: GCA_951799955.1. Classification (NCBI taxonomy): domain Eukaryota; kingdom Metazoa; phylum Arthropoda; class Insecta; order Lepidoptera; family Noctuidae; genus Apamea; species Apamea anceps. Next base: position 816,637 of record OX637524.1, on the reverse strand, counting down.
ATTCTGCTGTGGGGTAAAGCCGTTGTACTTCAAAAACGAGCTGTTCGAGCAATTTACCAGCTAGGTGCCAGAGTTTCTTTAAGATTTTTTTTTAAAGATATTGGTATTCTCACGGTTGCATCACAATTCATCTTCGCCAACATCTTATATATTATTACGCAAAATTTTCACTTGTACACTAAAACACTGATATTCACAGTGTTAACACTAGAAATAAGGACAAACTACGTGCCCCCTTTCACCGGCTTCATAAGGTTCATAACTCATTTGTTGGGCTTGGTATAACCTTTTATAACAAGATACCCTCTTCTTTGCTAGATCTGCCTTTCAATGCGTTTAAAGCTCAAGTAAAATCCAACCTTTGTTCAAAGGCTTACTATTCCATCAACGACTACTTACACGATAAGAATAGTTGGTCGCCCTAATTAACTTAAGACAATGTTCATGTTCTTTCTCCAGAATTAGCTTACTGACAGGTTACTGTTATTAGTATTAAACTCATTTATTTATTTCATATCGATGGTCCTAGTTCATCATCTGTGACTGCAAGTCACAGATAAGTGACCAGAACCCAGCAATGCATAAATATGTAAGCTGTCACGCCCTTTATGCCTGGAGGCTTATTATTTATGTAGTAAGTTTTTTTTTTTAATTTTAATTAATTATTTTTTAGCTTAAGTACGTATAGTTTTTATTATATTTGCTGGTATATTGGCGTGGCTAGCTGACATATGGCAAATAATTTAAGTTTCTTGTAATGTTAATTACTGAACATAGGTTCCTAGAATTGTATACATGCAACATTATTCTAACTAAACAGACAGCTGTGATACTGGGGAGTTTGTTGCGCCACTTCTTCTTCCCAGCGATAGCACTAGGAAGTGGTGAAGGGCGGGCGTTTTTGAGGGACTGTCTTTTGTAATTTTGACGTTCGAAAAGTGCTGATTCTCAGCCTAATTCGGGTCCATCTCATTTTTCATCTTTGAAATTTACTCACAAACGCTTACAGCACTGACACATAACTTTTGCATAACACATTACATCATGGCCATTTTGTAATTCCTTACATCATCATTTCTTTGGTGCATGTTGGGTGCGCGCACGTCAAATACGTCAAATAGGACGCTTCGGAAATGTTGCCACTACATAAAGCGTAAAACGTTTACTAAGGACTAGCTTCTGCCCGCGGCTTCGCCCGCGTGGATTTCGGAAATTATCCCACGGGAACGTGCTAACAGGATAAAATGTATGCAGTGCTTCCCCAGGATGCCATCTATCTCGCGGGCCCTTTGTGGCTAATTACAATAGAAAACCAATTGTGTCTCATTAGTGGTGATTAAGAGGGTACCTATATGATATCCTTACCTAAGTACCTACCTAATAAAAAAAAAAATCTCAATAACAGAAAATAAAATACCTACCTACCTAAATAAACCTATTTCTGATGATAACTAAACTCAATAAATAAGCAAAATCCATAATAACTAATATCTATACGAATGACTAATCCTACCTAACAGTATTATAAAATAACCTACGGTCACTACGTACACTATCAAATATACTACCTTTACTTTAAAATTAAAATCTATACCTACGACTTATAAAAATAAACCTAAATAACTCTTAAAACTAAAAGGAATCGAACGAAACTTAGTCTTAAATTTACTTTGTAGTAAAGCAGCATCCATTTTCACCAAGAATAAGAAATTCTACACATACATACATAAACTCACGGCTGCATCTCATGGGGGTAGGCCGAAGCTATGTACAGAACGCCACCTGCTACGATCCTTATAAACTCCTTTTGCTTCGTTCATACATTTGGGCATACACGCCCGCCGGTTGCGAGTACTACGCACCTGACCTTTCTGAAGAACCAATAAGTTCACTATAATATGGGTTCTATAGATATGTGTAAGGAATTATTTTCCTTTGTAACTCCTTTATCATCATCACACGTAGACATAATGTCTTCACGTTATCTATCAGTAAATACTACGTTGATAATGTAATGTGTAAACAAACATAAGGATGGATCTACTGTTGGTCACATGTGGAGTTTATTTTAATGAAACCTGTAGTGTCTTAAGATAAGTAAAAATTCACGAAATTATTGGATTTTTGTGTTGGTGAAGTTCATTCTATGATTTTATTGATTAAAATAAAATAGTATCAGTGTAGATGCTCATTTTAGTTATGATTCATGAATTTATTTCTGTAAGTATGTTTAAACACACACTTTTACACGTCCCGTAGTATAAAATTAGATGAGTAAGTTCAGTGTTTTCTGTCCGACTAAGTAAAGAATGAAACAAACTCACGAGGTCACAGTCTGTTTTAAACTCCAGACAGAATTTTGGTCAGCTCATGTTATCATGTAGGTAGTTACTGAAAAGTGAGTGGCTGATGCTAGCGTAGGTTTTTATAAAATAATAATTATAATGTTGCAGTTGTTCTAGCTTTCCAAGATTTTTTAAGAACTACCAATATCCGAAAATTCCTTTTAGGTACTTGCCTACTTTTTCGTAAAATTCAATTACTTCTTTATCTTAAAATACTTCCAGAGGGGCAATTTTCGTAATTTTAAGAACGTTCACAGTCTGATCTCAGTCTCAATCTGTCAAAAATACATCTAATCTCCCTACATTTTGTCAAGTTTTTGACATTAGTTGGTCGCCGAGATGAGACTGCGACTAGATTTTGAACGTTTTAAATTACGAGAATTGGCCTTCTGGTCGAAAGTAATTATAAAAAGTTGAAAGGGGGAAACCGGGACCGCGGTCCCGGTCCCGAAAGCCCCCCGACCCGACAAAACATCATCTTTTTCATATCACGTTTACCAATATAATTTTCAATTGTTACAGGGATAGTAACAATTGGAATAGCGAAGCCGCTACCCTGTAGCACTGTCGTCGGCGGCGAGAAGGCAAACGGACACAGCATACAGAGTAGTCAGGTAAGACAGTTTTAAATAAATTATGTTATAAAAATAGACATAAAATTAAAATGAATTCTTGTACACAACATAATATTATGAGTACATAACGTATCTAGATTTTCTACGAGCTACTTGTATATCGCAGTAACATGATAAAATCTGGTATTACGATAAAAGCCTAGATGAAAAAAATAGGATTGGAAGACGGATACTTACTAACGTTCCTCCAAACCTAGTTGTCTTTTTTATACTGACGGCACAGTTGGCGCAGTGGTTAAGCGATTGACTGCTGCGCTGCGTGTCGCGGGTTCGATTCCCGCACGGAACAAATATTTGTATGACCTACATGTAATTGTTCCGAGTCTGGGTGTTTTTCTATCTATAATATGTATGTATTTACAAAAAAAATGTATATAAGTAGTTTATCAGCCATCTTGTTACCATAACACAAGCATTAGGTTGCTTAGCTTGGGACTAGATGGCGCTGTGTGAAATGTCCAGGGATATTATTATTATTATACTGAAGACAAATTGTGGTTAAAATCCGTTGTGTACAGGAATCGTGAAGTTGGCAAATGTGTTTTATATAGTAAAAAAATGTATTTAAATCTTGTGACTTTCTTTTTTTTTTTTGTTACATAATTGTACAAGAAGTCACGAGGTTTGAATAAAGATTGATAGTAACGGTTCCAAGTTAAATATTTTTTTAAGAAAAAAAGAAATATTTTTTCTTTACTTATACGCCAAGTGTCGTGATATTGTACACTGAGGGGAAAATAAAAGTAAGTTCCGGTTTCTCTTACTAAAGCTTGTCTTTGCTTAGAGCAGTATTAATTACCTATAACGTAGCATGCATTTTTATTACGATACTATTCTTACTTCCAAATTCTTCTTGTACAATAAAGGGAATGACATTACCGCTCTAAGGATTGTTCTAGCAATTAAGGAAAATAGTTTCTATTGAAATGTGTGTTTGTATGAATATTTCCCTTTAGTGTACAATATTGTTTGCATGCTTTATTGCTAATAAGTACACGAATATTGTATTTTTTTCTAATATTTTAATGGTATTTTTAAATGGATACGCGTTTCGTTTTCCTTCATTTCATTGTACTAAAATATGTTTATTTCATATTTTCTGAAGATTGCATTTATCGCAAAAAGTAATCCTATTATTGACATTATTGTTATACTTCAAGTAAAAATAAATCCTTCCATTACAGAAACTGGAGTACTTCACAAAAATCCTGCGTCTGATAATGTCCCTGCATCGAGATATAATGGAACTCCAGCTGCAATGTTCCCACGACATTCTGGACCCGCAGCCATTCCGAGTACCTCCCAAGATTAAAGCCGAGGTCACCATGAAATGACAAAGAGACCGGCTGAAGTATACAGTCAGTGTCGAAGTCCCAGATGGGAACTGTCAGGACGAGGGCGAATTGGACTGTGATGAACTGGATATTTAATTGTTCATCGTAAGGCTGTATTAGGCAAACGGTTTGCGGCTAGGTTTAGATTGAGTAAGTTATCGATGCTTTTCGCAGTTAAAATTAGAGATGCCACTAAAGCCAAATACCGTATTATTTGGCCACGCTTTTGGCCGAAGAACCGAATATTCGGTGGCCAAATGTTCAGCAACATATGAGAGGTTTTTTATGATTTGGTATTCGGTATTCGCCCGAATAGTACGCAACATTCGGCTGAATACTAAAAAAATTTGCCCAATAGGCCGAATACCGTATAATTCCCTAGCATCTCAGTTAAAATAATATGGTTCATTAATTGCTTGCCATATATTGTTTGTCTAGTGAAGCCGCGCCCTAATGAACTTTCGTGTTGGATAATAGGTTATTTGATATTTGCTGTTGTGAAAAAAAGGGTACAAACCCGTAGAAAAATATGAAAAAATAACTGTGTTAAATGTACCTAAATTGTTTATTTGCTATTGTTGTATACTGAACAGACTATTGTCAACTATTTCCGCATTTAGCCCCAAAAGTATTTAAAGCAGTAGCTTGAAATATGTCTTCCTTTACAATTTCAAACCAATGTGCTGGTTAAGAACTGATTGATAGTAATAAGCTCGATTTGTTGGAATTTTGATAAAAATGTAACTTATTGAAGGAAATGGTTGTAAGTTCGGGGGTTAAGAATAAAAATATGAAAAAGAGTGGTTATAATGGATAAGGTAGACATTTTTAATACTAAAAATATTAAATGAAAGCATTAAGCTAAGCAAAACATGCTGATGCAACGAAAACTGAAAAAGTTTCGAGGAGCAATATGAAATTGTTTGGTCAAATTAAACTAAAGAAACGTCCACTTTTTAAACACTTATGAGCTTGAAAATTGGTCACTGTTGCTTTTAAAACTTCTTAAATCTAATTATATACTCAATTGTCCCAATTTATTAGTACCTACTATGCACCTGAAAATCTTTATCCCTATTGGGTTTTTAAATCTTAACGTTAAAAATCTTCACCTATTTCTCTTCAGATGTCGCTTGGTATAGAACTAGCTATAATGTTATAGAATAAGGGCAATGCTGCGAAAGAATTAGTGATAGATAAAAAACAAATCAGATCTGTGGTAAAAAAAAAATATATTTATAAATGTGTTTAGAAATATTATCTATGCATTAGCATAATAGGCTTCCCACTGCTGGGACACAGGCTGCCACTGGGACCAGGCTCTCTTCGAGAGGGAATGGTGGTTCTATGCATTAAAAAGATAATAAATATCTTGATATGTAGATAGATGAATAGCAGCAAAAAATAGTACTGTTTGTGAAATGTCTAAATGTTTAGTCAATTCAGTAGGATCTCTGAAAAAAATAACCAAAAAATCTTACGTGCTCAATTCCAAAAACAGATGATTCCAATTCTAGTACCTAAATGTTATAATAAAATAATTGTGATCTTAGATATCGATGTCTATTTATATCATGGTTGTGTAGTTGCGAAAATAGTATTTAAATAAATGTAGATAAATGTGTTAGCCGTCAATTTCGGACATGTGATAGTTTTTCTAGTCAAACTCTCATTATATTGTGAATCAGTTCCATATTGTTGCTTATCACAAATCTACCAAACTAAGAGACATTCCAAAATACACTTTTGTAGTATACACACATAGATTTCTTCTAATCAACGTTTTCCCTTAAACATTGGTTCACAACTGGTTGATCCACGAAAAAAAACGTGATAAGCAAAATTAGCCTCTATGTGTTGTAGAAAACATCATTTTATTCCAATGAAATTATTACAAGAAAAGTCCATTAAGCATAAAACAAGTAGATGAAGAAGCAAAGATAATAAAGAAAGTACTTAAATAATACTAAGTACAAATTTCGAAGGGTATTCGCTTCGCTTAAATAGAAAACATAGGGGAGCATAACATATTTTCCAAATCTTTGCAATTATGAGTAATTGCGTAACACACTAACCATTGTAATTTGACTTTCATTTTGAAAATTTGACAACATTAATTGCGTTATTTACGCTGTCAAGCAGAAAAATTTTTGAAACATATGAAGCAACGGACGAGGCGTTTTCCTTGAAAATTCTTCAGAAACTGTGTTACGCAATTGTGGTGTGGATTAAAATTTGTTTAGTACCTCGTGAAGGAAGTGAAGATAGTTTTAAATAAAACAAAATGGCACTTACGCTGGTGTATTTAAACAAATATAAAAAATGCAGTCAATTTGAAAGGAATTAAAACAAAACTTGGATTTAAATGAAAAAAAAAAAAATGTCTACAGGTAATTCATAACATATCATAGGTTTAAGCATCGCGTATTGTTTTTGTAAATATACTGATATTTAAACGAAAAGAACATAATTTATAAAAATATATTTATATTTATTGTTTTATATAATTATTTCGAAAATATAAAGACTGTTAGAACTTGTGTTATATATTATGTATTATAAATTCGGACATTCCATTTGCGGATTAGTCGTTTTGTCAAATGTATTATGTAATTTGATGTTATTGTCTACTACATAATTATATTTGTTACTTGTGACCCACCGAAGTTATGATTTTAATTTTAAGGAGTCATTAACAGTTTGGAATATAACTGTAATGAAGAGTTATAGCTTATACATCAATTCGAGACTGAATTGACTCTGAAGAATAAAGTCAAAGTTATTTCAAATAAGCCAATAAATATTGCAGATGGCCTATTCTTGTGACAAAAATACGTGGAGACAATAATAAATTAATCCACCACGCGGGCCCAGTGCGCGGGAGGGTAGATGTCACAAGTCCTCATTTTTTTGGTTCTAGGACATGCCGGTTTCCTCACAATGTTAAAGCGCCTGTATGGGTTCGAACCCGACTGTACAGTCAAGAACATAAATACCGTTCAGTTATGTAAAATTCAAAAGTGTTTTTCTCCAGAAATAAAAATTGCAACTTTGAGAAAATGGCGCTGATTCACTTTTTCACATACTAAACTAAATTTAAGTTCAGTGGATCCTTTTCTTTCTATTTCATTAAGAAAAGGACAGAAGATAAAATATTAGTTTACTCCTGTCAAATTAAGATACTCCATAGACAGATTAGACGTGATTAAAAACATGGCTGCTAAAAATTCGTCAATTTACGTCAGGCGCTGACTAGTTTGACAGGACTAAACTAATATTTTATCTTCTGTCCTTTTCTAAATAAATAAAAAGAAAAAGATGCATTGAACTTAAATTTAGTTTAGTTTGTGAACAAGGGAATCGGCGCCATTATCTTTCATAATAGTCATCATTAATCTGGCCCTTATTCCAATTCATCTGGGGTCAGCTCAAAATGGGGTCGGCATTTTCTTCCATACATCTCTATTAGTTTATAATAGTATGGTTTAAATAATACTACTCGTATATCGTAATACCATATGTAAAAAGCAGTGTTCATAATCTCAGATAATTTACCTTACATCGCCACTTTATCAGTTATCTACTTTAGTGCAATGTGTTCCAAGTTGATTTGTAAATGACAACAAAAAGGTCCTAATATGGTTTTGGTTGCAATGGAATTCGAACTTTGTTAAGTATGACATTTAGTTTGTTGTTCCATAACTTGAAAATTATATCAAATTCCTGGCTCTAAAATAGTATATATCAATAGGAGAAAATCGTTTTTTAATCTTGCGTAACTGTAATAATGTTCGTGAGTGTACAAACATTCCAGAAATTATACACTTTTGAATCACTCTTTAAAATGTCTGCCATAATATAATAACTCTTCAGTAGATTTTTACAGTATAGTTGACCTCGAAATTGCTTCACCACCCTAAGATTGAAGGTCATTTGCATGTCATAAAACGATAGACAGACAGTTAGATATTCCAACCTCATTGAAGCAAAAATTTTGTTAGAATTGTCAAGGGCTGCCTCGTTGGTATAAAAGTACAGCACACCCGGTAGCAAACTCGGTACTTAACAAAACTGCCAAACCCGGTACTTAAACCCAGGACCATGAGGTCCTGGGTTTAAGTACCAGGTTTGGCAGTGTTAGTGGTTGGGGTTTTCCCCATAGAATTTCTAAGTAGCAGCCTGGAGTCTAGATTTCTGCCCAGTTATTGGCAATATGCTCGCTCCCTATCACATGGGCCTGAAACATAACTGACCAAATGTGGGTTACAGGCGTGATGTTATGTAGACAAAAGTGGTATAGCAATTACAAGGTGGACTGTTCATCCAGTGTTATGGTCTGAGTTATAAAATGTTCGTATAGTATACTACTCGTATGTCCGTCGTCGCTTACGTCCGTGTTAAATGTTCTACGCTTTGTTGTGTGTCGCTAAATATACGTTGCACATGAGTACAGTGTTTCATTTCTACTTTTTTAATGTGAAATTCACCTTATAGTAAAAAAACGAGTGCGATCTTGGGTCAGGAAGTTCCTTACGCGATACTCGCTCGCACACATAGGTACTCATATCTATAATTTTAATAGAAAGAGACAGAGAGAGACAAAAAGTATTATAGACGAATTAAATACGCGTTTTTAATAGCCTTTTAGTTTAAGTATTTAGAAGCTCTCATACATAAAGTTACCGCCATCCTGGATTTTCGATTTTGACTAACGTAGTAAAAATCGGCTTTTGCATCATCAAAAATCCTTAAACGACACCCATGACGAAAACATTTAAGTTTCCGCAGCCGCCATTTTGGATTTTAATTTTGAGGCTTTAGCACCCTCGAAAATCTTGAAAACTATCTCTCTTACTCTCTCTCTCTTTCTCTCAGACAGAGTCGCAGGGACCGATTTCTACCAGTTTACTCCACCGCAAGCTGCGGTAAAAAACTTTGTTCTAAAAAATGTGGGAAACCAAAAAAAAGAAAACAATGAAGTGGCAAGTCTTTGAAGCTTTAATATAGTTTAGTCTTTAAAGCTTTAATATATACTATTAGAGATTCATAAATTACTCCTCCCTGGAGTGCTGTTGTTCCACAAGTGATGGCATACTTTATATTATGTCCTGCGTGTCCTATCGTCTGCACGTTACAGAAACTGATGGCGCCAAACTCGTAGTCGAATTCTGGACCGACTCCATTTAGATTGCCATTAGCAGACAAAGAAGGACAGACTGTTCTTTTGTCCAAAAATCTATTTCCAATTTGTTTAACCCAAAGTTATATTCATTCACAAATAAAAGTCCTTTAAAAACGTTGTAAAGATCGGAGCTCTTTTCTAAAAAGAATAGAAATTACGATTTTCTAAATAAACTGAAATCAGTTTCAACTACGGTTTACGAACTAGAAAATTACAACCGCAAATAAAGACCATCTTGTCTATATTAACAAGTTAATACTGTACACATTTTTTTTTTGCTTACAATTACTGTTACTACTATTTACTTTAAAATTGACTTTAACGCTGATTGTTTGATGAGCACTCACAAGTACATTGGAAAGTAAAGATAAAATAAACAACAATAACGACTCCACCATATGTTCGTCACGTCCCAGATTGAGCCGAACGCTGGCTCACTCAAAACACTCATAAAATCTTAAGTAGTTTACACTTCGTCATTTTATTACCAACTGTCGAATAACACCTACATGTTTCACAGGAATGCATTAACTCTCTGGCATCTGATGACCACACCGGCATGGACTCCTTTCACGAATGTCTGCAAGAATACGGTGAAGGCCTAGAGGTAGTACAAATATGCCTTGAGCCTGAAGAAGCTTCTATTAAAGATGATGAACTATCAGCACTGGGAGATCTTAGTCTTGAAGAGTGTAAGAAAATCAAAAAAGATCTAATCATTAATGTTAAAACTGAAATCAAAATCAATGGAGTGACTGAGTTAAAGTATTCTAAATCTGACGAGTCTTTGGATGACCATGATGATGATATGACAATAACTGAAGATGATATCCTCGTCGCTCCTAGAGAACTTCAAGATCCCAGAAGTAAATCTGCAGACAGAAAGGAAGATGGTGAACGGTGTTTGTCTAAACAGCAAAGTAAAGACATTTCTACTTCAGACGAAATGGTTTTTGCAGTCACTCCGACGGGTCTAGAAAGAATAAGTTTCGATAAGTATTGGAAAGAAAGTGACGTGAAAATAGATAAGGAATTAGTTAAAGTGAAAAGTGACGAAAGTTGGAAAGAGTGCCTCAATTCCCCTAACGAAGACACAGGCAGTTTCTACGATGCAACCACAAGAATTTCCGTCCAGGAAGAGAATAGTTCCCTACTGTATATAGATCACGAGATTGATGGTTACGAAACATGTCTGGACGAAGATTCGTCATCACAGAAGTGTACAGTAAAAAACGGTCGTAAAATGAACGGGGATACTGACATCAAAGAGTTTAGTAAACACGATGAAAAAATAGCATGTAAAAACAAAGACAACGATGTAAGTGCCAAAGTAGTGAAGGAACAGAACACTGCCAATGCGACGGGTGGTGACTACGCCTCGTATAGCCACCCGTACGTCCACGAACACATAATAAAGCAGATGAAATCATTGAGGATAGAACCTCTTAACGTAACCGTACACAAAAAGAAGAAGAAAGAAAAAAGTCCCACAAAGCCATCTAAAAAGGAAAGGATACAATGCGTCGAATACTATAACGATCAAGCTGAATGCTTGAAAGAAATACGACAGCAAAAGCTAGAAGAAGAAGAGAAAAAGCACAAAACAGAACACAAGTACAAAGAAAAGAAACACAATGAAGAACACAAGCACAGAGAAAACAAGCACACAGAAAACAAAAGAAATACAGAAACAAGTTTGGTGGTAATGGATAGGAAGAAACATATAGCACAGGAACCTAGTGAAGAATCTACGGACCCCGAAACGAACTATGTACCAGGTTGTCATAAGTGCTTTTTGGAGAACTATGCGTATGCTATAACCCAAGCATACATGGCCGAAGCGAGCGAGTGTAAATATTGTGATGTGATTCGAGAGATGTTGGAAGTGCCTAAGAGTGCAAGTAGACGCGGTTCGGCCCCGGCGTTGGTGAACTTGGACAGCAGTACGGAGACTGATGAAGAAGAGCTTCTGATGGTACCTATGGTGAAGGACAGGAGGAAGTCTGCGGGTATTCTGAAGTATCCCCTGTCTTCGAGGAGGCCTAGGTGAGTGATGTTTGACATATATGTAGTTTTAAACAGTTTTCTTTTTTTCATAATATGAAGGAAGTTTGACCTATAGCGTTAGAGCATAGGTTCTCAACCTTATTTTGCCCACCATTTGAGTTTCTTTTTTCCAGAACCCCCTAATGTTTTTTTTGCTTATATCGATACGCGAATCGGAAACAGCTTTAGCCACGATTATATTTAAACGTGTATTATTATGTAGTCGTAAGATATAATATATAATTTTCTCTGGGTCTTCTACTGCCCCCCTGAAATTCTCATAGCCCACGTGGGGGCGTTATCGCCCACGTTGAGAACCTATGCATTAGAGTCATCCCCGGTCTTGTTATCGGGACATTAATTTCTTGTCTAACTGAATTTGAGTCTAGATGTACGTATTATGCAGGTTTTACTGGTTAGGCTTATTGTTGTCAATAAGACATCTCATGTTTTCTCTGAAAAGCAGTTTTTCGTCCCATGTTTAACGTCAAATAATTTTACAGCGTTAAATAAATTAGCTAGCGAAACTCCGCAGACGCGATAAAATAAAAAGATTTGAATGATGTCTTTTTTGTTTTATGGTGTTTAGTGTTCGTTAAGTTTACACAAAAATAAATTATTTTTTAAACTTATATTTCAAGTTACTGCACTACCAGCGGTAGATAACCAAAAAAAATAATCATAAAATGATTTTCTTTTTTGTTTTATCATGTTTAATTACCCATCATGTCTGCGGAATTTTGCTAGTTAATTTAATTTGTTCCTGTATACATGAAGAAAGAAATAACTGATAATCTTCTACGCTATCTTTCCCACAATTAAACAATAATGATGAAACACAAACACGGTGCACCGCAAAAGATTTCCTGCCTGCTCGTACCTAATGCGATGAAGCCCCACGGGAAGGACGGGCTTACGTCTATCTGTTTACGCCTTTATTACTGTCCACCATTCAAAAATCAACTTTACTTCACCAACTACATTGTCTTATTTCGTTCAACAGCCATCGGCCTCTGTCCTAAGTACATTGGGCAGATGAAATTGAACTCTACCCGTGGTGAGTGTAGGTGGATTTTTGACTGTGTTTGGTTCGGAAAGTTGATCTTATAAACGTGTTTACTCTAATATCGTCGTCAAGTTCAAGTTGTCAAAGTCATTGTTGAATTCATGTGATCTCGAACATGGAGGTTCAAATCGTATGAAATTGATACAATACCCTTATACAGGGTAAATAAAAGGGTTATAAAGACACGTATTTAATTGCAGTGTTTTTCATAGACCGTTGAGTAAAGTATGATATCTTGCTATGTTCATTACCTAAAAAAGGAAGAAATAATGTTTATTTGCGGCAAACATGACGCAGAACAAGAACACAAAAAAAAGATGAAGTTTGGGGAAAATATACGTCACATCCACGCAAAACGGTAATCGCTCAGCATAATGCTAAGATCCTAAGCGAGACAGAGCTCCAGCGCTGGTTCTCAGCTACAGCTGGTATTGACGTAATAAGATAAAAACAATTCAGAAATTGAAATGAGCCGTGGCAGCTAAGAGATGACCCAGTCCCTACTAACGTTGTTTGTTCACGAACATGGCGTATGGAAAACCAAAATCCAATGATCAAACTGACCTTTTCACTCCTAACGCAACCAGTATTTTCACTTCACACAATCAATCTGCTAGTCTTGTCTCAACTATATTGGGGTCCTGATGCAGCTGAAAACCAGTATTTTACATAGAGCTACTGCCTATCTGAACTCCATACTTACTGGGTAACACGATACGCCTTGCTGAGACTGGTTGTCAGACTTTCCGGCGTATCGACTGTCCTGAAAGATCCACGAATGATAGCTGGGACCAACGGCTTAACGTGCTTTCCGAGACACGGTATGTAAAGTCGGGCGTATCCACGGAACGACCGCAGCAAACTTTGCTTAACCTGATCGATCGGCCTGTGCGGCTGTTATTACTCATCCACGAGCCCTGTTGGTATCTTTATCCAAGTGAATGTAAAAACGTCAAGATGTGGCGGACATCAAAACATACATAATCAAATAATCAAACTGACCTTTTCACTCCACTTTCAAAACTACCTGAATAATTCACATATTCCTACTATTTTACTAATTTTGCTAAGTGGGCCCCACTCTTGGGATGCGCTGGTATTAATGTAATGAACTACTGATCTCGAGGGAGCGATGTATTCAATAATATATCGTTTAGTTTAGAGCTGCCTCCTCGATATGCGAGCGGTGACATGGAAGGTTGGACTGGTTAAATAAAAAGGCTTATATTTTGCAGAATATTTTTGTTAGGAAAAGGTAATGATAATATTAATTTAAATCATCCCACTAAACGTTACTACCTGGATAAAAAAGTAGGTATCCTATGTTCTAACCCAGGTCTATCCGTGTGACAAATTTCATCCGAATCCGCTGCGGCGTAGCGGTTTAATAGGTAACAAACAAACAGACAGACCGGACTACCAGACGTACTGCAGCGTATCATCCACACTTGGTTGATAGAGCCTAAGTGTGGAACTCTGTGCCAGCGTCTGCGTTCCCTTCCACCCGTCTGCCTTCAACGCAAGAGTGAACAGGCATCTTCTGGCCACGCTCGTCCCATCATAGACATCATCTATCGCCTATTACCATCAACCGGGCACAAGTCCAGACTCCGCGCTGCTGCTAAGAAATTCCTGATGGAAAAACCCAATAACACTTTGCTCGACCTGGGAACCAAACCCAGAACCTCACGCTCAGCACTAGCAGAATTTTATCAGAATAGGTACAAAACATCAGCAAAACAGCTAACCAATCGTGACTTCTAATTCTAAGTACTAATGACAACTCTCTTTGGACTAAATTAGCTTTGGCACACGTAAGATAACATCGACATACATAACATCACACCTGCACCCCTCGAAGGGTCGGCAGAGGTGCATATATTAACTGTTGAAAGATCGCTCTTAGCGATAAGACCGCCCATTGTGTCACCCTTTGTAAAATTGTATATATTTATGTTCTATAATTTGTATGGTGTACAATAAAGAGTATTCTATTCTATTCTGTTGTACCTTTTGTCAGTAATGTCTGTCTCATTTAATAGAGGGCGAGTCTGTTGCCATGAACTGGGCAAAAATTCAATCTTCGAATTGCTACTGACCTGTTATTAAAAACCTGGTTTGGAACTCTCAAAAAACTAAAACTCAAAAGCATTTATTCCAATCAAACCATTTACAGGCACTTTTGAATTGTCAAGGGCTCGGTCAGTCAGAAAGATGAAGCTAGTTGCCCGTTCCAAAGTGTATGAGGTTCCTATGGAGAAGAACGGGCACGAAACTCCATGGAGATGGAGAAACTCCTCTTACAAATTATATTGTTACAATCATATTAGTTACATAATTAATGTTGAATTTATAATTTGCGAACAAAAATTCGAACCCAGAACCCCATTCTCAGCAGTCGCGCTTGGGACTACTAGACTATCGAGGCAGTAAACTAAACACACACATTGTTATTGTATAGAACAATTTATTAACTGCCTTTACAAGGTGGCATAACCTTCAGCACATGACTCTAGACCCTCTAGCGTAGTAATTTTCCTGGGGTTATCAAAAAAAAGCCAGCTGTTTCATAGAAAAGTGCAATATCTACGTGTCCTACGTGGCCAAAATGTACACGTGAACACCATTTTTTTGTTTTTAATAACACGGAAAAATTTAACGCAAGAGGATTCAGAATCATGTACACACATATCAAGCTATGCATTTCCAGTTTTAGCTGACCTCGCATTGTATAGGTTTTTCGTACAATCAGAAGTCAGCTTATACTGGTTATGTATAGCTTGATGTGTAGCCGTGCGTACTGAAATTATGGTAACAGGTTGCACGTTGATGGACCTGCCACTTTGTATAACTGCCTTGTTGATCTAGTGGTCGCAAGCACTACTGCTGAGCATAAGGTCGAGGTCGAGGGTTCGATTCCCAGATAGGGCAAAGTGTTATTGGCAATAGGCTCGCCCTCTGTAACATGGAACTTAAACATAACTGGCGAAATGTGGGTGTACTATAAGTACAGCTCTGCCTAACCCTGCGGGGATTACAGGAGTGATGTTTATGTAATGAAAAAAACTATTCTGTCACCTAAAACAGCCAAAATCAAGACTTTAATTTTTTAAAGAGTTTGATATCATTTTCTACTTACCTAAACGAAATCGCGTGACCTGACTATCCTTGGAGACAGTAAATAATAAAATGGAAATGTTCTAGCTTATAATAAAACCGTTGTGTAGAAAATTAATGAAAAATAAAATCCAGGCCCACGGCAGCTTATGTAGGATTAAAGAAAACACTAGTGATGCGACACGCGGCTGGTTTGTGTGTCAATATCGATAGTTTTGAAGGCTGACGACAACACTGACGCGTATTTATTATCAATTTTGAAACATAGCCTAACTAATATTAGAAATGCCAAAAAAGCCAAATGCCAAAGTAAGTTTGTTTGTTTCTTACCTTTTCATGCCTAATCCACTGAACCGATCCTTATGAAATTTTGCACACGTTGTCAGGGGTATAGAAATGATGAACAAAGGGTACCTTTAGTCCAGAAAAAAAATTGTGCCTTAGGAAAAGAACATTATCTTTCGACGGTCACAATTGCTTTAGGGCGCTAGATGGCGCTACGGGTGTTTCAAATCATGATTGAAATATGACCCGACTTTCTGAGCAGTATTCTAAGAAAAAGTACTAGGTTTGCATGAATTGACGATAGTATTTCAGTCATTAGTATTATGCTTGTAATAGGATTTAATAACTCTCAATATATTCTCATTCACACAAACACTAGATGAATGAAAAACTTCGAAATAAAAAGAAACATTCATTCCTGAATTTCTTTAAGAAAATCGACCGTGACTCGACCTATCGTTAATCAATTATACAAATGGATACAAATTCCGGTGAGCAGATAAATACACGCCAACAAATTGATGTTTCAACCTGAACATAATCTGACATTACCAAAACATCTTGACATGTTGTGGTGGCGCCACTGTCTTAGCTAAACGTGGTCGGTACGTCAAATTCAGTATGGCAAAATAATAGTTCTTTATTTCGCCACCGGTCGAGGTAAACTGGTCGCTCTGCGCTATTTACTTTTGGTACGTTTACATACCACCGCATAAAACTTAAAGATTTACGCGGTAAACTATTAAAATGAATTATTTGTAACGTTTTTATGTTTTCTTCAACAGTGCTTTGAACTCTTGAAGTAACTGCAGAACGCCAATAACGTCGAAAGGAGTACAATTTATCAACAATATTATTAAACAAAGTTTTCATTATGTCTGTCTGTCTGAACAAATATTGGACCATCAATCAGTCTGTTGATAATGCCGATATCCCTTGTTCTTTGTAGCGTGTAGTCATTTATTATAATATGGAATTGGACGTTTAATGATTTTTTCTTTATAATATGAGTGAAGATAATAAAATGGAAAACACTAACAGTTGAGAATAATCTAGTTTGTGAGTTCACAATCATTAATGAGTTTGTTATGATCTTTGATTTGTTGGGTTTACTACGCCCCGAATAGCAGAATAACTGTTAAAACATGGGAAAAAATTCACGGAAAAAAAATGAACATTTATTTTTTCATTCATTCGTTCTTTATTTTATTCAGGTCACACGAAGTTCACCCGGTCAGCTAGTAATATAATAAAATGTTTAATTTGACAAACAAGGGACAACAGACAAGGGATCTTAGTAAGGACAAAATTAAAACATACAATTAAACGACGGCACGGTTGGCGCAGTGGTTAAGCATTTGACTGCTACGCTGCGTGTCGCGGGTTCGATTCCCGCACGGAACAAATATTTGTATGACCTACAAGTAGTTGTTTCGGGTCTGGCTGTTTGTGTATGTGAATTTAAATATTTATAAACGCAACCACGAGAGGAGATATTCCTAGTGTGGGGCAACGGTTTTTAAAAAAATCAATCAAACAGACACGTAAACATATTACAAACTTCAATTGCACAGTACGTCAACCATATAGCAATGGTAGTAGTGCCAGTCGTTACTCCTCAAACGCATAATCACAGAGTACATTATTATTATACTGCTCGCATAATCGTCATCTCCATCGACAAATCACTCCTCGACACGTTGCATCACTATTAGAAATAGTTAATACCCGTAATTGAGTTATGGCCAAGCGACCTCAATGCTCCATTGTGGATTGTCAAGTCGCTGCTGGCAAACGTTACATATCGTCATTAGCCGACGTATTCGGCGAAAGGCCATCTTTTCGCCGAAAGTGTAGGGTTTCGCCGACAGTTTCGGCCAAGCCAGAGTCGGGAACATCGGATTGTTTGACATGTAGTGTTGGCTGACGGAGGATAGTGGTTACTGTATCGGTAAGTTGATTGTGAATTAACTGTTAGATAATTTAATTAAAAAAATAAAGTTAAGTTGAACTGAAGACTAATTCTCGTAATTAAAAACGTTCAAAATCTAGTCGCAATCTCATTTCAGCGACAGTTAATGTCAAAAATGTGGAGATTTTCGAGGTATTTTTGAGAGATTGAGACTTAGATCAGACTGTGAATGTTCTTAAAATAACGAGAATTGCCTCTCTGGTTTGAAGCTGAACTTCAATAAATGACTCTGAAACAAAGATTTTAATCATCTCTTAAATGCATTATATCTGATTAAACGATTAGTGGTGTATTGGGTTTAACATTAGGAATTTCTCAGTAGCAGCCTGGAGTCTGGTATAGTCCCCTGTTGATGGCAATAGACTCGCCCCTAGTACATGGGACTTGAACATAACTGGCGAAATGTGAGTGTGCTATAGGTAGGTTCACCTCTGCCTCACCCTTCGGGGAATACAGTAGTGATGTTATGATGATGAAGATTTTCATATTTTTGCGATTACTTACCGTTTTCTGCGCACCCCATAATTACATGCAATGCCTTGAAAGCGTTTGACGTATAATGCTCTTGTATAACTATTTTGCTGCGGAGCTCTACATTCTCTTTACGTTTTGTCATCACCTACTGGGCACGTAAAATAAATAGCAGAGCATTCTTCACTAAGTTACTACTCATTAGAACATAATTACCTTACTCTTGAGGATTATTTTAAATCCATATGTTAATGAGCTGCTAAACGGTATGGACAATGATGCTGTTGAATCTGTGAAGTAAGAACAAATAATTATTTAGCATAACATAGCATAATCAATCATTCCAATCATGTTCCCACTGCTGGGACACAGGTCACTCTCCGAGAGGAAGTGGGCCGTAATCCACAACGCGGTCGCAGTGCGGGTTGGTAGATGTCACATGTCTTCGAAATTTCTGTTATACGACTTACCGGTTTCCTCACGATGTTTTCCTTCACCGTTTTGAGAGCAGTGGTGATGAAATTATTTACACAAACTAAAGCGCCTGGGTTCAAACCCACGACCTATATAATATAACTCGTGTGTCGGGGCCGTTCCCACTGAATCACCAATGTTCTAGTAATTATTTATGTAGGTACAAACAGATTGACTTGTAATTTTCAGGAACGGATAGAAAATTGTTGTTAGTAGTTGTTTTGGAGGTCTTCCAGACCGAATTTTGGCCATGGCGACCAATCTCAGCGGAGAACAGCTTTCGGCGCCGGAGATATTATAGTGTGTATACAAGCGTGTGCGCAGACACAGGTGTAATCTCTCTTCCCTCACTCTCATTGTCCGATTGGACGGCAATCCGACACGACCGGAGAGAGATCAGGCGTAGGGCCAGCGGCTTAAAGTACTTTCCGAGGCAGGGGGTATCACACCGTCAAATTCCAAACGCCGCCGTGCTGTTAGTAAGAAATTCCTACTTGAAAAACTCAATACTAACACTTTCTGTCATACTGTGATGTGGTCAATAAAAAACCTCAATCTGAAAAAAAAAAAACAATTGCCGATCAGTCCATATCTACGTCGCAGTAAGCATTTTTTAAACTCCTATTTGAATTCAATTTACCAATACTACCATAACTTCAACGCTTGATTAAAGTGATACACGGAAGTGATACTCATCCCCGTATTAGTCTAAAACTGCATCGTCCGCTACATCCCGCTAACACAATTTTGTGCTACGTTGAGCGGAAGAACTACTGAACACGTGTGCATTAGCGATGCTTCATCAAAGTGGACGAAATTCTATTTAATTAGACAGCACCCCGGTGAATAAATATAATGGCATCGGAATATTAACGGTGAAGAAAGAAAGGAAAATTGTTTACTCTGCACAAACTTATCGCACAAAAAAATACACGTATACAAAGTAGACAAAAGTCTCGTATTTAACCAATGCAACTTTGACAAAAAGTCAAACAGACATTTTTTGACCGCGGAACTAAGGACCAGTGGTAAAATAATGTCTGCGGAAATAATCTTACCATCGTCAAATCTTAAATCTTAGAAAGTGTTGAGTAGGTACGAATGTGGATGGCTACAAGAGTAGGGGAAGACCAATAAAACGATGGATGGACTGTGTGAAAGATAATATAACTAGAAAGGGGGTGACTACCGACATGAATAATAGAGAAGTATGGAAGAAAAAAACATGTTGCGCCGACACCATCGCTTTCCATCAGGACACTTCGAGGTCAAGAGCAGGCCCACTCCGCAATAAAAAAGCCACCAAATAAATTGGGATAAGGCAGGATCTTACAGTGGAACAATAATAGGCTGGTGTTATTTATTTTATATCAAACTAGCTGCGCCCCGCGGTTTCACCCACATAAGTTTCGATCCCCTAGGAATTTCGGTATAAACAGTATCCTATGTGTTAATCCTGGTTATAAACTATTAATCCGTTCAGTGGTTTTGGCGTAAAAGAGTAACAAACATCCATCCATCCATACATACAAACTTTCGCATTTCTAATATTATATAAATTATTATTTATTATTCCGGATCATTATTTCGGATTATTATTTCGTAGGTGACTTTGGTCAGCTTAAAGACAGCAGCAAATATAATCTTTTACCAAGAGCTGCACAAAACAACATAATACAGACGCCAGCACATCAAGCTACTACAATCTGTCAAATTTCTTTAATAGATTTTCAACTTTATCGCTAAAGCATTAAGGTTCAAGGTTGATTGGAAAAAATTGACAGTTTCGGGTAGCTTGACCTGCTGGCGTCTGTACTACGCAAACTGAAAATAATGACCTCGCCTCACGTGTCGCGACAATTTATTCCAATGATAGAGTCGCGTGTCTCGCAAACGAAGCTAAATCGCTTCCCCGCGCGCTCTGCACAATGTTATTGTTTCAAACAATTGTTTTAATTACTTAATTGTAATTGTTATGTCGATCTTTCTGACAGTAATGATGGATTTCTTGTGAATACATTTTCTGGAAGTGTAAAAAAAGTGGTTCTATGGATTATGGAATGAAGTCAGTGACTGTGTAACGCAACTTGAGAACAAATTACATTGTTTCTTAGTTTAATTTATTGATTGATTGTGACGTCGTTTTATACGAAACATAACATTACGCCTGTAATTTCCCGAAGCTTTAGGTAGAGGTGCACATTAGCGCTACTGCTGAGCATGACGTCTTGGGTTCGATTCCCGGGTCGAGCAAAGTGTTATTGGGTTTATCCATCTGGAAATTCTCAGTAGCAGTCCGGAGTCTGGATTTGCGCCCGGTTGATGGAAATAGGCTCGACCCCTTTTACATTGTACTTAAACAGAACACGCGAAATCAGGGTGTACTATAATAGGTAACACCTCTTCCTAAACTTTTAGAGAATAATGATGTCATGATTACTGCAGAATATCTGAACGCCAATTCCCGTACTTAAAAACGTTAAAAATCTAGTCACAATCTCATCTCAGCGAAAATCAGTCAAAAATTTTGAAATTTCAGAGACTTTGACTGAGATCAGTGTGAACGTTCTAAAAATTTGCTCCTCTGGTTTCTCAAAAGTTCAACGAACTATACATTCTATTATATATCATGAAACCGTTTTCCCCGCAGTGTCAGTGTGCTATCGAGTGCCGTATGAATATGATATGATATGACTAAACGAGGCGCGCCCTCGCGCCCTAGTGTGATTGATTCGTGTGCAACTTGTACTGTCGTGGACATAACTCGTTCGATATATACAATTTATATATTTTTTAATATACAATTTATTTCATGCCAGAAGCGAATTCCCACCAGAGTAGTTTTTGAAAACGCGTTGTTTGATTTGTCAATTTTGGTATCGCGGTTATCACACCAAGAGTCTTCAAAATTAAACTTTAAGGTTGTCTTTAAAAAATCGATTTTAGCGACAAGACAGATTGTGTCAACGTTTGTAAAATTTCTTCATTTATAAAGGGTAAAATAAAATTAGCTAGCGAAACTCCGCAGACGTGACGGGTATCAAAACAAACAAAAATTTTTTTGATTTTTTAAAAAATATTTGAGTTTTTAAACTTTTTTTGCCTTTAGTGCCTTAGGTCATTGACGCCAAAAAGTTTACTTACTTAAAATATCAGTTTTTTTAATGTAAACTTTACAGACGTGATGGGTATCAATACTTATACACGATAAACCAAAAATAACAGATTTTCTCCACTCATACTTCGAGTAACTACTCTACTACAGGTGCCCAGCACCAAAAAACATATTTTTTTTCGTTTCATAATGTTTAGATATCGATCCACCCATAACGTCTGTCGAGTTTCGCTAGCTAATTTAATTTAACCCTGTACCTGTAATATTAAATGGTGTACATAATAAAGAGTATCTTTATGCGTATTTTTGGCAGACAGCTCCAATATCAACCGGGATAACTGCTGACACTTACTACTTCTTTCATCTCGGCATGAACTGTTTTATTATTACGTAATTCGAAACTTTTTCGCATGCTGTCCATGCGAAAAAGTTTACCTTTCCCTTTATTTTTTTTTGGTCTCATCTCTGTTACATACAATGATAATCTTCAAACTAATATTTTCTTTATTCTGCACCCTAATTGCGTAATACACTCTCAATCACAATCTGAAGGATATCTCACTTTGAAGGATATTGCTAATCCATTGCTTCATATCTTCGAAAAATTTGTCTGCTTAGCAACGTAAATAACGCAATGAATGTTGTTGAACTGTCAAAATGAAAGCCATTGCTACTGTTAGTGTGTTACGCAATTATCTCCCACGTTTTGATTAGATTCCATATTATTTTTATTCACTTTGATCTTTTTTTTTATTTATTTCTTATCTTGTATTTCAATGTATGATGATGCACCAGTTGACGTCATCATGTCAACGCAGGCTTTCGCTGAAAACCAGCGCTGTGACTCGGGTCGCAGCATTATGCTGAGCGATGGCCGTTTAGCGTGGATGTGACTAATGTTTCCCCTAACATTTTCTTATTTGTCTTTGTTTTTTTCTTGGCGTCATATTTTACCCCAAATAAAAGTATTTTCTTTATAAATTACCCTACAATATCCACTGACAGTTAATCGTTTGTTTGTTTACTGTCCCCACGACTTCCGCCCTCGCCAGTACTGCCCACTAGTACTGGCGGCCAGTGGACAGGTATCCATTTAATCCATTCCGTTTTAATTTGTTTGAATGGACGAACGTTTAATACATCGCATCGCTGACGACGGGCTATTGATGGCTTTCAGACATAATAGGGCCAGTATTGTTTTTTGCATGTATGGTTAACCTCTGAACTCGTATTATTTTCATGTTTGTTGATGAAATGTCATGTTAATAATATAATTAAGGGTATGTGAGCATTACAGTTAATGTGATGCTTCCGAAAAAAAGCATATTTTGTAAAAGGTTGGCAGAAGTATTATAAATATGGCATTTCGCCAGCCTATTTGCATTCTCTATCTCTGTAGTCGGTCCCTCATGTCTGAGGATCGTGGTCAGCTTCGGAGCATTCTTGCTTGCATCTGGAGCGGATGATCCGCCTCCACAAGTTTCAGTCCAGCGCATTATTACTACCGTGTAGAATTTAGAGGACGATGATTCCTTCACCTGATCGGTCCATCGTGTTGGTGAAAGACCGCGCGATCGCTTGCCTTCGGTGTATTAATCCGGGCACTAATTAATGATGCATAATTAATTTATACCGTTCCCACACAGGTTTCCTCACGGTGTTTTTCCTTCACCGATGTGAGTAACAATAAAAGTCAAAATCAAATCATTTATTTCAAATAGGCACATAAAAGGCACTTTTTAACGTTAAAAATAGAATTGATGATGATGAAATCTTTTAGTGTTCAAGCAGTACGGTTATGGAATGACTTGCCCGTGTCGGTAAGGCGTGCTCAATCTTTGTCCGCTTTCAAAAACATGATAAAAAAGCACTTCCTCTCTCCTTAAACATCATCATTATTATATTATTATTTATTATTATTATTTTCTTTGCTCTTGTTTCATGTTTATTATTATATGTATATATTTATTTAGGTAAGTAATAAAAAAATACTTTATGTATTATATTAATAGTATAATGTAAATGGTACACCATAGACTACCTACTATATTTGTCTCTCCTTAATTTTTAATCCATCCAAAGGTTGTCTTTAAAAGATCGCTCTTAGCGATAAGACCGCCCATTGTGTCACCCTTTATAAAATTTTATATATTTATGTTCTGTAATTTGTATGGTGTACAATAAAGAGTATTCTATTCTATTCTATTCTTGATTCTAGTCGCCCCTTCCAAAAGGTAGTTTTCGTATGTAGAAGAATGGGCAAGAAACTCCACCGTTACTCTTAAATTGTTTTCCAATATTTTGCATACATTAATTATTATATAATATGTGAAGACGATGCACCTAAAATAAAGTTACTGTACCAGAATACGTAGAAGAATAAAAAAATGGATTAATGAAACCATGACATATAAATTAACTATGTGATAGATACATGGTGCTCACATATTTACAAACATTCTAAAAGTAGATAATTTTCATGAAAAAAATAAATAAATAAAGAGTAATAAGTCCGAGTGTGAGCAGTGTTGGCCATGTGGTAACGGCCGCGACTTACGAGTTGTAAGGTCGTAAGTTCGAACCCAGACAGGTGCTTTAATTTGTGTAAATTATTTCGTCACCACTGCTCTCAAAACTGTGAAGGAAAACATCGTGAGGAAACCGGCATGTCGTAGAACCAAAAATTCGAAGACATGTGACATCTACCAGCCCGCCCTGGGCCCGCGTGGTGGATTACGGCCCATTTTCTCTCACGGAGAGGAGGCCTGTGTCCCAGCAGGGGAACATTATGCTATTCTCGATACCAAACAAGACATTTCTACTAACCTTCTAGATATCATTAAACAACGTAATTATAATTATCGTTAACGAACCTTCGAGTCTTAGCGTTAAACATTGAACAGAACCTAATTAACACCTTGAAGAGGTATTTGTAGGTTCTCAAATAATTCTATTTCAATGTAGCGCACTTGATCCTGGCTTTTGATACAATCCACTTTTCGGATTAACCCTGAAAATTGATTCTCTTACACATACCTGTACGGCTTTCTTCACAAATCCAGCTAATACAGTTGATTTGAACAGAAACTCAGTCTTTTGTCAAAGCGTCTTAAATTCAGTAAACATGATGACCGAAAGTTTTTTCGATACATTGGAACAATTTACACGAACACCTCTATTGGGCTCGAAGGACCAGAATTGAATGTTTGGCATTCAACTTGACCTTACTGTTTAGTAGCTGTTTCTTGATTTGAAATTTGATTGAAGGAGGGGTTTGTGGCTAAATGATAATGCCGCACGGGTCGACTGATAGTTAAGCTACGATTGCAGCGGTCGGTTTGTCGATGAGTGACTATCTATTACATATCGAAACCCCTCCGTATTTCGGAAAGCACGCGTTAAGCCATTGGTCCCGGTTGGCATTTTTAGATCTTTGCAGTCGTTACGGGTAGTCAGAAGCCTGACAATCTGACAACCAGTCTTACCAAGGGGTATCGTATTATCCAGTTACTGGGTTAGGGAGATCAGATAGGCAGTAGCTGGTTTTCAGCAGTTAGACTGGAAGCCGACTCCAATATAGTTGGGAAAAGGCTAGGCAGATGATGATGATGTAATAGGGGGCGAGCCTATTGTCATAAATCGGGCACAAATCCAGACTTCCGGCTGCAATTGATCTTCACTTGTGCAAATAGTATAATTCGTCAGTATCCAGGCCATAATATCCCGTGTCACACCGCTTGTTGTAGCAGTAGCGTGCACTCCTCACTTGTTACATATTTATCGCACTTATCCAATTTAAGGAGTTATCCGTTACGTCGACCACTTACAAGATTCCTTGTAGAGGTCGATATATGCTTCTATATGTAGCATACTGCGTTTGATATTCTACCTACAAAGGATGGTGATCTTCTGTTTGGATATGTTCGTTTTGGATTTGAAAAGATTTACAATTTATTGATGTACGTCGCTACGAACAAAGCTTACCGATCGATGTAGTGAAAAGAAATGGAAACATTTGAGAAATGGTACAACCTCAGAAAATATATAGTTTTCGCTAGGCTTTTTTAGTTAAGTTGAGAAAGGCTATCTGTAGCCTTTTCCTGGACCAAAAGGTGTTGCTCAAAAGTAGTTGTAACATGATAAACAACTCATAGTGACGCTCAGTGATTTTAACCAAGAAAGAATAGATTATTACGAGATTGTCATTGACGCAAAAAATATTGACTATGTAAAATGTTATATAGTCAATATTTTTTCCGTAATTTTTTGCGTTAGTATTGACAGAACTTGATCAATGCAAACTCTGATGATTCCTGAATATTTCCCATACATCTGTCACTTTATCAATTATATCTTCGTCCAACAGCTTCGCCCCACCGACGATGACGGTAACGGTATCATCAGAGAGGCGCTCAGACGCGCTGGCGGCGCAGCGGTGGGGTACACCTCGACAGGTCACACTCAAGCGCAGTCCTGGAGCACCGCTAGGAGTCAGCATCGTTGGAGGCAAGGTGGGTTAATACAAGAATTTGATCATGCGAAAGTAAGGACTTCAGCATAATATATGATATCAAGGATTTCCTTATTCTGCTAGAACAGCATAACACAGCAGTTAAAGATCAAAGTGATACAAGAAGACCTACTGATAACCAAGTTGGCTCTATAATTGTAACAGTAAATAAATCTGGGTTTTGTAAAATTAAACAAGACAAAATATGATTTTGCATTTTACAGCTTATTTTGGACGACCAGATACCCACTTTACACTATATTTTTAAACAGGTTGACATAATCTCCAATCGCGATGGTG
The DNA here is from genome assembly GCA_951799955.1 of Apamea anceps. Lineage (NCBI taxonomy): Eukaryota > Metazoa > Arthropoda > Insecta > Lepidoptera > Noctuidae > Apamea > Apamea anceps. The sequence continues at coordinate 789,785 of OX637524.1, read as the reverse complement.
ACGAAGGTGAAGAGAAGGCGATATTCGGTATCTTCATCAAGAATGTGGTGCCCGGCAGTCCTGCGGGGAACTGTGGAGAATTACAAGTTAGTATCAGCTATTAACACAAAGAGAGGCCAACGTAACTAGTGACTCGGGATTTGATGCCTAATGGTGCTAGATGTTTCATAATGAATGTCAAGAAAGGATTACTTATTGTTGGAACAATATCACCCAATGATGGGTATTACCATAAGTACTCATACACACGAGCGGCATGAAAGAAAGAAGAAAGAAAAAGTATTTATTGCAACTCGTACAGGAAGATCACAAACTAAACTAAACACAGTCATAAATAAAAAACAAAAATATACAAAACAGAGAAAGCCAACGGCAGAGGCAACCGTAGTTGCTTCTGCCGTTAACGCGTCCCGTCGCATTTATGAGCACCTAATGCAATAGAAACGGTAAATTAGCAAGATAACGAATATAACGGTATTCAACATAGGCTCTTCATCATTGATAACATACCTTTTTCTGCAGCGGATGTTAACACACTAGAACGAGGGCAAAGTCCGCTTTTCATTTGTTTTCCAGAGGGAAAACTACAGAGGAGTACTGTTAAAGTATCTTTCTTAGGGAGGGCCCTAGGAGAAACACTTTATCAGTACTCGCATACTCACTAAACACCAGTAGGATACTATCTTGACCACATTATTCCTCACAGACAGGCGACCGTATCCTCGAAGTGGACGGAGTATGCGTGAGGTCGGCGCAGCATGAGCGAGCGGTTCAGCTCATCAAGGCAGCTGGCGATACTGTCACTCTTACAGTGCAGAGTCTACTTGCATGGGTAAGAAATACTAGAAACTTCCTTAACTAAAAAGAGTTCCTTACATTGAATTGACTAACGGAGCCGAAACGTATGTAGATACTCACGGTATGGCTGGTCCATAAATTCAATGTCACTTTGCGAGTTATGGGTCCACCTATGCATGTAGTCTCTCTGAGGGTTAGAATCTGGAATGACGTGATCCGACAGAGAGCCAAAGTTGTCCACATGTCACAGAATAAGCAAGCCGAAGTGACAATGTGCCTCATCTGTCAAATTCAGATAAGTAGTTCAAAAGTTATGAAGGAACATATGAACATACATACTAGTCAATCGTAACCCTCCTTTTTGCTTCGCAGTAGTCGGGTAGTAAAAATAAAACTCGCCAAATGCATAATCACCTTGTTTTTGAAATCTTTTAAAAACGCTAATAGCGATGCCATATTGCCAGTAGGAGCCATCCTTCTGATATCAATAAAATGTTTGTGCGCACACATATTGTTCTACTAGGAGTAATGTAATAAGCCAGATACGAAGCCAACTAAACGAATGCGAATGTTTTTTAACAATACTCAATACTTTTATTGCATTTCACATGTTTTTTTTTTTTGTTAATCTGACGACAATGCTTTCCTTCTTCTTATCTTACTTCGACTTCTCTTTTCTTACCAATAAAAAAAAACCAGCCTAGTGCGAGCCGAACTCACACGAAGGGTTCCGTACCATAGGGCAAAAACGTTGAAAAACACGTTTATTATATGGAGATTCCCGTTAATTTTTTATGTTATTTTATTATTTATTCTGATAGCGACAATAAAAATACACACACTGAAAATTTCAAGTGTCTACCTATTACAGTTCATGAGATACAACCTGCTCATAGACAGACGGACAGCGCAGGCTCAGTAATAGGGTTCCGCTGGCACCCTTTAAGTAAAAGAAGATTGTCCATTTTACTGTCTAACTTTCATTGAACATTGTTATAACCAAGATCTTCATTACAGAACACAGACTCTTCCGACGTGGAAGCGTCAACGCCTCCCGCGTCCCCCACCCCTTCAGCGAGGAAGTCCCCCGCGCCGCCACCGAAGGACAATAAAACACCGCAGCATGAGATTAAGGTAAGACTTCCAAAAATATTTGTTCCGCGTTCATGATTCAATGTTCTGGGAAATGTGATAATAATCCTGCAATAGGCATTACCTTAAACCATCATCATCATCTTCCTGCCCTTGTCCCATGTTACTTAGGGTCGGTGCATCACGTTTTCTTCTTCGATCTCCCCTGTGAACCATCACGCTATCATTTCTTGCATTGCCTTAAATAAGACCGGTCTTTTTTTTGACAGATTTTAGAATCATGGTAATTCACTCTTTGACAAGCTCATGACTTGGTCCTTTATAAACATCATCATTATCAATCAATTCTCTTGCCCTTTATTCTAATTTCTTCTTCTATACTTCTCTTTTAGTCGTTATCTCAGTAGTCAGCCCCTTTCTAACCATATTATCTTTTATACAGTCCTTCCATCGTTTCTTTAGACTTTCCCTATTCTTATAGCCATCCACATTCATACTCAAAACTTCCTTTCCAACAATAGTGGAAAAAGGGGGAGATTCTACAAAATAAGTAGAATTTTAGACCTTTGTGTCAACAACTAATAGTACATTATCTGATCAAAAATATGATGTGAGAGTTATAGAAATGTAGAAAGACTCAGACGAAGACAAAGCTAATCTTGAAGTATGGTCCTGTAAAAATAAAGACGACCGTGAAACTGATTTTTTGTTTGTTTCAAAGATAAACGGCATGATGTAATTTATTGCTAGCTACACAAAAACTTTTAATTACCCCTTTAATCATAGCAGTCAGATAAAAGTCAGAACTTTTAAATAAATAAAATTAATTACTGAAACTGATGATCTTCTAGCTGGAAAGTCTGATAAACGACGCGTTCTTTGATATCAAAATAATGGTAATAATTCACCATGTGTTTTAGTCTCGAAAGCCAATTTAATAGATAGTGAAAATCATTTCAACTTTTAGACTTGTCCCTATTATTTTAATCTACTACATCAAAACCCTATGTTTGCCTGATTAGAGAGTAATTGATGCTTCCAAATACGAGCACAGACATCAGATTCTATTTATAGGTGAAAAATATCAACTTTGACTTTCAAAGCCATTCATAAGCTTGGAAACTAAAAATGAAAATTCTAATCTCCGTTACCATGCTTTACCTCTTAATCTGTACAGATAACAGTAACATCGGAAGCTGATGAAGAAAAGGAAGCTGAAGGCGACTCAGAGAAACCAGTAGACAGTACACCTTCAGAAGAAACTGCTAAACAGGTGTACTCAGATGACTCAGATAGTAGTGACGAGGAAGACGAGAGAGAGCTGCAAGGCAGGATGTATTCTGATAAAGGAAACGAGGTGAGTAGGAGGGTAAACGCCTTGAAAAGTGATGGTACTTATGTGACAGGCCTTACGTTGGAAAACCCCATAATCAACCGTCGCTGAATGGGGATGTCTAATGCTCGGTTCCAATAAACAAAAATGAATCGTTTTGCTTACCAATTGTAGCATTTTTTATTGCCAAACTGGGCATATAAATATAATATGGGCGCGGCTGGGCATATAATAATTTTACCTGTGATAGCTACTTCCATATGGAAAGATCTACTATGCAAAGCTATGAGGTCTTTGCTTCATTATTGGTAAAGATACAAGAGTCTTATATGTATATGAGTATATGTTGACCTGAAAATTGCAAAAAAAGTAAGAAAATTTTAATTTCGTGGACTACCCGGGCGTTTCCCCATTAAGAAAAGTCGGTCTTTTTATTCATGGATTATTAATGTGTTCTTCCCATTTTAGACAGTAACATATAACATAACATATTTCATAACATCTCTTAGATTAGTTCTCTATCCTCTAGATTGACCGAGCTTCAGCCGGAGCAGTGAAACGCAGCAAAGAAGAGAAGGAGGCGGACCCCGAGGAAGAAGATGACTTCGGCTACACCACAAGTGAGTGGAAAGATACATTGTTCACTCTCGTCAACTTCTCGTTCTATATCGTTCACGTTTATTTCTATGCGTGCCTGATTGAGCACAATAGGTGAAGTTTTTGCACCCGTAGAAGAAGGATTTAGGAAAATTTTTATTACATTTCAGCCTTTATATACTTTTGCCATTCCAACGGAACGTTAAATTAAAGATTTGTGTATTAACTGTGACAACGTCCTTAAAATTTTACGTTTTAATATTAAAACTTTTAGATATTACGTAGACAAAATTATCTTCAGGATTTAATATAAATGCTTACGTCAGTATTATTGGAATTTAAGCACAATTCGTGTAGAGATAAGATATATTTTTCACTGTCGCCTCTCATTCTGTATCGTTCATGTTTACTTCTAAACGTGCCTAATTGATAGGTGAAGTTTTTGTACTCGTAAAAGAACATTTTGCGGATTTTATTGAAAAAAATTCTTTATTAGATTTAGATGGTTTTGTCATTCAAATAGAACGGTAAAATAGTGACGTGTAATCGGGCTGTGAAAATATTCCAACATCTTTAAAATTTTACGGTTAAAAGATTGATACCTAGTAGATCTATCGATGAAATTAAAAATAAAGCCAAAGTTATGATTTGTTGAATGCATGTTGATGAATAGTGTTTTATACTTACGGATTTTATGGACCAAATAAACTTCAGGTATTTAATAAAAATTGACAGATTTCTGTAAGGTTACTCGGTATTTAAGCACAATTCGTATTATGGTGTGAGTGAGTGGAAAGATACATTGTTGGTAATTATTCATTATTTCTGCCTAGGACATACTTATACATAACAAAGACTTAAAAATATTAGGACCAAATATTAAGACTTAAAATTAGAGTATAAACAAATGAAATGCATTTTGATTTCGTTTGTTTTTAGCTCGAATTACTTTAACTCAGTTCTTGAAAAAAAAAACAATATGCAGCAAGTTACGTGGATTACTACCAGCTATAAGCAGAATACGTTATAATGTCGACGAATATTTTTAAGAAACTCCATCTGTCGAACTTCCTAATTTACCGTTGTAAACTATTTCGAATATACAAAAACAAACTTCATAACAATATATTACGTACACATGGTGCCCATAAAACTCCAGTCCAGCAACCGCAAACCACCCAGGAAACCATTTTAACCAGCAGTTAATTATTACATAAACAGCAAAATATTGTAACAGAGACGGAAGCTTGTCTTACCAACATCCGTAGTACAAGGTTACCGACCGGCTGAATATAGGAAACCTATGGTTACCTGTAGCTGGATATTTTTGCCACCGGGTATAATTGCTTAGTTCTGGTTAGACCGGTGAAATCGTCGAAACATATGACAAAATTACGGGCGTCCCCGTAATTTTGTCATTGGCGTCGATTCCCTTCTTCACAAACTAAACTAAATTTAAGTTCAGTGCATCTTTTTATTTTTATTTCATCAAGAAAAGGACAGAAGATAAAATATTAGTTTAGTCCTGTCAAATTAGTCAGCGACAGACGTAAATTGACGTATTTTTAGTAGCCATGTTTTTAATCACGTCTAAACTGTCTATGGAGCGTCTTAATTTGACAGGTCTAAACTAAAATTTATCTTTTGTCCTTTTCTTAATGAAATAGAAAGAAAAAGATGCACTGAACTTAAATTTAGTTTAGTTTGTGAACAAGGGAATCGGCGCCAGTGTCATTGTGGACATAATTTACTGAATAAAACGATTAAGGGGGATGCGGTAGGTAGCGCGTGTCATTCAAATTTTCTTACGTTTTCTTTTGCAATTTACAGGTCAGTGTCAGGTTGTATGTTGATTAGAATATGATTCGCGAGCGTAACCAGTATGTAATTACATAATTATAATAATTAAAATCATCAATACAACCCTCTAACTTCATATTATTATTGATTTATATTTCATGAAATAGTCATTAAATGAACTATTGATGATTTTAATGATTATAATTCTGTACAGTCATATTCTGGCGCTCCCCTTTAAAATCATAAAACCGTTTTTAGTTTATGTAAATAAATAAATACTTAATAATAATATGTACTAATATTTAACTCATTCGTACCGAAGGACCAATTTATACAAAGTAAATCGGAAATGTGTGGTCATATTATTTTAAGGGAGTGGTATAGACCATCAAACTGAACAACTTTCTTCATGGAACCATCGCGAAATAAAATAAACTGTACAAAACGTCAATATCTTCTAGACCCAAATTTATGGGACGGCTGATTATTTTTTCGCGATTACGATGTTAGTCCTATAGAGAAAGTTGTTCAGTTTGATGGTCTATACCTAATGATGGACCTTTGAATATGACACCACCTTTCTGATACATGCTCTATAGTTACCAACCAGAAATGTCTTTCACAAGCGTCTTAGCAAAGCCTCTGACAGACGGCTTAGTACCTGTTCCCAACTCGCTAAATTTCCTGGAACTATTGGCTTTCAGCCTTATTGCAGTTGATCGCTGCAGATTCACCATGCTTAAAGCTTAAGACTAGTTTTTAGTTGGGGGACATGAAATAAGTTACCTACAATAATAAGATTCAACAATAGTTTTTTTTGTTTTAATATTGAACCTATTCATTTATTTTAATCAATAGCTGGTTATCTTAAATACAAAATACAAGCTAACATTAAAAAATAAATTCACTTTTCTCCATCTTTGCAAAAACGTGTTCAGTTGCTTTTCTTTAACGGCTGTCAAAAAAAAAACTAACCGGCAGTACTGGCTGAAAATTTTAATTTAGTCCTTCAAAAGAAATGTGAACAAGGAGGTTCCATGCAATATGCGATCATTTTATTCCAAAATAGATCTTTACCAGACTTATCACTCCGCCCTCGTAAATGTTGTTAGGAAAAGTTTAAATCGGACACAAAAATATATAAACGAGAAAAGTTAACTTGGTTACTTTTTGGGTAAACCGAACGAAATAAACCTTTCTTCGTTGGTAGGGTTTAGTAAAACTTCAGGGTTTTGTGGTGCCAAAGTTTATAACTTTTGTTTAGGTAGGTATACTGTGTTCTAGCGGCTAGGGAAATTTACTTTTACAGCCTATTTTTATTTAGTCTTTGGTAAAAAAAGTTCTTCGCTTTTGATGTTTTTGTACGGGGTGCGGTCACGAATGTTCTACGATTAAAATTATGTATCCAAAGTTTTAAAGTGAGTCGTATATTATTAAATGCGTGTCTCCCTAGCTTCTTCTCAACTATTTTGGGGTCAGCTTCCAGTCTAACCGGATGCAGCTGAACACCAGTATTATTAAGTAGTAGATATTCAGGCCTTATAGAAATTCCTTTAATTGACATCAAAATCTTAGTTCAACATTAGTTGCAAAAATCAATTCAACCTAACATAATTCCCTACTGGACATAGGCCTCTCCCAGGCTGCGTCACAACACTCTCTCCTCCGCCTTCCGCATCCAGTCTGTCCTAGCCACCTTTTTTAAGGTCGCCGGTTCATCTAGCTGGGGGTTGTGGAAATACTTAGCCTTTAATCCAATAGGTACTAAGACTCGAAGGACCAATTTTAACCCTTACCTTTTAACATTGAGAAGTAGTGCTGTATAGCTTTCACATTCATCCGACACGCTATCGTATCGAAAATGACACATTTCGATAACCTGACTTGCCTTGCCCTCGACAGCAAACAGCTGTCGGAAGAATAGCGGTCGTCTATTCCATTTAAACTGACAAAATTTCGGGTTTTGGACTTTTGAACAGCGTTTAGAGGTCTCCTATGATAAGATTGATTGATGTTCGATACGTTACGGAAGCGTATCGAGTGGTTGTGAATACATAATTAGTCTATAATGTTCCCTCCTCTCTTCGAGAGGGAATGGGCTGTAATCTACCACGTGGGCCCACTGCGGGTTGGTAGATGTGGCATGTCTTCGAATTGGTTCTAGAACATGCCGGTTTTCTCACAATGTTTTCCTTCACCGTTTTGAGAGCAGTGGTGATGAAATTATTTGCACAAAGCAAAGCCTGTTGTGAATAGCTATGCTGGATTTCTTGCCTGAATCGCTACTAACGTTACGTCGTGTAGCTCGCCGGTATTAACCTATCCGCTTTATATTTCAAAGAAAATGTTCGCATAACAGTAATAATAGCGTTTCCAATTGTTATATTTGAACTAATATGTAACAAAAGTAGTATTCAAGTTGGACATGATTTCACGTTTATCGATAATGATGTTTTGGCGTTACAATTTTTTTTTTACTTGCCTGCTTTGACCCATTCTTGGCAAAAGGTCTCCACTCCTTTCATCTTTCGCGTTACTTACTATAATAATCGAAAATAAAGTCCCGGGTCGTGTACTGTACAAAGTGAAAAATTATTTATGACATTCAAGTTAAAACCCCAAAAAAATTGGGTTTCTTTTTTAATGATCTTAAGTATAAAAAAATATTTACCTTCTAATGATGAATACTTTTTTAATTTAAAGAACCTATAAAAACGTTTTGCTCTTCTAATGATGCACTACATCCAAGCTGGTCGCATGTTACTTGGGTATTTTGTTCGTTTAGGACCTCAAAATATTAATTATTTGAGGTCGAGAAAAAGAGGCGCAATAATTATAATAGAGTGTAAAGTAATATTTTTAGGAGCGTAAAATGTGAATTATGAGAGTTTCGATGAATACATTCCAAAAAATTTAACCATAGCGAGGTCGCATAGTAATTTAACTGCCAACAGACTCTTAGAACAAACACATTTTAAATCATTCTCACACGTAGATGTTGTGTAGTTTGAATTAATTTCCATTTATTTAAATAATGTATCTTTTCACTGCTTGTTTTATTTGTTTGTAAAATTGTGTCCGTTTTGGAAATATACGTGTATATTGTTTTACAGAATTTTATTATTTTGCTTGCACTATCTTACTTATGTAGTACCTATGCATATTCTACCTTCGATTTATTGATCCACTGCATCCTTTATGTACAGACGCCAGCACATCAAGCTACACGAAACTGTCAAATTTTCCCAATCAACCTTGAACCCTAATGCCTTACCGATAAACTTGAAAATTTATTAAAGAAATTTGACTCCACAGAAATTATTCTGTTTAAAACTCAAACCCTAAGCATTTATTTTAAACTAGTTACTACCCGCGGCTTTCCCCGTGTGGAGGTTGGAAATCATCGTACAGGAACAGGAACGTACTACCGGTCTATGTGTGCCGTGTTTCATTCAAATCCGTTCAGTCGTTTTGGCGTGATTGAATAACAATTAAACATCCAAACATACAAACTTTTGAATTGTCAAGAAGTTGCATACTCAGAAAAATGAAGCTAGTTGCCCATTTCAAAGTGAATTAGGTTCATATGGAGAAGAACGGGCAAGAAACTCCATGGACACTCTTTCAACCAAAATATTGGTTACATCATTAATGTTTAAATCATAATTACGCGTGAGAACGACTTAAGGCCGATTTTTTGATCCGTAGTTAAACTCAACCAATTGTTAAAAATAGTAACTAATGGTAATTTTTTTTCAAAATGTGTTTTTTGATCAATTTTTAGTTTATCTTAACTACGTATAAAAAAACTGGCCCTTAGAAAGTCGTGCCCCTTAAAAGAAACTGTAACTAACCTACACATTATAATATGGTTTATTATAGGCATCTAAGGTCAAATACTCCTTTACATGCAGTAAACAAACAAACCATATTTCTGACCATTGTAAAATATAACTTGGTTTGTGGCTAAGTAATAACAGCCGCACGGGTCGATTTATCAGATTAAGCTACGCTTGCCGTGGTTAGTCCGTGGATGGGTGTCCATCTTTACATACCAAGACCCCTCCGTGTCTCGGAAAGCACCTTATGCCGTTGGTTCCGACTGTCATCCGTAGATCTTTGACAGTCGTTACGGGTCGTCAGAAACCCAAAAGTCTGACGTCTGGACAGATGACGATGATGTAAATTCTAACTTTTCGGGACTATTTTTGAAAATCTGCATAAAAGGCTCTGTTGAATGAAAGTTCCCTACATGTTGTAATACTTAATCAGCTTGTTATGTTCGTACGTATTTGTTATCAGTCAGCATTACCGATAGTGTTATCAGATACCTACTGCAGGTTAACACTGTGATCAATAACACACACAACATAACATCACACCTGTAACCCCGAAGGGTTAGGCAGACGGAACCTATAGTACCTACACCCACATTTCGTCAGTTATGTTCAAGTCCCATGTAATAGGGAGCGAGCCTATTGCCATCAACCAGACACGGATCCAGACTGCTGCTGAGAAATTCCAGATAGAACAATTCAATACTTTACAGTTTGCCCGACTCGGGAATTGAATCCAGGTTCTCATGTTCAACCTTAGCACTTGCGACACCTACAATACTATATAAGGTGTATGTATTCATAGACGAAATCTCTTAAGGGGACGAAATCTCTTTCCCTACATTTTGACGAGTTATGCGAACATATAATATGTGGGAACAGCTGATTTTTTTTTCGAGATATATATATACTATACACGGAATTAGTCAAGACTTGGAAAAAAGTCTGAAATAACCTCCCTCGCCTGAAAAGTTACTGATAGAATTTGTTTGCGTGCTTTAGAAGAAGGTGAGACACTGATTACTTTGGCGGAAACGCATGTGACTTGGATTGTGTGAGGAGTGATATAAAAGAGAAGGAAGTGAATGATAGCGTGACGGTTTCAGGGGAGAATGGAAAAAGAAAACGTGTTGCGCCGACCACAAGTAACATGGAACAAGGACAGGGAGATGATGAACTGCGTTGGTATTGCAGTTTTCTTAAATACCTAATGACACTGACAGTTTCTGTGGCTAGATAATAACAGCCGCACAGGTCGATCGATCAGGTACGCAACGCTTGCCGCGGTTGGTCTGTGGATGGGTGACCGTCTTTACATACCGATATCCCTCCGTGCCTCGGAAAGCACGTTAAGCTGTTGGTTGTCATTCGTGGGTCTTTGACAGTCGTTACGGGTAGTCAGGAGCACGAAAGTTACAACCAGTCTTACCAAGGGGTATCATATTACCCAGTAACTAGGCTGTGGAGGTCAGATAGGTAGTCGCTCCATGTGAAATACTGGTATTCAGCTGCATCTGGTTAGACTGGAAGCCGACCCCAACATAGTTGGGTAAAAGCTAGGCAGATATGTCTAATTTTATAAAATCTGCATGATACATTCTAATCCCTCAACTTCTTTTTACAACACCTACGAAAGTCAACATCAAACACGTGGGTAATCAAGGCCAGACCTCATCATACACTAACTCGTGAAACGATTCGTTATTCAATGGAAATGATGTAAAAATACATAATTAATTAAACACACGCACCGTACCGCGCACACCTGCTGACCGTATTGTTTATTGAGAGTGACCTTCCTCCGTCAAAAATAGATGCTTTTACACAGAACATGAAATATGTAGACAGAAGGACCAGCTACCTAATTGCGTAACACACTATCAACCACAATCTGAACCATTTTGAAGGTAAGGCTTTATATGTTTGAAAAATTTGTCGCAACAACGCAATGAATGTGGTTGTACTGTCAAAATGGAAGCCATTGCTACTGATAGTGTGTTACTCCATTACAAAGGCACTTTTTAATTGTCAAAGGTTGTTCAGTCAGAAAGATGAAGCTAGTGGCCCATTCCAAAGCGTAGTAGGTACCTATGGAGACGAACAGGCTAGAAACTCCACGGACACTGTTAATAAGAGCCAGGATGTACCAACCAAAGATCTTCGAGTCTCCGAGTGGTCTTACCTCAATACATGGGTGCCTGCTCGGGCGTGATACCTCCTGCAACAAAAAGTGGTCCTTTTGTTCAAAGTTTCATGTCGAACATACAGTGATCGATTCCATTCGACGTAAGAATGAAAGTTACATTAGATCGAAAGTTGGAAGGGTTAGGAAACCCGGTTCTTGTTTACGGGAAAAGTTATTTTTCATGCTAATTGTAGGAGCTAAGGAAAATGATTCTTATTATATTGGCTACTTCGCCCGCGTGAAATTTCGACCCCTGACCCATCGCGTTGCATCCAATAATAATAAATAAAGGAAATAATAATAATACTTTTTTATTTCAGAAAAAATAAATTTAAGGTTCACAAAAACAATTGTCCAACGAAAAATGAACGTCACAGAATAAAAACTTTTTAACAAAAAAATTAAACCGCCGAAAAAACTGAAAAGCCAGAAATAATAAACCTTTTTTATTTAACCTTAATAACTAAGTTCTTAAACTAATGTACCTAAGTAATTTTGAGTCGGCGCCAAAAAATCAATAAACAAGGAATTACCTTGAATTTAAACGGCGCCGACTCAAAATTATTTCAAGATTCATTCGCCAACGCCATCTATCTACCGCGCTACATCACCGCTATCATCTAAGGAGACAGCATTATTTTTACATTAATACACACAAACATTTTATCTCATTCCAAAAGCAATGCTAAGGATATAGGTACTCAAACTTAAAACCCAAACTCAAATCATTTATTTCAATTAAACCATTTACAGGCACTTTTGAATTGTCAAAATTAAATATCCGCTATAGATTAGCCTAATGAAATACAATATTGCCAAAAAGCTCGGAACACTTCAATCGCGTGGCAAGTGGTGTCACGGGACCGTTCTGACCTTCTTTCAGTTTCGACGAAGTACTAATAACATCGCAGTAATTGATACCATAAAGATTTATGAATAGTAATCTAATAATAAAGTCTATAATAACAATTCTTCTAACATTAGAATAAACGTGAATGTTTTTACAGGTTCAATCTGAAAACATCCGGTGTTTTGGATCAATTACCGAGAGAGTTCTATTGCGCAGCTACTTTTTGGGATTTTGGGACTGTCTTTAGCTGACATAAAGCTATGAATCATCATCATTGACAGGCTTGTCGCAACCACTGCTGAGTGTACCTACTGTCGGCATACGGTGAAAAGCCGTAACTAACATTTTTGAACAGAAACGACCTGAATATAGGTTCGGACTTGCAAAGAAATTGTCCAGCTTTATGTAGGTGATAAAGCTGTACCTAATTCGTATGTAGCCAAAGTTACAAATAGTTAAAAAGGCATAACTTAGCCTCAAAAACATTGCTCTCTAAAATGAAAAGCCATAATTTCCATGGTGAAGCCCTTTCTTAAGTACAGCCAGTTTGCATACTTGAAAAGCCGTAACTTTACTTTAGGCCTTTTCATATTATCACATTTATCGATCGTGATTTCGATACCCTGGTATACATGGCACAAAAGAGAAGAGGCCTATTATAGGCCTACTCCCTTCTGTGCCATGCTTCCCTGGTCTGTGCGAGTCTCATCCATGTCTTCTCTGCGATCTTCTGTAGATCGTCCACCCATCTATTTGGCTTTGGTCTGCCAATGCTCCCTCTACTATATTCATATTATTTTGAATGAATTATACTTTGATTCAGATATAAGAGCATAAACGTAGTCTAAAGGTTTAGATGTTTGTTCCTTTATATTCAAATATTTGCACTTCAAAGTGAGATATTCTAGTAGGTATTCTGGCACGAAACGTAAAATAAAGCATATTCTGATGAGTCTAAGTATCATTAATAATATCTTAATCATCGTCATAGTCCAGAATTATGTACTGAATCTATGGTAAAAGGTTGCGCGTCGATGTCCCTGCCATTCTATATGTCCTCGTAGGGCGTCTCCTCCCGGCTGTTAATGAGAACGTCACCACTAAAATGCAAAACACATAATATATTATGCCATTATAATTGTTACTTTACCATTTTACTCTTTATTTTATTTACAAAGAAAATACATCTATTCGGTATCGGAACTCCTCTATCAAAACAAATGTAGCTTACAACTCACAAGAGATTGAAATTAATTCGTCAAAGTACATCATACACGGCCGTCTGTCTGAAGACTGATCTTATGATGTATCGTCAGAATGAAGATGTTTTATTTTACTGTGTCGTAAAAATGTAACTACGTGTGTACTGGAATGCTTTCTATTTTTGTTTTGTTGTGTATGGATAGTTTGGGTGTCGAACATGCTGTCGAGCATTTTGGATAGGAGGTTTCACTTCTCCATAGTAGCATTTTATAGTTCCCGTATAGAGGAAATTATTCAAATTAAATAAAGTATTTCAATCAATCAATCTGCGTAGCCTTTTCCCAACTATATTGGGGTCGGCTTCCAGTTTCGCTTCCAGGCACCAAATTTCGTCCAAATCTGTTCAGCTCCTAAGGTTCCTAGCGTAATGTTAAGTAGCCTATTATAGCCTAGCTCAAGAATTGGGCTACCAAATGCGAAAAAAATTTATAAAATCTGACTGGTAATTTCAGAGATTAGCGCGCTTAAACGAACAAACAACCTCTTCAGCTTTATTATTAATATGATATTAGATGTTTATAGATTACTATAAGCAGCTGAAAATATGAAGGTTTTTATTGGAATTTTAATGAACTATGTAAATACCTATCGTTTGGTTTAAATCATAACACATATCAATCAATCTGCCTAGCCTTTTCCCAACTATGTTAGGGTCGGCTTCCAGTCTAACCGCATGCAGCTGAATACCAGCATTTTACAAGGAGCGACTGCCTATCTAACCTTCACAACCCAGTTGCTGGGCAATACTTGGTAAGACTGGTTGTCAGATTTTCGGGCTTCTGATGACCCGTAACGACTGTCAAAGGTCTACGAATGACAGCCGGAACCAACGGCTTAACGTGCTTTCCGAGACAAGGAGGGGTCTTGGTATGTAAAGATGGTCACCCATCCGCGGACCAACCGCGGCAAACATACCAATTTTGAAACACAAAACTAACGAATCGAATTCGTCACACAGTAATACTCTCGAAGACAGGCATCGCCGTCTTATTGGCCGGAAAACACAGCAGACAAAGACGAATGGAAAAGTATAGTAAAAGTAAAGTAGGTACTCTTTAAAATGGTAACCGTACTGGACAAACAATTTAGTTGCTGCAGTAACACTGGTAATAACACATTTTTCGAGCTGAATAATGAATGAAAGGGCCCTCGTTGGGATCCTGCCGTTTTGCCAAAAAGATTATGCCAAAATTTCACTACCCAAACAAATTTAAGCAACCTTTTTTTATATCAATGCAATGTTTGGAGTAATTTTAGTACGCACATTTTCATTTGGTCAAATTTTAACTTGGCAGAATATTATCAAGGATAATGATTCATTTAAGCATTTGGTCTTTAGTCAATTGATTTATTACAGCAAACAATATTTAGACAATAAACGTTTGGTCAAATTATTTGCTATGGCAAAAAATAAGAAGGCAAAAATAAGATTTTTTGGGAATTATATAATTTAGAAATGCAATTTTATTTTAATATAATCATTTATTTAATACAAATAAGGAAAAAAGAGGTTATTGTTAGCAGGCTATCAAGAACCAAACTACATAGTAAGACGAGGCTAATTAACAAAAAAAAAAATGGTTAGGTTAGGGTAGATTAAAACTGTGACCTCCTACGCACGAGCTGAGCGAGTGAAGAGAGCGGTGCCGCGGCAGCAGCCGGCAAGTTCCAGAAACGACTAGATTGTATAGAAAAAAAATATGGAAAAAACGAGATTATTTTTAGCAGGCGGTCGAGAACAGAACTAGATAGACGAGGTTAATTATTAAAAAAAAATGCTTAGGTTAGGTTAGGTTAAAACTTTGACCACCTACGCACGAGCCGAGCGAGCGTAGCGAGCGGTGCCGCGGCAGCGGCCGGCGAGCGCCAGAAACGACTAGATTATATAGAAAAAAATATGGGAAAAAACAGGCTACCCGAGACTGAACGGCAAATTTTATTTTGCGTAAAATGAGTTATTCCAACTGAAATATTTGACTACATAAAAATTGGTAAAAGAACTAGTTGGTAAACAAGTCATTGTTTAAACGTTTACTTGCCAAACATTAGGTTTGCGTTATAATTATTTGTGAATAGATTTTTTGCTAAGTAATAATTTGGCAAATGAAATTATGCGGAATTTTTTTTGGGAAGTGATAATTTGGCAATTTCTTTTCGATGAAACAAGGGAGACCCGCCCTCGTTGATTCCTTTTTTTGGTCCTTCAATACGCATTTGGTTAGCTCGTAAAAAAGACATGATACATATTTTATTACTTTGCAGATCAAAATTTATATGTACTATTAATAAAGCTGAAGAGTTTGTTTGTTTGAACGCGCTAATATCTGGAACTGCCAGTCAAATTTGAAAAAGTCTTTTGGCATTTGATAGCCCAATTCTTGAAATAGGCTACTTAACTCCACGCTAGGGCCTTTAGAAGCCGTGCAAAAACAAAAAACAGTCAGAAAGCACGCTGAGCGAAAACGAAGTAATAGAGCGGGGAGGCGATGCGATGCGATGGGATGGGACGAGGGAACAAGAAATGTCACGCGGACGAAGTCGCGGGCGGAAGCTAGTATAAAATAAATTCAAATTTTATGTACAGACGCCAGCAGGTCAACCTACCCAAAACTGTCAAATTTTCCCAATCAATCTTGAACCTTAATACTTTAGAGATAAAGTTGAAAATCTGTTAAAGAAATTTGACAGTTTGTAGTAGCTTGATGTGCTGGCGTCTGTACATATACAGGGTTATTTTTCAAAGACCAGCCAAATTTAAGGATGTGGTACAGACTATCAAACTGAACAACTTTCTCCATGGGACCAACATCGTAAATCGCGAATAAAAATTCAGCCGTCCCATACATTTAGGTCGAGTAGGTATTGAAGTTTTCTATGGAATAGTTGATAAAATTTTCGCGATTACGCTATTTGTCCCATGGAGAAAGTTGTTCAGTTTGATGGTCTGTACCACATCCTTAAATTTGGCTGGTCTTTGAAAAATAACCCTGTATATCTACACGTGCATGTTGCAGGTCCTCCCGTTCCGTGTGTATTATAACGTGGTACACTGAACGGGCGCCTGAATGCATTCAAGGGGAACTTGCGCGAATTTGTGTGCCGCGGTATTTTGTATGCTCTACGTTTGAATATTTTAGAATTAGATCAACTGGCCTTGTGCTAGCATACGATAGACTTGAAACTACATTAGAAGAAGTTCATGAAAATTTATTTGAAATGTAAAATTGCATAGACATACATAACATCACACCTGTATTCCCGAAGGGTTAGGCAGAGGTGTACATTTATATCTGTAATTCATATGATGTCAGGGGCGGATGGGTTGGCACGTGAGAGGAGAGGCCTGTGCTCAGCAGTGGGGGAAGTCGGGCTGCGGATGATGATGATGACAGAATAAAGAGTATTCTGTTGTATTCTTTTACTATAGTATATTTTTTCAATTCCGGAGTCCCTGGAGTTTGGATTAGTCTCCTGTTGATGGCACTAGGCTCGCCCCCTATTATATTATGGCACTTGAACATAACTGGTGATATGTGTGGGTACTATTACACTTCAGCCTAATCCTTTGGGGAGTTCAGGCAAGATGTTATGTTATATTAAAAACAAGTAAACGTTACAATTAAAGATATTTAAAGATATATTTCCACATGTAGGTACAGACGCCAGCAGGTCAAGCTACCCGAAACTGTCATATTTTCCCAATCAACCTTGAACCTTAACGCATTAACAATAAAGTTGAAAATGTATTAAAGAAATTTGACAGATTGTAGTAGCTTGATGTGCTGGCGTCTGTACCTGCCACTATAACAATTTTGGAATGTTCTTTTATTTCACTTGTTATCTCGTTCTACCGTTTTGAATTTTAAATATCAATTGTAGTGTTTATTTTTGAATTTTAATCTTAATGTTTTAATTTTGATTCTAATGATAATTTTGATTTTAATTTTAAATGTATTTTCGATTATGATTTTGTGTCTTACTTAATGCTTTGTTTTTTTGTTTCTAATTAATTTTTCTATCTTCACTACGAGTAAAAATCGTAATATTAAGAAGCTATTTTTTATGTAAGTGCTGTGTACGCATGTAAATGATTAATTCACCATAACTCAATGCTTATGTTACTTTTTACTATGTTAACTTTTCTAGTGAATAGGTCGTTGGTGTACTTAACTAACAAATAAAAAAAATATATATATATAAAATACTCTTTATTGTTTACACCATAAAATTACAGATATTATCAATGTGAAAATTTTACAATCTAGCTCTCAAAAATCCAAACTGGTCCTTGCGTCCACAACTCCTACTCAATTTGTAATAGTATTAGCAACTGCTTCACAGACAGCACTGTTTACATATCCGCGCCAACTGTGGTGTATTAATCGAACTATAACCATCAAACTTTGGCAACTAAACTCTATACATTATTAAATGCCCCATGAATCATCGGGAAACTATGCCAATTGAAATGCAATATCATTTGGTTTGTTAGTCTTATTTACCGGTCAGTCCGTGGATGGATGACCATCCAGTACATGCCGAGATCCCTTCGAGCCTCGGAAAGCACGTTAAGCCGTGGGTCCCAGGTGTCATTTGTAGATCTTTGACAGTCGTTACCGGAAGTCAGAAGCCTGAAGCCTTTGTCGATCCATGTATAATACTGGTATATTTATCTGATAACTATTTTGACTTGGTTTATTACCCGATTCCGGCTTGACATCGGCTTATGGGACATACTGTATATTTAGTTAAATATTTTCCATTAATTACCGATGCAGCTTTGTACGCCCTACTTCATTACTCCCATCCCATAGCCAACAAACAGACGATGAGCCAACAACAGACCTATATGTAGATTATATTAGTAATGGCTTCATCACTGGTATGAGCAACATAACTTTTCTATTGCTGGTTCTTTGACCAACAGACCGTTTTTAACTCAATCAAGACCAATCCAGGCGTTCCCAAATTATTTTGCAACGAGTTCACTCGTAAACAATGAATTCCACATAGAAATTCTACCGTTCATGAATATTTCTCAGATCATTGCCTAAATAATGTTGTATCATATTACCAACTTATATTAGCATTTATCAAACACCATTCTTTAACTTGCCATTGCAATTTCAACTTTCATCCTTCATGATAAAATTGTTTAGTTTTCCCACATTCGGAAAACCAACCGCATTCAAATAAGCTATTGCTAACGAGCGAAAACTTCCGACCGGTGACGAATTTTCACGAGTTGTCAGCTTTTCCATATTTGAAAAGTACTTGAGGGCCACTTGCCAAGTCATAACTCACTCTATTGATATTAAAATATGGTTTGATGTCGAGTGCATGTTTTTATTCATGCTTCTATTTTCTCCAGCTGAATTCGAGAACGGTATTTTTTAAATTGAACTTTATGACGAGGTGGTAAGGTTGAATGTCGTTTGTGTGTCGTTGAATGTGGAACCACGTGTTTGGTTTCCCTTCAGTGGCACGTCAGCTATGCTCGAGGTCAGACGTCTCGTTTGACAATTTTCGCGCGTTTTTCCTTTTCACGCCGTATTTTCTTTTAAATTTATTTTCGCGAGTTTCTATTATGTGCCAATAGTGTATTCATTACGTATTAAGAAACAAGTGTTTGTGTTACAATAAAAGTTGTTTTAAATAATTTACGATGTAAACAAAGTGTGAAAATATGTAAATTAAATATTATTATTTCTATGGATTTTCAGTAAACGCTACGGTAACGACATTATCAGCAACATTTTAAGTATAGAAAAAATAATGACTCGTTTGAAAGAAGTTTTCCTTCCTCGTAAATAATTGATAACGCTCCGTATTAGTAACTACTTAATCATTAACGCATGCCAAATCTATACTAATACTAATAATTAATAAAGCTGAAGAGTTTGTTTGTTTGTTTGAACGCGCTAATCTCTAGAAGCACCAGTCGGATTTGAAAATAATTTTTGCATTTGATAGCCAAATTCTTGAGGAAGGCTATCCATTAGAGGATCACAAAAAGAGGCTCGTTTATCATATAAGAGTGTTCAATAATATTTTTAACATCAGGCTAGGACTCAAGGAACCGAGCAAAAAGAAACAAAGCGAGAAAGAATGCTAAGCGAAAACGAAGTAATATCGCGATTAGGCGATGCGATGCGACGCAGTAGGTCGGGATACCAAGATATTTCACCCGGACAAAGTCGCAGACAGAAGTTAGTATGTTATAGTACGAAAGTGGGGAAATTACAGAATTTTGAATTCAAAATCTTCTAAATCATAAATAATTTTATTTCTGTAAGTAAGTTTGTGCAAACAGTTTTACACGTCAATCATATTTTAAAAGCTAGATGAGGTCCGTGTTTCCTATCCGAATATTCTGAGAAGAAAGGCCGAAACAACCTCAGAGATCACAGTGTCTTTTAAAGTCCAGACATAATCTTTGTCAAATCATGTAGGTTGGTGTTTGAATGGTCTTTTGAGGAAAAAAAAAGCACACAGATTGA
Source organism: Apamea anceps (assembly GCA_951799955.1). Taxonomy (NCBI): domain Eukaryota; kingdom Metazoa; phylum Arthropoda; class Insecta; order Lepidoptera; family Noctuidae; genus Apamea; species Apamea anceps. The sequence continues at coordinate 769,531 of OX637524.1, read as the reverse complement.
GTGAACCTGACCAATCAGTGCACGCATTTGTCAGTAATCGTGCAGCTCAACTCAAAACCTTCCGTTACTGAAATAATAATACACACGTTGTTTATAAATCTCTTTTTATTTACTCTCCTATCGTAGGTGTGCTGGAAGAGATATCTTTAGAAATAAGCATCAACTTTGTACGTATTTCTCTATTGCATGTTTCTTGTCTGTTTAAAATAAATAAATAACTGCGCCCCGTGGTTTCACCCGCATAAGTCTCGATCTCATGGGAAAATCGGGATAAAAAGTATCCTATGTCCTAATCCAGGTCATGGTCTACTCGTGCGCCAGATTTTATCCAAATCCGTTCAGCCGTTTTAGCGCGATAGCGGAACAGACAAACACAAAAAATCTAATCTTTTCTTTTTATAATATTATCGCCCGTTGGTAAGCTTTAGAAACATACATAATCAGCCTATGATGTACCCACTGCTGGGACACAGGCCTCCTCTAAGTGAGAAGGATTGGTCCACGACGCGGGCCCAGTGCGGGTTGGTAGATGTCACGTGTCTTCGATTATTTGCTTCTAGGACATGCCGGATTCCTCACGATGTTTTCCTTCAACGTTTTGAGAGCAGGCTGTCTGGACGACCTATAACTCGTAAGTCGCGGTTGTTACTATTGGGATACTACTACTCTTTGGAACTTGGAACAGTCTCATTAATTATGTATTTTACAATTGGCATTCAATACTTTACTTTCCTATTTTCTTCTTTTTAGAGTCGGTGTTAAGGAAATACTATGAATTGAGAATTTGAGATAATTTTCAAGTTTGGGAACAACAAACTGAATGTCAAACTTAACAAAGTTCAATTCTATTGCAACCAAAAACTTAGGACCTTTTTGTTACAAATGGTCACTCAAAAACCAACTTAGAATACTAGAGTAGATAACTGATTAAGTGGCGCTGGAATGTAAATTATCTGAGATTATGAACACTGTTATAAATAATTTAATGAGTTTACTTTCCTATAAGTCAGTTTATAATACTGGCCAGTGCTAAAAATAGGTCTCCGAAACAACAACAAGGAAATATTGACGGAATGCGATTTGTTTTACGTATCATTTAAATGACGAATACCTATCCCTTTGTCAACTATTATAAGGTATTCCTATCCTCATGACGTCATGAGCTATAAAATAAAAAATAAATAGTTTATTTCTCACCAGCATTGCAACAAGGATTACATATTAAAAGTACTTATAACGTGTCCATTAGTTTAACCGTTTTTTGACAGCTGTCTTAGAATGTACATATTCCAGATTACGTAAAATTTAACTTTAAAATGCGTAATAAAATAAATATTTATACTGCCTTATCTTGTTGAATTATCTTATTTATGGCTTTTTACAGACATTTTAATTCTGTACGTGTATCCATCTATGTATTGTGTGTTGTTGCAATCACTAATTACATAATTATGTCAAAAAACGGTTTACCATGGACAGGGTATGTATAATACTAAAAATGCTATGTAACATACTACTTTATAAATTGATGTCGCTTTTCGTGTCTGCTTGTGTGACTGTGTTGTTCTTCTAATCTGCGCAACGGATTTTGATGCGGTTTTCACTATCATCTAGAGAATTTATTCCAGAAGGTTTATGTGTAATAAGTAAGTTTAAAACTTACATGTAACGGTACTGAATTTATGGTTACAGTTTGAGCATCGATGTGCCTGCCAGCCTGTATAACGGGTGTAAAATCATGCTAAACGAAGACGAGAGTCAAACTCCCCGTATATGTATAAAAAAGTATTACAACGATAATTTTTTTTTTTTTTGTACTGGACAAAACCTAAAGTTCTAACTCTTTTTTATTATTTTCACCCAAAAAAGTTTTGAATGTTATAACTAAAACCTTAAATACATACACCCATAAGTACAATGTATTGCGTGCGTTCCATTGCGCGCTGTTTCACACCAAAAATAAAATTCGTTTACCAGCAATAAATTTTGCTCAATGTTACTGAGTTTAATGTACAGAATGCGTTGCTAACGACTATAGGTCTTTTTACACCCTATGTACCCGACAGTAGATCAATAATCCTTGTTGTAAGTCAATATAAATTTTAATAATCCTACCAGTCCCGAGGTTCATAAAAATACAGCCCGAATAGTATATCATTATTTGTTCAAATACATGTCTGCATAATAATAGCTTCAGAATACAAAGCTAGTAATTTCATGCTGGTCGACGAAAATAATTCAAATTACCTTGAAACGGCATTTTCAATGATGTTAATACAGATTTGGGGCCAGCATGGTATGACCCGTGTACACAATGGGCATATGTCAATCATGTATGGGCCATTAAGATGCGCAGAGGTAGCCCGCGAAATTCAAACTTACTTACGTTGTTTGCAATTTGCAGGTCAGTGTCAGTGTCAGGTTGTATGTTGATATAAATATGATTCGCGAGTGTAACATCCATTCAGCCATTTCAGCGTGAAAGCGGAACAAACAAACCTACAAAAAATCAAATCTCTTCTCTTTATAATATTATTTTAGACTAAGAAAGTGTGGAAGTTATTAATAATCTGTTTGTATATTACCACATTTGTCAATTGAACTGAAAAATTATACTTAAAAGGTGAATTTGACCTTACCAACGGTCCGTAGATGAATTTTATTGGAAACGAAATTTTTAAATAACAAATTGTCGATTTAAATCTCAATTAAAACCTAAAAGTTCGTAACAGTATTTCCTTTGTACCATTTCTTATAATCTCACCTTTGAATATAAAACGGATCAAATTAACTAACTTTTATTACAGGAAAATAATCAACATTTTTAAGATTAATTCTGGATTTGTGCCCAGTTGATGGCAGTAGGCTCGCCCCCTATTATATGGGAGTTAATGGGAGTTAATCATAACTAGCGAAATGTGGGTGTACTATAAGTACACCTCTGCCTAATCCTTCGGAGATTACAGGACTAATGTTATGTCATAATTCTTCGCTAGTAAAATACGTCCTTTCCTTTTTCAACTCAGCCTTTCGCAGTCCACTGCTGGACATAGGCCTCTCCCACGCTGCGCCACAACACCCTGTCCTCCGCCTTCCGCATCCAGTCTGTTCCAGCCACCTCTTTGAGGTCGTCTGTTCATCTCGCTGGAGGGCGGCCTACACTACGATTGACGATCCGCGGTCTCCACTCCACTGCCAGTTTTTTTTTCATTCTGTCCTTTTTAGTTCATACTAAAAGCCTCTTTTCTCCACAGTTATTGGTCCTATGTCTATTTAATACCACACCATCAAGAAGAACCATTAAGATTTGTTTTAAGAGAATGGGGCTTCATTTAGAGTTAAAAAATAAATAATGTTATTTGGAATTAAACTACTGCATACAAAAACGAAAACCATAGTTGTGTTCTATATTCAAACTCAAAATATTTATTTCAATTATATAATTAGCTATGCTAAGGAGTGGAATTGTCTGCCTGCGTCTGCATTCCCGAATTCATACAACCCGAATCTCTTCAAGGCGAGAGTGAATAGGCTTCTTCTGGGCAAGCTCGTTCCACCGTAGATCTCATCCCTGCCTATGGGCTGGATTGAGGTCAAGAATGAGCCCATTGTCAATAAAAAAAAGAGAGAAGAACGGGCAAGAAACTCCATGGAAACTCTTTTAAATAAAAATAATGGTTACATTATTCAAGTTGAAAGCATACAAGTGACAATTATGTAGGAAGACGGGCACGTAAAAAGCGTACGTACATAGTAAACAAATCAACAAAAAAAAATATTAAAATAAGCCATGGCAACCAAGAGATGACCAGTCCCAACTGAAAGTTCCCGTTCACGAACATTGCGCTTGGAACAGCACCGTTTAGCTCAACCATTTTAAAGGGAACCGAATGATCTAACACATGCGCCACCATCAGCGAGACATAACTGCCAGGGCACATTCAAATCAATGAAAGACGTACCTAGAAAATATAATAGTAGAAAGCGTGATTACAATGTATAACTATGTCCCGTTAATCGTAGTAGTGAATTGATCCATTGCTCCTTATTCAGCAGTGGACGTTTGTAACCGATAAGGACCGCAGAATGCTATAAATTGTACCGCGCTCACTGTTTAGACACATGATCAATCAAAAGCGGTCATGAAACGTGCTGCTAGTACACAGTCATCATTCTATTATTATAACAATCATAATACCAGCAGCAGTGGTGACTACTTAGTAATGGCCGCGATTTACGAGCTGTAGGTCGAAGGTTCGAACCCAGATAGGCGCTTTACTTTGTCTAAATTATTTCATTACCAAAACGGTTAAGGAAAACATTGCGAGGAAACCGGCATGTCCTAGACCCAACATTTTGAATACATGTGTCATCCGCCAGCCCGCACTGGGCCCGCGTGGTGGATTACGGCCCACTCCCTCTCACAGACAGGAGGTCTATGTCCCAGCAGTGGGAACATTATAGTCTGATTATGCAATAACACCAGCCTATTACTGTCCCCCTGCCCGGCAAGGCCTCTTCTCGTACTGAGAAGGCACGAGAATTGTTCACCACGCTTCTTCAAGACGTGTTGGCGATTTCAGACATATATATTAACTATAAGTCGAGGTTTCCTACAGAATATAATTCTTAAACGTGTCCTCTGATACTTATTTGCATTGGTTCTTCGAGCCGGATGATTTTAAATATCGGTGTCAAACGCGTACCACTCAAATTAAAACTCTCAGTAACTTCAGAAATACGAAAAGTAATTCAACTTCAACTGAATTACCTTCTCTGACTGTATCTAGAGTTTTCTTCTACCTACTTGACATTTTGTAGAAATCGATGTTCTTTGCATACATAACTGTGGAGTTTTCGATATGATATTGATCCTATTGAGCTAAGTGCTGTGGGATTCCCAGAGGGGGCGGCTATCATTTATTAAAAGAGTTTCGTTGGCTACGTACTTTCAATTTACTTGGTAACAAACTACTAAAAGTAAGTTGAAAGTATGCTAAGCGGATTAGCTTACCTACTTTTAATTTGCTTTTTAGGGTTAGTTTGTTCTGCACGCTTTGGTTACTAACCCTCCGCTGTCTGTCCTCGGCTGGCTGTATCTCATAAACCGACATAGGTAGACAGTTGAAATTTTTACAGAGTGTGTATTTCTATTGCTGCTATAATAAAAGTTCCTGTGTGTATCATAAATAACATATTTTTCTTTCTAGATTTATTTATTAGGGTTAGTCTGGAAAGACCAAAACCAAAAAAGACTAATTAAGACAATGATGGCGATGACTGTTATTTGGTTTTATTTAGTTAAGACAGTCCTTGACAAAGGTTTTTAATAAGTAGGTGTTGTTTATCCGTCTCGAGTGTCTTTTGATGCTAATTTTACAAAAATGTTAGCGATAGCAAAATATCATTATCAGAGTTGTTTAACTTTCTATTTGAAAAGGTTACCAATTGATTGATTTTTAAAAATCCATCCAATGATTTTAAAGATAGGAGCGAAATCGACTCGCTACTGGAAAAGAATTGGTCATACTCTTTATCCCCACAGGATGAAGCGGCTATAAACGGAAAATGTTAAGAACAGAGATATTCTTTTAGAAAAAAGTGAACTTTTTCTTTTTACCAAGCTTGATAATTATCGATAGCCATCCATCTCTATTGCAACTATGTTCATAGAGCTTCCACGAATTACGAATAGATTATTCGAATTAGGCTGACAATCAACACTGTTTGAATGTCAAAATTACATAAGACAGTTCTCAAAACGGCCGCTGTTCACCACTTCCTAGTGCTTCAGCTGGGTAGAAGAAGTGGCACAACGAACTCCCCAGCAGCACATCATGCATCATCATGTTATATTTCTTTCTGATGCTCGATGTGACAGATGTATGTATGTGTAGCTGTAGGGGTATGAGGAACAGGATCTCGCTCACTTATCCTCCATAGAAAAGGGAGGATCCCCCGACCAGCAAGTGTCGTGTTTGGTGGGCAACTGCCCAACGAGTGATGTCGCGACGTAGTACGAGTATGTATGCTAGTTGCGCGGTAAACTCTGCTTGCGCGATGCAAGATTTTGCGTGCCGTCAGTATGATGCGTAGTTCGCATGAGGCGAAATAGATGCCGCCACAATATGAACGTTTGGGAATTGTACATGGTTTTACATAAAAATAAAAACTAAAACAAAATCGCCTATCTGCTCAGAGGGTATCCATAAAACATGTCTACAAGACAGCGGTGTTTCGTTCGCCCCCGCTGACAACTGACCCCAATTAATTGAATGCCACTAATCGTTCATGAGAATGGATCTATTGTCGTCTATTACATCTATTTATTACTGATAGACATGCTTTCACTTAGTGCTTATTTATATTGTGTTATGATTCAATATGGCTCGTGGCTAAGTATTAACAGCTGCACGGGTCGGTCGATCACGTTAAGCTACGCTGTCCGCGGTTGGTCCGTGGACGGGTGACCATCATTACATACCGGTACCCCTCCGTGCCTCAGAAAGTACGTTAAGCCGTTGGTCCCGGTTGTATTCTTGGATCTTTGACCGTCGTTACTGGTTGTCAAAAGCCTAAAAGTCTGACAACCAGTCTTATCAAGGGGTATCGTGTTGCCCAGTAAATGGGTTGTGGAGGTCAGATAAGTAGCCGCTCTATGTAAAATACTGGTACTCAGCTGCATGCGGTTAGACTGGAAGCCGACCCTAACATAGTTGGGAAAAGGCTAGGCAGATTGCTTGATATGTGTTATGATTTAAACCAAACGATAGGTATTTACATAGTTCATCAAAATTCCAATAAAAACCTTCATATTTTCAGCTGCTTATAGTAATCTATAAACATCTAATATCATACTAATAATAAAGCTGAAGAGGTTGTTTGTTCGTTTAAGCGCGCTTATCTCTGAAATTACCAGTCAGATTTTATAAATTATTTTTGCATTTGATAGCCCAATTCTTGAGCTAGGCTATAGGCTACTTAACATCACGCTAGGAACCTTAGGAGCTGAACAGATTTGGGCGAAATTTGGTACATGGGTAGGAACCATGACCTGGATTTTCTAATCCTAGGATGCTTTTTATCCCAATATTCCCACGGGCTCGAAACTTATGCGGGTGAATTCGCGGGGCGTAATGAACAATTAAAGAGTAAAATAGCAAGCCTAAGAGCAAAGTTAGTTACAAACTCTCCAGAAGGCAGCGCCGTTCAGCTGTCAAAAATGCATGAAACTAACTGACCTAACAGAGGCATCCATTTTAAACTTGTAAAGTCATAACAGGGGAATCTTCCGAGGTTGTCCGCTAACAAATAGGTCATGATGCGATCTCCTTCGATTTAACTGTGTGTCATTTGTTTCTATCTGATCGAGCTGTAGATGGAAGAAAAACAGCGCTTGGGTTATTTTCTTGGCCTAGATACTCGTAAGACTTGTGAAGTATTCTGAGAATTACAGGAGGGCGATCGATTGCTTTTTGTTTTAAAAGGCAAAAAATATGAAACGGTACGAAGTTAATAGGTACGTGTTAACAATAAACTGAAAACTCAATTTAAACTTTTTTGAAACTCAAATTATTCTTTACTTTGCTCTCCTAAAAATATGACTGAACACTAATTAAAAATATTTTCTTTTGTGAACCTCAAATAATTCTTATTTTGGGGTCCTAAAAATATGGAACAGCAAAGTAACTGCAACCATCTTGGGTTCGCTTATAGCGCTCGACGGCCGCTACCGGGGCACCTCTCGCTTCGCCCGCTCAGTTACTGCGAGCAACTTTGAGAAAAAAACAGAAAGTTAACAAGAAGCTCAATTATTTAAAAAAGATTACATTTCCTGTGGTATCAGCTACGACTTACGAGTTGTACGTCGTGGGATTGAACCCAGGCAGGCTTTACTTGTGTGAATTATTTCATCACCACTGCTTTCAAGACAATGAAAGAAAACATTGTGAGGAAACTGGCATATTCTAGAACCAACAATTTGAATGCATGGGACTTCTACCAACCTACGCTGGGCCCGAGTGGTAGGTTACTCTCGAAGAGAGGAGGCTTGTGTCCTAGCATGGCGGCAGGGGAACATTATAGGCTGATTATGAACCATCCTCTATTGTTCCCACTTAAACAGAAATCATTAGAAGCCTAAAAAGTTTTTAGTGGTTTCTTAATTTGAAAAAGCTTACATCATTAAAATGTCAATAAGTTGTTAGAGGATCAGTTAAATATTTTGCAACTGAATCCGGACCTATCCCTAATGTGAAGACCAAAACATCTACAAATCCTTCAAACAGAAATTGTCCCAATTAATTAGCTAAACAGTCATTTTATAGCTATCGACTACAGTATACTTCACTAATGAATTAGCATTCGCTTCGAATTGATTGATTGCGTCGATATTTTTGGCAAGTCCTTTGGCAATCATTAACTGGCGTGCGTGTATGATCAGATGTATGAACGTAGACGAAGCAAAAGGAGTATGTAAGGATCGTCGCAGATGGCGTTCTGTAGTTTCTGCCTACCCTCGTGGGAAGAACGTGTGAGTTTATGTGTGCGTGTGTGTATACCCCAAGGTTGCATATCACTTGCTAATCATAAAATGACAAGGTCTATTTCTAAAATAAAAATAAAAAATCAATTTACTGCGAATTGTTATCAAAAGTGGTAACGTAAATTACGAGGCAGACTTACCTGGAGGCTGTACAGACGCCAGCAGGTCAAGCTACCTGAAACTGTCAAATTTTCCCAATCAACCTTGAACCTTAATACTTTAGCAATAAAGTTGAAAATCTATTAAAGAAATCTGACAAATTGTAGTAGCTTGATGTGCTGGCGTCTGTACCTATTTTTGACAACCGTGTTGTAAGCATCAGGCATCTTCTCGCTCGCGCCATCATAGACTTCATCCATCGCTTTCCATCAGGTGTATCGAGATCAACAGCAGGCCCATTCAGTAATAAAAAAGGATTTCTTAAATAACTAATCTCGCGACTGTTGCTTGTGGAGCTTTTCTTTCTCATCATCTGCCTAGCCTTTTCCCAACTATGTTGGGGTCGGCTTCCAGTCTAACTGGATGCAGCTGAATACCAGTATTTTACATGGAGCGACTGCCTATCTGACTTCTACAACCCAGTTACTGGGTAACATGATTCAAGCTTTGTAAGACTGGTTGTCAAACTTTCGAGCTTCTGATTAGCCGGGACCAACGGCTTAACGTGCTTTCCGAAGCCCGGAGAGATCTCGATATGTAATGGATGTCACTCATCCAAAGACTGGCCTCGGCAAGCGTAGCATAACCTTCGATCGACCCATACAGCTGTCATTATTTACCCACGAATCCCTCCACATACGTACAATGTAAAATACATAAACAGAAACAAAAATGGCGTCGTGAAATGGAGTGAAAGAGATAATAGAGGGGAGTTTAAAATAATGCGTGCTTTGAAAAATTATGGATGCGATGTTATGTGGTATTACCTTTACATCCTGTCCCGCGGAATTTCATCCCCTAAAGGGGTTGAATAAATAGGGGATGAAAGTTTGTATGGATCTTTGACAGTTGTTACGGGTATTCAGAAGCCCAAAATTCTGACCGGCTGTCGGACTTTTGTGCTTTACCAGGGGTATCATGTTACCCAGTAACTGAGGTCAGATCCGGCAGTCGCTCCATGTAAAATACTCTATATACTACGCCGCCGACCCAAACATACAACATAGTTGGAAAAAGGGTAGGCAGAACAGATTGTTGAAAGTTTGTGTGAAAGTTCGTAATTTTTGCCGATGGGGACACTCTGAGTAAATTAAACTAGATTCACTGAACCTTTTTTACATTTAAAGTTAACCGTTTGAATGTCGCTATTCCAGAAACAATTAAAAAGACTTTTAAATGTTAGAAAACGGCTTTTACCCGAAATAAAATACTTAATGAAATGATATTTTTATATAAACAAGATTTTTTTCTGAACCTAAAACATATTCCCTAAGGTAAAGTAAATGTAATCCAATGAAAAAAAAAAACCGGTCTAGTGCGTGTCGGGCCACGCGCAGTGTAGGGTTCCGTAGTTTTTATAACAGCCAAGTGCGGGTCGTATTCGCTGACTGATAGTTTCGTACCATGCTCTAACTAAAAGCCAAACAGTTAGACCACCTACGTAATTTTGAGTAAATAAATTATTATAATTATAATTTGACTTCCTATACAAATCCTTACCTGATCTGACAATTTTGCACGGAGTTTTAATTTTTTTTTTTGAGATTTGGATAAGACATCATAGCCGGTGTAGCAACAGTTTTTGTTTTATAAAACTTATTTAAGAATAAAACAATAGCGCGATACAACTGACGCTTAGCGCCATCTATCGACATTTCTATGGAGTTGTTCGAAATTTTCGAGTCTAATACAATTGGTCGACTATTACTCATAAACTTGTAAAGCCCACTTAAGTGTGATAGTTTTCTTTTAAACTTCGTTATATATAAGTACTACTGCCGTAACATTTGAATTTCTAACTACAACCGTTTAGTTGGTAGAGGCTGGGACACTTGACTCTTGCGAAAATTGGTACTTTAAAGCTTGATAAGTCACGAACGGTTTACTTAATCAAAAAACGGTCTTCCCAAACCCCTAATATTGAAAAACCTATCCAACGATATCCCACACTATGAGAAGGACGAAATAAAAATTATCATCCCCACTTTAGATGTAGAAGAGGTACCCTAAATCATTATTTATTAAAAAAAATTAATTTACCACTTTTTCGGCGTCATTAACGTGTATACTCATGCCAAATTACAATTTTCTAGTACCGATAGTTTTTGAGCTAAACCACGGACAGACAGACAGACAGACAACATAGCGAAACTATAAGGGGTTCCTTGTTGACTGCGGAACCCTAAAAATGGTCACAATCCGATCAATAGTGTCGGGAAAACGTGTGGACAAACATACGTAAGTATAGTATACAAAACTATATACATACTATATACATAAAATGTTGTGTTTTTGTCTGAAAGCCCTAATAGATTATCATAAATATGTGAATATAATAGCAGTTCCAATAATATTGTGAGACACAATGTCATTGTGTCGTAGTGTCTCGTGTGGATACAGGATATGAAAGGTTCAGTAATAATATCTCTATTTTATTCTTTTAATTTTCTTTTCTAGTTCATACTTTTTATTTACTTATGGCTGATTTTTTAATTATTTGATAACTTCATTCGAGGAATAGTTTTGAATTGTTGACATTTTTTCCGTACAAAATCTGTCAGACGTCAATTTTATTCTACGAATAAAAATTATCTGTGGATTGAAAAATCAGCCCTTAGACATATTTACATATTTTAAAAGCTAACAGTCTTAAAATAATAATAATAATATGTGCAACTATATAAAATGGGGAGGAATAATCTCTCTTTCATAAATTAAAAACAAATGAACATCATGTCGCCCAAACCATAACATCCCGCCGTTGACAATTTGATTCCCTTACCAAACTTTCAATCCGTAGGAACTTGCATGTTCTTACATAATTTTATGCACGAACTGGAGTAACATTTGATAACTTATCAGTGAGACATAATTACTTTTTCAATTGTTGCCGAATTTAATAAGCTTGGAGGGGTCCGTGGCTACATAATAACAGCCGCACAAGTCGATCGATCAGGTTAAGCTACGCTTGCCGTTGTTGGTCTGTGGATGGGTGACTATCTTTACATACCGAGACCCCTCCGTGCCTCGGAAAGCACGTTAAACCGTTGGTTCCGGCTATCATTCGTGGATCTTTGACAGTCGTTACGGGAGCCCGAAAGTCTGTCAACCAGTCTTACCAAGGGGTATCGTATTATCCAGTAACTGGGATGTAGAGGTTTGTTTTTTTTTTTTTTTTAAATTATTATTGTCCCTCTCAACCAAAGCACCTGCCATCTAATCTCTTCACCACCCTTGGTTGACTGGTAGAGAATGCCTAAGGCATTAAGTCCGCCTTTGTACCTTTTTGTGCGAAAAGTTTAAATAAATAAATAAATAAATAGAGGTCAGATAGGCAAACGCTCCATGTAAAATACTGGTATTCAGCTGCATCCGATTAGACTGGAAGCCGCTCCAATATAGTTGGGAAAAGCCTAAGCAGATGATGATGACCGAACTTAATAAGCTTGTCTAACAGACGACGGGATAAATCGCTTTTTTGATTCGAACTCGTCATCTTTTCGACTAGATAATTTAATGAAACTACACCATTATTGATCTAGCTACTTCTTAACATAAGGTCTTAGGTTTGATTCCCGGGTCGCGCAAAATATTATTGGGTCTTTCCATCCAGGATTTCTCAGTAGCAGCCCGGAGTCTGAATCTGTTGCCCCCTTTTACATGGGACTTGAACATAACTGGTGAAATGTGGTTGTACTATGCAAGCGTGATGTTATGTTATATCACACTATTATTGATCTAATAACAGTAATAATGAGTCTGAATAAATACGAAGACAAAACAAAGACAGGGGACAGTCACTTTTTTTTAGTTTTGATTAGTTTTTTTGGTATTTAATAATAATAATAATATCCCTGGACATTTCACACAGCGCCATCTAATCCCAAGATTTTTATAACTTTAAAAAATATATATTGAGTAAGTTAAAACTGTTTGTACTCTCGTTGCTTGTTCCTAAAGGTTCATTAGAAAACCAGCGTCAGACAGCATTTGTCGGGCATTAATGTTGAAATGAACCTTTTTGGCGCAGCCGCGAGGCACACACTATTGTTGTTCAAACATTATTTTCACTTTTTATTTTGTTATTTGTGTTTTACGAACTGTGTCCAAGTAAACGTTATTCTTTCTTTTACTGGACAGAGATAAGAGTATCCACCTTACATAGTAATTTACTTGGTAAGTAAGGTGACTGCTATTAACTCGGTCTACCGACTGTACTAAATAAATAAAGTTCTCCAGACCGAATTTCGGTTATGGCGGCCAATCTCAACGGAGACTAGCCTTCGGCACGGAAGATATTATACTGCTCAAGTGTGCGCGCAGGTACAGGTGCACTCCCTCTTCCCTCACTCTCATCGTCCGATGGGACGGCAATCCGACACGACCAGAGGGAGATCAGGCACAGGACCAACGGCTTTACGAGCTTTCCGAGGCACGGGGGTATCACACCACCAACTTCCAAACTCCGGGCTGTTACTAAGAAATTCCTAATGGAAATCTCAATAACATTGCGCGACCCGGGAATCGAACCCAGGAGCCCACTGAATATGTATTTGAACTCCCCTTGCGAAACACCAGCTTTCTCAGTAATTGAGAAGAAATCCTAGACAGAGATACCCGGGAACATAATATATTTTGTATTTATCTTTGTATTTTATCGTTACAAGATAGTCTAACAGTTTTATGCCAGTATTAAATACTGCAATAAACGTAGCATCGTCGTTTGAAAGCATCACGTACAAAAGCGATTCGTTGGTTCTAAACCTTTATTGCAGCGCTAATGTGTTGTGCTGTTGTGTGTGCCTAGTACACAAATGTTTTAATAGCTTTGATTTTTAATGAGCTCATTAGTTGCCGAGGTCTTCTTCTTTTTCACTGTCTTTAGGGGCTTGTGGCTAAGTAACAACAGCCGCACGGGTCGATCGATCAGGTTAAGTTACGCTGGCCGCGGTTGTTATCTTTACATACCAAGATCCCTCCATACCTCGGAAAGCACGTTAAGCCGTTGGTCCTGGCTGTCATCCGGCATCCGTCAGTAGCCCGAAAGTCTGACAACCAGTCTTACCAAGGGGTATTACCCAGTAGCTACAGGGTAATACCCCTTGGTGAGACTGGTCAACCCAGTTGGGTTATTGAGGTCAGGTCGCTCCAGGTAAAATACTGATATTCAGCTGTATCCGGTTAGACTAGAAGCCGACCCCAACATAGTTGGGAAAAGGCTAGACAGATGATGAGGTACCAAGGTCTTCTTCTTTTCAGTCTTACATTCATTGCTACTGGAAATATTTCTATCAAAAATTTAGTCTTTTTCGTGACATTGTCTTCGAAATATATTTGCCGCTTTGCAAAATGTCTTGTTCCCGCGACCCACTCCGTCGCATCGCATCGCCCGGCCGCGGTGTTAGCTCGTACTCTCTCTTACTTTTTTCTTTTTGCTCGGCTGCTAAGAGTCCTAGCTAGTCATAGCTTCTAAGCATTTCCGAAGAACTAGACTATAAGATGAAGAAAGAATTTTTCAAATCCGACTGGTAGGTAATTCCAAATATTAGCACGTTCAACCAAACAAACAAACTCTTCAGCTTTATTATTTATTTAATATAGATTTGGTGCGTTATGCTAAGCACGAATCTTCCTTTGTTTGACTCCCAATGTCCACTTTTAGTCTTATCAAATGTTTTGAATAATACATCAGCTATTGTATTTACATAGTTTTCACAATGTTTTCCTTGTTTTTAGGGTTCCGTACCTCAGAAGGAAAAACGGAACCCTTATAAGATCACTTCGTTGTCCGTCTGTCTGTCCGTTCGTCTGTCAAGACCCTTTTTCTCAGGAACGCGTTGGATTATTAAGTTGAAATTAATACCAAATACTCAAGGCTGCTCCTTTGAAGCAGTGAAAAATCAAAGCTCTAAGTAAACGCAATCAAAAGATAGGGGCGTTTATGTTCCTCAGTCGCCACTATTATGTTCTTACTTGGCATTTCATGATGTCTTGTTCAGGAAGGTGTAGGTTGCTTCAAAATATGCTGAGGGGTATTACTTGTAATAGTAATTAACTTACAGTCAAGTAACGATCAGTGCTGGCGCAGCTGTAACAGCCGCGACTTATGAGTTGGACGTCGCGTCGTAGGTTCGAACCCTGACAGGCGCTTTACTTTGTGTAAATTATTTCATCACCTCTTCACTCAAAACTGTGAAAGAAAAAATCGTGAGAAAACCGGAATGTCCTAGAACCAAAAGTTCGGAGACATGTGACCTCTACCAACCCTCACGGGGCCCGCGTGGACTACGGCCTACTCGCTCTCACTGAGAGGAGGCCTGTGTCGCAGCAGTGGGAACATTATAGACTGATTTTGCAACTAACGATCTGTCAAATACCACAAAAACATTGGTACCCTTGGGTACTCTGTATATTACTTCGTGATCGTACAGACCAGCACACCAAGCTACCCGAAACTGTGTCAAATTTTCCCAATCAACCTTGAACCTAATGCTGTAGCGATAAAGTTGAAAATATATTAAAGAAATTTGGCAGATTGTAGTAGCTTGATGTCTGTACAGTGTACGTACTATACATTGAGAAAATGTTACTTCAATGCTGACGTCTTTACGATAGATTTGAAAAGGATTGGTATGACGTTGGTAAGATCACTATTCAAGATTAACGTAAGAACATCAGACACGCGGTCAAGAACTCTGTTTAACAATACTGATAGCGTCATAACGTTGAAAACGGAAATCCATATAAATATAGATTCCTCCGTACATTTACATAACATGAAACCCACGCGATGTATCAGGAGAATATTGTTGGGTGCTATTGATCGATTATAGCGGTCTTGTGTGTACCTAAGGATGGCGAATATTTTGAACTTTATAATAATAAATATAGGTGACTATATCGAAAAGAGAGAATGATCAGTGAAAATAATATTTGGATGTAAGGAACTGCTTCCTAATTGCGTAACACAGGTTCAGTCACACAGGGGGGCTTGAGGTTAGTAACAACAGCCGCACGGGTTGATCAATCAGGTTAAGCGCTACGCTTGCCACGGTTGGTCCGTGGATGGGTGACTATCTTTACATGCCAAGACTCCTCCGTGCCTCGGAAAGCATGTTAAGCCGGTGGTCTCAGCTGTCATTCGTGGATTTTTGAGTCGGAAATTGCAAATCCATTGCTTCATATTATTAATATGTTTAAAAAATTCGTCTGCTCAACCGTAAATAATGCACTGAATATTTTTGAACTTTCAAAATGAAAGACATTTTTAGTGTGTTACGCGTGCGGACTGAATTCCTGGTTGAATATTTATTGATAAAACACCGCATTGTAATCATGTCGAAGAACAATCATCTCAGTACACTGCTGGACATAGGCCTTTCCAGATAACTTTATTCCGGATTTTATGCTTCAAAATCTCCGAACATAGCCCGCTCCATAGCGCGCTGAGTGACCTTGAATTTGTGGATCAGCCCGACAGTCGAAGAACGTCTTTTACAAATTAAACAAAGCGACAAAGACTAACTGCAGGATTCGGTAGGTGAAGTTTTGGTCCTTTGGTCCATACCAAAACCGATCATTCATGATAGCTGGTAAATAAATATTAGTTACTATAAAGTGATAATTTTCAACTATTTTATTCCACACTAACCTACATGGGCACTTATGTAACGTCAGAAACTAGGTGCACAGTTCCAATTGGTCGGTTACTCTTTAAAACTAGAAACTTTGAATGTGACAAACGGTGTTATAATAGTCAATTTTATCGCTGTTTTATTAGAAGATGGCTTACATACATACGTTTTTCCAGTCAACCCTGTAACCAATACTATGAGCGTAAATTTAGGCGATGCACTTAAAGCTGATGCGATGCAACACGCTAAAATTGGCACGTTCCTCCGCGGCCACGCGCTGTATGGTTGCAGATTATATTTATAGCTGAAGTTTGTATTGTTACGTGTTCTTAGGAATTTTGACGTACAATCAATCTGCCTAGCCTTTTTCCAACTATGTTTGGGTCGGCTTCCAGGCTAACCGTATGCAGCTGAATATCAGAATTTTACATGGAGCGACTGTCTATCTGACCTCCACAACCCAGTTAATGGGTAACACGATATTGTTAAGACTGGTTGATAGACTTTTTGTGGCTTCTGACTATCCGAAACGACTGTCAAAGATCTACGAATGACAGCCGTGACCAACGGCTTGACGTGCTTTCCGAAGCACGGAGAGTTCTTGATATGTAGCGGATGGTCACCGAAGCGTAGCTTTATATTGACCGTGCGGCTGTTATTATTTAGCCACGAATCCGTCTTAGTCTGTAAATGTAATTTCTGTCATTTCTTTCTCTATATTATTCTCTTTTTTGTGTTACAAAATTATTGTACTAGAAGAGAGTTTTCTGACTTTGATTGTCCTTTTTGTACTTTAATCGGGACAGATTTCAGGTTCTTGTAACTCAACTTCAATGTAAGCAGTATTATTAACTACTTCCGCCTAGATTCCTTTGATCTTCAAACAAATTATATTATAATATCATTTTATAGCATTTTCTATAGCTATTTGAACCTGTCTGCTTTTGATGGCTTATTATAATTGGACCAAGGTGACAGCTTTATAATATCCCATGTTTATTAATCTTGGGAAAAATGAGCTCACGATACTATAATTAAAAACCGCAAGTTTACAACTATTTGGATGACCTGTAAATTTTTCCAATTAACCCAATAATTTTGATGTTAGTTTTTTTGCGAAGCGGTAAAGCAACAGTGTTACTTGTTTTATTATGTGCGGCCATGGATGGATGTGTTTACTGTACTTTTATTATTTGTTTATGAGCTGTCGTCGCGATGTGCCTAATTCGTCCACTTCGTCCGCTAGTTTTAATTACTTTGTTACGTCATGCTCTCAAAGGAAACGACAAAACTGTGTTGAACAAGTCTCTCTTTTCACCTTTTATATCAGCCCACTGTCCAATCAATCTGCTTAACCCTTCCTTAGCTATGTTGTACTACGCAACTGATCTTTCTGAAGAACATTACCAATATTGTCACTATGTCCTTGTTGGCCGTCCTCCCGGCCTTCCCAATCGCATCTGCCTTGTAAACTGTTTGGCTATTATCTGTTTTAGTGATCATAGGCATACTATTGTTGTTGTCATCATCTGCCTAGCCTTTTCCCAACTATTTTGGGGTCGGATTCCAGTCCAACCGGATGCAGCCGTATATCAGTATTTTAAATGGAGCGACTGCCTATCTGATCTCCACAACCCAGTTACTGGAATCAGCCCACTCTCCAATGTTAAAAGATTTCCTCCGTCTCCAGTAATCAACTATTTCAAAGAATTGAAAACAATTTCAATCCTCAATAATTTTCTTTCTATCGACTCAAGCTATTATTACGTCATAAATAATTCATCACGCAACAGCAACAGATAGATTGCTCACGTCATTGGAATACAAATTACTAATTGATAATCAAACATAGAACCCAAATGCTTTCCTTGTCTGCCCCTTCTTACAACCTTGGAAAGGATTTGCTAGCTAATGCCACCAAGGACCCACACAAACTCGATTAACCGAAATATTCACTAATTTACCTTCATAACGGCTGGATCCTGAAAGTCCTAGCACATATCTTCATTAAGTAAGCGTAATATAATGGTCGGACGTGCTAGTAGCTAATTCTCGTTGATGGCACGAGTAGGCTACGTGCGGGACCACGGAATAGACAGCAACAGAAGGCCGGCTTCATACAACGATTGAAATCAAGCGCGCACACAAAGACGCGTATGGTTAGTTCTAAAAGTATCTGATACAAATGTAAACAGATAGATCAGAAAACGTAACTGGGGATGCAAATTTATAGTGCCACTTACAAATTGAGTGCTTTAATTTGGTTATTTGAATATTTCAATCCGAAGTTCTAAATCACGTTAAAGATGTTTTTCCATTCAATTTTAGTCGATGATTTTTCAATTAAAATTTAATATTAATAATTCAACAATAATTGTTACAAAAGGTGATGTGATATAAAGTTAAAACTTTCTTAATACAGATGAATGTGTTACTAATTCCCTTTAGTGAGATATTGCGTAAGAATTTAACCTTAACATGTCTACACTTTCATCGTATATACTTTTGGAATAGACTATACGTACGGCAATTCCAATCGCACTTGCTTGCACTGCCCGTACATGACGCAAATGAGATGTGTCTAGGTGAGCGTGGTTCTTGGCCTGTTTTATGGACTTGACCTTCTGTCTCCTGCACCTATCTACTCTGAGGCTGTACTTAAACGCGTCGCTCATACAATTAGAGGTACATCTCATGGTCGCTGTATGACAGTATGTTATTTGACTGTCATGTGATTCTATCGTTATTGTCAGCTGTTTTGAGCATCAATTTTGTGTTATTCGTTGATAACTGATCTTATTTGCCGAGTTAGCTTAAAAAAAATGTTTTATAAGTGTGATACTTAGTTTTGCAGGCCAGTGTATATTACTGGCTAGCTGTGCCCCGCGGTTTCATCCGGATAAGTTTCGATCCCGTGGGAATCTCGGGATAAAAAGTATCCTATATGTTAATCCTGGTAAACTGTCTGTGTGCCAAACTTCATTTAAATCCGTTTAGTAGTTTTTGCGTGAAAGAGTAACAAACGTCTATCCATCCATCCATACATCCATACAAACTTTCACGGCACGATTGGCGCAGTGGTTAAGCGATTGACTGCTGCGCTGCGTGTCGCGGGTTCGATTCCCGCACGGAACAAATATTTGTATGACCTACGAGTACATGTATTTGTTCCGAGTCTGGGTGTTTTTCTATCTATAATATGTACGTATTTACAAAAAAAAAAAAATGTATATAAGTAGTGTATCAGCCATCTTGTTACCATAACACAAGCATTAGGTTGCTTAGCTTGGGACTAGATGACGCTGTGTGAAATGTCCAGGGATATTATTTATTTATTTATTTATTTCACGTTTATAATATTAGTAGGATTTTGTTCCTGAAACATAAACTACGCGGTTTTGTCGACACCAGATTTATTGATTCTTCTACCTTCGAGCATAATTTTAAATAGAAAATTGTATCTTCCAATGATTAAGCAATGAGGTAATCATTTCAAATGTTGTTGTGACTAGTTAACACAAATGTTGAAGTACAATCACAAGCGCAAATACGTGGTGGCTGGGACATTGACGCGCAAACTGGTAACCGTGAATTCAGCGTATGATTCTAGACTGCCTAGCGTAGATATTTTCGTCGGTTATCAAAAAACAAATCAGCTGTTTCATAGAAATGGCAACACATACGCGGTCAAATTGTAAGGAACAGCTATTGACGACGACGCCCCCTGCATTGGAACTGAGTCCTCGGTAACAGTTTGCGCGTCGGTGTCCCTGCCGCCCTGTATGTATATATGTATATTACTATGGACAGCTCGGCGAGAAGAAAAAGGTCAAAGAGGACGTCTTTTTGAAGCCGATGCAGCTTCCTACATTTTGGGGTCGCTTGTCTCGTCACATAGTTTTGGTGCTCCTCTGATGTCACATATTTGTGCTGCCACTTGTATTATAGCCCTAGAACCAAAAAAATCGAAGACAGGTGATATCTACCAACCCGCACTGGGCCCGCGTGCTAGATTACAGCCCACTCCCTCTCGAAGAATCCCAGCAGTGTGAACATTATAGGCTGATTATGCTTGTATATGCCTTCCACAAATGATCACATACATTTGCTGTCATCTTGACGACAGATACGAGTATTAATGAATGAATCATGAATCAGATATTATTGCCGAGCTGTCTATAGTAATACATTTATGTTCGTAACTGTACATGGAATCTTCAAGTAATTATCAGTTGCGTCTCAAGTTCATAAGCGAGTGTTCGTTTTCACACGATGGCGTGGTAGGCAAGAAAATTATAGCGATACAACAATAGTATGCCTATGTGGGGTGGTGGGCTGGCTGGAATAACCTTCGACTACCGCCATGGCGGTAGTCGAAGGTTATACGCACAGTGGTCCACCTGAAGGACTAAGTGCGGGAACCAAACCCTCTCACATAGAACAGAATATCAATCAACTCAGCCTATCGTATTTCACTGCTGGATATAGGCCTCTCCCAGGCTGCTCTACAACATCTAGGTGGGGGGCGTCCCACACTACGCTTGCCGATACGCGGTCTCCACTCTAGTGCTCACCTGCTCCATCGGCCCTTCGACAAACACAAACATGACAACAAACATAGAGTATGCCTATGATAATTAAAACATAAACTGGAAACGCCGACCCCCGGCGTTTTCCGGCATTTCCACTAACATCTGCCTAGTAAATACCTTGAAGATTGTATCTATGTTTGTCGAAAGACCGATGGTCGATGGAGGAGACGAGTCCTAGAAACGCCGGGGGGGGGGGGGGGGGTACTCTCTAGAAGGACAAATCGGTAAAGCTCTTCGTGTGTAGTACTCTTAACCAGCCGTATGACCAATTGTATGAACGTAAACGAAGCAAAATCAGTATGTAAGGATCGTATCAGGTGGCGGTCTGTAGTTTCTGCCTACCCTCGTGGGAAGAAGTTGTGAGCTTATGTATGTATGCAACCTTCAATAAATATAGAAATGTTGAATTCTGCTGTCGCATCGGCACGAATTTATCTACCAAACAAAGCTATCCTCTTAGCTATGTCATGGTAAGTCAGCAATGTTACGTCAAGCTGCTTACTTAGTAAAAGATCTTCTTCTTCTACTATACGTCAGGAAAAAGTTCAGAACCATACCATAGTTTTGAAGTTTAGTATAAAGTATCGAGTGCCAACTATCGTGATTTTGTTAATTACGTGTTTAGCTAGACTTTTAACTTTGAAAGTAAGTAGGCATATGGATAGCTTCTGTTCGTTCAGCTTATTATTACCAATTACCAAAAAAATTGATTTGGTGACGAGGAAAATGTGATTTGGAGAACCAGGGTTGTGATCCCCAGCTCGTACTCATACTCTCGAGATCTATAATAATAATAAATAAATAATAAATTCTTTATTTCGCAAAAAAGTGAACAATAACACTAGTGACTATGATACGCTAAGAACTGTATTACCAGAAAATTTAAAAACTAGCGTATTTTGAACTTTGGTACTATATTATTGTTCTGGAATGACTGTGAAAGCTCAACTAGCTATTGTGTTAAGTTATTATTTCTATTGAAAGCTAAATCGACTAGTTTCAGATTTTGTTAGGTTATTATAACTCAATCGAAGAAACTAATTTTCTTATGTGGCTTGAATAATTTCTACTCATTTTCGATCGAAATTAACCTCAGTGGGTAAGTACTTTATTATGAAAAAACTTGAACATATTTTATTTCAATTAAATGAAAAACTTACTGTCTCTAATACCACAGGCAGCTTAAAAAACAAAATTGAAAAACCTAGTAAAATCTGAGCCTCAAAAGCCTGGAAAACATAATTCTCAAAAAACTAAAAGATTTCACAAAACCACCAAAATAACACACAAATAGTGCAATATACAACAAAACCTTAAACTTTACACTGCAGTGCAAAAAAAAATCAGTTAAGTGCAACAATCCACAAGCCTCACCAGTTAAGTGCAACAACTCAGTGATGTGTAATTCAGTGATCTCTCCATAACAACAGTGAAGTTGTTGTTTCTTGTCCGTGACGCACATCAGCAGCCACGTTGTTGCTGACGACGTGCGGGGAGTGCGCGCGGCGTGCCGGGCGCGCGCGTTGCACGCTCGCGCGCGAACTTGAGCCATGCACTGAGCGGGTCATGGAGACTATCTCCGAAGATGCTGAGGCTGAATTGGAACTTGGTAATTTTTTTTTATTGATGAGTCAAAACATTTATTTCATTGAAGTATTTTAATTTTAATAGTTTGTTAGTTAATTTTAGGATAAGAAGTTTATTTATTTATTTAAACTTCTCGCACACAAAATAGGTACAAAGTGGACTTAATGCTTTATGCCTTATGGTTTATCCGGTGTGTATATTTTTATTTATTTATTTAACCATTTATGTACACACATATGTATATAAACAGAAAAGAAAAAACAGAACAGAAAAAATAGGTACAGAGGTGAAGCTTATTTCATAAGAAATCTCTTCCAGCACACCCGAGACAATATACTCTATAATAAACTCATTAGGCACATAAAAGGCACTTTTGAACGTCAACGTTTTCAAGAAAATAGAATTAATTCTTTAAGTTGCCTCTCCCAAAAGGTAGTTTCTTATGGAGCAGAATGGGCAAGAAAGTCCATAGTTACCCTTCTAAAATGTTTTACAATATTTTGTATACATTACTAATTTTATGTGAAGACGATGCTTGGAAAAAAAATACTTTACTATAAAATCATGTAAGTAGGTACTAATATTACAGATAGAAATTATTTTGTTTTTTAACGATATCTTTTTAATCGAACCTCAAATAGCTTTCCTAAAAAAATTATTGAACACTAATAAAATGATTGCGCCTCTTTTTGTGAACCTCAAATAATTCGTATTTACAGAACTATGGCTAACCGCGCGTTACATCCAAAATGGTCACAGTTACTTGGCTATGCAGTATTTTTAGGACCCCCCTAAAAATACTGCATAGCCAAGTAACTGTGACCATTTTGCATGTAACGCGTGGTTAGCCATATGATAGTTCCAACCTAAGTTCCAACTGGCTGGCCGTGAGAAAATTACTAAAAGTTTAAAAGAGGCTCATTAATTTAAAAAAGTATCCATCATTAGAAGGTCGATAAATTTTTAGAGGACCAGTTAAATATTTTCCTTTCTTAAATTGGTTTTAAAATACTTACTTGGGCAAACCACTGGAAGAACATTTAGCTTTAAGCCTTTCAAAGTGAGAAGAATTTCAGCATTCCTCGCCGACTTTCATTTGGTTTCACAACAAATGATCCGTCAGTCATTAAACTGAGCTGAACGTTATTTCTTCAAACAAGATAAATGTTTCTCTGAATATTATTTTAAAGAAATATACGGTACAGTCTATTTCTTGAGGTGCTTCGTGGGTGTAGTGGTCGCAAGCGCTACTGCTGAGCATGAGGTCCTGGGTTCGATTCCCGGGTCGGGCAAATTGCTATTGGGTTTTTTCATCAGTAATTTGTCAGTAACAGTCTGGAAAATGTTTGTGCCCGTTTGAATGCAATAGACACGGTCCCTATTACATAGGACTTAAACATAACTGGGGCACAATGGCACCGGGCACAAATCCAGACTCCACTGAGAAATTCCTGATGGAAAAACCCAATAATACTTTGCTCGACCCGGGAATCAAACCCAAGACCGCATGCTCAGCAGTAGCGCTTGCAACCACTAGGCTAAGGAGACAGTCGATGAAATAATTAATTAATTGGTTTTTGCACCCGACAAATTAGAACGAAAGGCTAAAAACCGTATCAATTTAGTGAATGCAAACACCATCCACACCTAGTTTTCGATTATTTACTCAATACCGAATATCCTATAAATAGTTCATCGATCGCGCGTGACTAGTACCTGTGTACCATCGAGTTCAAATAGTTTGAATATTGACCAGACGGGCAATTCTCGTAATTTTAAGAACGTTCACAGTCTGATCTCAGTCTCAATCTGTCAAAAATACCTCTAATTTCCCTACATTTTTGACAAGTTTTTGACATTTGTTTGTCGCCAAAATGAGACTGCGACTAGATTTTGAACATTTTAAATGACTAGAATTGGCTTTCTGCTCTGCACCTAATTGATTCCAATGTTTACACTCACATATTATTGTATGTATAATATGTGAGAATATCTGCCTAGCCTTTTCCAACTATATTGGGGTCGGCTTCTAGTCTAACCAGTTGCAGCTGAATACCAGTATTTAACAAGGAGTGATTCTTTCCTCCACAACCCAGTTCCTGGGTAATACGATACCCTTGGTGAGACTGGTTGTCAAACTTTCGGGCTTCTGACTACCCGTAACGACTGTCAAAGAAAAAAAAAAAAGATCTAAGAATGACAGCTGGGACCAACGGCTTAACGTGCTTACCTAGGAAACGCTGGCGTGGCGATTTGGACTCGTTCCTAACCGATTGGACGGAGAAGGCACTGCACAAAGTGGAAAAATTTCGAAAAACACATACACTAGGAATGGCTTTCATTTTGACAGTTCAACAATATTCATTGCGTTATTTACGCTGTCGAGCAGACAAAGTTTTGGAACGTATGCAGCAATGGATTAGCAATATCTTTCGAAATTCGAGATTGTGATTGATAGTCTGTTACGCAATTAGGGTGTAGGTTACGGTACATACTTACCTCAGTAAATGGTGTCACTGTGCTGATGTATTCGAGAAACTAATTAAACGGTGGGTACAATACAAAACGTTCTTTAAACCAGACAAATACAATGTAATCTAACTTTTCCATTTAAAGTGAAAATATTTTTTTCATCTTTTTTTTTGGCTTGGTAGCGGGCACAGTCGCTATGAAACCTTATACAGTACAACTGAGCTCCAACATGGCAGATTTTTTCAAAGGGTTGCCCAATAATCAGAGTCACGTTTTAAAGGGTAAAAAGTTTCTTCAAGCGGCGAATCACGTATTTCTGTATCGAGAGGGTTAAATGTTGAAACGAGGGGTGAGTTCACAGTTTTCTGATACGCAATTTTATTTGAAGTTTCAGACTCACGTGGCTTTTCACTGTTGGTTTTTTATTTGGATATTTTTCCTGTTCCAAAGGAGCATTATTGTTTGACTTTTGGATATTAATATTGCAATAATCTTTATTAAATATTTAATTTAAAAAGCTAACAGTCGTAAAATAATAAATATGTACAAGTATATGTAGGAAGGAAGGGAAATAATCAAAGGGCATCAAAAAATTCCTCCGCATCGCTGTCAATAGGAAACGTGCCCAAAAGGCTGGCAGCATTGCCACGTTGTATGGCTATGCTGACTCTTTGGCCAAAAAATAGGCCATCCCTCTGGTCACATGAAGAGCCGACCAACCACTTGGTGATGTCTCGAAATACTAAGTGGGCACTCGGACCCCATGGCCCTAGTGTTTCAACCCCAAACGGCTCGAATATAAATATAAGTTCCAAAGAGATTGGAGAATCCACACCGTTTGAGGTTTTCCGCACTTGCAGCAGCTGCCCCAGCACACCCCACCGTGCGTGATCCAAAGGAGAATTTATTGTTTTCATAGTTCGAATTCATGCTCTTACTGTAAATAAAGAACAGCATGAGCATAATCAGATCAGAATTAAAACATCTCATCTCAACACCAAACAACGGAGAGCAGTGGCGGCCCAGTGGTAACGGACGCGGCTTACGAGTTGTAGGTCGTGGGTTATAACCCAGCTAGGCAGGTACTTTACTTTCTGTAAATCATTTCATCGCCACTACTCTCAAAACGGTGAAGGAAAACATCGTGAGGAAACCGGCATGTCCTAGAACCAAAAATTCGAAGACATGTGACATCTACCAACCCGCACTGATCCCGCCGTGGATTATGACCCACTCCCTCTCACAGAGAGGCCGGAGGCCTGTGTCCCAGCAGTGGAAACATTATAGGCTGATTATTTTATTCATCGCTCGTTCATGCTCCATCTTGTACAATTCTTTTAATCGGAATCGCAATGAACGGTGTGATCAAACTGTTTACGTATATAATTCGCGGAGGCCAGGTGTTCTCGTTTGTGTGGGCTATTTTTAGCCCCACGCCAGATAGCTCGCGAATTTTGGATACAAGATGTTGTACAACACATTACATTACACGAGATATCCGCAATTATATTATGTCTCAGTAGCAGTTCGGAATCGTTACGGGTCGTCAAAAGCCCGAAAGTCTGACAAACAGTCTTACCAAGGGTATCGAATTGCCCAGTCACTGGGTCGTGGAGGTCAGATAGGCAGTCGTCCAACGTAAAATACTTGTATTCAGCTGCATCTGGTTAGACTGGAAGCCGACTCAACATAGTTGGGAAAGCTAGGCAGATGATGATGATCAGTAGCAGCCCGGAGTCGGGTCTGTGCTCGGTTGATGGCAATAGGATCAACCCCTGTTACGTGGGACTTAAACATAACTGGCGAAATCACTATAGGTACACCTCTGCCCGACCCTCCGGGGAATACAGGCGTGATGATTGTGCAATGTGTATCATTGGTTTCCCAATAAGTAAGAGTGTGTGACTGTTTCTTTTCCGGATAATTTACCTAATCGATCATAGAATACTTGTTACTTCTGACCAAGATTATGCCTGGACTTTAAGAGACTGTGACCTCTGATGTTTTTCGGTCTTTCTCTCAGAGTAGTCGGTTAGGAAATACCGAACTCATCTAGTTTTAAAACAATATATTTTTTTACTATAAAAAGTTTTTGTTCAAAAAATTTTACAGAAATAAAATCATTTATCATTTACGTAACTTATGACACGTTTAGTCAAAGGACCATTTTTTGTAGGCAGAGTGTTTTTAGGTAATTTTACACATACGCATAAATTGGGGAGCGCCACCTGCTACGATCCTTATACTTCGTTATCCTTTTACTTCGTTTACGTTCATACATCTGGCCACACACGCACGCTGGTTGCGAGCACTACGCACCCGACCTTTCTGAAGAACATCACCAATAAGGTCACTACATTTCCCTCTAAGGCGTCCCGACCCGGCGTTTCCACTAACATCTGCCTTACCTACCTTTCGTTAGTCACCTTTCATTAAAAGAGGATGAATGAAAGGTCACGACCAAACTATCGAAGCATCCTCTTTTCCACATTTTCTCACTTCATCTTCTTTTAATGAATTCTGTTTGTACAATCCCTCTGACCATACCATCAAAGAATACAAGTTTGCACACCAACAAAATAAATGTACCCAACAGTAGTGTAATTCCGGACAAAATAACCAATTTTGGGGGTCGTAACTTTGACAACAAACTGTAGGCTACAGGACAACGGGCCTATTACTCGCGTAATTAATCTTATTCCTTTCTCCCTACCCCTGCCAGGAGATATTATGGCGGATTCTTTCCTCTCATGTTATATTGTACGAGGTCCATTTACTGACTGACAGTTTTGAGAGCTTATGTTTGTTTTGTAAGCAACTATCTTGAACCCAAACTTGATTTTCTGCCAAGTCTCTCTACGATTCGTTTCTGTGTGTCTGTAGGTACCTACTTGTACTTTGTTGTTTATATTTCTTTTATTAAACTTTAAACAGGCAGTAGTAGTGGTCTAGTGGTAACGGCTGTGACTTACGAGCTGTAGGTCGTAGGTTCGAACCGAGAAACCCTCTTTGTAAGAGCAGTGGGCCGTAATCCACCACGCGGGCCCAGTGCAGGTTGAAATGTCACATATCTTCGAAGTTTTGGTGCTAGGTCATAGGTCATCCCGGTTTCTTCACGATGTTTATCTTCACAATTTTCAGAGCAGTTGTAATGAAATAATCTACGTCTGAATCAAGTCTCTGTATGGGTTCGACTCATAAGTGGGACGTTACCACTGGGCAGTGGCGTGCATTGGTTTTCAGAACAGGTAGGCAGGCACAAGCTTAAGTAAAAAGTAATTGAAACGTGTGCGGTCGGGGGCCCCTGGCAGGAACAAAGACTAGGAAAGAAGACTAACACTTTATTATCGGTTCCAGCACCCTCGAAAACCATGAAAACGAAACCCATGATGAAAAATTCGAAATTTATTGCAGCTGCCATCTTGGATTTTCATTTTTACCTTACTATTGGCACGGCCAAATTACGATTTATATTTTAATATTAACATTCATACTCGGTTGGTTATGAGTAGGCTTGCCTACTTAAGGGTGATAAATTGCGAAAATCGAATGTCACAGTATTACCTACGCGTGAAACGTACCTACGTATTTTTAATTTCGTCGTATTAACTTGAACGAGTAAACACCAATGACAATGTGCGAATAGTACGGGAGCCGAGTAGGCCGTCTGGCGACTGCCTACTGCCGCGCGAGTTTGTATGAAGATTTTGTTTTTTGGTAGGTATAATTCAGTGAGTTTCTTAATTGTGGGGCATACACACTAAAATGTAATTGACAGGCTTCTGGTGGTTTATCGAGGTAGCACTGCTTATGCAATGCACGCCACTGCCACTGGGCCACCTCTGCTCTCAGCATTGCCATACAACGAGAAACTCGTCGCCTGTCTTTTGGGCACAATACAAGTTGACAGCGATATGGAGGAATTTTCCGATGACAATTTTAGTTTTTTGTTAGGTTAGGTTACGATATTTCGTTGTTTTATTTTTTATTAAAAACAATGATCGACAGATTGTTACCAAAATAATCTGTGGTGAATCGTTGACATTAGTAGATTTATATCAGAGGGGCAATTTTCGTAATTTTAAGAACGTTTACAGTCTGATCTCAGTCTCAATCTGTCAAAAATACCTCTGATTTCCCTACATTTTTGATAAGTTGTTGACATTGATTATCGCTGAGATGAGATTGTGACTAGATTTTGAACGTTTTTTAGGGTTCCGTAGCCAAATGGCAACGGAACCCTTATGGATTCGTCATGTCTGTCTGTCTGTCTGTCTGTCTGTCTGTCTGTCCGTCCGTATGTCACAGCCGCTTTTTTCCGAAACTATAAGAGCTATACTATTGAAACTTGGTAAGTAGATGTATTCTGTGAACCGCATTAAGATTTTCACACAAAAAAAGAAAAAAAACAATAAATTTTGGGGGTCCCCATACTTAGAACTGAAACTCAAATTTTTTTTTTCATCAAACCCATACGTGTGGGGTATCTATGGATAGGTCTTTAAAAATGATATTGAGGTTTCTAATATCATTTTTTTCTAAACTGAATAGTTTGCGCGAGAGACACTTCCAAAGTGGTAAAATGTGTGTCCCCCCCCTGTAACTTCTAAAATAAGAGAATGATAAAACTAAAAAAAATATATGATGTACATTACCATATAAACTTCCACCGAAAATTGGTTTGAACGAGATCTAGTGAGTAGTTTTTTTTTTAATACGTCATAAATCGTAACGTAACGGAACCCTTCATGGGCGAGTCCGACTCGCACTTGGCCGGTTTTTTTTAATTACGGGAATTGGCCTTCAGTTGGACATTATACAAATAAATATTACTGTCGTATATGCTCCGAAAGGGGACTGAAAAATCTGCAAATTGAGTTTTAATCGCATGTTTACAAGGTAGGATTTAATTCGACTTTATCTGTCCAATGTCTTGTCTTGTTAATTATTTCTTTGTTTCTTAGTTTTTATTACAATAAGAGGACTACAATATCTTTATATTAGGTCCGACGCTGCCATCTTATCTTGTTTTGTAATCAAAATACAACCAGCTCAGGTTACTGACTGCCTCGTTGGTCTCCTTTCGGCCCCCCAGGTCATATCCATGACGATTTTCCACACCGGAAAAAAAAGGTTACTGACCTTTGAAAATAAAAACCCTGTAAGTTGAAAGGTTCGAGAATTTCCATTCCAAGATAACAGCATTACAATATGTAAAGTATACCAATTATCAATTCAACTCATGATTTCTCTCCGTTCATAGGAATAAGGGGATATCGTAGACGTCGCCATTTTCTGCTCGAGAAGATAAATGATCTCGATGTGATCTCTGTGTGCGTGTGATAACACTAGTGTCATTGTGTAGAATGGTCCTTTCATAAGATTTTATTTTTACTAGCTTGTGCCGCGACTTCTCCCGTGCGTTTCTTATTCCCCCAGCCTGCATCGCATCGCCTGCCCGCGTTATTTCTTCGTTAAAGCGTTCTTTCTGATTTGTTTTGTTTTCGCTCGATTTCTCGGCCTAGCGTTCACCTACCGCCTGACGCAGGTCCTCTCTGGACACGGATGTTTCGGGAGGTTCCTGCATATCATCAGGCGGGAGGAGACGCCCGGGTGTCATCACTGTCAGGATCGCCCAGAGGACATGGTGGAGCATACGGTGGAGGTCTGCCCCGCTTGGGCAGAGCACCGCCGTGTCCTCGTAGAGGCAATTGGCAGCGGCAGCGACCTCTCGCGTCCGGCCCTGGTTCAAGCCATGGCCCGGGGCGAGAGGGAGTGAGAGGCAGTCACCTCCTTCTGCGAAGCAGTCATGCTAGCGAAGGAGGTCGCGGGGTGGATGAGGGAAAGGACCTCAAGCCTCAGCCGCCGCGGGAGACACTCCGGGCGTCGGGAGCCGCGTGACGACTCCCGGCCACCGTAGGAGCGGGCCTGCGGGCGGAGAGTAATGGGGGTAGCTCACCGCCCGATCAGGACACGCGCGCCTCAAAGAGATGTCAGGACGAGTGACGGGGCCCGACAGGGCCGAAGCCTGCCAGGGTAGCGGGATCGTCCGAAAGGGTTACCGCTGCCCTGGAACATAAGCGGGAGGGGTCATATGATGAAAAAAAAAGGGCTTAGCGTGATGTTAAATAACCTGTAGCTGTCCTCCAGAATTGGGCTATCAAATGGAAATAGAATTTTTCAAATCGGACTGGTAGGTCCAGAGATTAGCGCGTTCAAACAAACAAACTCTTCGGCTTTATTATACGGAAAACAACGTTTTAATTTTTTTGCGCGGAACCCTAAATATTTTTCTAAAATCTAAAATACATAAAAGTAGCCTGAGTCACTCCTTAAAACATCAACTATCTGCCAGTGAAAGTCCCGTCAAAATCGGTCCAGCGGTTTTGGAGATTAGCCTGTACAAACAGACAGACAACCAAAAAATTTAAGAATTTTTTTTTTTTACTAAATGCGAAAATCAGTTATTTTCGGTTCCCTATCCATTTGCATAAAATTTTAAGACCTAATATAACTTGGCATACTTTTGTTTGTCCTAATTATATTTTCGCATAAATTATTTACGCATAACAGCTTACGCATAATTTTTTTACGCATAATTTCTCTAACCATAATAATGATTAAGCATAACATTCTAAAGCATAACTTTATTAAGCATAACATTCTAAAGCATAACTTTATTAAGCATAACAATAATAATAAGGCGTAGTCGACGGAGCCCCGCTTCGCGGGGCCCCCCTATTTCTGTCTGCAGGGTTTAAAGGAACCTAACACGAAGGGGATGACGGGGGCTCGTTCGCTCGCTCCGCTCGCTCACTTGAGCCCCCGTCATCCCCTTCGAACCTAACCTGTCCGAGTCGGGGTGCCCCAATTCCCGAGCTCGCTTCGCTCGCTCTTGCATCCTAAGTTCTCATTGCCTTTTTACTAAATCGAGATGTGTTAGACCTTGGGGCACCCCGACTCTTGGAAAAAGTGATACAGAATCGAGTGAAAATATTTACGTAAAAATAACTCAAATTTGTTTCCGTTATTTCTATTAATTGTATGCCCAAATATTATTATGCTAATAATCATTAGGCCTAGTAACGTTATGCGAATCAAATTTATGCCAAAATAAATTAGTCTTTAAGATGATTATGCCAACATAAAATGTATGCCTAAAAAAATTATGCTGAAGTATTATTATGCCAAAACAAATTGTGCCAAAATCGTTATGCCGAAGTATATTAGGACAAAGAACATTATGCGAAAAGAAGGGATCCCGTTATTTTCACACTACAAACAGACACTTCAATTTTATTTAATTGTATAGATTAAATTAGTTACACTTCGCAAGCGTTAGCGTTGGCTTCGCGATAATTTTTCTTAGTGCGGGAGCCATTTAAACAATCATTTAGGTGTCGCCTAATTTCAGTAAAACGGACAACGTAGATTTTTTGTTAGACATACTTAAATTACAAACAGTTGAATAAGAATAAAAATGCCATACAAATGAATTAAGAGCCACTTTCATTCTCCAATTATAAACTCCTCGACACAATTCCATTGGATTTGCGTAAAAAAGAAACAAAACACAAACGTTGTTATCCGTTGTGCTTTGTTGTTATTGTGTTCGATTGTTTTGAATACGATTTCTTGTTTGTTAAAGTTGTTTTTGTGTGCAAAAGGAAGTGATATCTCAGATGTATGGCAGTCGGAAGTTAGGGGGATCAAATGTAGGGGATGATTATAATTGATTAGTTTTGTGAGGCTGTATATTACAAGACATTAAACATGACATGCCTTTTTTTTGTGTTGCATGTGAAGAACACAGAGGCTGTATATTACAAGACATTAAACATGACATGCCTTTTTTTTGTGTTGCATGTGAAGAACACACGTACATATAAGGGGCTCGTGGCTAAACAATAACAGCCGCATAGGTCGATCGATTAAGTTAAGCTACGCTTGCCGCGGTTGGTTTGTGGATGGGTGACCATCTTTACATACCGAGACCTCTCCGTGCCCGGAATGCACGTTAAACCGTTGGTCCCAGCTGTCATTTGTGGATCTTTAACAGTCGTTACGGGTAGTCAGAAGCCCGAAAGTCTGACAACCAGTCTTACCAATCAAGGGGTATCGTATTACCCAGTAACTGGGTTGTGGAGGTCAGATAGGCAGTCGCTCCATGTAAAATACTGGTATTCAGCTGAATCCAGTTAAACTGGAAGCCGACCCCAATATAGTTGGGAAAATGGCTAGGCAGCACTTCAATAAAGATTTCATGGATTTACCTTTTTTCGTCTCTCTTCCTTGGTTATTAATAACAGGACAGGCAGAAGCGTTTTCTTGTTTAACAACATCAATCAAAGCCATTTATTCAAACTAGTCTGAGATCCAGCACTTTGTGAACGTCAACATTACATGAGACAGGCCTCCAAAACGCCCGCTCTTCACCATTTCCTAGTCTTTTAGTTGACAAGAAGAAATGGCGCAACACTCCCCAGCAGCACAGCTGTCTGTTCAGTTAGAATATAATCTGCAAAGCTAGGTGATTATTAGAATTCTTCTTTAGACACCTTCTTTTTTTTAATATTTTCATTACAGACGCTTTTAACGTTCTGCGTCGTTCTCACATGCATAATTTTTAACCACATTATATTTTGTAACCAAATTATTTTGATTTAAAAGTGAATCCGTGGAGTTTCTTGCCCGTTCTTCTCCACGTACCTTCTACGATTTGGAATGAGCCACTAGGTTCATCTTTCTGACTGACTCCTTGACAATTTAAAATTGCATGTTTTGTCAAATTGGCTTGTTTGAAATAAATGCTTTGAGTTTGACTATTATGTTCATTAGATGTTTGCTTGGTATAAAAAAATCTGTCAAGTACCCTTGAAAAAAAAAAACAGGAAGTAATCTTTTTAAAGGAAAATAAGATATTTTCATTTGTTAGAAATTCCTATAGCATTCTCCAAACCAACCTAATTGCCATACACATACCAGGCATTCATTCCAAGTACCAGGGTCGCATGAAAAACAGAAGGTAATAAAGAAAAGTTGGCAACATTCCCCACAGTACTGGTTACGTCACCAATATGGGCTACAAGGTCGACGACCTTCAGTAGTTTTGGGCAATAAGGCACTTTGCTTAGCAATAAGGCCAGGAGACGCAGTTAGGGGTAAAAGGACCAATAAGTTATTGGTCAAACCGAAATGCTTTATTAGTAGTATGGTGTACTAATGCTTTTTATGGGTGGTGGTGAAGGTTCGGTTATTAGGGTTAGATATTTTTCTGTTTTACGCCTTTATACCTAAGTATTTACTACGTATATTTCACAGGAAATATTTAACTGATCCTCTAAAAACTGGGCACGTTTCCGGATGACAGCGATGCGGACGCCAACGACGAAACATTCGACGCAGTTAGCTAAAAACTTATTAAAGTTACAATGTTAGACACTTTTTAAAATTAATGAACCTGTAAAAACTTTTTTCGCTTCTAATGATGCAGACTATTTTTAAAAACAGAGCCTCTTTTTAAATTTCTGGCCTTTTATCACAGTTTGTCGAAGGAACTAAGTTATTGCCACCAAATGGTTTGGTTAAGTTAGAAATGTGACCAAACACGGCTGCACGGTCGCAGTTACTTGGCCATTTATTATTTTTAGGACTTGGGGTCCTAGGTAACAGGAATTATTTAAGGTTCACAAAAATAATAATACTTAGAATAAAAATTGGGAAAAGGGCAATGGTGACCGCCATTGCCTTTATCCCAATTTTTTCGTGGTCGGCGCAACATGTCTTCTTCTTCCACACTTCTCTATAAGTCGTCATCTCGGTAGTCACCCCTCTAACCATATCATCATTCACGCAGTCCATCTATCGTTTCTTTGGTCTTCCCCTACTCTTATAGCCATCGACATTCATACTCAAAACTCTCCTCACGACATTGTCCTCATTCCTCCGTATCACATGCCCATACGGTTTCCACACAACTTTTCAGTTACCGGTGCCACTTTCAGACTTCCTCTTATGTACTCATTTCTTATTCTATCCATTCGTGTAACACCACACATCGCTCTTAGCATTTTCATCTCAGCTGCATGCAATTGCCTTTCATTCATCTCTTTTGTGGCCCTACATTCTGGGTGGGTGTTCAAAAATATTTTTAGGAGCGCAAAATGGGAATTAATATAGATCCGATTAAATACATGCAATACTTAAAGACTTCTCTCTGCACCCTATCCTTCAAGATGTAAAGGCGTGATGTGACGTCATTCAGTTAGAACGAAAGCTGATTAAATATTACTGACGATAGGCCAACCAACAAAATAGAAAACAAACAATAATGGAGTGACACTAGTAATTTACTAGTACCAACAGGTTAAATTATTCAAAGAAATAGACTGCCGCAATTGATCGACAGACATGGCGTGTGTTCAATTTGTTTACGATACAGAACGCTTCTTTGATTTATGTGCCCCTGGTACTATGAACACCGTTTAGTGTTAATTTTATATCTGTTTCATTAGTGATTTATTTCAATGTAGGAAGTATCCATCTATCCATACATCCATCCATCCATACAAACTTTCACGTTTATAATATTAGTAGGAAGGAGGATAGTAGGATTTATGTACCCTACAGATTTAAAGCATTTGAAATATGACGAGCCAGTTTTCATTCACATTAAATCTTCCTCAATAACAGCAAGTCGAGCCCCATTCACTTCAGTAAGTGGTCAGTGATAATTAACTGAATGTCGCGGTGACAGCCACTTGGCACTGTTCGGGCTTCGGTTGTTCGCTGTCGACTGACGACACGCATTCATTTGTTATTATTTGTGTGGAGTTATTAATTATTTCGTGTTTGGTGAAGATTTATGAGGGCAGTTTGAATAATTGAAGATATTAATTTCTCTGTGTTTTTTGTTAACCAAACAGTTAAAAAAACATGTTATTATTACAAGATGCTTCTGGGTCACCATTATGATTACATTTTGCCATGCAATCTCAATGTGTAACATATCATAATCAGCCTATAATGTTCCCACTGCTCGGCCACAGGCCTCCTCTCGGTGTGAGGGAGTGGGCCGTAATCCACCACGCGGGCCCAGTGATGGTTGGTGTGCCTACTACACAACTAACTATTTACACTAGGTACTAATTAAAACGACTAACTAAACAAATAAATAAAAAACAAAAGGACACCGTACGCATCGCTGTTATCCGGAAACGTGCCCAGAAGACTGGCAGCATTGCCACGTTGAATGGTAATGCAATTTTTTTAGCCAAAGAACGAACCAGCCTGGTATTAAAGGTAGTTGCCCATAATTTGCTTGTAAAAACCAAGCGTAGTATAATCAGCCTATAATGTTGCCACTGATACCAGAAGGCCAAAAATTCTCATAATTAAAAACGTTCTAAATCTAGTCGCAATCTCATCTCAGCGACAATCGATGTCAAAAACTTGTTAAAAAATTAGGGAAATTATAGGTATTTTTGACAGATTGAGACTGAGAGCAGAGTGTGAACGTTCTTAACATTACGAGAATTGCTCTTCAGTTAGTTGGTACAATCAGCGCAAGCTGAATTTCGACCGGCATCCCATAATTTGCCTTAATGTGTCCAGAGCTCCAAGCTTTTGAAAATATTTTTTAAACGAGAAATCATATAAAGTAATTGCCACTTCGAAAATGAAAGAAGAAAGAAAGAAAGAAAATGCATTTATTTGCGACAAACATGACGCATAAAAAAGAACATAAACACACAAAAAACGAAATAACAAGTTGGGGGTAAACATACGTCACATTCACGCAAAACGGCCATCGCTCAGGGTAATGCTAAGACCCTATACGAGACAGAGCCCCAGTGCTGCGGCAGCCGGCGTTGACGTTAACCAGTGAATGAGTAGAGTGATGAAAATGATTATCAATATATTTCATACCATGCAACACAATATATTACTGTAGGTACCTATGTAAGTACAGTCACGTTGAAATCAATTATACCTACATCTACATATATGAAAAGTGAGTCCAGTGGTGCGTTGAGTTCAGAGCTGTACGTGCGATGACAAAAGAGTTCTCGAATCGTATGTTTTAATTAAATTGGTGACAATGGTTTTTGGCATGTTTTACTTAGAATTGATGAGTTTAATATTTTACTAATGTTTATAAATTCGGCAAAAAGGTTCGTAAAAAACATAAATTTTCTTTTTATCGAATTTATTAAAAGTCTGTTTATAAGCCCAACTTCTGTAAAAGGACTTCGACCCCCCCTCCTCCTCGGAGGAGGAAGCCTTGACCTTTTCTACAGTCTCATAAGACTTTTTGTAAATAACATTTTTTACATGGAGGCTTGTGGCCAAGTAATAACAGCCGCACGGGTCGATCGATTAGGTTAAGCTGTGCTTGCCGCTGTTGGTCCATGAATGGGTGATCATCTTTACATGCCAAGACCGCTCCGGCTGTCTTTGACAGTCGTTACGGGTCGTCAGAAGCCCTAAAATCTGACAACCAGTCTTACCAAGGGGTATCGTATTACCCAGTAATTGGGTTGTGGAGGTCAGATAGGCAGTCGCTCAATGTAAAATACTGGTATTCAGGTGCATCCGGTTAGACTGGAAGCTGACCCCGACATACATAGTTGGGAAAAGGCAGGCAGATGATGATGACATGGCCCTATAAGAGATAGTCCAGAGGCGTCAGGTCTGGAATATGAGTATTCAAAATTGCAGCTCCGCACCGCAAATAAAGTTAAACGTTCTACTTTAAAACTTTTCGTCAGAACGCCTCGTCTAAGAAGGAAATCTGCAGAAAATTATTATTACCAAGTTAACGATTTTCTTATCTAGGTCTTCAACAGCTACGGTACAGGTAGGTACTTATAGATAAATTAGCAAGCTTGTACTTCATAGACATTATGTCTTTGGATGTTAGAGTTAGAAGAAAACTATAACGTATCTTTAACTTATTGAAAGTGAACAGTTCTAGTCTAGGGAATGTTGATTAAAGCTCTTGTGTACTAAATTTTAGATTTCATGGATACCGTGTACGACAGACGAGTGTAGAGAAATTTTATCTTTAACATTGACTGTATCGACTAGTGAAGTAAAATAGCAAGTGTTTATTTTTTGAATTTTTAGTTGGTTCGATTCCCGGTTTAGGTAAGCCTATCGGGAAACCTGTGAATGCAGTTTTGTTTCTTTTAAAAATAAAGGAATGTTTCCTTTAAGTAAAATAATCTATTAAGGATTTAAAGTGGTTTCCCTTCAGGGCCCATTGTTTTTTTTCCGCCCCGTGTCCTACTAATATTATAAACGTCAAAGTATGTATGGATGGATGGATGGATGGATGTTTGGTACACAGATGGTTTATAACCAGGATTAACACATAGGATACTTTTATCCCGAAATTCCCACGGGATCGAAACTAATGCGGGTGAAACTGTGGTCGCAGCTAGTAGTCTATAATGGTATTGATATTGTTCGTCGAATCGTTGAGCTCCTAAGTTCTGAGTTGAGCTGCACGATTACTGACAAATGCGTGCACGGACTGGACAGGTCCACTCAATCAGTGAGGTTCTTTCCTCAAAAGACCATTTCAGACACCAATTTCATGATCTTCATATGATCTGACCAAAATTATGTCTGGACATTAAAAGAGACTGTGACCTCTGAGTTTGTTTCGGCGTTTCTTCTCAGAGTAGTCAGATAGGAAACGCCCACGTAATCTAGTTTTTAACCGACGAAATTTTTTTTATGTATGACCACGCATAACTTTTTACAGAGTAGTCCGATTTTGGTAATTCTTTTTTTATTGGAAAGGGTGTACCCCAAAGTTAGTCCAATATAAATTTGGAAAAAAATATCCAACCCTAAGGGTGGGAAAATAGGGGTGATTTATTGTTCACTCACAGATTTGAATGCTGAGCTGTGTATTATTACTGTACTCGGTGCCACATATGCCTGCCCTTTGGCAAACAATTAGTAGATAATAGCCACAAAAAAACTTTTTAACAAAAAAATTAAACCGCCGAAAATACTGAAAAGTAAAAAATAATAAACCTTTTTTATTTAACCTTAATAACTAAGTTCTTAAACTAATTAAACTAATAAAACTTAAAAAACGGCCCTTATGCCTGGAGGCTTTTATTTAGGTAGTGAGTTTTTATTTTTATTTTAATTAATTATTTTTTAGCTTGAGTACGTATAGTTTTTATTATATTTGTTGGTATATTGGCGTGGCTAGCTGACATAATATGGCAAATAATTTAAGCTTCTTGTAATGTTCATTACTGAACATAGGTTCCTAGTATTGTATACATGCAACTAACTATATTCTAACTGAACAGACAGCTGTGCTGCTGGGGAGTTTGTTCCGCCACTTCTTCTTCCCAGCGATAGCACTAGGAAGTGGCGAAGGGCGGGCGTTTTTGGGGGACTGTCTTTTGTAATTTTGACGTTCGAAAAGTGCTGATTCTCAGCCTAATTTGAATAAATGACTTTTGATTTTGATTTTGATTTTTAATGTAAGTATACCTAAGTAATTTTGAGTCGGCGCCAAACAATCAATAAACAAAGATCACTAAATTGCCTTAAATTTAAACGGCGCCGACTCAAAATTATTTAAGGTTAAATAAAAAAAGGTATATTATTTTTGCTTTTCAGTTTTTTAAAAATATGATTGACGTGTAAGTGTTTGTGCAAACCTCTTCGTACAGGAATAAAATCACTTACCAAATTATTATCATAATGATGGTAATTTATGAGATGACACGTCCGAGATAAGTGTCAAATACATCCTCACTAACACAGGATGAAATGATTGCCTTTATCCCGTGAAGGCGTAACTTCATCCTTACCTGAATGACAGGATCTACCTACTCACCTAATCTTGACATGAACCAATGAAGATAAGTCGTTCTATTTCATTCCTTTGATCATAACAATAAATGCATAATAAAACCATAACGTGTTAGGGTTAAAGGGGACACCAAAGGAAAGGCCGTTTTAAGAATTTTGATAATACGTTTATCATCCTTTTATACAACGTACAACTATAACGGTGACATTAATTTAACACACGGGTAGAGCCAGTAATCGTAAAAATACGACAACATCTGCTGCCTGTGCCGCTCGACGACGTAGGGCTCTCTCTCTTTCCTTCAATTCGCCTACTCTTTGCATGTTATTCGTTTTAATTTCATTGATGCGATGTTATGATCCGTGACCCCGGCAAATGACCCCTGCGCTACAATTCTTTAATTACAGATTGCTCCAAGGTGCTATTTTAGAATATTGTGAATAAATGACCTTTCTGAAGAACATCACCAGTAAGGTCACTGTTATGACCTTCTGGGGCGTAGCCGTAGATTTCCACTTCCATATTCTGTATTGTTAATTCATTTTGTTAGTCGCCTTTCAGTCAGCCTCATCATCATTTTTCATTCCGGAAAAACAAAAATTCTGGTTCGTAAGTAAAGCCGCGGTTCACGGCTATGCAGTAGTTAATGAAACTCGCCACGCGCTAAGATCATTTGTAAGACTTTGGGTGCCTTCAAAAATAAAAGGTCAGAGATGAAAGGGTCGTAATTAATTCTACATTATTGTGTTTTTTTCAGTCACGGTTTCTTATCTTTTGTTTTTCTTAATGTTTTTGATATGTGGTGATAAAAATCCTTCAAGAAAATAAATATTCAGGACATTCGCGTTTAGTACGTTTGTCCAAATAAGTTTGCGCAAGAGTAAAACTACAGTCCGTTCACAGTTATTTTATATTTGATAGCAGCAACCGACTAGCAACCTTATCGCAACGAAAATAAAGATCATTGTGATTTTGTAACACCTAATTAAGGTTCTATTAGAGAGCAGTGGTGACTCAGTGGTATCGGCCCCGACTCGTGAGTTCGAAC
Organism: Apamea anceps; assembly: GCA_951799955.1. Classification (NCBI taxonomy): domain Eukaryota; kingdom Metazoa; phylum Arthropoda; class Insecta; order Lepidoptera; family Noctuidae; genus Apamea; species Apamea anceps. The sequence continues at coordinate 728,646 of OX637524.1, read as the reverse complement.
CCAGACTTTGTGTATTTAATTTCATCACTACTGCTCTCAAAACGGTGAAGGAAAATATCGTGAGGAAACCGGCATGTCCTAGAATAAAAAAATCGAAGACATGTGACATCCACTAACCCGCACTGGGCCCGCGTGGGGATAATGACCCACTCCATCTCACCGAGAGGAGGCCTGTGTCCCAGCAGTGGGAACGTTATAGACTGATTATGCTCAAATAACTAATAACAATTCTGTATTGTTCTCTTCAACAAAAACCTTTGGACAGCTGTACAAAGAAAACCTCTTAACACATATATCGCTAAGTAGGTAAAAAGTATAAAGACCGAGACACACTATCGCACTAATCGTTGGGTGTACGTGAGACACCAGTGTTCACAGTAGAAAACTAGTGCATGATGGATTGAGAAGTGTACTGCGTCTTACTTACGAGTTTATTAGTTGCTGTAGAGTTTAGCGATTAGAAAAACATGTCAGGCATATCATGCATGTTCATGTGCATGTTGAAGAGCCTCCTCGTGGCGCACCCTGGGCAACGTCGGCTCCAAGTGCCCACCAAGTTTTGGTGGACACTTGGGGCTGGCGGCTAATCTTCAACAAACGGGGAAGGGTCATGGTTCCAATCACCGATCATCCTTGATGGTCGTTGAAGGGAACCGGGCTACATACGTCTACTCCCCCTCTGCTTACAGAGGAAGGTGAGTGGGCGTAGACTGGGGGGGGGGCGGTTCGCGCCGCTGCACCCACTAGAGTGTGGGTGGTGGAGGAGTCCATGTCCGCGCTGCGTCTGTCCGGCATCCGGCGGCAGCGTGGGGACGTCGGGGCGGTGGTTGGTTTTGCCAGCCGCCGGCCACCCCGTAATCCTGGGTTCAGGACCGGGGGCCCGAGCCACTGAGGCCCGGGCCGCGAGGAAGACAACCTCTTTAAAAAATCACCCCAATCCCAAGGTCTAGCGTGCCGATGGGATGAATGGCCGGAGGGGATCCGGTCACTAGCGCGTCCAAGGGACCTCACCCTTAAAAGGAAATCATGGAATCACAAGCTAAAGGAAACATTCCCCAGGCGGGTACCCTCCTACTCAAGGAGGGTCAATCCCGCCCTTCTACGGAAGGCAGCCCCACTGTATCTGGGGGGGGCACCGATAGCTTCGTAGGCCGGCAGACCACCGCCGGCTTTCGTCAACCAAGTCTTGCGTCGCAAGAAAAGGAGCTCCGGGTTAGCCCGGAGCGACTGTGCGACGCAGACGCACCGCCTGCCGTCATGGACGGCAACAAGAGCCGAGGAGGCTCAAGAAGGAGTGATGCGGGGTCGGAGTCCGACGTCGTATCTGGAGGAGCGAGCTCGGGAGGCTCAGGGAGCCCTTGCCGAGACGAGGAGATGGCCGCTGCAACAAAAAGAAAGGCACGAAGCAAGCGGCCAAGGTCATTGGACGGCCAGGGGTCGTCCTCTGACGGGGAGCTGGCCTCAGCTCGAAAAATCCCCACCAGTAGGCGGGGAGGAGCCCGAGAGCGAGGCAAAGGGAGGGGGCTCACAGACCGTGAGGCGGCGGAGCGAACGATCGCAAAGGAGGGGGGGACCGATCACGCGGTCGCTTCGGAGCCCTCCAGCGACGAGGCGAGTGAGGCCGGCGGTCCTGAGGCGGACCGCAAGAAGAGGTTTGCGGCGGTCGTGGAGGCCGCGATCCGGGACGTGTCCCTGAAGAAGTTACAAACTTCGAAAAACAGGGCCATAGTCTCGGCAAAGGCCTCCATCATGGCGGCAGCGGAGGAGGCCAACCGCACCGGTCCTTCGGCTGGCGAAGTGGCCGAATTGCGGGCGCAGGTCGCCCGCCTGACGGCTGCTACGGAGCGTCTCCAAGAGGAGAACCGGAGGCTCCGAGCAGACCTGGCCATCCTGAAGGTCCCCGACAAAGGGCGGGCGACACCAGAGGCCAGCCAGCCAGCCAGCCAGCCAGCAAGCGAGCCCGTGCCGGTGGAGAGCCAGGTTCTGAACCAGGTTCGGCAGGAACTGGCGGCCTTCCAGGCGCGGTTCACCGCCCTGGAGAGTATGGTCCTGCGCCCGCCCTTAGCTGGTAGGACGGCCCCAGGGCCGAAGGCGGCCTCGTACGCGGCCGCTGCCGCCCCTAAACCCGGGCCGTCCGGCCGGGCCCAGGTGCCGGCCAAACAGGCGTCGGCTGGAGGAGCCGCGGCGCCGGCGAAACCGGCGTCGGCTGGCGGAGCCGCCGCGCCGGCAAAACCGGTGCCTGCCGGCAAACCGGCGAAAAAGAGGAAGGGCAGAGCGGCTGGGGAGGCGAAGGCCCCAGAACCTACGCCTCCCCCAGAGAAATCTCCCACGACCAATGCCGAGTGGCAGGTGGTCGGGGAGAAGAAGAAGGCGGCCAAGGCGGCCAGGAAAAAGGCACAGAGGAGGCGCCGCAAGGAGCGAGCCGTTGCGGCTAGGCTTCGCTCTCCTAAGACCGCGGCTGTAGTCATTACACTACAGCCAGACGCGGTTAAAAGGGGGGTGACCTACCGTGACGTGCTCACCAAGGCGAGAGCGACGGTGGATCTCCAAGAGCTGGGGATCACCGGGGGCCTCCGGCATAGGGTGACCGCCACTGGTGCCCGCATGCTGGAGATCCCCGGTGCTACGAGTGGCCCCACCGCTGACGCCCTAGCTGAGAAGCTAAGGGCGTCCCTCAACGCGGACGAGGCTCGAGTCTCCAGGCCCGTCAAGTGCGCAGACATGCGCATTGTGGGCCTGGATGACTCCATAACGGAGAAGGAGGTGGTAGCCGCCGTCGTCAGGACGGGCGAGTGTCTGGCCGACCAGGTGAAGGCGGGCACCATACGTCCTGACTTCACGGGCATGCGAACCATAACGGTAAGCTGCCCAGTGACGGCGGCTAGAAAGATAGTGGAGGGCGGAAGGCTCTTGGTGGGCTGGGTGTCCGCGCAGGTCAAACTGCTGGAGCCCAGACCTCTGAGGTGCTATCGATGCCACGTGGGTCACCACGTGAGCGTCCAGTGCACCTCGGAGGACCGCAGCACTCTTTGCTTCCGCTGCGGCAAGCCCGGACATAAGGCCGGCTCGTGCAACGCCGCGCCGCACTGCGCTGCATGTGCGGCTGCTGGCAAGCCGGCCGATCACCGGGCGGGCAGCAAGTCCTGCGCCCCACCCACCGAAGCCAGGAGGAGAGGCAGGCCCTCCGCCGCCGTCGCCACCACCACCACCGTCGCCGCCTCTGCCACCGCCGCCGCCGCCGCCGCCACCACTGCCGCCGCCGCCGCCGCCGCCGCTGCCGAGGGTCCCTCACAAGGGGCCCGGGAGGGGGCTGAAATGGAGGAGTAATGGCTCCGCCTTTACGCCTCCTCCAGGCGAACATCAACCACTGCGCCTGCGCTCAGGACCTGTTGCTCCAGAGCATGGCGCAGTGGTCGATTAATATCGCCGTGGTCGCTGAGCCGTACTTTGTCCCGCCCAGGGATAACTGGGTGGAGGACCTTAACGGCTCAGTGGCCATAATTTCGTCGGCTGCCGCCGGTACCCCGTCCCTCGAAGGTGTCACGAAGGGACAGGGGTGCGTAGCAGCACGGTTCGGAGAGATTGTGGTAGCGGGCGTCTACTTCTCTCCGAGCCGAACTCTCGCTGAGTTCCAGAACTCTTTAACAGAGTTGAGTGTCGTCGTCGCCAGAAGCCATCCTTCCTCCGTGCTAGTGCTCGGGGACTTCAACGCCAAGAATGTGGCCTGGGGTTCCCGTTGCACGGATGTGCGGGGCAGGATGGTGGAGGACTGGGCTCTGGAAACAGGCCTGGTCGCCGTGAATCGGGGTTCTGTCCCTACGTGTGTGCGGATGCGGGGCGAGTCGGTAGTGGACATCACGTTCGCCAGCCCCGCTCTGTCACAGCGTGTCATTGACTGGCGCGTCATGGAGGAGGTGGAGACCTACTCCGACCATCGGTATATCCGATTTGATGTCTCCACCCAGACCTCTAGCGCGCTGGTCCGACAGGCCCCGAGTGGTCCGCGTTGGGCGCTGAAGCAGCTGGACCGGGAGCTCCTCCTGGAAGCCTCGATCGTGCAGGCCTGGGTGTCTTCACCGGACAGGCCTGCTGATATCGACGATGAGGCGGAGTGGTTCCGGGAGGCCATGTCCGAGATATGTGACGTGGCAATGCCCCGAGTCCGGCCAGGATGCGCCCGACGCCGGGTGTACTGGTGGTCGCAGGAGGTGGAGGCGTTGCGCAAGGCGTGCGTTGACGCGCGACACCGGTACACCAGGCACCGCAGGCTCCGCATCCGCCCTCCGGATGCGGAAGCCACAGAGGCGGAGCTGTACGAGGGGTACAGAGCGGCGAAGACCGCCCTCCGAGAGGCTGTCCAGCGGGCCAAGGATGCGGCCCGCGAGGAGATGCTGGAGACTCTGAACAGAGATCCATGGGGGCGCCCTTACAAAATGGTGCGGAATAAACTCCGCACCTGGGCCCCCCCGCTGACTCAGAGTCTCCGACCACAGCTGGTGGAGGAGGTGGTGAGCGCTCTGTTCCCTTCGCGGGGGGAGCATACTCCCCCGCCTATGGCTCCGCCACAGGCGGTGCCCGAAGCGGACCACGCGGACGACGACGACGACACCCCTGAAGTGACCGGGGTAGATCTGAGAGCGGCGGTAGGCAGGCTGAAGGCCAAGAACACCGCCCCAGGACCCGACGGCTTGCCGGGTAAAGCCTGGGTCCTGGCCTCGACGGCTCTCGGGCCTCGACTGGAGGCGCTCTTAAGCGCATGCATGGAGAGAGGCCAGTTTCCGCTCCGTTGGAAGACGGGGAAGCTGGTCCTCATTCAGAAGCCAGGGCGCCCTGCGGACTCTCCGTCCGCATACCGGCCCATAGTGCTGCTCGACGAGGTCGGCAAGCTCTTCGAGAGAGTAATTGCGGGCCGCCTCGTCGGGCACCTGGTGGGGACTGGGCCGGATCTTGCGGATTGCCAGTTTGGCTTCCGCAAGGGGCGCTCGACGGTGGACGCCATCATGCGCGTGAGAGCCCTCACGACGGGGGACGCGGTGTCCCGGGGTGGGGTGGTCGTGGCGGTGTCACTCGACATCGCCAACGCGTTCAACACCCTGCCCTGGAGCTGCATTGGGGAGGCACTCCGGTATCACCGGGTGCCGACCTACCTCCGTCGAGTAGTCGGGGCGTATCTGACGGATAGAGCCGTCATCTACCCCGGTCGCGACGGGAACTGGAACCGGCGAGAGATGTCGTGCGGTGTCCCACAGGGATCGGTTCTGGGGCCGCTCCTGTGGGACATCGGTTACGACTGGGTGCTGCGGGCCGACCTCCCTGAAGGCGTCAGCGTAGTTTGCTACGCTGACGACACGCTGGTCCTGGCGCAGGGGAGGTCGCATCAGGCGGCGGCCGACGCGATGACACGCGGGGTTGCGATAGTCGTGGAAAGGATCCGGCGGTTGGGTCTCGAGGTGGCATTGCACAAGTCCGAGGCCATGTCCTTTCATGGGCCTCGGTACGGGCCACCTCCAGGATCCCAACTAGTGGTAGGAGGGGTTCACATCGACGTCGAGACCACGATGAGGTACCTGGGTCTCGTCCTCGACAGCCGATGGAACTTCGTCGAGCACTTCCGACGTTTGGCCCCCAAACTGGAACGGGCCGGGGCCGCCCTAAAGCGGCTCTTGCCCAACCTGAGGGGGCCAAACGCCTCCTGCCGGAGGCTTTACGCGGGGGTCGTGCGGTCCATGGCCCTATATGGGGCCCCGGTATGGGCGCGTTCACTGCGGCTACGAGCCGCACACTACCTGAACGCGCCCCAAAAGGTGGTAGCCATCAGGCTAATCCGGGGCTACCGCACGATCTCGGGCGAGGCAGCAAGCCTCCTTGCCGGACTGCCGCCATGGGATCTGGAGGCGATAGTGCTCGCGCGCCTGTATGATTGGCGCGCGGAGGCACTACGCCGGGGGGAAACTCCGCATCCGCGGCAAACCGCGGCGGAGCGGACGAACCTCCGGCGCGATCTCATGGCGGCATGGAAGGAGCGACTATCGCAACCCAGCGCAGGGCACGCCACGATAGCGGCGGTAAGACCCCTCTTTGAGGAGTGGCTAGAGAGACGTCACGGCGTTCTCACCTACCGCCTGACGCAGGTCCTCTCCGGACACGGATGTTTCGGGAGGTTCCTGCACATAATCAGGCGGGAGGAGACGCCCGGGTGTCACCACTGTCAGGATCGCCCAGAGGACACGGTGGAGCACACGGTGGAGGTCTGCCCTGCTTGGGCAGAGCACCGCCGTGTCCTCGTAGAGGCGATCGGCAGCGGCGGCGACCTCTCGCGTCCGGCCCTGGTTCAAGCCATGGTCCGGGGCGAGAGGGAGTGGGAGGCAGTCACCTCCTTCTGCGAAGCAGTCATGCTAGCGAAGGAGGTGGCGGGGTGGGCGAGAGAACGCGCCTTGCGCACCTCACGCCTCAGCCGCCGCGGGAGACGCTCCGGGCGTCGGGAGCCGCGTGACGACTCCCGGCCACCGTAGGCGCGGGCCTGCGGGCGGTGAGTAATGGGTAACTCACCGTCCGATCAGGACCAGGCCCGTGCCGGACGGCGTGTTGTGTTCCACGCGCGCCTCAAAGAGATGTCAGCATGAGTGACGGGGCCCCATAGGGCCGAAGCCTGCCAGGGTAGCGGGATTGTCCGAAAGGGTTACCGCTGCCCTGGAACATAAAGGGCTAAGGAAGGAACACGGGTGGGTTTTAGTCAGTAAGAGTCTGACACTCCCTCCTGCTCCACCCAGAGCGGGAGGAGTCATTTGATGATTTCCCATCCTCAAAAAAAAAAAAAAAAAAAAAAAAAAAAAAAGGCATATCATTTGGACCGAGAATTCTTACTTTATGGACACTAATATTATTAAAGCGAAAATAACTTTCTGATATCTTTACACGCCTTAAGCTCCAATTTGACACATGTAGTTATCCTCTACGCGAGTGAAGCCGCGGGAAAAAGTTAGTATTGTAGGTATGTTATTCCTGGAGTAAATTAAAGTACAAGTACTCAATATGTAACTAAAAGAAATGCCGTGCTCTGATAAAAAGACAATGTGTCAAAAGCGAATTGTAGTGTACAGTCACCAAAGGAGATAAGTAACCAGAGTCGTCGGATATACTTGAAGTTTAGTAAGAAACCGATGGATGTTTTCGAATAAAATTTAATTTCATTTATAGAAAACATACAGTTCATTTTGGTATCAAATTAAATTTCATTCGAAAACATCCATCGGTTTCTTACTAAACTTTACCTAACCATATCCGACGACCCTGGTTACTTATCTCCTTTGGTGACTGTACCTATTTAGTAGTTAAGTAAACACTATCTTATGCACATCAGTAGTGAGGTAACTGTCACTAATGTCAACTGTCAGTCATCCCGAATGGCGTCAAACAACTGAAAGTGAGGTGGTGCCTTCAGTAGAGGCTTAAATACGGGATTAACAGGATTCTACACTAATTTTATATCTCTTATGCCACTTAAGAGTCCCCTCATCCAAAAGTTTTCGAGGAACTGCGTTTTCTCCTAAACATTCAGCTGTATCTACGACATTTTTACGTGTCTCCAACAGACTGTTAAAAAATCTTGGAAACTTCAACAATCATAAATCGACACTTTTCTAAGTCCACTTTTTCTCAATTCACAAACAAAATACATTAGTCAGCCTTTACCAACAAAAAGTTACAACAAATTCTTTCTAAGCCCCAAAAAGAGGCTGTAAGTAGCACAAACAGAAGTAAACATTGTTCAGTGGTGGGCCACGCCACCACGGGCCACGATGGGCCACTCGTTACGTTTGATAAAACCATTAAAAGTTTATAATGAGGGTACCGGAGCCGCGGTAACTGATACTGTGGGTACAGGGGCGGCACGTGCTGGCAACGTGGCCGGGGATACAGTTGTATGGCTTTATTTATGTAAGGAGGTTTTACGTGTGATTCTTGGCTGCTGTTTGAGCTAGTTTGATTTTTATATTTGCAACACAGCGGTTTAATTGCGCAAACCATTTATAATCGCAATGCCTGTCAATTTGACAGTTGAACAACATTCATTGCGTTATTTACGTTGATGTGCAGACGCATTTTTGAAACATATGAAGCAATGGATTAGCAGTTTAAACACAATCCAGTGGTACGCAATTAGGTGTTGTTGTGATTGTAAAATTTCTTTTTTGGTGCAACAAGCTGATTGCATTTAAAATTACAAACTTCTGAATAAGTTATTTTTAAACCTGCTAATGTAAAAATTCTGTTCGATTTTTTTATCAATCCGTCGAATATATCGTGGTGATATACGCTCTTTATGTTTTTAGTAAAAAATCAGTTTCAAATTACTTAAAACTTACTCAAGGTTAAAAAAAAAATAACTTTACAGAATATTTTTTGGATTTTCTTTAGAAACAAAACAGGAAATGTACAGACGCCAGGACATCAAGCTACTACAATCTGTCTATCGCTAAAGCATTAGGTACAAGGTTGATTGGGAATATTTGACAATTTCAGGCGGCTGATGTGCTGGCGTCTGTACAAGAAGTTAATTTCACCACCACACGTGTGATATTCTATTTGTTTTAAAAGTTTCGTATGTTGGCAACCCTGTTCTAGCGTGAATGTTCAAGTGTACTTTCTTCTTTTGCTGTCGCGTTTATTAAATTAAACAGAATTAGAGTTGCCAGCTGTTCCAGGACGACTGGACTTTTGTTTGTTAAAGGGTTTTTCTACAACTTGTTATTATTTCACGTCATTATAGTGGAAATGTTCTCTTAGTTTTGTGGTGGATGAAAATAAAAGTAGCATTTTTTTCTGCCGTTGGTCTAGGATTTGTTTATTTCTTTTAGGGCTGATTTTTCCAACGCTAGATAACTTTATCGGAGGAATATTTTTGACAGTTCTTCCATACAAAAACTGTCAGACGTCAATTTTATTCCACGAATAAAAATTATTCGTCGATTGAAAAATCAGTCCTTAGTTGTGCTACATCTAACATATCTCTTAGATTAATTTCTTGCTCACCTTGGTAATTTATTTCACGAGCTTTTTATTCTTTAACAAGCCATGTGTCCGATAGGATTTCCTAACCGTAAAAATCAGAAACTTCCTACAAAGGACATTGTCCGAAATCGCCCTGTGTACAAGAAATATTGGGCATACACGATAATTAATTGTCTATTTTATTATATTAGTTGCAAATACTTTTGTAACACGGACTAGCTCTATGCCAAAATGAACATTTTAAAGTATTTTACGCGACTAATAACATTAACCGGCGCCATCTTCGCCAAACGTCGTGTCGTATCGAAAAAAATTAGGAATCCTCTCGATCCCCCCAATCCCAATTGATTACAATCGATCGATCGAATTTTTAATGAATTGTTGCATGTTTTTGAATCTGAATCACTAGAACATTCACTCAAAAGCGCTCAGCCATGTATCAATGCACACTAACGCCATCTATCTACCGCGCTACATCAGCACTAGGTATCATTTTAGAAGACAGGATTATTTTTACATTAATACACAATAATGCATGATTGTAAAAACCCACTTCAGACCAAATGCAAAAGTTTCAGAATATCAATGAAAACAAAAAAAAAGGTGTAAAAAAAAAATTAAGTCCATGTTTTTCTTTATTTACTATTTACGTTGAAAAATATTTAATATAATGATATGTTAAAAAGTGGTAGCATAATATATTCATAGATATTTTTATTTGATTTTTTTAAGTTTTGGGATAAGGTGGATTTTTACAGTCATCATGTACAAGGTGTGTTTTTACAATCAAAGTCCAATTTGTACCAATGTTAAACAATATTTATTTTCATAAAAAACTAACAGAATTAATCTAATTCTTCATCTTCGACATTTTCAGCTGTTGGCCATTGCAATATTTCGTCCCAGAACTTAATTTTTTCGTCTTCAGGTACAAACTGAACACAATGTGTTCAGTTACTGTGGGATGCTTACATGACTGAGGTGTGTTTTTACACTCAAACAGTTTGTCTTGCCATAGAGAATACAAATCCGCAATAAACGGTATTTCGGAAAAAGTGGTCTGGGGTGGGTTTTTACAATCATGCATTCGACATAAACATTTTACTCATTCCAAAGCCTAATGCTAAGAATACAGGCACCTATGTTAATTAGATTCTATGCATTTAAACGTTGCAATTACATACACTTAGGCTTTAGAAAAAACTGCATAGATAGCTAATTATCTATGTAGTTACAAAAAACAGCAAAATGTATTATGTTATTGTTTTTTTAGTTTCTTAAAAATCACTCGGAGCTATGAAAAACTATATCTAATATTCGTTGTTAAGGTTCGATTATAACCTCAAAATCTGATACTTTTTTTGAAATATATCTATTCTGCAGCTAGTCCGCTATACAAATAAGATCTTATAGGAGTTTACTGATGATCGAAAATACAACACATAATTTTCCGATGCTCTTGGTTCCAGGGCGAACAATGTATGGGCGCAGAGCAATGTCCTTTAAGAAATCCTTCCTTATTACTCACTTTCGTTATATAAGGAACTCTAATTCACTCAGAAGCCCATGCTTCTAGACCCAGTGGTTTAGGCTGATTTGCGTTGTCTGTGAATTAGTAAATTTATGATTTTTATTAAGGAGATTGATTTACTTTTTTGGGTTCCGTACCCAAAGGTTGCCAACGGGAGCCTATTACTAAGCCCTCGTTGTCCGTCCGTCTGTCTGGCTGCGGGCTGTATTTTATAAAGCGTAATAGACAGTTGGAATGTTCACCGTGTGTATTTCTATTTTCGCTATAAATATAAAAATAAAATATAGTTAAAAACTAAATGGGGTCTCCATATAAGAAACGTGCTTTTTTCTGCGTTTTTGCCTTGTGGTGGGGCAAACCTTCGTGTGCGAGTCCGACTCGCACGTTTCCGATTTTTTTTCAAATAGCATTATATCCCTAGGAAAATTCGATAGTTCATCTTATTTGCAAGATGTAAAAGCAATACATACTTCATTTAAATTTGTCTTCAAGTTCCTGGACTATTGCCAGTCGCAGATTGCTTTGATATCATCTGTAACGGTCGAGTCTGCGTTTACCAACAATGAGCCAAGTCTGTCTTGAAGATAGATGGATCAGAGATGAGTAATTGCTTTTTGAATATTGATTGAGACTTGTTCGTGTCTAGTGATGACAAGACTTAGCTAGTTAGAAGTTAGAACTCTGAAAGATGTTTTTTTTGATAACCGACGAAAAATTTCGACGCTATGGTGTCTAGTATCATGTGCTGAATCCATGGTTACAGTTTGCGCGTCGATGTCCCTGCCACCCTGTATACAGGTTAATTTAAATTAGCTGGCGAAACTTCACATATGATATGTATTGATATCCATAGTCAGCTATAGTTTCTTGAAGTAGGTAGCTGTAACTTAAATTAGTTAGTTACTGTTAGTCATACTGGTGCCTACACCAAGATAATATACAGCGGCAAATTAAATTATCTAGCGTAACTCCGCAGACGTGATGAGTATCGATATCTTAAGAATGTTAACGGCCCATCATTTCCACTGATAAAACTTTTAATCAGCTTTTACTAAACCTTCAGATGATAAATAAAGCCTTAAAAATATCTACATTACAATGTTGTCACCTAACCGAAACACTTTTATAAAAATCTCGATAAAACACTCAAATCACTTTAGCCCTCGCGCGTACCATTTTACATGTTCGTAATACAATCTCGATGAGCGTCGGGACCGCACACTATTCACTTGTAACAACGTTTGGCGCTCTGACAGCGATTGTACTTGCATGTTCATATATTGAATATGAATTTTATATATCTATATCGAAATCTATCTCGAAAATCTGATCTAAAAGGTCTTGAGATTTATTGTTCCGGCTTCGCTCGTGTTGAGTTCGGAAAATGACTTTCGAAACAGAAATCTTTCTGAAACAGATTCGATTATTAACCATTGTTTATTTATGTTCAGAAAACAATCTTTCTGACTGCCTCGATAGTCTAGTCGCAAGCGCTACTGCTGAGAATGAGGTCCCAGGTTCGATTCCCTGGTTGGGCAAAATGTTGTTTGGTTTTTCCATCGGGAATTCCTTAGTAGCAGCCCGGAGTCAGGATTTGTGCCTGGTTGATGGCAATGGGCTCGCCCCCTATTACACGGAACTTAAACATAATTAGCGAAGAGTGGGTATACTATGCTATTCTTCCTCTCTCCTTTGCGTAACCCTTCGGGGATTACAGGACTGATGAAAAATTTATGTTAAAAAAAAAAATAACCCGATATAATTATTTTGTATTATTTCCTTTCCGACTCAACGTCTTTCTGATCAACAAAACTTTTAAAACAACACATCGATTCAAATGAATAGCTTTTATCAGTCGATCGACAAAGAGTGGACAGTCCACAATATCGCGGCTCCCGAAGTGGGTCAAACTGATCCGTTAGTTTGGACTGCCCCGGAGACTTATCGACGCCGAAGTAATAGTTTACTTAAATGTGGCCGTCTTTATGATGGACGATCATTTGGGCAAGGATGCAGGTGAATGTAAATGAACGTAGGCATGTGAGGGATACTATGATACAAGATCAAGCGTTGCGTATAGGAGCGGAGCATATAGACGAGCAGTAGTAGCCCAGTGTATCGGCCGCGAGTTGTAGGTCGTGGGTTCGAATCCTGTCAGGCGCTTTACTTTGTGTAAATTATTTCAAAGTCAAAGTCAAATCATTTATTTCAAATAGGCACATAAAACGCACTTTTGACCGTCAAAAATTCATCGCCACTGCATTCAAAACGGTGAAGGAAAACAGAGGCCTATGTCCCAGCAGTGGGCACAATATATAAACACAAAACTTTGTATGGATGGATGGATGTTTGTTACTCTTTCACGCAAAACTACTAAACGGATTTGGATAGGCACAGAAATTTTTTATAACCAGGATTAATACGTAGGATACTTTTTATCCCGATGTTCCGGATCGAAACCTACGCTGGTGAAACCGCGGGACGCAGCTAGTAATAAAATAAATAAACACCCAGACGAAAACAGCAGTGAGAAATAAAATAAAATGGTTCAACCCTCTACATGAAAGTCGTCAACATACTCGTATACTTACACGTTTATAACGATTTGACAATAAGTGCTACGTAAATCCAGAGCAGCTCCAAATTCTGCAAAAAACGAACAAATGCCAAAAACATTAGATACCCTCAGTAAAAAGGACGGATTACATTACACCCGTAGGATCCTAAGAACACACTTGGGAACTGGAAATTATGCGCTAATGTAATAAAAAAGTTTGACCGTGAACCCGACATAGGCATAGATCGGCTTAGCATAGGAAAGTTGCTGTTTGCGGTATCTTTTGAGTTTCGTTTCTGTGGAGGCCGAAAGTCCCGAAATAAAACCTTCTTAATGGAAGGCTATTGTAGTTGGTTTTTGCATGCATAATCAACCTATAACGTTCTCACTGCTGGGCAATAGTCCTCCTCTGTGTGAGAGGCAATGGGGCGTAACCCCCACGCGGGCCCAGTGCGCGTTGCTAGATGTCACATGTCTTCGAATTTTTGGTTTTAGGACATGCCGGTTTCCGGACATGGTGTTTTCCGTCACCGTTTTGAGACCAGTGGTGATGAAATAGTTTACACAAAGTAAAGCGTCTATTTGGGTTCGAACCCACGATATGCAACTCGTTAGTCGCGGCCGTTACCGCTAGACCACTACTGCTCACTGGCGCCCGAACAGGGACGAGTTTTTACATGGCAGTTATTTAATGTTTAGCATTTTGATCATTATTGACAGACACAATTAAAAAGCCAGTGTCTCGTGTGGATCTACGTTCCGGCGAATACGAAGGGTTAAACTTTATGTGGTGGAGTAAAATAGTCAATTCAAAATTTAAATATAAAAATAAGCTCTGGCAAATGTCTCAACTGACGACGCCCAATTTCTTGATGAAACCAAAGGACATTGTCACAAACCGTCGCACTGCTTCACCTTAGATCACTTCCTCACACATTTCAGACAAACGGTGCAGTTAGTTCTCCTTCAAACTCGAAGTAAGCATGAGTCCGTATCTCTCAAAGTATGGAAGCCGGAAATATTTCCTTTGCATTTCGTTCACAGCTGCATTCGGAGCCCAGTCGATAAATATTTATAAGCAATGATTGAAATATTACCTCGACGATACTTTGTTTGGGAGTTGGGCTCAATTGGGTGAACTTTCATAAGATTGTAACTTTTGTTTCTAAGCGAATGTGTGTTACTGTGCTAGGTGGATGCGTATTTGTGTGGATTACAAGGTTATACGAATGCAATACTCTACTTAACCTTTCATAACTCAACTGCTGCAAGGATGTTTCTTATATCTTCAGAAAAATATGATGGATTATATTAGGATCAGCATCAAATTGACCTACTGCAGAGCACAGGCGGTTTTACATCGCTAAAAACTACCGCTGGGGCTCTGTCTCGCATAGGGTCTTAGCATTATGCTGAGCGATGGCCGTTTTGCGTGGTTGTGATGCATGTATTCCCCCAACTTGTATTTTTTTTTGTATTTGTTTTCTCTTTCTGCGTCATGTTTAGGTACCGCAAATAAATGTTTTTTTCTTCTTACATACGATACGGAGAAAGAATGACTATTGATGACGCTTGTTTATAGAATTGGCAATTTTAGACTATAACGTCTTGTTTTTTGCACCGTCGGTCGCCGTCGTGTCTAAGATGAAATAAGGAAATAAGCTCTTGTGATTTTATAAAAGTTACATCGTCACCATATTCACACCAAGGGTTCTGTTTACCTCCAGTCTACTACAACATTCAATTTGGATCTCTATATCCTTTCGACGTGTTGACAATTCCCTGTGACACTGCTGACTGTTTCATATTCAATTCTTGCATCTTCTTCGATCTTGTCGGTAATAAGCAGGTATTTTTCTCCACCATCAGTATGACAGGAATCAACAAACAAATTAGCATGCTCCCACAATTAGTTTTCCCGTGGGTAGTCTGATGTTTATGTTTCCGTGGGCATTGACCTACTCTCCCCAATATACCATTACAATTTGTTCATTTTGTTGTTCTTTGATACATGTAAAATGTGTATACAGAACATCTACAGAAGGATAGAACTATATGAATTCACTAATTGATTTGGATATAAACACAATGATTGAAATATCCAGTATTTTGATTCGGTTCGTGAAAAATCCAGCATAAGCAAAAATTGCGAAAAGTTTTCATTAATGCAAAAGCAGACTTCGTCAATCATGAGAACATTTTATTGAATCAATCTAAATAGAAATTTTTATTTAATTTCAATAGGGCAATCAAATATTTTAAAAAAGTACCTTGATCCCAAGATACTTTTGATTTTGTATTTGTAATGATTGACTTGTTTTGATTTTGTGTTTGTTTTGTGTTGTAGTAGTCTTTTAACCATCCGTAGTTAATAACTTCTCTCTTCTTCTTATATAACTTCTCTCTACTGCAAGAGATGATGGTTCAAATTAATCAACTAACTTTATTTCGGTCTATTGCTGGTAATTACTTACTCCATCTAATCCACTGCAAAGGTTTTCTTTATAATTATCTTCTTTCTTCTCTTTATGTCTGATGGGCTTCTGCCCGATGATTGTATAATATAGGGTATGCTAGTTGCGCGGTAAACTCTCCTTGCGCGATGCAGGATTTTTCGTGACGTCAGTATGATGCGTAGTTCACATGTGGCGATGTAGGTGCCGCCACATATCCTTGTTCCATCGTTCTTAGAACCTATGCCACATCCAGCGATTCATCAATTTGTGGTCTACTTTGAAAGAATCCTGCTGCAAGATATAACTATAATGCGTATAATAACCGTCTAGATCTTAAAAGTTTACATTGTTTTCTTACAAAATTTTGTTCAGATTCACTAATGTTAATGCTTCATTCAATTTGCCCCAAAACTTACCATATGATTTAACAAGTGGGTCCTCTAAAATCTTTCACTTATCTAAACTAGTATTATAAAGAGAAAATGTTTGATTTTTTGTATGTTTGTTTGTTACGCTTTCACGCTAAAACGGCTAAACGGATTTGGATTAAATTTGAGACATGGGTAGACCATGACCTGGATTAACCTGGATACTTTTTATCCTGATATTCCCACAGTATCGAGTCCTATGCGGGTGAAACTGCGGGGCGCAGCTAGTCTCCGATATTCTCCTAATTGACTCTTCGCATAAAATATTTGCTTCAGTCGCAACATGTTGAAGACATCTTCAGCCATTTTACTACCCATTAAAGTTACCACTCCTTGCTTTCTTCGCTTCAAAGCGCTTTATGTAACACTAAAACAGATAACGAGATGTAGATCTGGTTTTTTACAAAAGGAACCGTTACTTTTGGACTGAATTAACTGCCTTGGGCTTTTGGTAACTTAATGGAGTTTCAGTCTATTGAAAACGGTTGTTGAATTGGTCTCTTATTTGAGTCGACTGAACGAGAGGGCTGAGTGTACCATGTTGTGAATATCTAGAGTTTTGTGATCAAATATCGTAGTAGCTACTTAAGTGACCAGATCTAATCATATCAGTAGATTACTATTGAACAACAAATGAAATGAAAATATTTTTAGAAACCGGAGACCAGAAATAAGACCGAAGAAAAAATAAAAATTGACTAAATATAAATATTATGCACACATTTTAAAACCATAATACACACATACATGAACAAAGTGTTTATATCATCATGCGAGTATCAGACTTCAAGAAAGTGGAATGGACGTGTGTAAAGCACAATCAACACTATTTTAAGTTTTAAAATAATTATGAAGTAAAAAATTAAGTTAGATTAAAATTGCTTATTAGTCTTATAGGCTAGATTGTAATTATTTTTTATGAACCTGGTTCTTTTTAATAAAGGATAAAAAAAACATTATCAAACTTTCCCACTTACACACAACTTAATTTCTTCACGTAGGTATTTTATATCTGATCGTTTTGCTATTATTAAAAGGAGACTGCTACGTCCCACATCTTCTCATCCTCAATACGTACAAATGAGGTTGTTTAAAATCTTCATCAACGTGTCTATGGCTGCACCACGGTGTGAGAACTTCATTAAAAAGCAATTATTTCAGCCGACCACCACCGGCCTGTGGCGTCACTGTGATTGCGGTGTTAACTATTTATTTTAATAATAGGGGGAGTTAACACGGATTATGAGTAGAAGGTTAAAGTATTAACTTCTTGTCAAAATGTCTAAAAATGGATTTCCATTGGGCAGAATAGCATAAGCCTAATCAGCTCCATGTTCCCAATGCTGGGACACAGGCCTCTCTCAGTGAGAGGGACCCAGATGTTACATGTCTTTGATGTTTTGTGCTCTAGGTCCTAGAACACAAAAACGGTACAGGTACACACCGTGCATCGTCCTACTCTATGCGCCGGCGCCGCGCGCGGGCCACCAGCGCTATTACTTCGTTTTCACTTAGCGTTCTTTTTTACTTTTTTTCTTTTCGTTCAAACAAACAGACTCTTCAGCTTTATTATTAATATTGATTATTATATTATTATTATAACGCGACAGAAACGCTAGTTAGAAATAAAATTAAAACTGTGTTGACGAAATTAAAATCCAGCAACAGAAGTATCGTGTCCTGCGAACTTCTAATATCATGATGAGAAAAAAGTCTTATTAATTGTTCTAAATACATTTCGCTTCTGAAAATCCATTGAAGTTTCTTGCTACGTAGCCGTTCCATTTATTACCTTCAACATTCTCAGAAATTCTTAGTAGTTGACATTTAGCCAGAGAGTAGGAAATAGCCTCTCTACTAGCTGTAGCCGGTTGTAGTGTAGTATACATAGTATAGTGCATTCTGCGTTCACGATCTAGTTTCCGAACATGTAAACAAATATGTGTTTTTGAAAAAACAACTTTATTACCCACTCATATAATTTAGTTTGGCCAACAACTTCAGACATTTTCGGGTACTAACTGGGTTGTGGAGGTCATATAGGCAGTCGCTCCATGTAAAATACTGGTACTGCATCCGGTTAGACTGGAAGCCAACTCCAAAATAGTTGGGAAAAGGCTCGCGCAGATGATGATTATGTAAATATACATATTTCGCTGTAAATCAAAGTGTACTTAATTGACACTAGCATTAAGTTGATATTCGTGTGTAATTAACATCAATCGGAATCTAGGAATTGAATACACTGTAGTTATAGCATGTTCGCCTTCCCGTGCATGTTCTATCGCGATCTTCGGCTGCACCATTCAAGTCAACTCTTGACCTAGAAGCTATATCATAGTGAATGCGATGCTTTATATGGAAAAGAAATGCTTTTAGAAATTTTCAATGATTCTAGACATTTTTTGAGGAGAAAAGTAAGTTGTTCTATAATTTCTTATAAAGCGTAAAATTCACGTAAACAGGATTACTGAAAAAAACTTAAAACGTCGAAAAAAACACGTTTCTTGTATGGAGTTGTTTTTAACTAAGAATTTATTTACACCTTTATTTTATTTTTATTATTTGTTGTTACTTAATAAATATCTTCACTGTGAAATAAATAATTCTAACAAGCAAATTAGAATTGTTAGAAGACACAAATATTCTTGCTATATATCGCATAATATTTTAAAGTTGCTTAGGTGGGTACCTTAGCTAATGCTAAAATATTATGCGATATATAGCAAGAACATTTGTGTGTACTGATGGGTATCAGCTACACATTAAGCTATATACATAACCAGTATAAACTGACTTCTGATTATACGAAAAACTTGTACAATGTGAGGTTCGTTGAAACTGGAAATGGCTTGATGTGTAGGCGTGTGTACTTGACGTTAAAGTTTCAAAATAATAGCTACATTGTTTTTTTTAAACATAATTCTTTCGCGCAATCGGGTTTGTAAAATCCTTTTAAAATGAAAAATTACAATGACTAAACATTTTGAAACGAAGAATTTTGTAGAAGGGCTCGTAGCAGCCAAGCTACGGCGTAGGCCGACCGGTCATTGGCGTAGCAATTAAAGTGGCTTCATATTACACTTGAAGCCAGTATAATAATTATGATAATTACCAATCATGGTTAATAATCATAGTGGTCAGTTAATAAATAGATAATATCTATTACAAGTTACCGAATTTCGGCCACGGGGGTCAATCGCAATGTAGATTAGCCAGGTAAGCAGAGGATATTATAGTGTACAAGTGTGTGCGTAAACACAGGTGAACTCTCTGTTCCTTTACTCTCATAGTCCGATGGGACGGCAACCTGACATGGCCGAGGAGACACCAGGCGCAGGAGCAACGTCTGGCTAATATTCATCATCATCACCCACAGCCCGACTTCACCTACTGCTGGACATAGGCCTCTCTCTTCACGTGCCTTTCTTTTATTAGTTATAAATTAAGTGATAAGATAATTGACAATCGTTACGGCTTATCAGAAACCCGAAAGTGTCACAACGAGTCCAAGGGGCATCGTGCTAACCAGTAACTGGGCTGTGGATGTCAGATAGGCAGTCGCTCCATGTAACATACTGGTATTCAGCTGCATCCGAGTAGGCTACGGCTAGGTAAACCTTACCGTTTTCCAATTATGTTGGGGTTGGCGAAAAGACGCATGCTTTTTGAGTGGGCTGTACACATCTATGTGGTGTACAGCCCACTCAAAAAGCATGCGTCTTTACGCGGAAGGGTTAAAACAATCCTCTTGAAAGTGTAAAGAACAAATTACACTTTGGTTTGAAGGAAACCAATTATTTTTTCTGCCTGTTGTATCTATCATAATAAAATGTTGACTTTTTAACGTTTGAATTTTTTATTTAGAACAAATAACAATTATCAATATCCATATCTGGCGACCGCGTACCGGAAGACGTAGCGTTAGAAGGCCTCCCAAAAGATGGACCGACGACCTTGTGAAGGCCGCAGGAACCCGTTGGATGCGAGAAGCACAGAACAGGTTGAGGTGGAGGTGCTTGGGGGAGGCCTTTGTCCAGCAGTGGACGTTTTTCGGCTGAAATGGTGATGATGATGTCTCAGCGTTGCGCACCACTAATGCATCGTTTTGATATGCGTCCGTTACTAGCCAATAGTTGGCCTTTGACCGCATGTAGGCGGCATGTGCCACTTCCCTAAACCATATTCCTCGATATCTGTGATTGATATACATAGTTAATAATAATATACTTTATATCATTCGGTCTATTATGCTAAACTGACTCTTTTATAAAAGTAATAAGGCTGTTTCTCACTGTAGATGTGCTCTGTGTATCACTGCTTTATTAGTCAACAGTGTCGGGGTCTCCAGGTCAAGTGTGCACCTGTCCTAACTTTGGTCTTAACATTGCAGAAATGTAGCAGAAGTACAACGTCAAATATTCAAAAGGATTTTTTTATTTTTCAAAAAACATCTTATTTTTATCATTAGATATTATTTAAAAACCGTCAAACAGAAATTGGTAAAAAAGATAAGATTTGTAACTAGATTTTTAACATTATTAAGTAAAAATGCGAAAAAGCTACACTATCCTAGAACAGCAGTGGCCGCTACTATTACTATTCGTTACCGGAAAATGACGTCAATGAAATGTTATTTATGAAAGTAAGTTGGCGAGTTTTCCTAGAGAGCGTTTTTTGTCAACATAAAGTGAAACCCCGGTGTCATCATTTTCATGACAGCCGTCACTGCGGCCGTTATGTTGCGGCCATCACACTTCTAAGAAACCGTAGATTAACCGAAAAGCATTTTACAAAGTTTTTACAAAGCTACCCTTCTGTCCTTCCCCTGTCGCGACTGCCCCATATCTTGGCCGCCACAATTTAATAGCGTTTGCACTGATAACAGCCCTTCACGCCTGCGCCTCTCACTTTGATATAATGTCTTACAGTGTATCGGATTTTGATTACTTCGTACGGCAGCTTTCTTCAGGAATCTGTGGAAAATTTTCCAAGATTTAGGAATGTGTTTTGACAGTTCACTATCCCCTTTATTCATAAACGTTGCTTTAAGTAGTGATTAGCGACTGTTTCATGTCATATCATACGTTTTTAAAGTTTGAACGTTACTTAACTTTAATCATCGTTTATAAATAAACCCTTACATTACTAGCTTTCTGCAGTGTGTTTTGGAACAGTGATGGCTCAGTGGTAACGGACGCGACTTACGAATTTTAGGTCGTAGATTCGAACCCAGACAGGCACTTTACTTTGTGTAAATTATTTAATCACCGCTGCTCTCAAAACGGTGAAGGAAAACATCGCGAGGAAACCAGCATATCCTAAGATCAAAAAATCAAAGACACGTGACATCTACCAACCCACACCGGGTCCGCGTGGTAGATTACAGCCCACTCCCTCGCACCGAGAGGAGTCTGTGTCCCAACAGTGGGATCATTGTGGTTTCGCTCGCGTGGATGTTGGAAAATATCCCACGGGAACGTACTATAGGGATTAAAAGTACCCTATGTGTTAATCCAGGTAAACTAAACTACACCGGTAAACATTGTTATTTTCAAAGTCAAAGTCTCTTTTAGAAGTAACAAAATATCTAGAAAAGTAAATTTTAACAATCGGGAAAAGTGTTATTTGGTTTCATCATTAAAAATTTCTAAGTAGCAACCCGGATTCTGGGTAATGGGCCCGGTTGAGGGCAACGGGCGCAATCTATGAATTTATTTTTAAATTCTATACTACTAATAATAAAGCTAAAGTGTTTGTTGATTTGAACGCGCTAATCTCTGGAACTACCAGTCGGATTTGAAAAATGTTTTTGCATTTGATAGCCCAATTCTCGAAGAAGGCTATAGGCTATTTAACATTACGCTAGGACTCTTAAGAGCCGAGCCAAAAGAAAAAAGTAAGAAAGAACGCGAAACGAACTAATAGCGCGGGTACGAGTAGACGATGCGATGCGACGAGGTGAGTCGGGGAGCAAGAAAATTCACGCGAAGTCGCGGACAGAAGCTAGTAGATAATAATACAGGGTGTGAACAGACACATCACACAGCCGTCAACGACGCATTCTGTACATCAAACTAAATAACATTGACAAAAAAAATTTTGCTGGGAAACGACTTTTATTTTTGTGTCTTTGCTATTTACGGTAGTGCGCAATGTAACGCACGCAAAACATTGTGCTTATCGGTGCATGTAACGGTACCTACAGGGGCGTGGGGGTATTTCAAATTGTATTATAACATTAAAAATTTGTCTTCAGTTATAATTTGTGACCTTGAAAACAACATGCGCTTCCCATTAAGACAGTGATTAACTTATAAACACTTCTATATCTCCACAATATAATATTCAGTAACATTTTCCTTCACCAATACCCTTTAACCTTAAAAAGAAATACACAAGAAGTCTCTCCATCCATTACGGGAACCCGCGCCCCCCCTCACACAAATTGAGTTTATGCGTCGATAACGCCTCGATATCCGCGATATATCGCTTGAGGAGAGACGTTATGGAAATGTCACAGAGTAATGTTGTACAGAAGTTTCAGTTGGTTTAAAGGCGCCGCTAGCTAGTGGCTAGCAAACAAATTAACCGCACGGTTAAATCTATAATTATCTAATCTATCTATACTAATAATAAAGCGGAAGAGTTTGTTTGATTGTTTGAACGCGCTAATCTCCGGAACTACGTGCAGGGGATGCGACGAGGTGGGTCGGGTGAAGAAGAAATTTCACGCGGGCGAAGTCGCGGGTACAAGCTATGTTTCATCAAATTTCAGTGTGTATATAAAAAAAATGCTTATAATATGTGGCAAACTGCTCCATGCACGTCCTGCGTTGCAATGGACGGTGGGCGGTCGACTTTATGGACGTGAGTCAAAGTCCTCTGATGTCCCCTGAAAAGATGGTAATAGACAAAGACAATAGAGACATCATTTTTAAACTGCTGGAGTTGCAAAAGATTTTGAAGAAAAAAGCGGAACAAAGCGGAATAAAGCCTTCTGCATTTACTTCCTCCGTCTCTTGGATAACACAGCTACAATGTGACTGCGAAGTGTCAGATTTACTGCCCGTCACCGCGAGGGCTGTGAATTATGTTCATACTGTACTCGTTAACTGCGCAACGATTATGGTGATGTGATGAGCGTGCGGCTTCGAGTGTTCTTCTTTTGTTTTCGTGGCATATTGTGGAAAGATCAGGGATCTGTAATAGGAATAGCTAGTATTTGTTTTTGAGTGTGTGGTCGGCTAGTGTTCCGATTCTTTCGGCGGCATCAGCCTACAATAAGTGACAAGACTAGTTTAGTATGTGTTTGTTTGTCAGCAAAAGGCAAATTTATGTCGTGCAGGCTGGCAGAAAAATAACTTTGGTTGCATTCGACCATCATCTGCCTAGCCTTTTCCCAACTAGTTGGGGTCAGCTTCCAGTCTAACCGGATGCAGCTGAATACTAGTATTCTACATGGAGCAACTGCCTACCTGACCTCCAAAACCCAGTTACTGGGTAATACGAAACCCCTTGGTAACACTGGTTGTCAGATTTTCGGGCTTCTGACGGCCCGTAACGACTGTCAAAGATCCATGAATGACAGCTGGGACCAACGGCTTAGCGTGCTTCCCAAGGTACGGGGGGTCTTGGCATGTAAAGATGGTCACCCATCCACGGACCAACCACGGCAAGCGTAGCTTAACCTGATTGATTGATCCGTGTGGCTGGTATTATTTAGCCACGGGCCCCTGTTGCATTCGACTATTGAAGCGAATTTAGAAATCACTTTCAAATTATTTTTTTAGCTTTTAGCTATATGTTTCAAAGAAACAATAGTGGTATAATAAACGCGTAGAAGTAAATACGTTTCATTGGAATAATAATAATAGGTAATATTTTATTATTTAACGCCTCTGAAATGAAATGGCTCACAATAACCACAACAATGGCTCACAAATTTGTTGTACCTACAACAAGGCTCAAGAAAATAGGTGGGTCGTTCAGATGCCAATGTATACGCTTTTATAATAAAGTTCCAAGCCCCGTTCAAGATCTAAGCCTTAATAAATTCAAATCATTCATTAAACGTAAGTTGTGCCAGAAAGCCTTTTATACCGTTAAGGATTATATCGAGGACAAAAAGGCTTGGGATTGAGCTGCTTCCAATTTTTTTTTTTTTTTACATATTGAATGTTTTTTTTTTGCTCTATTTTGTTGTTGTTTTTTTTTTTATATACACTGACATTAATGAATTTTACATATACTATGACATTTGCTTACTTTGTTAAGTATTTTATTATTTTAATTATTGTGAATGTGAAGACTACGTGGGTCATTTTATTTATATTATTTTTCTCTTTGTTCTCTTAGTTTTTGTCATGGTCTGGCAGTTTGAGTAATTAATGTGGCCTACCCAAATGTCCTTTCTTTGGTATTGTTCGTCGAATCGTTGAGCTCCTTAAGTTTTGAGTTGAGCTGCACAATTTCTGACAAATGCGTGCACTGACTGGACAGGTCCTCTCAATCTGTGTGGTTCTTTCCTCAAAAGACCATCTCAGACATCGACCTACATGGTCTTCATATGATCTGACCAAGATTATGTCTGGACTTTAAAAGAGACTGTGACGTCTGAGTTTGTTTCGGCCTTTCTTCTCAGACTAGTCAGATAGGAAACGCCGACCTCATCTAGTTTTAAAAATATGATTGACGTGTAAAAGTGTTTGTACAAACCTACTTACAAAATAAAATCATTTATCATTTATTTATTTATCAATACCTAAGTCCTGCGTTTGCCGCTTTCCTACCGCGGCTTCCAGCGTGCTATAGAACACGACAGGCTTGATTGCAATAAGCACTAATTAACATTACATTACGAATGCATTCCCTAAGGCAGGACTTATCAAATGTGTGTTGTTAATTACATCCACATTTCGCTAATTATTCAGTCCCAAGTAATAATAACCTCATTGGCGTCGACTCAATCAATTCAGCCTATCGCAGTCCATCACTGCTGGGCATTAACTGGTCTCTTATAAATTTCTATTCCGAGGGAGATATGTTGTGTCTTTGAAAAGTCAATTGCACTTCGAACCACTACTTACCCCTATATATCATCATCAGTCTCCTGTCCTTTATCCCAAGTTATTTGGGGTCGGCGCAACATGTCTTTTTCTTCCATACTTCTCATATTTTTTTTTTTTATACGTTTATGTCCCACTGCTGGGCAAAGGCATCCCTACTCTCCCGCCACCTCTCCCTGTCCAGAGCCGCCAGGGGCCTGATATTTATACATAAAAATAAATAAAATTGAACTGTCTATTTCTTTTGTAATGATTTTACAAGCTTTTTTACTAAATGCATAATATGAAAGTATATGCGGTACTCCTCATAACAAAAAAAAACTATTTATTAAATGTTGTCTGTCTCTTTGTTCCGGCTAATCTCCGAAACAGCTGTAACGATTTTGACAGGTCTTTCACTGGCAGATAGCTGATGTTATAAGGAATAACTAAGAGGAGGCTACTTATATTTTAGAAAAATAATTTTCAAGAGATATTATTATTGTCCGACATCCACGCGAACGAAGTCGCGGGCACAGCTAGCTAGAAACGTGAAACCGTATACGGTGTTAAATTAAAGTCGCCATTGTAGCGGCACGTTGTATAACCATCCTACTAATAATAATTATAAACGCGAAAGTTTGAATGGATGGATGGATGAATGTTTGTTGTTCTTTCACGCAAATACTACAGAACGGATTTTGATGAAACTTTACAGCAACATAGTCTATAGATCAGATTAACACATAGGATACTTTTTATCCCGATATCACCACGGGATCGAAACATAAGCTGGTGAAATCGCGGGGCACTGCTAGTAATATTATAAGAATGCTTAAATACTTATTTTACTCTTAATTCTTTAACTCGACATAACATTGTGAATACTTTACCAAAGGAGGCTCCATCAAAGACAAAAGTTTTCCACTCAAAGGAGCTCAGAGCTTAGACATTGACGTCCTTATCCTACCAATTTGTCAGTCAGTCAGTCGTGGTATAGACGACACTCGACTTGAACCGGAGTCGACTAACAACGTCAATGGCTCCCCGACAGTTAAGTGTTCCCACGATTTAACACGTCAGAGAGTTTTAAATTGTGGGTGGCATTTTTCTTTGGGAATAAGAATTTTTGGAGCAGAGACGCTTTTTTTTTTAATTTTAATGTTAAGTAATGTTAATAACTTACTATTGCATAGAATCAAGTTCTTCTAACTGAACAGACAGCTGTGCTGCTGGGGAGCTTTTTGCGCCACTTCTTCTCAGTTAGAGC
This sequence comes from Apamea anceps, assembly GCA_951799955.1. Lineage (NCBI taxonomy): Eukaryota > Metazoa > Arthropoda > Insecta > Lepidoptera > Noctuidae > Apamea > Apamea anceps. The sequence continues at coordinate 702,345 of OX637524.1, read as the reverse complement.
ACTAGAAAGTGGTGAAGGGTGAGCGTTTTGCGGGAGTGTCTTATGTAATTTTGACGTTTAGAAAGCGCTGATTGTCAGCCTACTTTGAATAAATGACTTTTGATTTTATCGCGTATTTTTAATGATGTTGTTATAAGATGGTTCGGATATGAAACTCTTGAAAGACATGGCTTGATCAAGTTTCTGTAAATGTCAAACTTCATTCACCATCATTGACCCTAAAGACGTTCATTGCTGGACATAGGCCTCCCCCAAGCACCTTCACTTCGATGGGTTCTGTGCTTCCCACACCCAGCGGATTCCTGCAGCCTTCACCAGGTCATCGGTCCAGCTCGTGGGAGGCCTTCCAACGCTATGTCTTCCAATGTCATATTTATAAATAATTCAGCCTGTGTTGTCCCACAGTGGGATAACACAGGCTGACAAAAAAAAAAACCACTCCCACTCCCATGAGTCCCACTTATTAGATTTTTGAAGGTGGGGTGGTTTATTCATCAAGAAATCATCGCAGAAGACCAATTCCCGTAATCAAAAACGTTCAAACTCTTGTCGCAATGTCATCGCAGCAACAATGTCAAAAACTTGTAAATGTAAGGAAATCAGAGGTAGGATTTTTGTCAGATTGAGACTGAGATCAGACTGTGCACGTTATTAAAATTACGAGAATTGCCTCTCAGACCGCGAGACCACTACCTAGCAGTAGGGCAATCTATCATAATACTAACCAAAATACATTGAACACTTTCCTAAAATCCTTGACATAGGAATTAAAATCATTAGTTTTAAGGATCAGCCCTAACCTACAAGATTCCTCTTACAGTATCAATAGAGCGCAGTTGTAACCGAATTACACTGTTTTCCTAAAGCTTCCTTCAGTCGTAAATAGCCCCGGGCTCCGCGCCATCTAATACAATTTCTATCGATGTTCGGCATAGTTTGTTCTCTGTTGTATTATCGCCTGAGGTTTGTTTGTGAAACTTTGGTGTTGGCCTGCACTTCTTCCTAAAAGTGTTTAGTCTACATGGAAGGTTTGTACTACGTGCGACTGAACGGTTGAAATGCCCTTTGATTTTATTGTTGCGATGAAGAATCATTTAAACGGATAGGTATTCGAATAGAATAGATAACTTTTATTTCAGACAGGTGTACAGGAGACAATATTGCACCATTTTCTAACAGCCTTTCTTCTTTCCAGATAAAATTCGCAAGAAGTACGCGGGTCTGGGTGACTCGGTGGTGTCTGTGCGGCTGGAGCGGTCGCCGCGCGGGAGCCTGGGCCTCAGCTTGGCCGGCCACAGAGACCGCAGTCGCATGGCCGTGTTCGTCTGCGGCCTGCATCCTGCTGGCGCAGCTGCTAAGGCCGTGCCTGCTGTTAAAGTTGGCGATGAGATTCTGGAGGTGAGTAAAGGGTTTATTATGAATATTATAATGTGATAATAAAAATTAATTCCGGAACAATATCAACAGTCTGTGCAAAGAACAGAAGGATGCTAGGCCATATAGTCCAAAACATACACTTAAATGTTAAATCCCTAAAGAAGCTAACCTGTAGCTAAAAAAGATATCCTGCTTCCTACTAATCGTACTAATATAATAAACTTGAAAGTTTGTGAGAATAGATGGATGGATATTTGTTACTCTTTCACGATAAAACTACTGAACGGATTTGGATGAAATTTGGCACACAGATGGTTTACAACCAGGATTAACATACATAATACTTTTTATCCCGTTATTCCCACGAGATCGAAACTTATGCGGGTGAAACCCCGGGGCACTGCTAGTCTAATCTAATCTAACTAGCTTGTATTGTCCCACTGCAGAGCAAAGGGTTCTCTCTCCCTTTTCCACACAGTTCTGTCTCTTGCGAGGCCGCCAGTCCTTTCACAAGGAGTCAAGCTCGTCCCGCCATCTTCGTATCTCGCCATCTTTTATTACGGGAATTGGCCTTCAGTTCCCATTTAAGAATTAGAATAATTATGTAGGTTCGTCATAATTAATAAAGATCGTGTAGGTTTTAATAAATAACTTGAATGTTTGACATATTCGTGTAACGTAGTGCCTACTCACTTTAACTTATCAAATTAGCATTATCTTTAGCAAAATATTACTTGGGAATATGCAAGGTTCCGAAGCTGTTGCTACATTCGATTTGAGATTCGAAGACATGTGACATCTGCCAACCCGCACTGGGTCCGCATGGTGGATTAAGGCACACTCCTTCTCACCGAGAGAGGTTGATTATAAGACCCAAAAATAGGACCTGGCATATTTTTTTACTTGTTGTTTCAACTGATTATCACAACTATTAAAACTTAGAACACACAGAACAAAAGCAGAACAAATAATAAAAATGGCTGCTACAGTAACGTTCTGCTCTTGGCACGATCTGGAGCTAGATAGAGTGATACATATGTACATACATACTATTGTGTATATAGAGCTGTTATTTATTGTTCCCTGCACTGAATCACCGGGTTGTATGCAATGTTTATTTTGTTGAGTTTGGAATTTGTGTCAGTGTGGTCTTGGCTTAAGATTGGGCCACCAAGCAATGGAATTTTGCGAGAGTTTACCGCAGCATACATAATATCAGTCTATAAGGTTCCCACTGCTGGGACTTAGGCCTCCTGTCTGTGAGAAAGAGTGGGCATTATCTACCACGCGGGCCCAGTGCGGGTTGGTGGATGTCACATGTCTACGAATTTTTGGTTCTAAGATAAGCCGATGTTTTTATTTCTTGTTTAAAAGAAAAACCATTTTATAAATAGAAAATATTGTCAAAAAATGGTTTACCTAATGCACAGTGTATACGTGTCCTTTTGTTTTGATAGCTAATTAATTATTTCTATTATATTCTACATCACATTCTTTCGAAAGCGATCGCCAATACGATGAGGTTTTATGTAATAACTACCTGCGCCCCGCGATTTCGATCCCGTAGGAATATCGGGATAAAAAGTATCATATACGTTAATCCTGGTTATAAACTATCTGTGCGCCAAATTTCATCCAAATCCGTTCAGTAGTTTTTGCGTGAAAGAGTAACAAACATCCATCCATCCATCCATACAAACTTTCACGTTTATAATGTTAGTAGGATATGTAGATGGGTAGATCTTAATTCTTAAGTATTCCACGCACGTTCCTGAGCTGAACCAGATCAATAGAACTTGTATAATTTGACACTCAGATTCACGATACGCTTGTGGAATAACTGAGATGGCTGTGAAGAGGTCTTATTAAACAATATTTGCCTTACATTATCAGCCTATAATGTTCCCACTGCTGGGACACAGGCCTCCTCTCTGTGAGAGGGAGAGTGGGCCGTAATTTACCACGCGGGCCCAGTTCGGTTTGGGTGGATGTCACATGTCTTTGAATTTTTGGTTTTAAAACATGCCTGTTTCCTCACGATGTTTTCCTTCACCTTTTGAGAGCAGTGGTGATGAAATAATTTATACAAAGTAAAGCGCCTGTCTGGGACTCTGGGTTCGAAACTACGACTTACAGGTCGTAAGTCAAGGCTATTTATTATCACTGGGCCACCACTGCTCTCATTTGCCTTAGGTCCTAACTGATTAAACAGAGAAAACAATGAAAAATGCGTTTATTGGCATTACAGCAAAATAAATACACCTTAAAACTATAAAAACAGAAAACAATGATTATAATGCCAAAAGGGCCTCAGCTCAGCATAATATCAGATGACAACACAAGTGTACCACCTGATGCTGATTTTCAGCTGCAACCCACGAGTGACATTCGCTGGAATCACAAATACATAGGTATTATGGGTCTTAGCTTATGCTGAGCGATGGCCGTTTTGCGTGGATGTGACGCAAGTTTACTGCCAACTTGTTATTTTTTTGTGTCTGTGTCTTTTTTTATGCGTCATGTTTGCCGCAAATAAATGTTTTTTCTTTCTTACATAGTGAAGTGTGTGTCCGTAAAATACCAAAAATTCACAACTCTCAAAAAACCTGCAGTGGGACGATGGGGTTGTTATTATGAAATGAAATGGCTGGAAACTCGAATCTTCTGTAAAACATGTATCTTATTAAAATATACCTTATAATACAGCTAGATTGGTCGTGATGGTTTGAACTCACTAATACCCACACCACCAATCGTTGAGCTCCTCAAGTTCTGAGTTGAGCTGCACGATTTTTGACAAATGTTTGCACTGACTGGACATGTCCACTCAATCTGTGTGGTTCTTTCCTCAAAAGACTAATCCCATGTAGATCTTCACATGATCTGACCAAGATTATGTCTGGATTTTAAAACAGACTGTAACCTCTGAGTTTGTTTCGGCCTTTCTTCTCAGAGTAGTCAGATAGGAAACGCCGACCTCACCTAGTTTAAAAAAAAATATGATGGACGTGTGAAAGTGTTTGTACAAACCTACTTACGGAAATAAGTCATTTATCATTTACCAGTTAGTTGTTACCTCGTTGGCTTTGCATATTGATGTCATGGGAACCTGAGCTGTTGATACCTGTGACACGATATTAGGGAATGGCATGTAGTACTCATTATGTATATATGTCAATTGTACACAATCAATGATTGTTGGATCAGCCCACATTCAACCAATCTGCCAAGCCTGTTCCCAAGTACGTTGGGATCGGTTTCCAGTCTAACCGGATGCAGCTGAATACCAGTATTTTAAATGCCGCGACTGCTTATTAGACCTCCGCAACCCAGTTACTGGGTAACACGATACCCCTTGGTAATTCTGGTTGTTAGACTTTTTGGGCTTCTGACAACCCGTAACGGTTAAAGATCTACGAATGGCAGCCAGGGAGAGGTCCTACCGATTATTAAGAAATTCCCAATGGAACAACCCAATAACACTTTGACTGACCCGGGAATCGAATACAAAACTCCACCACGCTCAGCAGTCCCACTTGTGACCACGAGACCAAACAGGCCAGTCTTGTACTGACAAGACTGGCCTGTTTGGTCTCGTGGTCACATGTGGTAACTCAGAGTACAAACACGCTGTGAAGGTGTGCGTGAAGTCGAGTAACACACACAGTTCCGACTTCGCCACTATCGCGGACGGTATCGAGAATTCCCTACGCTTACACATACATTCATAGCTTGTTTGTACCACAAGTAAAGCGCGTTTTACTTCGTCAGATAAAAATACTAGGTACATGATTTAAATATTGTTCGCTTTAGGGATCAATCAAGTATATTTAAATGTCGCTGTCGAAAGTCTAGGTATAATTACTCATACTCTTCAAAAAGTGAAGAAAACAAATGAGCATGTCATAGTGTCATCCGCCATGTTTTACATATCGCGTTGGATCCCGTCCAAGTATTCGCCAAAACGATTTATCTATTATGTATTACATAGAGGAAGACGTCAAAGTCTTTGATGATCGGTTATGTATCGGTTGAAGTGTTGTTTAATCGTGGATTTGTGAAGGATTAATCGGTTGATAGCCTGCACTTGTATAACTAATCATTATGTTTTAGTTTCAATGAAATTATTTTATGTTTATTTCTGTAAGAAGATCAAGACTAGATGGCGTTGGCATTTTCTAGTATTTCCTTACCACAGTGTATGTTATATCGCCGGTATAACAACAATATATAAAAATAAAATAAACAAGTAAAAATTTAAGAGGGTCTCAGTACAAGAAACGAGTTTTTTTTCGGCGTTTTTTGCCTTGCACCCTTGTGCCAGTTCGACTCGCACTTGGCCGGCTTGTATTATATCCACCGAATATTCATAATCATGAGACGCGGAGGCATTTTTTTCAGTATTATATCTTGAGTATAAATATATTAATTTTTTTTTTTTTTTTTTTTAAAAGATAGGCGAATTAGTCCAATAAAGCGTAGGTATATAATGATTGTTAGTCTTTAATCATCATCGTCTGCCTGCCTTTTCCCAACTATGTTGGGAACGGCTTCCCACCTATCCGAATGCAGCTAAATACCAATATTATTAGTCGTTGATAACAACGTTTTTTACTAATTTTTCAGCTGAATCTCCTTCGTTTACATCAGGATGGCTCACCGACATTCCCTCGTAATATTTACACACCAATCCAAGACTATTGCCCCGCATTCCACCGCCTGTCCAGATGCGATGCTATCTGTTATAATGCCCACAATAGACACAGTTATAGCCCCGAGCTATCGGCAGCCGATAGATATAGCAACGCGCATCTTTGTACGGTAAAATAAAACGCAACGTAACATCATGCCTGTATTCCCCGAAGGGTTAGGCAGAAATGTACCTATACCGGGTCAAGCTTAAAGTCCGTACAATTACACATGTAGGTCTGAGTTGGTCACTTGAGGAAAGCACATTGAGTGGTCCCGTCCAGACAGTCCGTGCATGTGTCAGTTATCGTTTAGCTCAACTCAAAAACTTAAGGAGCTCAACGATCCAAACAAAACCAAAGTAAGGAAATTGGGAGACCAGGATGTCCCTTGTTATTCAATAGCTTGATTCCATAGAGATGAACTTGGATTTAGAAGGAATTATGCCTGATTCCTTGTCACTTCATAATACCAGCCTGTTGTTGATCCACTGCAGTGCAAGCCCTCTTCTCATACAGAGAAGGCACGAGCATTCATCACCACACTTGCTTAAGAATTGGCGATTTCAGACTTATATTGACTAAGCATCGTCTTCACATATAAATATTATTATATAACTCATGCAGACGTGTGTGCAATTTTTTGCTGACTGTACTTTTTACACGAATTGAATAAAACTGATGAATCGACGAAATCTGGCAAACTCTAGAAACTGTCGACGAGGGAAACAGAGGGGCAATTCTCGTAATTTTAAGAACGTTCACAGTCTGATCTCAGTCTCAATCTGTCAAAAAATACTTCTAATTTCCCTACATTTTGACAAGTTTTTGACATTTGTTTGTCGCCGAGATGAGACTACGACTAGATTTTGAACGTTTTAAATTACGAGAATTGGTGTCCTGACCAGTGATACGCGGACTCAATTAATGAATGTATACAAAATATTGTAAAACGTTTTCAAAGAGAAACAGTGAAGTTTCTTGCCCAGTCTTCTTCATTCGAAAACGACCTTTTGGACGGGGCGACTAGAATCAATTCTATTTTACTGTCAATTTTGACGTTCAAAAGTGCCTATTTGAAAATTATTAAAAAATATAAAAACCGAGGTGACCTTACGATGTTTTTCCTTCACCGATGTCAGTTATGTCCAAGATAAACATCAGACCAGGATATCTCCTATTATTCAATAGCCTGATTCCATCTAGATGAACTAGGAGCTTGGAGGATACCTGATAACTATAGTTTACATATAATTTACATTCCATCGCCACTCAATCAGTTACCTACTTTAGTGCAATGTATTTTAAGTTGATTTTTGAGTGACCAAATTTGTAAGAAAAAGGTCCTAAGAAGGTTTTGGTTGCAATGGAATTGGATCTTTGTTAAGCATGACATTCAGTTTGTTGTTCCATAACTTGAAAATTATCTCAAATATAGTTACTTACCAGCCATTTTTGGTCCTAAGCCCTTATATTCTTTTGATGTGATAACAAGTAAAATTGCCTTCGTAATCTTCGCGGGGGATCATTATGGAACATCCAATTTTACGATTCGTAAGAAACATGATCCGATATCTAAAGAAATTAGGAACCATTCGTTGCTTTTTGTACGTATGAAAGATGATTACTTTTCGGCCTATTTGAACAAAAAACAGCAGCCTCCCCCCCCCAACCCCCCCCCCCCCACTTCGCACCAGCAGCAGCTATGCCCCGCGGTTTCGCCCGCATAAGTCTCGAAGGAAATATCGGGAGAAATATTATAATGAATAAATTATCTTATGTGTTCATATAGGTTCTAAACTATCCGTGTGCCAAAATTCATCCAAATCCGTTCAGCCGTTCTTGCGTGATTGATTAACGTTCGTCCAAATATACAAACTTTCACTTTTATAATATTAGTAGGATTGAAGGGCTGGTGGCTGAGTAACAACAGCCGCACGGGTCGATTGATCGGGATAAGCTATGCTTGTCGTGGTCGGTCCATGGATGGGTGACCATCTTTACATACCGAGACCCCTCCTTACCTCGGAATTGGTCCCGGAGGTCATTCGTGGATCTTTGACAGTCGTTATGCGTCGTCAAAAGCCCGAAAGTCTGACAACCAGTCTTACCAAGGGGTATCGTGGTACCCAATGACTGGGTTGTGGAGGTCAGATAGGCAGTCGCTCCACGTAAAATACTAGAATTCGGCCGCATCCGGTTAGACTGGAAGCCGACCCCAAAATAATTGGGAAAAGGCTAGGCAAATGGTGAGTAGGATTAGAATAGGATCTCCAACAAAAGATATACACAATAAAATGTCATTTAGGTAATGAGCTACATCAGGTATTAAAAAAAAATCTGCCAATGTAAAACAATCCCCTAAAAGCCAGTAAATTGAGTATAAACTTGATGAATATCAAGCTGAGTCAACAATTAGGAGCAGAATCATGATGAAGTACACCGAGTACGCGGCTGTTGATATATTTACATAAATTAGCGGCTCGTGTATTGTTTCGTGTGGTACTGGCAGGGAGCCAGCTGGGCTGTGGGCTGAGAGAAGCGGACACGGTAGCGGGGCGGGTAATTCTTGGATGTTTTCCTAATTGCAATATATGGCCTCCGCAGGCGCGATTCTTTAAGGGAACTGTTTAAAGATATTAACATCATGACGTTACCTTGTCAATACATCTATGACAACATCATGTACGTAAGAGAAAATTTAAATCTTTTCAATAAAAGAGGTGAAAGACACAGTTAGAGGACTAGAAATAGGGACCAGGGAACAGGTTTCAGACTGGCTAAAGTAGACTCATCCTTCATGGGGTACTGTTAAAATGCTAATGCTACTAATAAAATGTTACAATAAAATTCCTCTCCACATACTCCAACTGAATGAAACGAAATTTAAATCTTGTATTAAACGCACACTATGTAGCCAAGCATATTATAAGTTAGGGGATTACATCGCTGAAAAAAAAGCTTGGCTCAATGCTGATCCTGCTCCATAGAGGCGCATAAAAACTAATTAGCATTCGGAAACATTGATGGAGCTGCTGAATATTGGAAAAAAACTATCTTTGCATTGTATAAATTCAATTGTTTAGTATTGTACGAGTATAATTGCATAGCACACGTGTGAGCACTATGTACTTTCTATAAAGCTACCATTTACTGGGTACGTCTTTCATTGACTTGAACGGCGGCTGTTAATGGCCCTGGCGGCTGTGAGTATGTCATGCTCACTCTAATGTCTCGCTGGTGGTGGCGTGTGTGTTGGATCATTAAGTTCCCTCCAAAATGGTTGAGCTGAATGGTGCTGATCCATACGTCATGTTCGTGAACGGGCGCCGTCAGAAGGGACTGGTCATCTCTTAGCTGCCACGGCTTATTTTAATTTCTGAATTGTTTTTATGTTTTCTATAGCGGACGCTTTTATCGTGCACGTATTTCTACATCGTTCTCACATGGTCAATTTAAACACGAATGATGTAATCAAATATTTTGTAACAATTTTATGATTTAAAAGAGTGTCCATGGAGTTTCTTGCCCGTTCTTCTCCATAGGTACCTACGCTTACCTTGAAATTATGACCCTACGTAAGTACGTATGAAATTTTTTGATTAAATGTTGTCCTGTCGGGGGACCGCTCTAATTATTAGCCTAACGTTCTGTTACAGTTTAAAATAGTAGCGGTCCCCCGACAGGACAATATTTAATCAAAAAATTTCATACGTACTTACGTAGGGTCATAATTTCAAGGTTATTTTTTTCTTTTTATAGGATTTTTCGTAGTCGGGGGTTTTTTAAATTTTTAATTTAATTTTTTATTTCATGCTTTTTGTAGGGACTCCTTATTATTTCTTTTCTTTTATTTTCTTGCGTTTTAAGATTCAGGTAATCTGGTATTTAATCAGGTTTTTTGTAATTCGCCATTTTGTGGTGGTGGCCACCTTGGATTTGAAATTTGTCATAGTGTATATAGTATTCTACTAGTCAAGCCCTTTCATTTGATACCCATATTGAGGGAGTTGTGAAAAAAAAATGTAATTTGCCATTTTGTGGTGGCGGCCATCTTGGATTTGAAATTTGTCATAGTGTATAGTATTCTACTAGTCAAGCCCTTTCATTTGATACCCATATTGAGGGAGTTGTGAATAAAAAAATGTAATTTGCCATTTTGTGGTGGCGGCCATCTTGGATTTGAAATTTGTCATAGTGTATAGTATTCTACTAGTCAAGCCCTTTCATTTGATACCCATATTGAGGGAGTTGTGAATAAAAAAATGTAATTCGCCATTTTGTGGTGGCGGCCATCTTGGATTTGAAATTTATCATAGTGTATAGTATTCTACTAGTCAAGCCCTTTCATTTGATACCCATATTGAGGGAGTTGTGAAAAAATATGTAATCCGCCATTTTGTAGCGGCGGCCATCTTGGACCGATTTTCATCAAACATAGCTAAGAACACTCCCGACAAATTCACCTTTCAAACAAAAAAAACAAAATTAAAATCGGTTGATCCGTTCGGGAGCTACGATGCCACAGACAGACATACACACACACACACACACACACACACACACACACACACACACACACACACAGACACGTCAAACTTATAACACCCCGTCGTTTTTGCGTCGGGGGTTAAAAAGAGTGTCCATGGAGTTTCTTGCCCGTTCTTCTCCATAGGTACCTACGCTTTGGAATGGGCAACTAGCTTCATCTTTCTGACTGACCGACCCTTTGACAATTCAAAAGTGCCTGTAATTGGTTTAGTTGAAATAAATGACTTGAGGTTTTTTTTTTTAATTTTACTTTACCTAATCGTAAAGTAAACCGGAACTTAGCTAGAACCGGAACCCGGGCCTAGCCGGAACCGTGCACCTAGCGTCTGACGTTTCATAAGTGCCCATGTTATATCATGCCATGTCGCTATGAATTAGGTTTGTGGTGAAATAAAAGATTACGTTGTAATTGATTTTTGAAAAAAACTGTCATATTGTGGCATACCACAAGTTGAAGCAACAATAAAACTGCATCGTCTAAACGCTGCTGTTTAGACGATGTTGCTTCAATTTTATTGTATGCCACAGGCAAGAAACTTGCTTCGTGTAAATGGGGCTTTTTGCTGTAAAGCATGGGCGAGTTGGTAAAATTAAAGGCGCAACATGGAATCCTCTACCGGAGTCTAAGCTAACTTATTATCGTCTAATCCAATGTAACCCTCCTTACATATTAGGGTCGCAAAAATCTTACAATTCCGCCCCCGCTCCGCTCATCACTGTGTCCTCTCCCCAACCAGCAACAAGATGGAAACTATTCCGGTGTAACGCCAGTTGCGATAGAAACATTACCTAAAGCGTAACACGCGAACTGAAAGTGATTCCGACCGAGTTTCAGTTGTACTAGCTACTGCGATATTCAATTGTTTCTTTGGAGTTTGTTCGAAAGGTCAAATGGGGTCAGTGTTAATGATATTGGAGGTTATATTTGAGATTATTTTAAGTTATGGAACGACAAACTGAACGTCGTTCAAAGTTCAAATTCCGTTGCTACCAAAAACTTATTAGGACCCTTTTTGTTACAAATGGTCACTCAAAAATCAACTTTGATTAAACACTACAGTAAAGTACCTAAATTGATTAAGTGGCATGTAAATTATCTGGGATTATTAACACTGATAGGTATTATATACGTCACATAGGACACCAGCTCAAAAACAAACACACTATACGGCAAGCAGTGTATGTGTTTGTTTTGATATGGATATCCATCATTTCTGTAGAGTTTCGCTAGCTAATTTAATTTGACCTTGTGTAATGGCCCACATTTCCAGGGCCAGACATTACATAAAGCTTACTCTCACGATTTTTCAATATTATTTCTACATGCTAATTACACATTTTCTTTCACAACCTACATTCAATTTGGAACTAAAGCGCCTGGATCTTTGTAACGAGCACAATACTTAAAGGGTTCTGCTGCAAACATTGCTTGTTCAATCTCATCACGGTTCAAAAAAGCGAACACGCGGACAATACGAACTGTTATCGTAAAGGGATATCGGACATGACGTTATTAAATATTCTATTCAATGGTAGCTTTGCAAATAAAATTGAAAATTATAGTCATAAACATTTTGGTGAATGGCTAGGAGCAGCTATGGCATTAAGTCCGCCTCTGTACATTTGTGTGCTGAAAGTATTAAAAACAACTTTATAAAGGATGGTTGGATTAGAAATGAAAGGTGGTTAGCATAAGCATAATCAGCATATTAATCTTCCCACTGCTGAGACACAGGCCTCCTCTCTTCGAGGGGGAGTGGGCTGTGATCTACTACGCAGGCCCAGTGCGGGTTGGTAGATGGTTACGAGTAATTGGTGAAAGATGGTACTCGTAGATTGGCCAGTAAAGGGGGTGAATATTGAGATGAAAGCTGTTAGAGTTTTATGGAAGAAAATGTGCGAAAAACGGTGGCTGGAAACCTAGAATCAAGATCATGGTTAGGAAGACAGATGCTAGGAATTAATGTTGTAATAATCACTGACTGGCAAGCAATCGCCGAATTATGAAACCTGAAGGGTCTAAGCAATCTAGAGTATTTGTGCATTATTATAACATTTTAAATGAAGTCTAAGGCTGAAACTAGGGAAGCGTAAGTAAATTAGCAAGTGTTTGAGCATTTAAATAATACTGGCAATACACAGTACGCGCCTTACAGTATTGTAATAGCAAATGTTACGTTTCAGATGTTATTGCTATAAAGGTTTGAATAGGCGCTATGTGTATTAGATCGTTTGCAAATATAGATGCGACCCTTATTTACTCTAGTAACCATGCTTTGAAAACCAGACTTTTATTACATAAAAAAATTATGCAAGATGTGATAAAACACTGATTATTTCTCCATTGGTTTCCGAACATTAGATAGCAATCATTTATTCATTCCAATGTAAATAATTCTAAATCTAATAATTCTAAACTAAACCATAGATTTCTACAATCTACAATCTCCATAAAATAGAAATGTCAGTGTTGTGTATTTCTATTTATTTTAATAGATTTAATATGAAAACGTCGTTTGCTATGTAAACTTCCTGCCATGTAAAATGTATGAGTATGTAAATGTAATGTATGAGGATCACATTTATGCATCACGCGACCATTTGACGGGTTGTCAGTGCCATTTGTTGGTGCCCACGTGGGGTACCGTGATTGAAGGTGTAGGGGCAATGACTTTGTTGCCACGGGGACATGTGCCAAAGAATAATATAAGCACAGAAGGTATATCCTACCGAAGACCCCGGCGTGCTTTGTTTGTGTTGAGAGGACGATTGCCGTGTAGTTACGACGAAGGTTAGGAACTGGGTGGATTTTTTAGACGGAGCCGTAAGGGACATAACCGTTACAGTCACAGGAAAAGTTAGGAGACCGACCTTGAGTCTTCTCCTTCGTGTCACTGGCACGACAGTCAAATTTTGTTGGCTCAAAACTTCACCACTTCCACGGCGTCATCGGTGGCATTTTTTGAGTACCTACCTAATTGCTAACAACAGAAACAGATATTTTTTTAATCTCTCAAAAATCAACTTAGAATACATTTCACTAAAGTAGATAACTGAGTAAGTGGCGATGGAATGCAAATTACCTGGTCTTATGAACACTGCTATAGGTGTATTAAAATCACAACTGTAATTTCTTGACATTTGTAGGAAATGGCACACTACGTCAATTTGTTAATTAATTATATTCCCTGACTGTGTATATTATTCTGAGCTCAGACGTCATAATCATCATACTAATGGCCATTTTTTTCAGGTCAACGGCATCGTGTTACACGGGAGGTGTCATCTCAACGCGTCTGCCATCATCAAGGGGCTGGTCGGACCTATCTTCAAGATCATATTGCTGAGGTAAGGAACGTTTAGACAGAATGTTAGAAACATTGCCGCGCTAACTGTTATCATAAATTCAGAAAATTATAAGAACTAGGAGAATTTATGTCGATTGTTATAAAGAAATCTGCTGTTTCATACAAAAATGCAATATGTCATATACACAATCAAACTGTATGAATCCTATCGCAGTCCACTGCTAGCTGCACATAGGCCCCTCCCAGGCTGAACCACAACACCTATCCACCGCCTTACGCATCCAGACAGTCCCAGCCACTTTCTCAAGGTCGTCAGTCCATCGAGCTAGGGGGCGTCCCACTCTACGCTTACTGATACGCCATAGCGCGCTGAGCGACCTTCAATTTGTGGAACAGCCCGACTGTCAGTGTCCACGTTTCGGTATCGTATGTCATAACGGGCGGGACGCACTGTTTGAAGTCCGTAGTCTTTCAACATGGCGGGATAAGCGCCTATCATGTAATGTTTGTTGGATTTTGGAAAAGACACAGCCTCTTATGCTCCGTTTTTGCCCCATATTTTGACTCTCGCAAGGGAATTAAAACCTGTAAGGTACTTCTCGTTGACCTAGAATCATGGAATTTGGCATGAAGCAATGTGATGTAGCACAATTAAAGGAAAAATCCGAAAATTGCAAATTTGTAGTTGCATCGCAAAAAAATATTACTTTTGCGATTACACACTTATTTGCAGTTGGTAAACTAACCGCGACCTATGTCGATATATGGGGACAACAGTTTTCCAACGGCAAAGTTAAGTTTGTCCCTCAATCCGTTTATCTTTTCGTTATAGTAATGTTCGTTACTTTCATAGTTTATGAACTTAAGTTTGTACGGAACCCTCGGTGCGCTAGTCCGACTCGCACCTTTTTTTAATAACCTTTAAAAAAATTGAAAAATGTCTAGAATAATTTTCTGAATTCATGGTAACAGCTTAGGTCCCTTACACCGTGTAGTTATTCTTCTTATGCAGATATTTTAGTTTTCATTCATCGCATTGACAATACCTGGAAGCCATTAGGTACAGGTAATAGGCACCGATATAGATATCGTTACACACGAATCAAAGGCAGCCATTTATAGCTTGCCATTGTGTAATTTGTATGTAAAGATATTTTGGTCTGCGTGTCAATGCTTTCAAAATCGTTACTAGCTTTTGAAATTGTCCTACGGTATGTTATCAGATGTATCCACAGATGGATGGTCCACAGCCCGACTACACCCACTGCTGTCCATATTCCGCTCTTTTTTGTGCCAATCCCCACTCTCCTGTGCTAGCCTCATCCAGGTATTGCCCGCGATGGCAACAGTGTGTCTACCGCGATATAAGAGCAGGGGTGGCCCGGTGGTAACGCCCCCCTTACGAATTGTAGGTCGTAGTATCGAACCCATGGCGGGCGACTTTGAATAATTTATTTCATCACCACCACCTCAAAAACGGTGAAGGAAAACATTGTGAGGAAACCGGCATGTTTTAGGACCAAAAAATCGAAGACATGTAACACCTAAGAGAAAAGATTTGATTTTTTCTATGTTTGTTTGTTACGCTTTCACGCTAAAACGGCTGAACGGATTTGCCAAAAAAAATTACACATGGGTAGAACATGACCTGTATTAGGACATAGGATACTTTCTATCTCGACATTCCTACGTGATCGTGACTTATGCGGGTAAAACCGCGGGGCGGAGCTAGTTTGGTATATTTTTGGCATCATTCATAGTCTTGACAATACTCAGAAGCCATATTTAGGTAGTAGGCAACGATATAGATATCGTTAAAAAAGACTCAAAGAGAGCTATTTATAGATTTCAATTGTATCGATAGCATGTGGAGAAGTATGGTCTATGTGTCAATGGTTTCAGAATCGATCCATTGAGTTATATTTTTACCACATCGCCTCGAATAGTTAAGCAGAGGCAAAAAAGTAAGAAAGAAAAATTCTTCATTCTGCACAAACAAAACGCGCATTACAAAAGTGTAAGCATAAATCAGCCTATAATATTCACACTGCTGGGATACAGGCTTCGTGTCTGTAAGAGGAAGTGGGCCGTAATTCACCACGCGGGCCCAGTGCGGTTTGGTAGATGTCACATGTCTTCAAATGTTTTGGGTCTGGAACATGCCGGTTTCCTCACGATGTTTTCCTGCACCGTTTTGAGAGCAGTGGTGATTAAATAATTTACACAGAGTAAAGCGCCTGTACATAACAAAAAAGAGATAAATTACAGTATCAAAATAAAAAATCATTTATTCAAATTAGGCTGAGAATCAGCACTTTTCGAACTTCAAAATTACAAAAGAGAGTCCCCCAAAACGCTCGCCCTTCACCGCTTCCTAGTGCTTTCGCTGGGAAGACGAAGTGGCGCAACAAACTCCCCAGCAGCACAGCTGTCTGTTCAGTTAAAAGTACTTGATTCTTAACAATAGTAAGTAATTAACATTACGAGACACAAAACATTAAAATAAATTATTTGCCGTAAAATTTGCTCAATTAAATAAAATATGCTCAATTTTTAATGCTTAGTTACTCATTTTTAAATGTTTTTGTTGATATATTGGCGTATACGAGTATATGGCAAATTATTTAATTTAATATTTTGTCTATTAGAGCGGACGGAGCTAGCAGTTTGTTTTATTTTTTGTTTGTTTGATCGCGTTAATCTCTGGATCTACCAGTCGGACTAAAAACAATAATTTTAGTATTTGTTAGCCCAACTCTTGAGGAAGGCTAACATCACGCTAGGACGCTTAGGATCCGAGCAAAAAAATAATAGTAAGAAAGAACGCTAAGCGAAAACGAAGTAATATCGCGGGCAGGCGATGCGATGCGACGGGGTGGGTCTGGAGAACAAGACATCTCACGCGGACAAAGTCACGAGCAGAAGCTAGTAAATAATAAAAACGTGAGCAGCGGGGTAACTGAGTAACACACTAACAGACCGTTCAACAACATTCATTGCATTATTTACGTTACATTACATAATTTTGTGGAGATTAAATAAAACTTAACAAGTAAAATTTGCATGCCAGTAAGGTAGATCAAGGAGAACGTTATCACATTTTATGTCAACACCATTGTATACCTTTGATCAGCAAATAAATGATGATTTGATTTGATACGTTATTGAGCAGACACATTTTCGAACAAATAAAGCAATGGATTAGCAGTATCCTTCAAAATGATTCAGATTTTGATTGAAAGTGTGTTACACAATGAGGGTGCAGATGAAGCTGTGTAAACATTAGAAAAGAGTAAAGCAACCCAAGATTCGCATATATTAATACTTCAACCAGCAGCCGAATGTTTAACGCAGCACCAGACAGCGATATCTGAAAAAGAGCTGTCAGAATAGACAGTAAGGAATTGTTTGTTTCATATGGAGGTACCAAATAGTGGCAACTCAAGATATACTGACACAGTGACACTTAGGTGGAAGCTTTCACTGATTTATGTATACTTATAATAATATTATAAAGAAGTAAAATTTGTAAGTTTCACACACATAGTTAGTGTCCGTTCACACAGACCGGCGGAGAGGAGAGTACATTTTTTATCGCGTTTAAAAAAAAGAGTTTTGGTTGGCTCTTAAGCATTCTCATTTAGAAAAGAAATGTCATGAAACACGATAAAAAATGTACTCTCCTCCCCGAGCCGGTCTGTATGAACGGAAACTTATAGTCTATATCAATAGATAGGTTTACATGTCAAAGAAAAACAGAAAAATGTTTTGTTTGGGACGTCACACAAAAAATACAAACCGTAAAAAAGAAGCATTTCAAACAGCTAACAAAATTACATTAAATAAAACCAAGAAATAAATAAAAGGCCTGTGCGAGGTCAAAAAGGCTCTTGTCTCAGCATAATGCTGCGATATTTAAAAATAAATACCGCAGTGCTGGTATTCTAATAGGGGACGCTGTGATGCCACGGAGACACTAAAAAAAAAGCTACATAAAATCTACTTACCTACATGTTCTTGATTGCTTCGTGGAATGATTTCTTGGTGATCAGTAAACCCATGGTGATGTGTCCTACAGAATAGAAATAATATACCATGGGAGTAAAGGCCACATAAAACTGACAAAAGATGCCCTAACCGCCCTTTACGCGGATATACTCTGACTGGAAGTGACGGATAGAGTTGGTGTGCATACACTGACACGTGACACGCGTCACGCGCGAAATAGGCAACTGCAACCGTCGACGCGTCTCGGCCACACCCAATACCGACCGATCCTAGCGCGCTTGTGGGGGAGAGCCTTTAAATGTCAAAATACTCGTCTCGCACATAATATTTATTTTTAAGAATTAATGCAAGTAGATATGGGTTATATTTCTCAAAGAATTTATATCAATTAAAGCAATGTATAGGCACTTTTGATTCCAAAACGCAAACCTCTATGGAGAAGAACGGGAAAGATAAGGACACTCTTTTAAATCAAGATATTACAAAATCCTGTTAATTGTGCTTGTCGCAAAAAATCCGACCAAAATGCTATAAGGTAGTTGTATTTTCGATTCAAAAATTGTTCGAATTTACGTTAAGTTTATGTCGTGCATTCGTGCTGACGCCTCTGTATCTTGCACTTTTCTTCTAATGTCTCGATGTCACTTCTAGAACGATTACAGCACGTGTGTCCACAAAGCGATTCATATTTATTATCCTGCTGCCCCAATTCCAGCAATCTCGAGCCTTTAACTGTTGCCACTTGATGACTCTATTTATCTTTATCCCTTTTCTACATTAGAGGGGCAGTAGACTTGTGGGTTTTTGTAACTGGTGGCGGTCAAATCAAAGTCAATTTGTGTTAAGCAGCGGGGTCGCTTTATAATATATGTAATGGGCTGGAAATAGGACTGACGGAAATGATTTCTAACCTGTTGGAAAGTTTCTTTCTGACCTGAGTAAATGCGGAAAATTCTCATGCGCTTGCGATTTCAATAGCCCCTAAATATTGCTATAAAATTAAATGAAATTGTTTATTCTGTAAATAGGATATATAAAAAAATAAGCTAGATGGAGTTGCCAATTTGTATCTGACTATCCCTCAGAATAAATAGCCAAACAAACTCAGGGGTCAGTCTCTTTTAACGTCCAGACATAATCTTGGTCAGATCATATGAGGACCATGTAGGTTAGTATCTGAAATGGTCTTTTGAGGAAAAAACCACTCAAAAAAACTTTTTTGCAAAAAAAAAATAACCGACTTCCAAAAACGACACTACAAAGTGAAAAATAACTTTAATTTCGGAAGTCGGTGTCGTTGGGTTCGCATTTTCGTTGTTTGCCACCGACTTCCGAAATTAAAGTTATTTTTCACTTTGTAGTGTCGTTTTTGGAATTTGGTTGTTTTTTTTTTTTTGCAAAAATGTTTTTATTTTTCACTTTTAAGTTGTAATTTTTACCAGTAATTTTGGTTTAAAAACCAAACTGCTAAACCGTTTTTGATGACATTTCTATGGGACCATTTGGCATTATACCCTTTCCAACAAAATAATAATTTTTCAAATCGGTTGGCAAGCGACGGAGTTATGCGCGAACAAACATAAAAAAAAGAAAAATACAAACATCCGAATTGTAAACCTCCTCCTTTTTTAGAAGTCGGTTAGAAAGAGTGGACCTGTTCAGTTAGTGCAAGCATTTGTCAGTAATCGTGTGGCTCAACCCAGGACTTAAGGAGCTCAATGCTCGAAAGTATGGAAAAGTTTGTTGCTGAGCTGTAAAGCACGAATGCCGCAGGACAGCGTAGAATGAGTCCTTTCGCAACCAGATCTCATAGATACTATTAAAAGTTGACGAAGGAATAACACCGCTTTGATTTCTAAAGATTATAAATAACCAAATAATGCTTGTTCCACCGTGTGGTTCGACGAATTTTAAACATTGTTAAGAATTGTTATGATTCGATTCTTCAGAATGAGGAAGTACTTATGCCCATTCTCCTTATTCTTGTCTATTACTAACATTGGTTTTACTACACCCACGGGAATCAATTCTTTGCTAGCAGAAACCATATGGCGGTTATTATGCATATACTTAAATCACTAGCCTCAGCCCGCGACTTCGTCCGCGTGTAATTTCTTATCACTTGATAATATTACTAGCTCTGCATGCGACTTTGTCCGGGTGAAATAGAAATTTCTGTTTCATCCGACCCATCCCGATTTCTTTTTGACTTTTTTTCGTTTTGCTCGGCTCCTATGGGTCTTAGCGTGATGTTAAGTAAGGCCTATAGCCTTCCTCAAGAATTGGCCTATCAAATTTAAATGAACAATGATTCAAATCCGACCGGTAGTTCCGGAGATTAATGCGTTCAAACAAAAAACTCTTCAGTTTTATTATTAGTACAGAAGTTAGATTGGAAAGTAAAAATAATATGTGTAGGCAAGATAAGTTTTACACTGCGTGGGGACAGCGAATAACTAATAATATTGAGTGCAATCACCTTTGGGCAAAGATCATTGGCCTGCACCACGCAAAAAAGCTTTGCAGCACATAATTAAAAACTGTCTAACGTAACGACAGTGAATTGTTTTTGGCTGGGTTCCTATAATTTAGCTTACCGACTCGTTGGGTGTTTCTAAATGAAACGTGTCTTAGCAGAAGGAGATAGTTTAGATGTGCTGATCATAAATAAGAGAGCAATTAGTGGCCCAATGGTCACGGCCGCGACTTACGAGTTGTAGGTCGTAGGTTTGAACCCAGACAGGCGCTTTACTTTGTGTAAATTATTTTATTACCACTACTCTCAAAACTGTGAAGGCATCGTGAGGAAACCGGTATGTCCTAGAATCAAAAATTCGAAGACATGCGACATCTACCAACCCGCACGGCCCACTCCCTCTCACAGAGAGGAGGCCTGTGTCCCAGCAGTGGGAACGTTATAGGCTGATTACATAATGAATGAATTTTTACAATCCAAAAGTGCCCGTAAATCGCTTAATTGAAATAAATGCGTTGGGTTTGAGTTGAGGTTGAATTGTTGGCTCTAGGACATGCCGGTTTCCTCACGATGTTCCTTCATCGTTTATTGAAAATACCTGCTTATGTGTCCGTTTTAATTTCAGGCGAAAGGCGGCGTTAGAAGACGTAGCAGTCAAACCACTAACTCCTGCGCAGTTCCCTGTCGTCTTAGAAGAAGAGGTAAGTCTATCAATAATATCTCAGTATACAAAATTAAAAGCAAATTTCCACTATGCAAGAGTCTTATACAGGTAACTAGCAAACAGGCATCTTGCAAACAAGTTCTTTCAAGCAGGTAAGCATACACACAAGAATTTTATACTTGCGTGTATTTATTCAACATAATCTATAAGCAAATTGCATGCAAGCAGAAACGATGCAAGAATTGTATGAAGACGATCTACTCATTATATACTTAAGTTTGTTATAACATAAAAACACACAACATCACACCTGTATTTCCCGAAGGGTTGAGCAGAGGTACACCTACATTTCACCGGTTATGTTAAAGTCCCATGTACTAGGGGGCGAGCCTACCGCGCACAAATCCAAACTACGGACTGCTACTGAGAAATTCCAGATTGAAAACCCCAATAACACTATGCCCGACCCGAGAATCGAACCCAGGACCTCATGCTCAGCAGCAGCGCTTGCGACCACTACACCAACGAGAACGTTAATATTAACGATTCGTTGATTGTTATTAGAAAACTGTTAATTAGTTTTAGTTTCAGACCTAATTGATAAGTAAAAATCAAAAAGCTATGTTAATTAAAAGTTAACAATTTTAACCAGCACTAGTGATTACTTTATTATATTATAACCGATTTCGGCAAAATAAAACAAAGTCGTTTTTCGTATCTGTCCGAGTGCCCGCTTAGTTCTTTAAACTACGCAATAGTGTTGATATGGCATTCACTATCATTTAGAGAATTTATTTAACTGTATACACACATAATCAGCCTACAACGTTCCCACTGCTGGGACACAGGCCTCCTCTCTGTGCGAAGGAGCAGGCCGTAATCCACCACGCGGGCCCAGTGCGGGTTGGTAGATGGCACAACCCACATGGACATGCCGGTTTGCTCACGATGTTTTCCTTCACCGTTTTGAGAGTAGTGGTGATGAAATAATTTACACAAACTAAAACACCTGTACGGGCAGTTATTTATATACTTACTTATAATAACAGTAGCCAGTAAACATCAGATTGTGACATTGTTAGTAAAAACATGATTTTCCTGCCTTTGTCAGCTGGCCACTGAATGTATAACTAATTACATGCATTGCTCATACTATTTACTGTCATAATTAATGGAATAATCATCACGCATGTGTTCCCCGATAGGATAAGCAGAGCCGTGTACTTAAACTATCTACACTTTTTTTTTTTAAGGATGGGAAATCATCAAATGTCCCCTCCCGCTCTGGGTGGAGCGGAAGGGAGTGTCAGACTCTTACTGACTAAAACCCACCCGTGTTCCTTCCTTAGCCCTTTATGTACCAGGGCAGCGGTAACCCTTTCGGACGATCCCGCTACCCATACTATCTACACTCACATTGCGCCAGTTATGTTTAAGTCCCACATAATATGGGGCGAGTCTATTTGCCATCAACCAACACAAATCCAGAGTTCCGGTTACTGCAGATTTAACATAACATAACATTACGCTGGTATACCCCAAAGGGTTAGGCAAAGATGAACCAAATGCCACAGATGCTGCAATCAACGTGGCGACCTACTGGGCTCTTACAATATAAAATGTCGAAGAAGAGTATCATTGACACGAAAAGAAGAGGTCCCATGTAATAGGATGCAAACGGTGTACAAATACAGACTCCGGCTTGCTACTGAAAAAATCCCCGATAGAAAAACTTAACAACACTTTGCCCAACTTGGGAATCGAACCCAGGATCTTGGTTAACAATCACAGTACCGACAACACTAGACCAACGAGGCTTGCTTAAAAAACAGAAATACGAGTAATGTACTTTTACATCCTTACATATTCATTTTATGTCTTTACTTCTAAAACGGCAAAACACATAAAATCCTTAAATAGCGGTGACAAGATGGCGGCCACAGAACATGGTGATATTTACCTTAGAGTTCTAGAGATAACAAGATAAGACTTACAGTTTTATTACTATTGTCTTTATATGAAAATATGGACAGAGGCTCGTGACTAAGTAATAAGAGCCGCACGGGTCGATCGATCAGGTTAAGCTACGCTTGACGCAATTGATCCGTGGATGGGTGATCATCTTTACTGTATACCAGAACCCCTCCGTGTCTCGAAAACCACGTTAAGCGGTTGGTCCCGGGTGGCTTTCTTAAATCTTCGACAGTCGTTACGGGTCGTCAGACGCCCGAAAGTCTGACAACCATTCTTACCAAGGGATATCGTGTTACCCATTAACTGAGTTGTGGAGGTCAAATAGGCAGTCGCTCCATTTATAATACTGGTATTCATCTGCATCCGGATAGACTGGAAGCTGACACGACCTTTTCCCAACATAGTTGAGAAAATGCTAGGCAAATTGATTGATCTTTATATGCAAATATAATTATGATGCCCAGGGTGGCCGAAGCAAAGAAACCTGTTCAGGTGGAGATTCAGAGACGACTCCGCCTTGTAGAGTAAATGTGCTGCTGTTCCACGAGCGATGGGACACTTAATATCATGTCCTACGTGTCCTGTCAGATGCACGTTACAGGAACTGATGGACGCTGGTGATGCAGGGACATGGCAGGTGCAACCTTAGGGATAGATAACTCAAAAAAGATTAAATAGTAATACATAGACACATACATATGAACGGTATTATTGTATAGCTAGCCGTGAAAACCTATAATTGGCTTCATGTTTCTTATCCCAGTCCGTGCCGGACGGCGCGTATGTGTTCCACGTGTGCCTCAAAGAGATGTCAGCAGAAGTGACGGGGCCCGATAGGGCCGAAGCCTGCCAGGGTAGCGGGATCGTCCGAAAGGGTTACCGCTGCCCTGGAACATAAAGGGCTAAGGAAGGAACACGGGTGGGTTTTAGTCAGTAAGAGTCTGACACTCCCTCCTGCTCCACCCAGAGCGGGAGGAGTCATTTGATGACTTCCCATCCTCAAAAAAAATAAAAAGTATATCTATTGTATTTATGTAAAGCTGTTGGTTTTCCATGTGATAAATAAATAAATATATATACTTCAGAATATTTACACCAGATTTCCTCAGGTGTCTAACCAAAACAGTTCTAAACATAGGATGATTAGGACATGAAAACTACTTCCAAAGATTTTAATCAGCGACAAATAATGCTACACGCAGCTCGTCATTTTTTCCTTATGAATATTCAAGAGTGGCCAGTGGTATATTTTTGGTAGGTGATGTAATCATGACCTTTGTCATACATTTTTGTCCACATTTGAAATACTAAACTGACTACAATGAAAATCAAAATTATTTGAAAAATACATTGGTGTCTTTTCAGACGATTAATTATAATAAATTGCACAGTTAGATAGACGTGCGTGTCGTAGGTCGTGGGTTCGAACCCAAACAGGCACTTTACTTTACGTAAATTATTTTATCACCATTGCTCTCAAAACGGTA
This sequence comes from Apamea anceps, assembly GCA_951799955.1. NCBI lineage: Eukaryota > Metazoa > Arthropoda > Insecta > Lepidoptera > Noctuidae > Apamea > Apamea anceps. The sequence continues at coordinate 677,812 of OX637524.1, read as the reverse complement.
AAGGAAAACATCGTGAAAAAACCGGAATATCCTAGAACCAAAAATTCGAAGACTTGTGACATCCGCAAACCCGCACTGGGCCCGCGTGGTGTAATAGCCCACTCCCTCTCACAGAGAGGAGGCGTCATTCCCGACAGTGGGAATGTTATAGGTTGATTATGCACAATTAGAAACGGTAGAAGGAGCGCTGGCAGACCAATAGCCTGGTGGGGGTGGATGAATTACAGAAAACGCGGGAAGACCTAGATGAGACACGCACAGACAAGGAGCCTTATTCTCTATGACACTGAACGAAACCGCGCGAAATGGACGCGAGATTGGCGGGATTAGCTAAGGAATTGACGTGCTTTCGAAGTAAGGAATCGTTAAGTGGTCATAGTGAATTAGGGCCAGTCTTACAAAGGGTTATCGCATTACCCAGTAATTGGGTTGTGGAGGTCAAATAGGCAGTCGCTCCATGTATAATACTGGTATTCAACTGCATCCGGTTAGACTGGAAGCCGACCCCAACATAGTTGGGAAAAAGGCTAGGCAGATGATGGAATGAATTAGGGTCCAGGGAATCATGTCACAACAGGCAGGAGGCCTATACTCAGCAGAGGACGGAACGAGGCTGCCGGTGATGATGATGATAATGACATGCACAGTTAGACTTCTGCCTTCTTTGTTGACATGAAATTATCTGTACCTTTTACGACACCCGCTGTAAGATAGCTGATAGCCTATTATGTTCATGAAATAACTCAGAGTAGCAGATAAACATTTGATTCAATAATATCCTATGTTTTGCTCCCTGAGCACTTACCCACGTGTAGCAAAAACGTGTCTCCGCAATACTATGCAATTCCACAGAATATACAACACTATACATAGGTACTTATATACACTAGAAGTTATTTAAAAAATACCTCTTTCGTTCCGAACTAAAAATATTCGGAATCAAAAAATTCTCAATTATTTATGAAGAACATTAACATATATTATATTATTATATAAAACCAGTTTAATATATGAGAAATAATTCTCAAACTTTATATTATTATGTGTTATGAAGCTGACCTTGTCGACGTATTCCGTCTCTTTCGCACTCACGGATTACATGCCCCCGGAGATTTTCGAAGCGTTTTCCTAAGTGCTTCCCGCGGACAAATTTAAACTCTAATATATTGCGTATAAAATTTATTATCGATTGCCTGTTACATTTTTCAGTGTTTATCTTTTGTACCGATTCAAGAATGACGCAAGTTGAAATTGGAAACAAAGGCAATGTAAACTTTATTGCATGAATGATATGATTGATATTCAACTGAATTGTTTGGTACAGTTACAATATTTGTAGGTGGGTGTATACTAAATGTATTATCTGGCATTTTAGCAGTGTCATATTGAAAACACTGTTAGTATTTAGTTCGATTTCGGAGACGAAGTACCGCGTTCCGGTTTTAGTAACTAAACTAAAAAATAAACTTTAACTAAATACCTCTAAATGTACCTCAAGTGTTGAAGTTATTTGGTGATCACGTGAAGTGGAATATTAATTTAAATCAAGTGATATTAAGTGATACACAACAGGATTTATTTAAATAGTGTTGTTTAACAGGTAAACTATAATGCAGACCAGAGGATTTTGTGCTCATTTGTAATCAATATAAATAAATACATTGATAGGTTTATTTTTGTCAAGTTTCGACATTGTCCTGCAAGAGTATTATTATTTTAGCGGCGTTTTTAAATGTCATTTTCAATATTAAAGTTTCGAATACGTCGTGAGAGAAGTTTTGAGTATGAATGTGGATTGATATATGAGTAGGGGAAGACCAAAGAAACGATGGATGGACTGTGTGAGAGATGATATGGACAGAAAAGGGCTGACTACCGAAATGACGACTAATAGAGAAGTATGGAAGAAAAAGACATGTTGCGCCGACCACGAATAAATTGGGATAAAGGCAGGACAGTGATGACCTGACATAAGCTGAGGTTATCAACTGTTTTGATGACATTTAGCTTCTTAATAGCATCTACCTGTACGGAGGGGCTTGTGATTAAATAATAACAGCCACACGGGTCGATCGTTCAGGTTAAGCTACGCTTGCCGCGGTTGGTCCGTGGATGGGTGACCATCTTTACATACCAAGACCCCTTCGTGCCTCGGAAAGCACGTTAAGCCATTGTCTGTCATTCGTGGATCTTTGATAGTCGTTACGGGTCGTCAGAAGTCAGAAAGTCGGAGTCGGGTTTGTGGAGATCAGATAGGTAGGTAGTCGCTCCATGTAAAATACTGGTACTCAGCTGCATTCGGTTAGACTGGAAGCCGACCCCAACATAGTTGGGAAAAGGCTAGGCAGATGATGAATAACATCTACCCATACGTTATTTTGCGGTTCACTTTATACATAGTCAGGTAGATATTTACTTTGAACATGGAGTTACTCCGATGGTTTTTTCTCATTCTTATTCCCAACAAACGTTACAATTTTACAAAGTATCCAGTGAGTTGATAAAAAAAACTATCTCGATAAGATGTCTGTAAGAATGATTCTGATTGTAGCCGTTTAAAGCTAGACTTGCAAATCCAGTTTTACCTCAAAACAAGAACTGGAAATCGTTGGATGATTTAAAAGTGCTAATTAGTCTAAAGATTGTGAAAACCACACTAAGGTTACATGGTATTTAGGTACCTATTTAATAATAACATAACATCACGCCTGTAATCCTCGAAGGGTTAGGCAGAGGTGTACCTATAGTACACCCACATAGCTACCCACCGCGTCGCATCGCATCGCCTGCTTATTACTTCGTTTTCGCTTAGCGTTCTGTCTGACTTTTTTCTGTTTGCTCGGCTCCTAGGGGTCACAGCGTGCTATTAAATAATCTCTAGCCTTCCTCAAGAGTTTGGCTATCAAATGCAATATGAATTTTTCAAATCCGGCTGGTAGTTCCAGAGATTACCCCCTACATACAAATAAACAAATTTTACCTCTATGTAATATTAGTATAGAAGTATATATAATAGGTATTATTAATAAGTATACTGGCTTATGACTCCAAAGTAGTACAATACTTGAGGATTCTCAATATTTTCGTATACAAATATCAAACAAAAAAACTTAAGAGGTGTCAAGGGACACCCGGATGGAACGAAGTTCAAAGAGAGAGAGAGAGAGAGACAGAGAAACACGCGCACGCCTCACGGCTTACAACTATAGCAAAAAGTGTCGGTCCAACTTTTGGTCTTAATTTTTTTCCGTCTAGCCCCCTTTCGCAACGCGCGATAAGGAACTTCGTTCCAAAAATCTGCTAGACCATACAGATGTTCATTCCGAAGTAGCATTAATTCAATTGTTGTAAGTAGCATTGAAGTAGATAACAATGATTAGCCTAAACCAAGAGTCAGCTTTTTTTTTTTTGAGGATGGGAAATCATCAAATGACTCCTCCCGCTCTGGGTGGAGCAGGAGGGAGTGTCAGACTCTTACTGACTAAAACCCACCCGTGTTCCTTCCTTAGCCCTTTATGTTCCAGGGCAGCGGTAACCCTTTCGGACGATCCCGCTACCCTGGCAGGTTTCGGCCCTATGGGGCCCCGTGACTCATGCTGACATCTCTTTGAGGCGCGCGTGGAACACAAACACGCCGTCCGGCACGGGCCTGGTCCTGATCGGACGGTGAGTTACCCATTACTCACCGCCCCCAACTAAGAGTCAGCTTGAGTGTACATAAACGTAAACTCTCGCCTTCTTCCCACGAGGGTAGGCAGAAACTACAGAAGGCCACCCGCTACGATCCTTACATAACGCTTTTGCTTTGTTTACGGAAGGCCAACTCCCGTAATTAAAAACGTTCAAAATGTTGTCGCAATCTCATCTCAGCGACAATCAATGTCAAAAATGTAGGGAAATTAGAGGAATTTTTGACTGATTGAGATTGAGATCAAACTGTGAACGTTCTCAAAATGACGAGAATTGCCCCTCTGGTCAAAAACGAACGCCGGTTGCGAGTACTACGCTTTCTGAAGAAGATCACCAATACGGTACTAAATATCCTCCAAGAGACACACTGGATGATGAAATGAAATTGTTTATTCTGTAAATAGGATATCGGAATCACTTTTACACGACATATTATTAAAGAAAAAAAATAATAAGTTAGATGAGGTCGGCGTTTCCTATTCTGAGAAGAAAGGCCGAAACAAACTCAGAAGTTACAGTCTCTTTTAAAGTACAGACATAATCTTGGTCAGATCATGTGAAGACCATGTAGATTGGTGTCTGAAATGGTCTTTTGAGGAGTGAAGAGTGGACCAGTCCAGTCAGTGCAAGCATTTTTCAGTTATCGTGTAGCTCAACTCAGAACTTGAGGAGCTCTACGATGAAAGCAGAGAACTGGGTGTTATGGCGTAACTTAGAAGAAGCCTTTGTCTAGCTGTGCCACCCATCCCACGCAATGGGCGCAATGGGCGGTCTTATCGCTAAGAGCGATCTTTTAAAAACAACATTTGGATGGATTAAAAAGGGGAAGGAGAGACAGTATTGTAGGTAGTCTGCAGTCTGTGTCCATTCATACACGCCAGTTCTTCAACCTTTTTAAGAAAAGGAGGCTCTAAGACCACAGAAATACCTGAAGTTTGTCAATAACCTCTAAAAACCCCCATGACGAGATGAGGTCAAGCTATTCTCAGGCATGAGTCACTTCGTCACGTGATTAGTAACTACTTACGGTCAATTTCGTGCACATCTGTGTCAGTTTACTTAAGAACGTTAAACATAATTATTATATCAAACATCTAACGGCTTCTTTTTAAATTAGTTCCAAGATGGTACAGCTAGGTTCAAAACATTAGCTTATATACAATATTTTCTGAATAATTAAGTAAATGATTTTGAGAGTTCACTTCGATCTATAGTGAGAGGTTCGTGGTTAAATAATAGCCACACGGGTCGATCGAATGTTAAGCTACGCTTGTCGTGGTCGGCTCGTGGATGGGTGACCATGCAATACTTAGCAACCCCTTCGTGCCACAGGAAGCACGTTACGCCGTTGGTCCCGACTGTCATTCGTTAATCTGTGAAAGTCGTTGCGGGTAGTCAGAAGCCTAAAAGTCAGACAACCAGTCTTACCAAGGGGTATCGTGTTACCCGGTATATGGGTTGTGGAGGTCAGATAGGCAGTTGCTCCATGTAAACTGGTAATAAAGCAGTGGTGATAAAATAATTTAAATAAATACACAAAGCAAAGTGCCTGCCTGGGTTGGAACCCACGATCTACAACTCGAAATGGTTGAATAATATCCTTTACAGAATAAATTCGGTAAAATATTTCAATGTTATGAATTGAAATCGGTCTAATAATAAAACCATTTCCTCGAATTCATATATTTTCCGACAGACTTAGGCAGTGTCAGGGCATATTGTTAGTAATGATATCAGTAATATTGATTACTAGCCTGCGTATCATTTTACATCGTGAGAGCATTAACTATGTTGAACTAAGTAATTGTATTGCAAATAGTAAATGTTTACATCATACGTAGACACCTGTGGCGCCTGATTTATGAAACAGTGGGTAGGAAACCGTTCAATTGTTGTCGTTTGCTGCAGTACCACCATACTTGTTTCTGCTTCGAAGGACCATTTTTTGGGTTTTAATCCTATTTCATCATCATCATCATTTCAGCCGAAAGACGTCCACTGCTGGACATACGTGCCCAAGCACCTCCACTTCGACCGGATCTGTGCTTCTCGCATCCAACGGGTTCCTGCGGTTCCTTATCCTATTTGTGCCGTATGAATGTCCGTGAAAGTACAGGCACAAGAGTTTTGAACTTCGTCTCGTCTCTCGGTTGTAAGGATACCAACAAATAACCAGGGGGGGCGTTCTCTCTAGTTCCGTCAACGAACATACGGGCCCGCCCGAAAGTAGTTCGATACATCGGAATGAACCCTACTCCCGATTAACTAACTTATTTCTACTAGGAACTAAACATCGGAAGTATGGATAACTGTCAAACCGTGTTGTCATTCATCTTAGTTCGGGCCCCGAGTTAATCTTAAGTCTGTAGGTGATACGGAGTAGGAAACGCCTACGGATTTCGTGCTAAGAGATTAGACAGCTAGTGCCCTAGCTCTTGCAAATGGTTCTAAACTGTTCGATGATAGTGGAAATCATTTTATTTTCCTGGCTTATCTTTTCGATACAGAGGTTTGCTATTTTAATGCCTTTTCTTATAAACTTTGTAGTTAAAGCTAGTCTAGTGTCCGTAAGCCATGATAACATAATAAAATCCCTCCTAAATTCCCAATTATTTAGGCAGAGGTGTACTTTGAGTACACCCACATTTCGCCAGTTATGGTTTTTAAGTCCCACGTAATGGGGGCAAGCCTATTGCTCATGAAGGGCGGGCGGTTTGGGGGACTATCTTTTGTAATGTTGACGTTCGAAAAGTGCTGATTCTCAGTGTAAATTGAATGAGTGACTTTTGATTTTGATTTCATCCACTGGGCACAAGTCCGGACTCCGGGCTGCGTCTGAGAAATCCATAATGAATTTATGATCACTTTAGCATTTACAGAGTCGTATAAAAAGCTCCATTGCAGTTGCACTTTTATAACATACGAGGTATAACATCTTCATGATACTCAGTTATAGCCAGAACCTGTCTAGTGGCTTTATAGCCAGTGGTGACGATTCCCATGTTCACAAACTGAACTAAATTTAAGTTCAATGCATCTTTTATTTTCTATTTCATTAAGAAAAGGACAGAAGATAAATAATAGTTTAGTCCTGTCAAATTATTCAGCGCCTGACGTAAATTGACGTATTTTTAGTAGCCATGTTTTTAATCACGTCTAAACTTGCTATTATTTATTTATCTTCTGTCCTTTTATTAATGAAATAGAAAGAAAAAGATGCACTGAACTTAAATTTAGTTTAGTTTGTGACCAAGGGAATCGGCGCCACTAGCGACAGTTATAGTCATTGTGCGACGTCATAGGAGACTAATAAGAATACGCAGGTCGTATCAAATATTGAAATCTTATTCTTCGTGTCGCTAGCACGACAGTAATTCAAATTTTGTTGACCTAAAACCTCGCCACTTCCGCAGTGTCGTCGTCGTCGGTGGCAGCGCAGAGCTCACTTTGACTGCATCTGTTGGGGCACAGAGGGTGGGATAGGAGTTGGAGCATAGTTTGTGACACAGTTCCACATTTCCCACCCTGCTGTCGTTCTTGGTTTGTTATTGGTTTTCAATAGTGTCTTAATTTTGTTCTGATATTCGTCGAATATTCTGCATATTCAGTACATTATGAAATTCGGTCTGACAAGCACTCTTATCGTATAACCCAGTAACCGGGTTGTGGAGGTCCGATAGGCAGTATTGTAAAATAATGGTACTCAGCTGTATCTAGTTAGACTAGAAGCCGACCCCAACATAGTTGGGAAAAGGTTAGGCAAATTAAATGATTCCAATGGATATTCATCATGAGAAGTTTTAGTAACTTATGGAAACCCCGACTTTTTGTTATTTAGCATTCGCATTGACTACAAACCTGATCAAAAGAGATTTGCGATTCTCCGAAATCCTTCCTGCAAAACCGAGTTTACCAATGTTAGAGGCAAAGTTTCTTCTTCCTTTAGTTTCGACGGTACATCTGTTGCTTATACGGTTGAACCCACTAGATGGCTACGTTTATCGCGGCATCAGAAGCGTTGGAAAATGAAATGGAAAGAAATGGTTTAATTGAAATAAATGATTTGAGTTTTTTTTGAGTTGTTAAGATCATGGGACATGGTCTGTTCAGGAGCACCGCACTCGCACTGGATGTGACAGACAAAACTGAAATACCTGATGTGCCTGTAATTTTGCAACAGTAATTTGAAAACATTATAAAAGCCAATTATTTTTAAAAGAGTAACCGTGGAGTTTCTTGCCAGCTCTTCCCATAGGAAACGACCCATTGGAACCGTGCAGCTAGCTTCTGACGTTTCATAAGTGCCAATGTTGGTTTATGTGGAATAAATTTTTTTTATTTTGTTTTTGAATAGTTTTGACGTTGTGTTGTGTGGTTCTTCTCCCGCATGGGAAGTAACCTTTCCCCTGCAGTGAGAACATTACATGTTGCTATTAATACCATAAACAACAATGCATTCCACTCGTTAAAGTCCTTGAATTAAATCATGATCACTCCGGATTATGTGGGTTTTAGCCAGTATTTGTTCTTACTTATCGGAGTGGACCAGCCTTATCGGGCGATACACACGAGCCGGTGCGTGGGCAACGTAATCGCATCCTCTGTGGCTAGCCTTAGATAACAGTGTTTTATTCAGTGCTTGATAATCCAGGCTGTTTGGGAATTGGGTGGATTGATAAGCGCTGTGGTTTTGTTTCTAAATATACTTACATACAGAAACTCGCACCTTCTTACCATGAGGGTAGGCAGAAACGCCAGGGCCGCGGGTTGTTCGAAAGAGATACCATGGCCCCTGGCATAGGCAAATGAAGGAACACGGGTGGGTTTTAGTCAGTAAATCTCTGACACGCCCTTCCGCTCAGCCCAGAGCGGGAGAGGTCATTTGATGATTTCCCACCAAAAAAAAAAAACAGGTTAGGCAGAAACTTAAGAACGTCACCTGATACGATCCTTACCTATTCCTTTTGCTTCGTTTACATCCATACCTATGGTCGTACACGCACGTTGGTTGCGAGGACTATGAACCCGACTTTTAGTTTTTATGGTTCAACATCATCATCATCACTTCCTCCAGGACAGGCCCCGCTTTTCTTGTGCCAGTTCCCACGATCTTGTGTCAGCCTCATCCAGGTTCCACCCGAGATGACATATCATAGGTATCTTGATTATATGTGATTTTTTTATTATTTGCGTTTAAATGATTAGTTTCAATATATCTGTTGAAGTATTTAATTCTTTTTTTGTTAAAGAAAACCGAATAGAATCATAAATCATACGTCCATATTGAGTTAAAAGCATAATAGAATGACCAAAATTATGTTTTTTTTAAAGCTAACTCAATTATTAAGAAATCGTGTTGACCCTAGCATTAATTTAAACATTTAAAATTGAGTCTTATTGTTTTAAAATATGATTTTCTTTGGCTCAGTCGGCGGTCAGTCCTATCTATAGAAAAATACATAATTTAAAAAGAAACCTTACCTACTCAAATCGATTAAGAAGTCAATTATGAACAAACTACTTTCAGGACTTGCGTTTATTCTGTTAAACCTTGTATAATAATAATTGAGAGTGAACAAAATACCCATGAATATTAATAACCCTAGAAAAAAAACGAATAGGTATAAAAAAAAACGTTCACTGACAGCGGTTGTATTTTAGTAATATCTTAACCGACCCCAAAGATTAATGCAAGATATCTTAACAGCCAATCTTTTATCTGTTACCCGCTGTTTGGCCGTTATGCCATAAATCTTTCATCATAAATCTCTGAGAAACATTACGCGGAACAAACATCTGTTGGCACACTTTGTATAGATGCGGTAAACTGAAGAATACACTTAGGTACCTATTACATTTAGAAAGAAAGAAAATTTGTTTATTCTGCACAAACAAGACGCTTATTACAAAAAAAATAAACAAAATGCACACTAATACAAAGTAGCCAAAAGTATAGTACCTATTCAAAAACCTTCACAGCGTTCATCCCGCGCGGACTGGCAACGTCGCCTTCCTGGTGTCAGTTATTTTCTATTTGTTGTACTTATTACGATTAAATATGTTTATTTAAGAGTAAATGTTAAAAATATTTATAAATACCAACAATCTAGTCCTGAGCTGTAAGAAAATACTACTTTGAATTAAATTTAATAAAGTAATCACGAAAAGCCACTAGAAATGCGACCGTGCCAGCCCGCGCGGAATAAACGCTCTTAAAAAGTTAATCATTTGGCAATGTTGTCCATTGGTTGATGTCAAGGAAGAGATGCCGAACTTTAGGTGTAGCCTCGGGTTGGTGAAAATTGGCATTAGGCTCGCTTTTTAAGCATTAATATTTGATTGCGATCTTAACTTTTGAGTACACCTTGAAGATTATCCTGATCGTCGTAACACGTATGAAGTTAAAATGGCAACAAAAAAAAAAACATTCTTTAAAATGTTATACTTTGTACACGAATGGATAGAATAAGAAATGAGTACCTACATAAGAGGAAGTCTAAAAAGTGGCACCAGTAACTGAAAAGTTGTGAGGAAATTGGTTGTCATGATGCAGGAATGAGGTAAATTTCGTGAGGAAAGTTTTGAGTGTGAATGGCGGTGGCTATAAGAGTAGGGGAAGACCAAAGAAACGATGAATGGGCTGTGTGATTCATGATATGGATAGAAAAGGGGTGACTACCGAGATGACGACTAATAGAGAAGTATGGGAGAAGAAGACATGTTGCGCCGGCCACGAATAAATTGGTATAAGGGCAGGAGAATGATGACATTTTAGAGCGAATTTTTTTTCTTTTGTTTTTATGCAAAAATTGAATGAATATGAAGAGCAATAAGTTCAAAGTCTATTTTAAGCCGTGTCTCCTGCGCGTGTAATTCGAAACATTAACACAAAAATCCTTACACAAAACATTTGTTTTCATACACAAGCTGTCTCCTGCGTATTAAAATATTTTTATATTAGTGTCAACTATTTACAGGACAATATAACCTTAAAACCTGTGTGAGTAAATGCTAGATGTGCGCAGTGCGCGTGGCGGTTGTAAATGCAACAAACTCTTCCCCTCTTCACCCGCGCGGGGAATGTTTTCCATGCAGCTCGGAACAAAAACATGTTTTCATATACAAATGTGTATGGCCACACCTCTTTGTTTTGTTGTTTTTGTGTAATGTTTCAAAAATACACGCGCAGGAGACACGGCTTTTTTAGACTGTTATTGCAAACATTTATGTTAGATTTGGTATGAGTATGAAATAAGGAAATGTCTTCTTAAAAATAAAACTACCTATCTATGTATTTATTTATGCAGCCATCTTATATAATCTAAAAACCCCAACTAGGTATTTAGCTATTTATTTTTAGGTATTAGGTAGTCAGTAGATACAGATATCATATTAGATCACTGAATCAGGTTTCACTGAATAAATCTAAAGCTAAATTAATAATATTTCCTTATTGATTTAACAGCATTGTATCAAGCACAAAGATTAATTGTATAGTACCTCTCAAAGCAACAGAATACATTACATACAAGTTGTTCTTTAACAAAGTGGAGAAGGAAAGGAATATAACAACCAGTGTATAAAAAAGTGGAACTTTAGCATATTTATCAAAAACAGTGCGACATTTCCGACTACCACAAAAAAGTGCGTCTTTACCGTCTGCCACAGAAAAGTGCGACTTTGCCGACTGCAGCAAAAAAGTGCGACTGTATCGACTGCTACAAAAAGTGCGACATTTCCGACTGCTATAACAAAGTGCAAGTTTTCCGACTGTAACAAAAAAGTGCGACTACACAGTCTGCCACAGAGTGATGTTGTAACAAAGTGATGACTGTGATGACTGAGGTGCGCTCCCGGCGCCCCCTGTCGGAACAATACTGCATACCCTCCACGTTTATCAGGACAATATGGCGCCGGACACTGTCATTCAAGAAGAGGAAGGTGAGTTTAACCGGTGTTTTAATTAATAAAAATAATAATAATCCTTGGATGCACTTGCATAGTGCACACAGAGATAATCGTCGGTTGGTGCCTCCTCATCATTTAAAATTGCCTAAGGGGCCTCTGCGAGTTGGCTTTGGCCCCTCGTACGCCTTCCAAAGGTCCGGGGGACCGAGGGTCCCAAGATGTGCCAAAGGCATTTAAATAATAATAATTCGCTGCGTCAGCGAATGCTATTCGCGTTGCTAATTTTTGGGCCAATCACACTTAAGAAAAAAACTATATTTTGGCCGTCGACACACTAAGAAGAAGAATTAATAAAATAAAATAAAACACGTAAAAATGTTGGCTTTACAATGTGGTCAAAAAATAAGCCAATAACCTATGTCGTTTATTTCGCAACACAATTTATTTTAAATTGTGTTGAAATTTTATCAAAGATTGTGTTGAAATAATAAAAATGAAGCACAAAAAACCACAAAAGGCAATCAGCCCGAAAATTCTATACAACATGTCCCGGAATTAACGTACACCACCAAACACCCCAATTAGAATATTATGTTTTAATCATAATACATGCACTGAATTTTTACTATTATGTATAAAACATTGCTTATTTATTAAATTTGTTATACTGATTGTGGGAGAAAATTGTGGTCACTTTAAAAATCTACGCACTCACATAGTCGCATACGTATAAGGGTCTAGCGCGGTAGGCACTTTGTGCATTTTGGTTTGTTTTTATTCTTCAGCGGGAGTGTGACTGTAATTTACGTAGTCTGAATTATTTTTGGGAAAAAAAATTACCCATATTAAAAATGACAAAAAACGATTCAATAAACGAGTCTGAACAAACTACTTTCATAATGTGCATTAATTCAGTTACACATTGTATTGTAAAAATCCCAAACATGATAACCCATTAATTTCATCCCTATGCAAAAGTAGATCTAATAACTTATCGTACTTAAGAACATAATCGATATCATTTACCACATTACTATTGAATAACAATATCTACCCACCACCGGACTTGTTTGTACTCATCGATGATAAATGTTTAAATGTAAGTTATATTACTGTAATGTTTTACCCTGTGCTCCAAATAGTCACTGAGTGCATTACCTTTAGTAGGTAAACAGTAGTATGCGCTTAAAGTCAGTGCTAAGACTTTTGTGCTTTTTGAACGATAATGTGTTTTTTATGGACTTATTATAGATAGTATAGAATAGTAAAGTCAGTGTAAAATGTTTGTAAAGGTAAGTTAGCCTAAGAACTTGTTATGAAAATGGTTGTAAACAATTAGAGTAAGATCTTATTGTATGCATTTCGTGTTATTGTTAATTATAAAGACTTTAAAATAAAAAAAATCATTAAAATATGTGATTTTTGACAAAACTTTATATCTAATATTGGATGTGGCTAATTGGCAATATATTCACTCGATGTCTGGTTTTCTAGTAGCCAATGCCATTTTTTCCCAAAAAATAAAATAAGTATGAAAAAAAGTAAAAATGAGTCGTCAATTTTGTATATTCTACAAACCTAGGTATCCTGGGCCTGAAAGGCGTTGCCTAGAATTTTGCATAACGGCTTTCAGACCTGAAAAGCGTTGCCAAACACTGTTCTTTAGGTTGCAGGGTAGAACTATTCACTAAAGTCCCTAAAATATAAAGAATAAAAAAAAAAACTATTCACTTTAAGAAAGTAGACTTTGTTCTTTTGCCCAGAGGTACATTCAGGAATAGTGTATCCTGCTCAAAACCAGTTCGTCATCAAGCATAAGCCTATAACATACCGACTGCTGGGACACAGGCCTCCTCTTTGTGAGAGGGAGTGGGCCATATTCCACCACGCGTGCCCAGTGCGGGTTGGTGGATGTCACATGGACATCTCAGTTTCTTCGCGATGTTTTCCTTCGATTTTTTGAGAGCATTGGGGATGAAATAGCTTACATAAAGTGCCCGCCTTGGTTCGAACCCACAACCTATGACACGTAAGTTGGGGCCCTTATCACTGCGCCACCACTGCTCTCATCAAAACTTAAATTAATTTCACATCTGAGACAGTTAGGGTGAATTGCGTCGATGATACTAAATGATAAAAAAAACTTTTAATTATTTTATTTCTTTGTAGGTTTCTACAAACATTTTAACACGTCAAAATTAAATAAGTATTTATCACGATCAGCACATGTAATCCGCGTTCAATAGCTGTCAGTGTTATTATTGTTGACACTGACAGCTTTTAAACTCGGTTAAAACGAGCTGAAAGTGTTCAGTTTCATTGGCGAAATTCACCCTTAGAATCGCTCACTGACTGTCTCGTGTAGATACAAAGCAGCGATACTCCAACAAGAGCATAATTTCTTCTTTATAAAATATTGTCATTAGGTTTTTCTATATCCCTTTCAAACATGCACAAACATGGCGTGATAACAGCCTCCCATTACCACAGTATCACTAAGTAAAGCATTCCGCCCGTATTTACAATGGCAGTGACGTAGGTACTCATCTCTTGTACATATACGGTGCTATGGGACACGCGTGCGAAGCGTGCAGTGTCTCCTATATTGTAAATTATAATATTATGAAACAATTAACCTTATAAATAGGTTTAGTTACCGAGAGTATGACATTGTCAGGAAATGCAGTAACACCATACTAAAGTAATGTTCATAATGTATATAATATAGCTGCGCCCCGCGGTTTTATCCGCATAAGTCTCGATCCTGTGGGAATATCGGGATAAAAAGAGAAAAGAGACTAGAATAGGACATAAAATAGAATATTCTATGTCATAATCCATGGGTCATGGTTTAGCCGTTTTAGTGTGAAAGCGTAACAAACAAACAAAACAAAAAGGGTCCTGACAGACAGACGGACACCGAAGTGTTCCTATAAGGGTTCTGATTTTGATACGGAGCCCTGAAAAATCAAATCTTTTCTCTCTATAATACAGGGTGTTAAAGAAATTGTATGCCATAGCTTCCAGGAAAAAAAGAAATATAAAAATAAAAACATTATTGCAAGATCAACCTAATTTAGTACCTACTAATTAAATAACAATCGTTTAGAATTGATTTGTGATAACTTTCAACAAGTGAGTAAATAAGTTGATTTTAATTCATTGTAAATACCTACCTACTTGATTCCATTTTAAAATACGCACTCGTTCTTCTACTACTGCTGAATACCTACTAGTTAAACAATATTTTTTAATTTGTAGGTTTTAATTTTGAAGGAGATAAGCACGCTAAAGTAGGAAGAAGAAATACTGGAATTGTAATTTACGTACGAGTAGGTACCTAGTTACCTATCCTTCACCCGGCGTTATCGAAGTTTTCGGGCGTAGGTATTTCATTGCGTTCGATAGTAGGAAGGTAACTCTAGGATATTATTAATTAGCCTTTAAACAAAAGAAAAACTCATTTTAACCAATTTTTTAATCAATTCTAAACGATTGCTATTTAATTAGTAGGTACTAAATTAGGTTGATTTTGCAATAACTTTTTTATGTTTTTATTTTTCCTGGGTTTCTTTATCGATACTGAACCTACCACTAATCTATGGCACGCTATTTCTTTAACACCCTGTATAAGGTAAATCGTGCGTGCGCAAAAATGATTAACTTTCAACCCCTATTTAGCCTCTTTAGGCGATAAATTATCAAAACTCCTTCTTTAGTGCTCACTTTCGTTATAAAAGGCACTTTTGGGCAAACTTTTATACTTCTAGGCCCAACGGTTAAGGGTGTGCGTTGTTCGTCAGTGAATTCAAAACTTTAATAAAATAAAATAAAAATTGTCCCTCACCTCCGCCTTCCGCATCCAGTCTGTCCCAGCCAGCTTCTTAAGGTCTTTGGTTTATCTAGAGGAGGGCTTCCCATACTACGCTTGCCATACGAGGATATTATTTAAAACAAAAAAAACAAAATGAAAATTGGTTCATCAGTTCGGGAGCTACGATGCCACAGACAGACATACGCACACACACAGAGAGAGAGAGAGACACGTAGTCAAACTTATAGCACCCCGCCGTTTTTGCGTCGGGGGTTAAAAATAGAACTGTGAGCGCTACAATCCTGCACTGCAGCTATGATCGCATCAAATTCAAAGATAAACCTAAATTATGTAAAATACGAAAAGAGATTCTTTATTTACCTGCATAATAATACGGATATCTAGTATATTTTGTTGAAGTTTTTCCTATTTTTTTACCATCTGCGAAATTTTTAAAACGTGTTTGAGAGGATTTTGCAAGTAATGTGGCTTCAAATTTAAATAAATATTTATTTCTGACCAGTTTTATATTCATGTTGGCATTTAGCAATGACTTGATAATTTATGTTTCAATTAAACAAGTCAAATCTGCAACGCTTTTAGACATTGTTATCCCCTTTATTTCATAAATATTTCTACATTTAAATTACCTTCATTTTTAAATACCAATTCAAAATGCAAAATAGTAGCCCACCGGTATCGGGAACAGGGTCCATGCTACGAGTACTTGCGGTCAGGGTTCCAGAGAGAGGAACCTCCAAAAAATGCGAGGCATGTCCAGAATCCAAGTGCACTCGGGGACAATCCTCGGTTGGTGCAGGACTATTGCAGGATATGGATACATAGATATTTCATTATACATTTGGGTGTCTAAAGTGTCCATTAATATAAACCTTGGTTGTAAAACTGCAGGACAATGACCTCCCTTCCCTTCCTTCATTTAACTTTATATTTAACTTGCATCATCGTCTGCCTGCCTTTCCCCAACCATGTTGGGGTCGGCTTCCAGTCTAATCGGATGCAGCTAAATACCAGTATTTTACATGGAGCGACTGCCTATCTGACCTCCACAACCCAGTTACTGGGTAATACCTCCTCTTGGTAAGACTGGTTGTAGTAGTCGTTACTGGCTTCTGACGACCCGTAACGACTGTCAAAGCTCCACGAATGACAGCCGGGACCTCTTGGTCCTGGCTTAAAGCGCTTTCCGAGGCACGGAGGGATCTTGGTATGTAAAGATGGTCACCCATCTACGGACCAACCGCTGCAAGCGTAGCTTAACCTGATCGATCGACCCGTGCGTCTGTTATTACTTAGCCACAAGCCCCTCATTTTATTTAACATTATATTTAACTTACATCTAACTTAATAACAGCACACATCAATTCTAGACATTTTTTGCCCGTTCGATCCAAGCTTTTAATTTTATAATAGGTAGACAAAATATTATTGTATTCCTATTGGTGTGCCAACTTAAAATATTCAAAAGAATCTGTACATATTCAGAAGTATGTTTTTTGTGCTAAATATCTGCATAGTTCAGTCATCTCCGCGAATATAACCACCACTATTAACAGTATATAATTTGAGAACATTATAAAAGAGTGACCGTGGAGTTTCTTGCCAGCCGGAACTTCTCCATAGGAAACGACAATTGGCACCGTGCACCTAGCTTCTGACGTTTCATGAGTGCTCATGTGGTTAAGCATAATAAGCTTATAAATAATTAACCCCACTGCTGGGGCACAGGCTCTCGGTGAGAGGCAGTGGGCCGTTATCTGCGGGCATTGTACGGGTTGATAGATGGCACATGTCACATGGACATGCCGGTTTCCTCACGATGTTTTCCTTCACCGCTTTGACAGCAGTCGTGGTGAAATAATTTCCATAAAGTAAAGCGCCTGTCTGGGTTCGAACCTACGACCTACAACTCGTAAGTCGCGGTCGTTACCACTGCATTTAAACCATGTACGAGTAGGTTAATGTTATAAAATATTTTGATAACATACATTCAGTCCGATTTGACAAATGATGAATATGAAAATACGCTAATAATAGGAAAAAAAGTTAGTAATAAACTGAAATCGATTGTATTAAAGCTGCTATCATCATAACGTAACAGAATATGTTCCAGATTAAACTAATATCATTATCTGTAGATAGTGAGTTTTCCGCACTTTGATAATGTATTTTATCTATTTACTCTTGTAGGCACTACATACATAACGTTTACTCCTGTAACCTCCAAAGGGCTAGGCAGAGGTGTACGAGTAGCTATAGTACTGTTACATCTCAACGAGCGAATGGTACCTATTATGTCTATTAAGTAAACCATTTTTTGACAGATGGAACTACTGATTGCAGCAACACACGATACATGATTGATACACGTACGGGATTATAATGTCTGTAAGAAGCCATAAATAAGACAATTCAATAAGATAACGCAGTTTATACATTTATTTTATTACGCATTTTAAAGTTAACTTTTACGTAATCTGGAAGATGTACGTTCTAAGACAGCTGTCAAAAAACGGTTAACCTAATGGTCAGGGATAATGAATAAAATGCGTAATTATATGTAGTTGAACTTGCATGCTTATTTAGATAAAGTTTTACATTAGTTTACATTTTACATCATGAAATCAAAATGAAAAGTCATTTATTCAAATTAGGCTGAGAATCAGCACTTTTCGAACGTCAAAATTACAAAAGACAGTCACTCAAAACGCCCGCCCTTCACCACTTCCTAGTACTTTCGCTGGGAAGAAGAAGTGGCGCAACAAACTCCCCAGCAACACAGCTGTCATGACGTTTGTTATCTCATAATCTTATGACAGTATCTTATAATTACCTGCTCGAAAAGCTTGCGAGCTAAAAACCATGCAGCACCTAATTGCGTACCTAACATACCTACTATCAATCACAATCTGAATCATTCTGAAGGATATTGCTAATACATTGCTTTCTATCCTTTGCAACAACGTAAATAACGCAATGAATGTTGTTGAACTGTCAAAATGAAAGCCATTGACACTGTTAGTGTGTTACGCAACACCCCGCTGATTGGCTGCAGTCGACCAGTCACAGTACTCGACATGCGTTTGAGAATTTTTAGCTAATTTCTTTATTGATTGTCGTTTCAGTGTTAACAAAATATTAGAGAAAACAGTCCATTAGCACATGCTCTTATGTTTCCATTATAGTTATCATCGAAACATCTGTTTATACCAAGGGAATACATTTATATTATGTGTGAATGAAATCATGATACCAAAATACAAAGTCCAGAAATGCATGAAAATAATGATGATTATTCTTTTAACCTGGGTACTAAATCTATCTAGTCAGTGTTCCCTTCCATATATAAGTAACCCGTCTGCCTTCAAAACAAGAGTGACAGGCATCTTCTGGGCACGCTCGCTCGCACGCTCCTTTCATCATCTGTGATGAAAGGAGCGTGCGTGCGTGCGTGCGTTCGCGTGAACGATGGATGAGGTCTACCTCATCAATCGTTTTCCATCAGGCGAGATTGAAGTCCAGAGAAGACCGATAAGCCAATAAAAAAAAATTGCTTTTTAAAGGTTAACAAGTTTTCCAGGCTGCACCGAAAACAATTGTAGCTATACGTCGTAGTAGATAGGAAGGGCTCGTGGCTATGTAAAACAGCACCTCCCTGCCTTGGAAAGCACGCTAAGCCGTTGGTCCAGGCTGTCTTCCGTGGATCTTTGACAGTCGTTACGGGTAGTCAGAAGTCCGAGAGTCTGGCAACCAGTGTTACCTAGGGGTATCGTACTCGTATTACCCAGTAACTGGTTTGTGGAAGTCAAATAGCAGTCGCTCCATGTTAAATACTGGTATTCATCTGCATCCGGATAGACTAGAAGCTGACACGACCTTTTCCCAACATAGTTGGGAAAATGTTAGAAAGACAATGTCAAAAACTTGTCAAAAATGTCGGGAAATTAAAGGTATATATTTGACAGACTGAGACTGAGATGATCCCTCAGATAATCTGTTGTAAAAATATATCTGCTGTCAAAGATAAACCATAATGATGTGTCATTTATTTGACAATGATGTTGTAACTGTCTTGAAAATATTACGTTTCTTTCTCAATATCTCAATACCTTCAAATTCCGTGATGTTACAATTCATAACTGTTTGATGCTGCTCTGCTCATGTACCACAAATAGCTGTTTCACACAAAAACAAAATATTACTGAGCCGGGAATTTAACCCGGAACTAAACGCACTACCGCAATGTAAGATAGCGCAGAAGGCATGCTGCTAACAATGTGTGGTCTGATTATGAACTTGCACAGAAATAGCCTTGAGTAGATTTGCATAGCATTTGCAGTGCAGTGGCATCTATCATCAGTCAGCGGGCCCTATCAAAATACCAGCGCTGCACCACCATCATCGTCAGCCTACAGCAGTCCACTGCTGGACATAGGAGTAGCATAGGCCTCTCAAATTGCATACCATTTAGCTCAATTCTCGGCAACTCTTATCCAGCTGCAACCAGTCCCACTGCAAAGATCGCGTCTCCACTCAAGAACACGTCTACCCCAACGGCCATCGCTTCTACGGCTCACATGGCCGGACCAGGCTGCTTTAGATCGCCCGCCCGCGCCCGCGCTATCACTTCGTTTTCGTTCAGCGATCATTCAGACTTTTTTTGTTTCTGCTCGGCTCTTAAGGGTCCTAGCGTGACGTTAAGTGGCTTAATAGCCTTCCTTGAAAAGTGGGCTATCAAATGGAATTACTTTTTAAAATCCGACTGGGTCCAGAGATTAGCGCGATCAAACAAACGAACTTACGAACGTACTTCTCAGCTTTACTATTTGTATAGGTATAATAGTTGACTGTCACCACTATAATAACAACAACCAAATTTTAATGTTATAAACCAATGTACAATAAGTAGACTGTAACATTTTTATGTATACTTTAGTAGGCAGCAGGTAGGTTGGATTTTTCTATCCGTCCGTCATCGTCACTAGTATTTGTTGTATTGGTTGCTACATATCTAATTGGGAAGAGGCTAGGCAGATGATGATGGTGACTAGCACCCGCCCCTGCTTCCCACGGTATTCGCGACTTGACAAAATTATTTGTAAGTTTAATAATAATGTATTATATAGGCTCAAATTAAATTAGCTAGCGAAACTCCGCGATGGGCACGGATTCCACCTAAACATGATAAAATAAAATGTTTTTTTTATTTTATATTTGATGGTTTTTTTTTGGGGCAACGACCGGCCCTGTAGACGTAAGCTTTCCGAAATAAATTCTCTAAATGAGAGCGAAAACCACATAAAAATCTGTCGCGTTATTAATAAGAACAACGCGGTCACACAGACAGACACGAAAAGCGACTCATTTATAATAAAGTATGTATAGAAGAATTATACAAACATCCAGCTATACGAGGAGATGACCGATGGAGTAAAGCTGTGATCAAAAAGCGGCCAAGGCTAGGCCAAAGAAGCCAGGGCCGTCCAAAAGCGCGCTGGGTTGACGATATCGTCAAAGTCGGAAAACACCTGAATGAGGGACACAAGGAACCTATAACCAGCAGTGGGTTTTTCGGGCTGAAATCACGTTAATAAAAGAATTAAACAAACCAATCCCCAAAACAATACATTTAAGACTATCTCGTTGTTACAGTGCATTACTTTCGCCTCACTCGCGGCACATCTGTCACTTCGTTATCAGTATCTCGCATCGCATGAAGTGGGTCTTCTGACCTCTCACTGTGTACACAGCACACAGTGTTACATAAACGACTTAGTAAAAACATTATTTATGAGTAATTTATGCACGATGTTCGTTCATTACTTTGTGATATGTCTCACTGTTGAAAAACCGCTGTTTTTTAAATTATATACAGTGTTTGTCTTCTGGGTCTCGTGGCTAAATAATAACAGCCGCACGGGTCGATCAAAGTATACTTGCTGAGGCCAGTCCGTAGATTGGTGATCCAAACCCGTGTGATCGAAACCCCTCCGTGCCTCGGAAAGTACGTTAAACTGTTGGTCTCGGCTGTCATTTGAAGATCTTTGACAGTTGATACGGATAGTTAGAAGGCCGAAAGTGTGACAACCAGTCTTACTCAGGGGTATCGTTTTAACCAGTAACTGGGTTGTGGAGGTCAGATAGGCAGTCGTTCTATGTAAAATACTTGTATTCAGCTGTATCCGGTTAGACTGGCAGCCGACTCCAACTTAGTTGTGAAAAGCCTAGGCAGATGAAGAGGCAGATTATGCATTGTTATTTCCTCAAACGAGCTCGTTTGTGGAGAGCTCAAACATAATGTTTAGGTTGTACCTATTCGAATATTCAACAGTGATATATAATCACGTTAACAGTTTGATAAATTATTTATTTAACATTCACGGGCCAAATGTGAATAATATCAGGTTTGTTTTAGCAATTTAACTTACCAGTGTACATACATTGTATTAGTAGGTACTTATAATATTTATTTTTATTTCACACGACACAGGAAAACGTAGCGGGAAACACCACTGGTTAATAATAGTGTGCTTTTGCATACCTACAGCACAAGCTGATATAGCAGCATCAATTCTAAAGACCCCACGAAATTTAGACCAATTTCTGTGTTTCCCACTTCTGAAAATTGATGCTAGATCAATTGCAAAGACATTTTAATAAACATAAATGATTAAACAGTAAACTATTCGGTATCACAAGGGGTCGCTTGACTATCGACACTGGTGTTGTATTTTTGCACATATTTTTGAGGCTTGGGAGAAGTCACATGATGCTCTAGGTATTTTTTACGACTTGCCTACGGTTTTCGATTGTATATCTTAAGATGATGGTCAGGAAATTGCATCACTATGGTGTTAGAAACACTGCTTTGGATCCTCGCATTTCTTATTTGCTTAATAGGATCCAAAGAGTGGACGTTAACAGCAAACGATCCCCAGGTACTATTGTCACTATGGGAGTTCCGTAGGGTTCAATTATTGGCCCTTTTTTATTTGTCTAACCCTTCGGGTATACAGGCGTGATGTTATGTTATGTAATTCTAAAGCAACATAATAGAAAAATCCGAAGGTAAAATTTCAATAAGATTAAAGTAGAGGAGACTCTGTCTCGATAATCTAGTGATTGCAAGCGCTACTGCTAAACATCTCAGGTCCTGGGATCCGTCAAAAGTTTTATAAGGTTTTTCGATTAGGACATTCTCAGTAACAGCCTGGACAGGGATTTCTCAATAGTAGCACTGATCTGTGTCCGGATGGCAGCTGGGACTTAAACATAACTGGTTTTCTATAATAGTGCGTAGATTTCATGTATCTCGAGTGGATAGGTCGACTTGTGAAAAACAAAGACAGAAGTTGACAAACAAAATTAGTGTGTAAACAAATGATTTAATTTATTCTTATTACCTGCCTGTGCGACAACAAAGACGGGTTACGACGGTTACGTGTATCACGCGTATCTTTGTATGTGGGATTCTATACAGGGTGGCAGGGACATCGACGCGCAAACTGAAACCATGATTTCAGCACATGATTGTAGACTCCCTTGCGTAGATATATTTCGTGGGTTAAAAAAATTAAAAACTTACTTATTTGCATTATATACCATAATCAGCTTATAGGGTTACCATTGCTGGGACACAGGCATCCTCTCTTTGAGAGGGAGTGGGCCATAATCCACCACGCGGGCCCAGTGCGGTTTGTACATGGACATGCCGGTTTCCTCAAGATGTTTTCCTTCACCGTTTTGAGAGCAGTGTTGATGAAATTAAATACACAAAGTAAAGTGCCTGCCTAGGTTCGAACTCACGACCTACAACTCGTAAGTCGGAGCCGATACCTCTGTGCCACCACTGCTCTCTTTTTGAATTTGCATTAAATGAGTAGATATACTTAATATTTTAGTTTTAGACTTCACACATTCATATTTTTCTCTTCTTGTTCTCACACACTATTGTCTATATTTCTTTTTTACTTCTCTTTTCGCAGGTCTGCTGGAAGGAATTTCTTAAGAAATAAGCAGTTCCTTTGTACTCGTTATAACTGTCATATCCCTATGTATTTTACTGTCGGTACATAAATAATAAAATAAAGAAATAAAAACAGCTGTTTCATCGAAAAGTGCAATACCTACGCGGTCAAAATGTATGGAACAGCAAAATTTTTTTTTATAACCGACGAAATTTTCAACGCTGGGAAGGAAGGGTCACAGGTTGCGCGTTGACATCCCTGCCACCCTGTGCACCCTTGAAGCATCCTAAGTGCTGGATGGATTTTAATAATTTATCGTCAAGGTTGCATCAAAGAGAGAGATGAACTAAAATAACTGCCAAGAACTGCGCCAGACTGCTTGAAAAGTGATCTTGTTTTGGACTTTTTAGTCGCAGTCGGGTTTTGTCGATGTTTTCAATTTTTACTACCGGTCCACACGGCGATATAAATACTTAATATTTTTTTATAGCGCTTTGTCTTTGACAGTTGGTACTAAATCAAAGAGGCTTTATAAATTTTTGTTACTATATCTATAAATGAAATATGTATCTAGATATAAACAATTGTTCAAACATAACATTGGCACGCTCCGTTTCACAGTATTACACTTCGTTTACACTATACTTACATTGTTATTACCTAAAGTTAGCGTCCATGAATCCATCTTACAAACAAGTGAAGCTAAATACATAATACAAATGGTCTGTTCAAATTCATGATTCCTATTGATGTTATTTCTAGTTAAACAAACATCAACTTTATTGTTGTGAGAATTAAGTTTAATTCGAAGCGACTGTACTATTGAAAAGTTATAAACATGTTTGAAGTTGTAGCGCAAACTGAACTTTATTGTGTAGGTATTAAAGTTATTTTTCCAATAACTCATATTTGTTTACATGTTTCTTCCCATGGCATGGGGAGGCAGAAACTACAGAACATTACCTGCTACAATTCTAACATACTCCTTTTGCTTCGTTTATGTTCATACTTCGGTCATGTTCGCCCACAGGTTGCGATTACTACGCATTTAACTTTTCTGAAGAACATCACCAATAAGGTTACTATGTGTCCTTCAAGGGTGTCCTCTCCCGCGGCGTTTCCACCCATATCTCCTTTGGAAATACCAAAAAAATAAAACCACCCAACTAAATTAATAATATAAGTAGGTATTGTTATTAAATAGATGTATTGGTAATTGTTTCAGTCGTCGGAGGACCGGTTCGCTGGCTACAAGGGAGTCAGGGATATCACCATCAAGAAGGTAAGAATACGCCTATATTAATTTTCTATACATACTTCCTTTTTTTTACTAGCCTACGCTGTCCACTCCTGGGCAAAGACCTCCCTCCACTCCTTCTATCTTTCGCGAGCCCGCGCGTCCTCCTTCCAGTTTTGACATACTTACATACAAATAAATAAAATACAAGTGTCCTGTTTATAATATCAAAATAACAGCTTTTTACTAAATGCATATGAAAGTATTTACGGTACTTAAAACATTTTTTTTTATGTTGTCCGTCTGTGTTTGTTCCGGCGAATCTCCGAAACACGACATACAAATAATATAATATAATAATATAATAATAATAATAATATCCCTGGACATTTCACACAGCGCCATCTAGTCCCAAGCTAAGCAACCTAATGCTTGTGTTATGGTAACAAGATGGCTGATAAACTACTTATATACATTTTTTTTTTTTTGTAAATACATACATATTATAGATAGAAAAACACCCAGACTCGGAACAAGTACATGTAGGTCATACAAATATTTGTTCCGTGCGGGAATCGAACCCGCGACACGCAGCGCAGCAGCCAATCGCTTAACCACTGCGCCAACCGTGCCGTCAAATAAATAAAATGCAAGTGTCCTGTTTATAATGTCAAAATAACAGCTACGGTACTTTTAACAAAAACATATATTTTTTAATGTTGTATGTCTGTTTGTTTGTTCCGGCTAATCTCCGAAACAGCTGGACCGATTTCGACGGGACTTTCACTAGCAGATAGCTGATGTAGTAGAACATAGGTTACTTTTAACTGGTAGCACGACGGTTGGGACGCTATGGAGAATCTTCTAATAGTTGGTCTAATATGCCCAATATGAAATGTTTCAGGGTCCATCTGGTCTTGGCATCATGATCATCGAGGGTCGTCACACGGAGGCGGGTCGAGGTATCTTCGTGTCGGACCTGCAAGAAGGCAGTGCAGCAGAACAGGTCAGTCTCTCACTCTTGACTCCTGTATCGTTTGATTTACATCCTAAAGACGAGGTGATAAGGAGTGACACAGTCGTGTCTGACCTAGCTCCTATAGTCAACAAAAAAAAATCTACACACATAGGTATAAACTCAGTGATGTTATCCTACACTAACCCAAGGACACTTGGGTGCACATCTACAGTGCATGCAGGGGTAATCGTCGATTGGTGCCTCATTTAATTCAAAACGTTTTAAGGGGCCTCTGCGAGTTAGCTTCGGGCCCTTGTACGCCTTCCAAAGGACCGGAAGCTCAGGGCCCCGAGAAATGTCAAAGCTAAAGTTTAATGTTTTTGTAAATAACTTTTATCATGGGAACAATACAATTATGCAAGCAAGTCCAAAACAGATGACGCAGTGGAGCATGGAGGAGTGATGGCCAAGTGGCAACGGCTGTGACTCAGGAGTTCTAGGTCGTGGGTTCGAACCCAGACAGACACTTTACTTTATGTAAATTATTTCATCACCACTGCTCTCAAACGGTGAAGGAAATCATCGTAAGAGAAAACCGGCATGTCCTAGAAAAAAAATTCGAAGACGTGACATGTACCATCCCGCACTGGGCCCGCGTGGTGGATTACGGCCCACTCCCTCCCACAGAGAGCACGCCTGTGTCCCAGCAGTGGGAACATTATAGGCTGACTATGCCAAACAAATCCAAAACACGAACGGATAATTCTGCTATATAATAATAATGTTCAGTTTAATTACAATGATTGAACAGCTGAATTATACGTCCGTGTTTACCTTACAAAGCATTCAGAATGCAGGAAGTATTCTAATGAATTTAGATACCTACCTAATTGTTTCTACAATGTGGAGATCACAATATGACAATTTAATAAATGAAAATACTGGCAATACTAGTTGCGTAGGAGTATTTTGAAACAATTGAAACTTAGCATCGAATTTTATTTTATTCTTCGAACGAACGCAATTAAATGAAATATAATTGTTTATTCTGTAAATAGGATATCTGAATCAATTTTACAAGTCATATTATTAAAAAAAAAAAAAAAACTAGATAAAGTCGGCGTTTCCTATCTGACTATTCTGAGAAGAAAGGCCGAAACAAACTCAGTGGTCACAGTCTCTTCATAATCTTGGTCAGATCTTGTAAAGACCATGTAGATTGATGTCTGAAAAATTACAACGCAAGGGGGTTCAAAATCATGTACTGAATCCATGGCAACATGTTGCGCGTAGCTGTCCCCGCCATCTTGTATACAAAGTTTAAATGAATGTCGTATCATCGTCCCCACATTACTTAAAGACTATTGAAAACATAAATAACTACCTATCTGAAGGTTATAATTATCATTTATTATCTTCACAAAAATGAGTACCTACTTACCTAATTAGATTTATTAAAATCCTCTTTTCCTAAACCACAATATAACAATGGTTGACAAAAAACCTAAACCTTTTGAAATCAACAAACATAACATAAATTAATATAATTTCAAGCCTACAGGTAAATTATGGTTACAATTTGAAATAAACTGTGACTAAGCAGGCATTGACATACAGCACGACAATGACATTGTTAAATTCATTTATTTTTAACTGATGAGGCAGTGGTTTTGTTGCTTTTCCGTGACAGTCAAAATCACTTTGAAGGGAGTTTACCCCTTTACAGGGTGAGGAGGGGCTTGTGGCTAAATAATAACAGCCGCACGTACATAACAAGACCTCTCCGTGCCTCGGAGATCACGTAAAGTCGTTATGCCGGCTGTCATTCGTGGATCTTTGACAGTCGTTATGGGTTGTCAGAAGCCCGAAAGTCTGACAACCAGTCTCCAGTTACTGGGTTTTGGAGGTCAGATAGGCAGGCACTCCATGTAAAATACTGATACTCAGCTGCATCCGGTTAGACTGGAAGCTGACTCCAACATAGTTGGGAAAAGGCTAGGCAGATGAGTATAGACGAGGAACTTGGCAAACCTCTCCATGCACATCATACTTTACGTAGTAGTGTGGACGGTCGATGTTATCAATTTGGAGAACATAATTATTTATATAATTAAAATGCTTTTTTTTCTGTTTTCAGGGAGGACTCCAGATTGGTGACATGCTGTTAGCAGTAAATAGAGACTCCTTATTAAACTGCAGTTATGATGCAGTAAGTATTAAAGGTTTTACTTTAAAACTTTTGGCTGAACTAGGATTAAAAAGAGTTAATCACCAAACCATGAATGAAGCAAATTGTTATCTGATGACGAAATAGTGTTTAATAAACATTTTTCAGTCGTTCTGAAGATAGATTAATTAGTTATAAGGTCAAAGACAAAATTGCCATAACCATAACGCTTGGCAAACAGATCACTTCTACCTGTAATAAGCAGACAAAAAAAAATACGGTCCGTCTTATTGACCCACAGTCAAAGTCACCTATGAGTAAAAAGGGCTGAAAAAAAACCTTCTTTGTGGCCCAGTGGTAACGGCCCTGACTTACCAGTTGTAAGGTCGTGGGTTCGAACCCAGACAGGCACTTTACTTTGTGTAATTTATTTCATCACCACTGCTATCAAAAACGGCAAAGGAAAACATCGTGAGGAAACTGGCATGTCCTAGGACCAAAAATTTGAAGACATGTGAGATCTACCAACCCGTACTGGACCCGTGTGGTCCCAGCAGTGGGAATGTTATGGGCTGAATATTCAATAGGTACTAGTGATCACTCTGTTTTTGTCAGTAACCACAGTATTCAATCGAAAAACATGATAATGTTTGAACTGACAGAACTTTCTCTTGCACCTATCATTCGAAATCCGTTGTAGAACCATCTTATCTTTCCAGGCGGCAGCCAAGCTCAAACAGACAGAAGGCGTGGTGGTCCTCACAGTGTGTACTCCGAACCTGAAAGAGCCGGGAGAAGAGTCCACCGCTACCACACCCGGGACTCCTGGAGCTGGTTAGTTAACTATTAGTAAATATTATAAGGCCGAGATTAATATTACAGTTTCAAAGAAAAAAGAAAGAATAAGGTTTATTTGGACACAGTTCAAGAAATGCAAAAAAAAATTAAACCCCACGCGGTGGAGCCGCGGGCAGAAGCTAGTTATATTATGAATGGTTGGTCAGTATGCGCTTCCTACCCGAACAAACTAACTACCGCTGGCGCCGTTATGGGCCTAACCTTATTTATTTATAAGTAGGAGAACCAACAGCTAACAAATGTATAAGCGACACAGAGCCAGGCCACAGGTTCTCACGAGTAGACCCAGAGAAGGTAGTAGAAATCTTAGGAACACTAAGTAGCAAGCACGATAAAAATACAAATAAAAGGAATTAAAATAAGCAATAAGCACTAAATACATTCAGACGCCATGTTGGGCATTAATACCATGGGGAAAAATTAAACTACAAAAAAAGCAGTACGCGCTGTTAAAAAAGTTGGCATTCAGCCGAGTGTTATAGATAAAGATGAAAAATATCTGACTTATGCCTGGACGCTTTGTCACTAATGGGCGCCCATAAATAGGAAATCTGTTGTGCCTACAGAGATCTCTAGAGAAACCCTCTCACAGCAAGCTCTGCTACGAGGTATTTTCATGAATATATTTTTTCTTATTTCCAGGCGGTCCGTCAGCCCCCGGCGGCGCGTCGCGCCCAGCGAGCCGGAACGCCAACGAGTCGCTCGCAGCCAGCCGCCCGCAGACACCGCGACCGGCTCCCTCACCTGTCAAAGGTATATATACTTTAGCATAATGGCGTAGGGTTTTTTTCCCTCGTAGCCAGCAGACCGTAGACTCCACAACCTACATTCTCATCTGTCAAAAGTAGACTTTATCAAAATCGAGCAAGGTTTATTTTCCCTCGCCGCCAACAGACGGTAGACCAATTTAAAAGTAGCTGTCAGTGCTGCTGGGGAGTTACGGTGCTGATTCTCAGCCTAGTGATGATGATTAATGATTTGGTTTAGTCAAGTAATATAATATTCTTCACCTGTTTCCAGTGGAACCTCCTCCGGACCCTGCAACAGCACCAGTGGCTCCTAACGTGGACACCGTCATAGAGATCAACTCCGCCAACGAAGTGCTGGGAATACTACTGCTGGGAGGCAGCGATACGTTGATCAATGTGAGTACTGTTAAGGTTATCTGTAGTAGGGAACCTGACATCATGCATGCTGGTAGAAAAATGATCAGTCTTTCTCGGTGACGGCTGCGGTGTACAATCACCCTTGCACGTATATTGAAACCACAGAACAGATTTTATCTGTTCTGTGATTGAAACCTTGAAACTTCATAAATAACTTTACTTTAGTCTGTCTCGGAAATCGGTCGGAAAGAGTTCTCGTATAGGTACTGTACAAAAAGACTAAAAAAGAAACGACTCATATGAAAAGTCTCTGCACACTATTGTATTTTAATTATATTACATTTTTAGGGTTCCGTAGGAAAATGGCAAAAAACGGAACCCTTATGGATTCGTCATGTCTGTCTGTCTGTCCGTCCGGATGTCACAGCCACTTTTTTCCGAAACTATAAGAACTATACTGTTGACACTTGGTAAGTAGATGTATTCTGTAAACCGCATTAAGATTTTCATACAAAAATAGAAAAAAAACTATACATTTTGGGGGTTCCCCATGCTTAAAACTGAAACTCAATTTTTTTCTTTTCATCAAACCCATACGTGTGGTATCTATGGATAGGTCTTCAAAAATGATATTGAGGTTACTAATATCATTTTTTCTAAACTGAATAGTTTGCACGAGAGACACTTCCAAAGTGGTAAAATGTGTCCCCCCCCCCCCCCTGTAACTTCTAGAATAAGAGAATGATAAAACTTAAAAAAATATATGATGTACATTACCATGTAAACTTCCACCGAAAATTGGTTTGAACGAGATCTAGTAAGTAGTATTTTTTAACACGTCATAAATCGTAAACCGCAATTTACCTTTCATTCAATCAACTCAACGGAACCCTTCATGGGCGAGTCCGACTCGCACTTGGCCGCTTTTATTTGGTGTCCCTGTTAACGAAAGTGATATAAGGCCCTTTACACCACATTATTATAATATGTCAGCCAATCACCCATCATAATTTATTATTTCCGTTGCAGGGAGCGGCAGCAATAATCCTAGACATCTACAATAACGGCGCGATCGCTAAAGACGGTCGTCTGAAACCCGGAGACCAGATCCTGGAGTGCAACGGCATCGCTATCACTAAGGAAATGGCGCACGAAAGAGTCTGTCTTACCATCAAGCAGAAAACTGCTAAGGTTCGTCTACTTGCTCTGTAACTTTTTCACTGCAGGGCAAAAGATCTTCTCATATAAAGAAGGAACTGCAGCATTGATCATTACTACGGTAGTGGTACTGGGTTCTGGTGAGTGCAAAATATTCAGCCCAGGTTTCTTCCTGATATTTTGTTCCATATCTAGTTCTAATTCTACTAAGGTCACTTGTTCAATGCGATTTAGCTGAATGTTTGTATTGATGCACAGCTGATATCTAGTATTGGAAGACATGGATTGCTAGCCTGGATTAAATGTTATCTTGCAGTTTCTGATGGCATGTTACGACTGTTTTATTATTTATATTACGGTAAATCAACACCGCGTGTACATAATGTTTATTTTTGAAGAAAAGTGTGGCTTTGATCGCTATTGGAGACCACCATAATGAACTTGAGAATAAAATCTTTCTGTAAATATACGACGAGTTCATGTTCAACACTTTGACGAGGTTTAAATCTATTCCCATAAACTTGAATTATATCCTTTAGTTTTCTTTCCAGCTAAAACTGACAGTGCACCGACCAGAGCCGCTGAAGTACGAGGAGATAGAGATCGACCTCAGCCGCAAGGCGGGCAAGGCGCTCGGCCTCACGTGCGTCGCGCCCGTCGCCGCGCCCGGCGTCTATATAGGGCAACTTGTGAGTAGCACGACTATTCGTTATGACCACGGTCTTCCCAAAGCGGATAAAGGGTCAGTGTCTCTCCTGGCAAAGCGATTATTAGCTCGTAGTACCATGGTATTTCATAGCAATTGTGCCATTGATACGAGGAGGAAGAAGCTAAAAAAATAGCTGTAAATTTTTTCAACGGTTCATTCCTTAATCTTTAACAGTACCCACTAGTAAAAAAAGTCATGGCTTATCTATGTCAATGATCGTTTAGAGTACCCTGGGCAGTCAGCCCTGCTACTAACCTGCTAACTGGTTACTTTTGTCACAGCAAAAACTACTTGCTATTGTGTATCTATGTTCATGTAGATCTAGATAGAAGAAGAAAACATTTGTTGGTAACCACCGAGCCAATAATTGACCTCTTCATTTTTTTAATGCTTCAGTGCTTGCCGCGGCGACCCTTTTTCATCCCAGCTTAACCCTGGAAAGTGTTGATTGATGGACTTTTTCGATGTTGCTTAAGTACCCACGAGTGATTTTATTGTTCACGCGGCGATTTTTTTACAGAGCACTGGATTTTCAACGCACTGCTTAGCGCTGAGAGTTGAAAATCAACAGTGTATTTTTATGACGTACTGAGATGCACTCTGTTGGATTCTCAATGCTCTGTTCGACACCTCCGTGTTGAGCCTCAGCTGTGTGCGCATTTTCAACTCGGGAGTTGAAAATCCATGCATGATAAAAAATCACCCGTGCCAATTAGGGCTAATGGTGCTTAACTTGAAAATTCTCTACTCCAGCTCCCTGGCACCCCTGCGGACATGGACGGTCGTATCCAGAGAGGCGACTTCCTGATCGCAGTAGATGGCAAAGACGTGTCGTCAGCAGACCTCCTGGGTTGTGCCACCGCCCTCAAACTATGCGCCAACAAAGCGACCATCAAGGTCAAGCGGTTCAAGACAGTTAGGTAAATGTAGCGTAGAATAAGTTTTGGTGTCACCGTTTTTCGGATGGAAAGACCAAAATTCTAAGGACTATAAATGTGATAGTTTACAGACTATGAAAGTGTTGTCTTAATCGCTTAAGTAATTGAAGATAATACGGAAGATAAGGAAGGAGTTGTAAATATGAATCTGGACAAAGGGAATATTTGAAGATCATGGTAGGAAAGCCATAAAACTAAGGATTTGAGCATCGAGGACGAGCTAGACGGAGCCAAGGAAACATCGAAAGATTTATAGAAAAGGAAGAAGATCAAATGCATTTTATCATTAATGTTTTTTTCAAGACCAAGGACCAACGGTTCTTTGTCAATACTTGTGTGTCACATGTTATTCATATTTTTAGAGACAGATCAGTTATGTTTGTCATTGATAGCGTTACTACTCAAGATAACGTCACTTCTGATTTTATCAGCTGAAGAAAGAGATTACTCGAAATAATTTTATAGGTACTTACTCGAATATAGCATATATTCTTGAACACTGACAGGTGTAATAATTTGATTTAGTAAACTGTGACACCAAAACTAGGATATCTAGTATAGGTTCGATAGTTTGCAGAGCAAAATACTATTATAAAATTATTTATTTCCTTCCAAAAATATCCATGATTTTTGTGTCTAATGGGCCATACAGGTCCAAATAAAGACTGGTAGTCTACTCCCTAAGCACGAAATCTATAGTTTCGGCCGAAATTACGGGCTACTCGGGTGTTTTTGGCTTTTTTTGCAACTCCGTATCACTTACGGACATAAGATTAGTTCGGGCCTGAACCGATGAATGATAACACGATATTTTGACAGTTGTCCCTACTCCCACAGTGTTTTTGACCGTTCGAAAAGTTTGTCACTTGTTTTGACAGTTCAACTACTATCGAATGGCCCCGTATCTTTGTTGACGGACTTAAAGTGCATAAACACCAGCGACACGCGTCAACGGCAGAAGCAGCTGAAGCCGTCGCTAACGTGTCGCTCGTGTGTATGACCACTTTGAGAGGAGACTCCCTGGTGGGGTCTGAATCCCTGGTACACTTTGCCTTAAGAGGAGTGATTTTGATCTGCAAATATATCGGTTAATAACTTAGAATAAAATCTAGGCCAAATATAATAATACTACCTAGCTATTCAGTAGTTATTAACATCGGGTGTTGACAAGTGATTAGACAATAAATTACACTCATTCGATACATTCGTTCAGTTATACCGATTGCAAAATCAATTAAAGTTTTAGAAATTCGTTTAATAAATTATTTGGAAGTTTTTACTTATAAAAGTGCAATACAAAATGTGTCTCTTGAAAAGTTTAGATGATGTTAATATTTCGACAGCTTTACGACCACATTCACGCTAAAAAAATACATAAAGTAAATTCTAAGTCATTGCAATGTAACTCTTATATCATTGTTGTAAAGTATAATAATGTTTGTCAAGAGTTGTATAAAATTCATGGCATCATTGTAATTTATACTGTATATAACAATGATATAAGAATTACATTGCAATGAATTGCAAACGGCTTTACGTAAAAAAAAAACAGCCGTGAATTTACAAGATCGGCCTTTACCGTTACTTTATCGCTATGGCATTACACTATATTAAATTATTATAAGTATATTTCATTGGGGCAATTACGATAGTGGGAGATGGGAATATTAAAAAACGCAGCGGAATTTTTATACAGCGACAGCGAAAGGAACGGCTGGCTAGAAAATGGCGCCTAATCTTTGTGTTGCCAGTATAAAAAAATGGCGCTGCGTTTGGTAGAAATTATCATGAAATGGAATATACCCATTATCGTCATTGCCCCAATGCACCTTACACGAAATACGTCTAAAACAATAAAAGGTATTTAGAAGATTTTTTTTTGTAAAAAATAAAAAATTCGATTAATTTAGATCAAAAATATTTGCCATTCAATTTTAAAATTTGGTTTTGCTTAGTTTAAGATGAGTTGAGATTTAGATTTATTTGCTAAGGCCGATAAAACCCTTGGTTTGTAGCTTAGTAAATGCCTCAGTATTTTAGATTTGCAGTTTTTAAGTACACCTTAATTCAGTACAAGAAAGTAGATTGTAGGAGTTTTGAATAGAGGGAAAAGTTAGCATTCGTATTTTTTTTTCAATATTTTTATTTTTAATGAGGATTATTTTGTTGTTTTACATACTGTTGTTGCTGAAATAGTACATTCATAATGTTCAGTTACCTATAGAAAATAAAGATAGCGTATTTATTTATTACAAGAAAAACACCAATATATTTTACCTTTTAATTTATTTTTATAAACACCAAAATACTATAAGTGCCACGTATCGCAATAATTTCGGAACACACCTAACCTAACTATACACATTATTAATAAATAGTAATAATAATAAAAGTACACTATTGCCCGTTTTCACTAACACTAGGCGACACCTAAGTGAATGCTTAGTGTTACTGAAAATGGGAATAAATCTAGTCGTATCTATTAGGTGTCGTTTAAGTTGCCTTTTAGCGTAGGCTTCTCCACTATCATCGCTAGAAGCTAGTGTCCTACATAGTACTTTAAGTACCGAAATAGCACTATTAGGTGACGCACTTAGCATTAAGAAAATAAAGCTCTTGTCACATCACCTGCGAGCGCGAGGCGCTATAGAAATACAAAAGCGATTTTTTTGTTATAAAAATACAGAGTGTATGAGAAATGTGTAGTCGTATTTAAGGGCACACCCTCGCCTAGAGAAAGTTGAAAAATGATCAGCTGTTCCATACATTTGAATCGAGTGGCTATTGAAGTTTTGAAAATTTATTTCCTCACCACTGCTTTCAAAACGGTGAAGGAAAACATCGTGAGAAATCCGGCATGTCCTAGTACCAAAAATTCGAAGACATGTGACATCTACCAACCCGCACTGGGCCCGCGTGGTAGATTACAGCCCACTCCCCCTCTCAAAAAGAAGGCACGTGTCCCAGCAGTGGGAACATTATAGGCTGATTATGCAAGGCCAGGGAAATGATGATCAGGTATTGAAGTTTTGTATGGGACAGCTGATTACTTTTTGCGATTACAATGTTAGTCAATGATGGTCGGTACCACATCCTTAAATATGACCACACCTTTCTGATACACGATGTATATTAGAAACGTTGGCAAAGCTGTTTGATTTGTATGGCAAGGGCTTAAATACACGTCATACAGAAGGCAGGACAATTTTCATCAATTAGTTGACTGAGTTCGAATGATAGAAGCCAATGTACTGTCAATTAAGTAGAAGGTATGTAAGATCAAAGAAGGCTTTAGAAAAGACCATTATGAAATAAGACAGGTTTGATTTCCTTGTTGGTCTAGCACTTCTGCTTAGCATGAGGTCCTGGGTTTGATTCCCAGGTCGGGCAAAATGTTATCTGGAATTTCTCAGTAGCAGCCAGGAGGCTGAATTTGTGCCCGGCAGGCTCGCCCCTATTACATGGGACTTAAACATAACTTGGAAAATGTGGGTGTACTATAGATACCTCTCTGCCTAACCCTGTGGGGAAAACAGGCGTGATGTTATGTTATGTAGATTTGAGTTTGACTTGACGTGACCAGCCTTATGTATGACGCGAATTTTCTTAAAATAAAATAATATATTTAACGATTTTCTATGTAAACAACTCTTCATTGAAATGTAACTTTAAAAGGGATTTTTCCTTGGATTGTATAATTATTTAAAGTCCTAAAACTTAGTTCCATTTCGATATGAGGGTTAAAGTAAGATTTTTGGAACACCGTCCGTGAACATCTAGGAAACAAAAATGGTTAAAAACCATTTTGAAGAATGAAACAAAATTTTATTATAATTTAAAATAAATAATAATTATTTTTACAGCGTGTATCAGAATTAATCAGCAGTCATCAATATACTTTGGTCAAGTAACTATTGAAGTTTTGTATGGGCAGCTGATTTTTTTTCGCGCTGTCGATATTGATCCCATAGAGAAAGTTGTTCAGTTTGATGGTTTGTACCACACCCTTAAATATGACTACGCCTTTCGGATATATGCTGTATAGTAAAAAAAAAAATGGTGACGGTGTTCAAACTATAATTATGTAAAAGATACTATTTCGTAACTATTCAAACTTCGCTGATAGCTAATTTATAAACAAAAATATTATGAAAAAGCAAAACTTGCTACTTTTTATATAAATTAAAATTTAAAATAATGCATTTAAATAATGAATGGATTGCGTAGCATAATTCTAAAACATTGTAAAGTGTATAAAGTCTTCTCCCTTTTAAATAACTACATATTTAGTAAAAATACTGTTAGCCTAAAAATAATCCAATTTTCATCACGGTTCTAGTACGCAAGGACCAAAAAATAAATAAAAATAATGTTGCCCTAATAATGTAAAATTACTACCAAATGATATAAAATAAGAAAAAACTAAGCATACTCGAAATATCGTAATTGAAACGAAATAGCAAATTCGGGCTAGCTAAGATGCAGCATTTTACGATACAATTTTTGAAGTACATTGATTGTTGAGTAACTACTTAAATTATATCGGTTGTACAAAATAAGCAATGGATGTCAAACTTGCTGATTTTGGTCCTTTGGTACTAGAACCATTTAAATTTTTGTAGGACGGCCCCACTTGTAGCTAAATCTTGTTTATATAGCATATTTATATTTTTTAAAGCTTTTCGAAAATAACACAACTGTGCCACGACAAAACTTTACATTTTAGACGATAAAATATAACCAAAAAAAAGTTTTGTTTTTTTCTTAGAATGCTTTTTTTAAACAAACTTTAGTCAACTACTCGAGTAATCGGTCATTTAAAATTATTCAAAGTGAATTGTTTCTGTTTAAAATTATTTTACATGCGAATAAAAAAGAAATCTCCTTTTTGTGAAAATACATATTATAAGTTCAACTTAGGGTGCTTCGACGTCCCAATTTTAAACTTTTCACAAGGCATTTTTAAATCTAGCCCCCTTTTATATTTGTTTTGTGATAACTCCGAAAACGTATATGAAGTAAGCTTGAATTGAGCTGTCATTGCATCTGATGCTAGGGATTAGCACTACTGACAGCTCACTTCACTTAAGTTTTCGCGGTGAGATTTTAACAGAATAGTTCGGCAGGTGGGAAATTGGGATGTTTTTAAGGCAATCCTACCGTGTTAATGCTATTTATATATTATACCAATCTAAATAGTATTCCCTTAGGTGTAAGTAGAAATTTGTGATCTTCATTATTATAAATAATATAAACTCCTTACAATTACTGTAAATGATCTAACCTTAGAGTAATGTAACTAACTCTTTTCAGTACTTATTTAGTTATATACCCTTTTTCCCTGTCGTCTAAGATTCGCCTTGATAAAGTAATTTTAAACTCTATTGTAATGAAGTTTAGGTGTATATTAGAATAGTTTCAGTTTTACTAGACGCGTTCTACTGTAGGGTCTTAAGATTTTAATAAAGTTTTATTGTTGGAGTTTACATAATAATATAATATAAACGGAAATTGTATGAGATAGTGATACTGTAATAAAACGTGCGCTTTTTTATATAATTGTTTTATTTTCTTAATTTATTTATTTATTTATTTAAACTTTTCGCACAAAAAGGTACAAAGGCGGACTTAATGCCTTAGGCATTCTCTACCAGTCAACCAAGGGTGGTGAAGAGATTAGATGGCAGGTGCTTTGATTGAGAGCGAAAATGATAAAAAAAAAAAAACTCTTAAAACTAGGTACACTAATACATAAATAGTTTATATACACATACATACTATTACTATAATATATACCTACTTATAATATATATATACAAAATCAAGGGAGAGTAGTGTTGAGATGACTCTACGCTATTTTTTTGAAGAATTGTTTTGAAAATAACTCTGCAATTTCCGCTTAAATGCATACCGACTGCTGGCCGTCCTGATATCAAGAGGAAGCGCATTCCAAAGAAGAATGGACTGAATATGAAAAGAAGAATGAACAAAGTCAGACGTATGAGACGGACAGAGTAAGAGAAGATTGTTAGAAGAACGCAGATTCTTAGCGTGTGAAGAACATAGATATTGGAAGTGAGATACGAGATAAGAAGGAGGATTGGGAGAGTTGAGAAGGGAGAAAAGCGTGGTCAAAGCGCGCAAACTCCTTCTTTGGCGAATGGACATCCATTTGAGCTCAGACCTATAGCTCGACACATGGTCATATTTCCTGAGGTTGAATATGAAACGAATACCATTGTTGAGCAATCTGTCGAGCTTATCCAGCAAAACCGCATTCAAGTCAAAGTAGCACACGTCACCATAGTCGATTATAGGGAAAATCAAAGTCTGCATAAGCATGGTCTTCGTCTTAGCGGGCAAAAAGTTTCTCAAACGATACAGGGATCGCAGAGTACCGTTGACCCTTTGACTAACACTAGAAACCTGGCGTTGCCAACTGAGCGTTGAGTCAAGATGCAAACCGAGATCTTTCACAGTAGGTGAAATGGGTATGACGGTACCATTGAAAATAAGAGGTGGAAGAGAGCTAAGCGTCACCCTACCCATCATGCGTGAGCTTCCAATTGCAATGGCCTGACACTTCGAGGGGTTTACTGACACCCCGAAACTATCAGACCACTTTTTGATAGCATCTAAGTCCCGGTTTACATCCGCTATAGCGTTCGACAAACCTTCTACCCGCTCAGCTGTATATAATTGAAGATCATCGGCATATAGATGATACGAACACCGAAGACAGTGAGTTATAAAATTAATGAAGATGGAGAATAATAATGGAGAAAGAATGCCGCCTTGTGGAACACCAGCATCCAGGTCACGCCAACTCGATGACCTCTCATCAACGCGAACCGACTGCTGACGTCCCCGAAGATAAGAAGAGAACCATTCCAGGGCCTCCGACGAAACCATAAGGTGAGAGAGGATAGAAAGGAGAATATCGTGGCTGACGGCGTTAAAGGCATTGGAGAAATCAATTAATACCAAAACCGTAATTTTAGTATCCTCCATCGCCTCTCTAATGTCACCAGTCACTTTAAGGAGAGCGGAGGCTGTACTGTGCCCAGGCCTGAACCCAGACTGAAAGGGGCTAACGAGGTTGTTCCGATGAACAAAACCCGTAAACTGCTTATGCACGCAGGCCTCGAGTACTTTAGACAGGAATGGGAGAATGGAAATGGGTCGAAAATGACTGGGTAGGGAGGGATTTGAAATTTTTGGGAGTGGGCGGACATAGGCCATACGCCACAGGGATGGGAATTGTCCGGAATCAAGAGAAAAGTTGATGATGTGGGTAATCGGAGGGAGAAGGCTATCGAGGATCCAAACGACCATACTACGACTGATGCCATCATGGCCCACAGCCTTGGATTTTATGGACAGGATGATCTTTTTAATTTCGTCTAAGGTCACCGGAGAGAAGTGAAATGGTTCTATGATGGGACACACCAGGCCAGTGATGAAATCAACCGTCTGGGACAACATTTGGGAATCCAAATGACAAGAGGTTGTAAAGTGACGGTTGATATCATCAAGGCCTATTGTATTAGGAAAATCCACACACCGTGGTCTGCCGATACCAAGAGTACCAAGGAACTTCCAGATATCAGCAGGTGAAGAAGAAGATATGTTCTCGAGAATATGGCGGCGTTTAGCGTTGCGTATCATCTGATTACACCGATTCCTGGCAGCTTTGAAAAAGTTCTTAAAACATTTCAAATGATTCCGTCATCCTCTGCCGCCCTCCCAACTATGTTCAGCACCTTAATTGCGTAACACACTTACAATTCTTCATTACTTCATAATACATTTGAAAAAAGTTGTCTGCTCAACAACGTAAATATCGCAATGAATGTTGTTGAGTTGTCAAAAAGAAAGCCATCGCTACTGTTAGTAAAAAATAAAAATAAACATCTTATATTTCAGACAATGTCCATTGATTGGTTAGTATACAAAATAAAACTTAGAACTAGAGTTAGTACTTATAGCTACCCGGTAAATATAGTTTTATGTAAGTAATTAGGTACCTACGCCCCACTGGCATGTAGGCATATCCAATGTCCCAGTATGGGGCTATCCCACCTGTCCGCTATGGTTTTCAGGATGCTGTTGGAGCTGGCGCGTACTCGGTGCATGATGGAGGCGCATCGCCTGCGCATTATTGCGTGAAACCCATCAATTGCCGCCTCCGCGAACATGCTGGAAGCACTACAGTAGCGCGGCAACCCCATCAACACCCAAAACGCATTATTATATTGTTAGTGTGTTACACAACTACCCCGTAGACCGGATCCCAGTATATCTGGATGCAGTTGAGTACCAGTATTTTACATGGAGAGACTGCCTATCTGCCCTCCATAACCCAGTTACCGAGTACCCCGTCGTAAGATTGGTTGCCAGACTTTCGGGCTTCTAATTATCCGTAATGACTTACGAAGATCCAGGAATGACCACCGGGAACAACGGATTAACGTGATTTCCGAGCCACGAAATCTCAGTATGTAAAGATGGTCACCCATCTACAGAGCGAACGTGGCAAGCGAAGCGTAGCCTTATTGATCGCCCCGTGCAGCTGCTTAGCATTTTTTCTGACTAAAAATCAGCCTAGATCCAGGAAAGGAAAAAGGACGAGCAAATTAAAATAAATCTAGGTATCTTCATATTCACTTTATTTGGGAACTTCAAAACGTAACAGTAAGTATGTACAGGGTTAAGTTAAGTATTAAGTTATTATTAACAATGAATTGTGCAGATCTTAGTCGTTATTTTGTTCGAAAATCTACGTTTTAGGGGCGAAACACATCAAACTAGGTATAGCCCGATTCAAATTTTATGGCGGCTCGGAACATGCGGCGAGTCGCTGCGCTGTAACAAATTCACCTGTCAGCGGGGGTGAGGGGTGAGGTACTGCGCGCTTCAGAGCTACCGTGAAGTTTGAATCGGGCTGTACTTATTTAATTTTCATACATTTTTCGGTACTTGCTTACGCAAGTTTCTATATTACAAGTTTCTCTCTATTAAATATCCGAACGAAAACGTCAACGTCATGTCGCCAAGTGCCTATCCATCTATCCCTCTCCCTATCATTACGTCCATACGCGACAGAAAGAGAAAGCGCCAACCGACTACCGTTTCCGGACTACGTGGAACAAAACACCAGCAGAGGGACAGAGATTCAACTTCACTTGTAACCGAACAGTTAACCGCACCGCAAGCTAACCGATAAGCTTCGCGACGCGCGCGCGCCGCCGAACATACCAAACCGTCTTAATTAAATTAAACCAATTCACTAGTGTCGGCCGACACAGAACCAGGAAGAAGCAGAGAAACAGAAGCTACCGGACGCCGGTCTGCATATCAGCACGGCACATGCAAAACCACCAAGTAAGTCCTTAACTGTTTCCTACCCCCTTGTGTGCAGGCGACATGACATTCGTTCCCAAGTAATTACACAACGCTTATTGGTCCTTCGACAGCCGCAATAACCCAACTTATTCAACATAAGTTTTTTGGTCCATTCGAGTCGGATTCAAAAAATCAGCATTCATAGGTCCCATACCTAAGAATTTAGGCAAATACCTAAGTTCGTAAAACCGCCATATTAAACGAACGCGTACTAACGTTCGTTCATTCCGCTAGGTACATATTTCATTGAGAACCATTGTGCCAACTTAATATTGCTCCTACTGCATTACAATAGCATAGGTCAATATTAAAAAACCGCTTATTATCGTGAGTTAGTTCGGCAAACTTGCCTACTAACTTATTTATAACCAATTACTTCTTACTCACTTACAATAAAAATATTTGTTGTAAGTCTACCCGCTATACTTAATAATTTTTATCCGTTGTATTTTCAACAATAACCCATTATGGAAGAACTAAAAATGAAGATAAAATTACTTCAAGCTAAAAATCAAGCAATCTTTGAGCGTTTATCGTCATTGTATGAAACTTCAAAGAAAATAAATACAATTAATATTGAGCTTCGTTCGGCGGAAACGTTCATGGCGGACACTCAAATACTCTCGATCACTCGTCAGGAATTTAGTGCTAACTTAGACAAAATAAATACATATTCTTTACAAATAAATCCTGATTATACAATCGATTATAACAGTCAAATATCATTTGACGGCGTTTACACCCGTGTCGAAAGAGTTCGTTCACTTGTCGCCGCGAGGTCTGCAAGGTCAACGGATGACTCAACTTGTGATATCGTGAAACAATCTAAATACTCGATCAAACTACCCCCAATTCAGATCCCATTTTTCGATGGTAGGATTGAAAACTGGCCTGTTTTCTACGAATCATTTAAGTCAAACATCCATAGTAATATAAATCTTACAGATTCTCAACGAGTGCAATACTTAATGGGTAATCTGAAAGGAAACGCATTACAAATTACTGCCGGAATTATTCCATCGGGCGAAAATTATAAATCCATTTGGAACAGTTTGGTTCAAAAGTATCAAGATAAACGAACACTAGGGTCACATTACATGTCTAACATATTAAACATTAAAACTGCAAGTAATAATTCCACCTCTTTAAATAGTTTTATTGAAAGTTTTCACGCGTCTGTTTCGGCACTAGAACAATTAAAAATTAACGACTTAAAGGATTTCATACTATTAAATTTAGCCTTGAAAAAATTGGACCCCGCTACCTTACATTTATTTGAGATGCATATGAGAGAGGAGGAGATTCCAACTTATACGGATTTCGTTGAATTCATAAAATCGCAAGTTAAAATATTGGATAGAACTGTTTCGTCTCGAACTGTATCAGTGAACAAAAATAATTATCGTAATCAGTCACGTGATAGTACGGTGCATACCTTTGTTGCTTGTGACAATAACCAAACTTGTTCACACTGTAATGGAAGTGATCATTGGAAGCTTTATATGTGTCCAACATTTCAAGCACTATCAGCCAATTCACGTTTGGACTTTATTAAAAACAAACGTGGATGTGTAAACTGTCTTAGCTCAACACACACGGCTTCACAGTGTAAGTCAATACATACTTGCAGGACATGTAACAAGAAACATCATTCGCTTTTACATCTGGAGCAAATTACTCAACGGTCGGGATCGAGCGACGCTGTGCCTAGTTCCGCGCATTCACAACAGGTGGCGCTGTGTGCATGTTCACGCGTAGGTACAGATTTACCGCGCACAACCGTATTACTGTCGACCGCACAAGTATACGTTGACAACAGATATAATAGATATGTTTCTGTAAGATGTTTGATCGATAACGCTTCGCAAAACAACATAATTACGTCAGCTTGTTGTAAAAGACTTCAATTAAATATTATACCGCTTTCAAATTCATTTATAAAAGGAGTAGGAACCTCTTCGCGGCCTATTATAGGTTACGTTGAGATAACAGTTACTGCTAAAAATAAAAATAATTCCTTTAAAATAACCGCTCTTGTGGTTGACTGCATAACTGACAAATTACCATCTCACTTTGTTGATACCTCTGCAGTGCAACATTTGTTCAAATTACCGCTAGCCGACCCCCTGTGGCATATGCCTGGTGATGTTGAACTACTTCTAGGGGCAAAGCTGTTCCCATATTTATTACTCAACAATAAAATTATTTCACCTACCGCGCCATCCGCTATTGAAACCGTGTTCGGTTATATTCTTATGGGTGAAGTACCCGCTAGT
The DNA here is from genome assembly GCA_951799955.1 of Apamea anceps. NCBI lineage: Eukaryota > Metazoa > Arthropoda > Insecta > Lepidoptera > Noctuidae > Apamea > Apamea anceps. The sequence continues at coordinate 633,600 of OX637524.1, read as the reverse complement.
TTATTTAATAATAAAAACGAAGTACCCACTAGTTCGTTTAATAATAAAAATAATATCGCTGATTTAAATACCGCTTCATATTTTTCTACCGCGTTGAATATAGATGATTCTCATTGTTTTCTGTCGTTAGACGAATCTTTACATAAATTCTGGAACATTGAAGAAATACCCTCAAAATCTTTTATGAGTCCCGCTGAACGGGAATGTGAACAGCTGTACGTTTCTACGGTGTCACGTGACTCCAGCGGTAGGTACTGTACTGCGTTACCATTTTGTAAGAATCCAGATTCACTCGGAAATTCTTATGCTGTCGCTTATCGACGTTTTATTCACTTGGAAAAAACTAAGCTTCGCGACCCTGCTTTGCGCGCTAGTTATAACGAAATAATCCAAGAATACCTTAATCAAAATTATTTAACTGAAACTACACCTAGTGCGGCTGATCAGACTGTAGGTTATTATATACCGCATCACCCTGTTATTAGGAATGATAAACAAACTACTAAAGTTCGCATCGTCCTTGACGCGAGCGCCAAGTCTCATAATGGCGTGTCATTGAACGATTTGTTACACACAGGGCCTAATCTACAGGCTGACATATTTTTATTACTTTTAAATTTCCGATTATTCCCTATTGCAGTCACAGCTGATATAAAACAGATGTATCTCCGAATTGCTGTTATCGATGAGCATCGAAAATATCAGAAAATATTGTTTCGGTTTAATACCGCTGAACCTGTTCGCGAATTTCAATTTAACCGAGTGGCGTTTGGCCTTAAGCCCAGCCCATATTTAGCAATGCGGACAGTCCGTCAACTATCAGAGGATGAAAAACATCGATTCCCGCGCGCATCCATTGTCGCTTCGCATGAGTTATACATGGATGACTTGGCTAACTCGACCTCCACTCTGGAGGAAGCCAAGATTCTCTCCGCTGAACTTATCGCCTTATTTAAGGCTGGGGGCTTTGACCTTACTAAGTGGGCAAGTAATTCCTTGGAACTACTAGATTCTATTCCACACTCCAACCGCTCTTCTATTAACTTTTCTGACGGGGATAACTTAAAGATTCTTGGACTCAAATGGATTCCTTCCGAGGATTGTTTCACCTTTACTACATCTAACTTGGATAAAAGTTGTACTAAACGTTCCATTCTTTCCACTGTTGCCCGTCTGTGGGATGATCTGGGTCTCGTGGCTCCCGTGGTTTTATTCGCGAAATTACTCATAAAGGAATTATGGAAATTAAACACAGATTGGGATGAAACTCCACCCGATTCTATTGTACTTCTCTTTCAAAAGTTTAAAGAGCAACTGCCTTTACTTTCCTCTTTAAAACTGCCGCGTCATGTAGCCGTTACTATGGGTTGCGTGACAAATATAGTAGGTTTTGCTGATGCCAGCTTGAATGCGTATGGCTGCGTCATATACACAAATGGCAACGCACACGTAACTTTGGTGTGTGCTAAATCCAAGGCTCAATTGCAAGAACTACTTGCTAACCGCTACCGCATAGAGTGGAAAATGATTCCACCCCGCGCCCCCCACTTTGGAGGGTTGTGGGAATCTAATATTAAATCTATTAAGACTCATTTATACCGTGTTATCGGTTCTCAGCTTCTTACCTATGAGGAACTCTCGACTGTTCTCACTGAAATTGAGGCAGTTCTGAATTCGAGACCGCTCTGTGTCCTGACTGAGGATCCTTACCCAGAACCGCTTACTCCCGCTCATTTTATAATGGCTTCTCCGTTGACTTCGTTGCCTGTCGTGAACGTTCCCGAAACAACGAAGTCTCTAACTTGCCGCAAAAAATTGCTTGTCCAAATGGTTTGCAGCTTTTGGAGAAGATGGCGGATAGAATATTTACATAACTTACAAGTTAGGCAAAAAAGGTTGGATGCCGTGGACAATGTTAGGATTGGTGCAGTGGTTCTCATGCATCAAGATGATGTCCCTCCTTTACGTTGGCCAATGGGCATAATCACCGAGGTTTTCCCCGGCAAAGATGGGACAACCCGCGTTGCTATGGTGAAGACATGCAGTGGCTCTTTCAAGCGACCCATTGTTAAACTCTGCCCGTTGCCTTCCCAATGATTTCACCGCGTAATTAATATCACGTAATTTTAGTCGTAATTAATATATTTCAATTGTTTTCTTTTCTCTCTTTCTTTTAATCCGCTTTAACGCAATTCCTTTCCCTTTTTTGAGAATACTACATATCCTCAAACCCGGGCAGGATGCTTACGCAAGTTTCTATATTACAAGTTTCTCTCTATTAAATATCCGAACGAAAACGTCAACGTCATGTCGCCAAGTGCCTATCCATCTATCCCTCTCTCTATCATTACGTCCATACGCGACAGAAAGAGAAAGCGCCAACCGACTACCGTTTCCGGACTACGTGGAACAAAACACCAGCAGAGGGACAGAGATTCAACTTCACTTGTAACCGAACAGTTAACCGCACCGCAAGCTAACCGATAAGCTTCGCGAGGCGCGCGCGCCGCCGAACATACCAAACCGTCTTAATTAAATTAAACCAATTCACTAGTGTCGGCCGACACAGAACCAGGAAGAAGCAGAGAAACAGAAGCTACCGGACGCCGGTCTGCATATCAGCACGGCACATGCAAAACCACCAAGTAAGTCCTTAACTGTTTCCTACCCCCTTGTGTGCAGGCGACATGACATTCGTTCCCAAGTAATTACACAACGCTTATTGGTCCTTCGACAGCCGCAATAACCCAACTTATTCAACAGTACTAGTCCATTGAAAAACCTTATTTAGGTTTTAACACTGCTAATACTGAAAGACTGTCGGCCTGTATTCAATCTAAAACATAAACATAGCCACGAATTGAAACCGCCTAAACCAAACTCAAAAATACTTTACTAAACTGTCGTTGGGAAGATTTATGGAGTGTTTGTTACGAGTACAAGTGGAAACACAGTCTAGAGTTGTCAAACTAGTGAACTTGTTATTAAACGTTTAGTAAAGCTTAATTGATAGTAAAGCTTAGGTTCTGCACTAAACCAATTTATTTAATTTATTCCAAATCAAAGTGTTTTCCAATAGAAAGTGTTTCGCCATAATAATGTGATGCAATGACTAGACAATAAAATTAAGTACTAACAATTAAATAAGGTAGGACCATAATATTAACCTAATTCTAACAATAATTAATTTAAATCACAAATTGTTCTGAGCTACATTATTACTAAGTTATTTTGGTAATTTGCTTAGAATTGTAGTAAAAGAAAGTTTGGAACGCGTCATCGGTAAAAGATATAAGTAGGATGAGTTAAAGATATTGAAATAAAGAACAATGCAAGACGTGGTCTTCCTAATCGAGAATTGTTTTCGCTTAATTCAGAAGATAAACGGTCATAGAAAAGAGTGAAATAACTAGAGTTTAAAGACTAACCCTGAGTCCTAACCATAAGCAACCGTCGCGTTCATATTCATCATCATCTGCCTAGCTTTTTCCCAACTATGTATATTGGGGTCGGTTTCCAGTCAAATTGGATGCACCTGAATACTTGTATTTTACATGAAGCGACTGCCTATCTGACCTCAACGAACCAGTTAGTGGGTAGGTAATACGATACCCTTTGGTGAGACTGGTTGTCAGGCAGTCGGGCTTCTGAGAATCCATAACGACTGTCAAAGATCCACGAATGACAGCCGGGATCAATGGCTTATCGTGTTTTCCGTGGAACGGAGGAGTCTTGGTATGAATAATATGCTAATACGGTATTTACATATTTATAATACGATCTCGTCGCGTTCATATTATTTTACTTTTTGTTCGGAAAACTGGAAAGCGTCCTCTGTCGGCGCGGCCCCGCGTTACGGTTCACCAAACTAAAAGTGACATATGAACGCGACGATAACTTATTGATTTTGAGCAAAATTCTACAACATACATATTATTTTTTGTTCTTAGATTTAATTTAAAGTCACTGTATCCATTTGAACTTAAGACAATATACTTTACTTAAAATTATTTTTTGTTTTAATTGACCCACAATACTTAAGTCTCTTCAATTTTTCACATTTAAGTACACAACTTTTTCAAGAACCTGCTTCAAGGTCAAACATGTCTTTATCTAAATCAATTTGTCCGTTCCTGAATAAAATGGCAATAGTTATATACACAACCTTACTTAATTCATCGTATTTTACATTAAAATCTACAAAACAAGAAAAACAACAAGAAAATCTCAATCAATCAATCAATCTCAATCTCAATTTTACAAGAAAATCTTACAAAGGCACCGTTTTAATAGAAGGTTACGATAGAACTGACTTCTTAAGTCACACGTATCGTATACTATCTTAAATACCACTATGTGACCTAAACCCGCACTTAAGTGACGCTGTTCTGTGTAAAGATGGACTACTTAAGTCCCAGAAAAGCGTGACTTTAGTGCTATAAAATTAATTTACAATCTCTCATTAGAATTCTTTTTTATAACTAAAGGCTTTAATCTACTGCGAAGCTTTACCAGGCGCTTACTGACTTTCCCCGAAGAATTTGTTGTTGGGTTCCTCAAATCAGGCATCGACTTACTTTCGTGGACCGTCAACGGTTCGATTGTCTTTGATCCAGTTCCATAGTGCCTTGGCATACTGTAGTCTTCCTGATACATCATGGCTGACTGCTGTTTTATACTCTGTAAGCTCGTGTCTTCTTTGTATTCCGGCAACGATGGCACTTCAGCAAAGAATCTTGGTAGATTGTTACTCTTTATTATCGGAGTGTCAGGCAGTTGGCTCAGTTTCAACTCTTCCGTGGCTAACATAACTCCAACCATTGATTTGCTCTTGACTAACGGTGGTTTTTCTGGTGCGCAATGTTCAGAAATATTCAAGAACGATGCACTTCGGTGTGGTACTCTTGATAATACCCTGTTCAATTTGCTCGGATCTATGTTCTTCAAACTATCGACCCTGCTTAGCATTGGTCTCGATAATTTTCCGCTGCTGTCAACTCTATCCAAAGTCTTGGAGCTATTACTTCTTGGGAACTCATTATCTGCTCTCATCCTTAGAATTCCTTTAACACTCTCGACTCTTGGTAAAGAGAAAGCAGATGGTAAAGCCATAGAAGAAATTGGGTCATATTGGTAAATAGGATTGAGTGTTGTGATCTTAGTTTCGTCTTTAATAGTAATAGTACTGGGTTTAATAACGTCTTGTTTCCTAACTGATACGTTCATTGTCAGGCCTTCTTCGGTATCCTGGCTTTGTCGATCACTGTCCTCTTCTTCGTCAATCTTGAACATGTCGTGGTTAGCAAGAAGTTCATCTTTGAACATAATTTCGAAGTCAGTGACTGGTGAATTGATCTCGTCCTCGAAGTAGACCTTGGTCCTGTTGGGCCTGTCTGATAGGTAATCGGGTTCGGACTTGGTCTCCAGCTCGTCCAGCGAGTTTGTGCTTGTCGTTTTAGCTTTCAATTCGTGGTCGTCTCTAAATATTAGAGATTTAGAGAATACCTGAAAGCCAGAAGAGAAAATGTTAGTGTTGATTACTAGAAATTCGCATTAGTTTTGTATTATTTTGAAACTTGAACTTGGTTCCCAGACGACGGAACATCACGTCGCAGTGTCGATATCGTGAGTGCCAGTTGTCGATGTCACACATGTCAGGTCACGGTGTCGCAAGTGACAGGTGTCAGTGACACGAGTGTCAGCTAGTGTCAGTGTCGTGAATTTCAGGTATCGTGAGAGTTGGATGCCGTGAGTGGTCTCGTAAGTGGCAGGTGTCGCGAGAGTAAAGTTTCGGTGTTAGTGCGTCAAGTGTCTGGTGTCGTCAGTGTAAGGTTTTGGTGTCACGAATGTCACGTGTCAGTGTCGTGAGTGTCAGTGTCAGAGTGTCGTGTCACTTGAGTTGTCTGTAATCTTGCACCAGTTTTTCACCTCATAAAGTTTTTCAGCATGCAGGGGAACCTCGTTGACCTCCCTGCCGGTGATAGCTCGCGAAGGCAGGTGGTTGTTGTTAACCGGCTGCTCGGTGACCACGCTCTCGAGGCTGGCTCCATTGTTGATATAGCCATTCGTGTGGGCTGCATCATCTTCTAGTCTGGAAGGAGATAAAAGGAAGATATTGATAAAAAGTTCTCAGTAAATTTGGTGAGATCTTAAATAAGAGGTTTGAGATCGGTTTAGGGATAAGATGCAGAGACGAAACTAAGTATATAAGCTTCCATCTGTCATACGAAACTAAGAATATAAGCTTCCGTCTGTCTTCCCTGTCGTAACTCACTCTTTGCGCCTCAGAATGCACATAAAACTGTCAATAATGTAGTCGGCAAAACAATATTTAAAACGATTGTTAGCTTGACGGACTTCGTGTTTCCCAGTAGCTTCAACCAGGAAACGTGTCAATGGAGCTTCTGCTACCGTGTGCCGTCATCGACCGTATTATCAGTTAATCTACAGTGTCTTAGAAGAGTAGTGACCGCCACATAACGGCTGCAGTCATGAAAATGATGGCAGCGGGGTTTGACTTTACGTGTCAAAAAACGCTCTCTAGGAAATACACAAACTTACTTTCATAACGCCACGGCTACAGTCGCGCTAACGCGACAATGTAGTGAAGTGAGAAGAGTGAGAAGTGAAGTGAGTGTAATGCGCGCTCGCACACCGCTCGTTGTCTCGCTGTACGACAACAGAGAAGTAATTCGCGTTATGGCGATAATGTAGCCGTAGCATCAGAAGTTTATTTGCTGGTAAATTACGGACGCTATGTGGCCGATCGACGCTCAACTAGGAAACCACAGCTTTACAGTAAGGTCAGATGACGGATCAGTAACGAAACATTTGAAGACGACCCTTTAGGAAAAACCTAAAAAGACAACTGGTTCCCTTTAATTTTATCTAACTAGCCTTCCGATCGATTCTGTAAAAATCTCACTGTGAAAAGTTTTGGAATGACCGCTCACTCCACGCTCACTTCACCAAAGTTTTCACGGTGAGATTATTACAGAATTGCACTGCTGTATTGTCTCATTGTAGGGCAAAGGCCTCCCTCTCCCTATTCCACACAATTCTGTCTTTTGCGAGTGCGGGCCAGTCCCTACGGTACTAGTTCCCCTTAGTCCCAAAGAAATCGCTGAATGATAAGCACAGTTTTTGCAACTGCTTCATACGTAACAGTAGAGTTATTTTCTTTTTTCTTTCATCTTCAGTAACTGAAGTAAATGTTAGCATAGCAACTGACTATCAAGATCAGTGCGTGTTTGTTCGTTTGCGCACGGATCGACGCGGCTTGTGAGATTACAGGGACAAGCAGAAGACATCTTGTAGGTAAGAAAATGTATGTAGGTGTGTATGTTTATTTGTACCTGGTTGAAGGGCAAATGCTGGTCATCATTATCTATTTCTGACTGCTTGATTTAGTGGTCGTAAGCGCTACCGCTGAGTGTGGTACCATCAAACTGAACAACTTTCTCCATGGGACCAACATTATAATCGCGAAAAATATTTCAACTGTGCCACACAAAACTTCAACACATCATAATCACAGCTGGGACACAGGCCTCCTCTTTGTGAGAGGGAGTGGGCAGTAATTTACGTGGCGGGTTGGTAGATGTCACATGTCTACGAATTTTTGGTTCTAGGACATGCCGGTTTCCTCGCCATGTTTTCCTTCACCGTTTTGAGAGCAGTGGTGGATGCAACACCAACTCGACCTAAATGTATGGGACGGTAGATTATTTTTTCTGGATTACGATATTGACCCTATGCAGGAAGTCGTTCAGTTTGATGGTCTGTACCACACCCTTTTTGACCACACCTTTCTGAAACACGCTGTATAATGTAAAGTGTGTAAAGCGTCCTAATGTAATTTTCTTAATAAAAAAATATCATCGTTATTTTGTTTTTATGAGACCGAGTTATTCCATTTCGATTGTTCGAATAGTCGATGTAAAACTGTATTCATTTAATGAAAGTTGTACTGGAACTGAATGCTAAAAACACATTTTTGTTGTGGAGAATTTAGTGTGTACGTCTACACCTATTTTCTCAGAAACATTATATTATAAAATAAAAATAATGTAATAAAATGAAAAAGAAAAAAAAAATGAAAAAAAATGAAATATAAAATAATGATGAAATATAATGTTTGCATAATTTAAAAATAAAATTAACTGTTCCATACATTTTGACCACGTAGGTAGGTATTTAACTTTTCTTGCAAACAGCAGATTTTTATTTTGATAACCGACGAAAAATTTCTATTCTACGGTTTAGAAAAATGTACTGAATCCATGGTAACAGGTTGCGGGTCGATGTTCCATCCTGTATAAATCACAGCAGCTAGACTATTTACTCAATTGTATACTTGAGTATTCACAAGAAAATGAATTGTTATGCACATATCCCACTGACCTATATTATACAAGTACGCTGGACTAACTAAATGTACTATACGAAATGACAGTTGTTTCTTGTGCCGATTTAAAGCGCCCCGCTCGAGCGTCTCAGGAAATAAAATTGACATATTGCCGCGAATGACCGTCGTTTTGTTTTGGTACGTTTCGGAAGATCTAAATCGTAGAATAAGACTTTTTTGTATTTATTACAAGATATTTAGGATATTTTAATCCTGAGAGTATTCGCATCTTGTAAAACTGATAGTATGAAGTCCAGCGTACTTGTTTATTATTGTCAGTGACATATCCCTAATCCATATTGTAACATTGAGATCAGTAATATTATGTCAAAAAATACTTCATATCCGCATGTAAACCCATGCTTATCACTAGTGTGACAGCTGAGTGACTATTGACGTTGGTCTTACATGGTTCTCTACAAACACAGAATGATTTATAACACAATGCCACTTTACAATGCTATTTGCATAGCTTTTACTAAGGAGCATGCATGTCTTACATGTCAATCAAACTTCACTCTTCCCGGTTTCCGGGTAGGCAGAAAGCCAGGGGTAATTGCGTAATATAAATGAAATGTGAATCGATCGCAATGCCTTTCATTTTGACAGTTCAAACGGGTTCATTGCGTTTTTAGGTTGTTGAGCGGACGAATTTTTCAAGCCTGTGAAGCAATGGATTAAAAGTTTAAAACGTTCCTTTGTGTACACAACTTTTCAACTTTATTTTCTTTTTTGTGAAACATATTGTACAATTGTTTGTTTTTCCCAAATAAATAAAATAAACTAGCTTCCACCCGCGACTTCGTCCGCGTGACATTTCTTGTCCCCCCGCCCCACCGCGTCGCATCGCATCGCCCGCCTGCGCTATTACTTCGTTTTCGCTAAGCGTGCTTTCTGACTTTTTTCCTGTTTCTGACCGGTAGTTTCAGAGATTAGCGCGTTCAAATAAACAAACATTAAAAAATAAACAAACTCTTCAGCTTTATTATTTGTATAGATAAGAGTACATACTAGGTTCGCCCCCTGTTACATGGGACTTAAACATAACTGGCGAAATGTGAGTGTACTATTTATAGGTACACCTCTACCCAACCCTACGGGGAACCAAGGCGTGATGATATGATAATAGCATCTGAGGTAAGTGATACATGGAAGATGTTGTATCAATTATATTTTAATGGTGCCAACGTGACTGCGTTTTAGATTGTTTATAATATGTAATATAAAGATGAAGATGATTGACATTTGACTTTACATAACATGCATGATCTACAATGTTCCCACTTCTGGGACACATGCCTCCTTTTTGAGAGAGGGAGTGGGCTGTAATCCACCACGCGGGATCAGTGCGGGTTGGTAGATGTCACATGTCTTTGAATTTTTGGTTCTAGAACATGCCGGTTTCCTCACGATGTTTTCCTTCACCGTTTTGAGAGCAACAAATTAAAGTGCCTGTGCGGGTTCGATTACGTCGGTTAAATTACGTCCACCACCCCTCCTGCTTATCACTGTTCAATAATATTTTTTGAAGTATAAAATAGGAATTATTAGAGGTTCGATTAAATATATAATGCGATTAAAGGGGGAAGCGCCGCGAAATTAAAATTTTCTTTAATTTTTTGCAATATTTCATAAAATAGCCATTCAATAGGATTATATGAACTTAAACGGCTGTATAAATAATTTTAATGATTATAATTCTGTAAATACATACTTGTTACGCTCGCTATGAATATCATTAGAAAATATAAAAATAAATTAATCATCATCGTTCTCCTGTCCTTATCCCAATATTCCCAATGTATTCGTGGTCGGCGCAGCATGTCTTTTCCTTCCATACTTCTCTATTAGTCATCATCTCGGTAGTCACCCCCTTTCTAACCATCAATCAATCAACTCAGCCTATCGCAGTCCACTGCTGGACATAGGCCTCTCCCAGGCTGCGCCACAACTTTTAGCCATAATTATCATCATTCACACATTCCATCTATCGTTTCTTTGGTCTTCCCCTACTCTTATAGCCATCGACATTCATACTCAAAACTCTCCTCTCGACATTTTCCTCATTTCTCCGAAACAAAAATAAATTAATATTTTATTAAATTTATAGTTCTCATATGGCGATCTTTACTTCCAAATATATAGGAAACTTAACACTTTAGGGTATCATCCCAAGTAGCATTGCAAGCTGTATACAAGCTGTATTTAAGTTGGTTTTTATACTAGAAGCTGCATATTCAGGCTGTATATAGGCTGTTTAAGCGCTTAAACAGCCCCTGTAAGTAAAAAAAGGGCCCATATTATACAGCTTTTGTCGTTAGTAGAGCTGTATAGTAGCTGTACAAGCAAAAGAGAAGCTGTACAATAGCTGTATTAAAGCTGTTATTCGGTGTACAAAGAAACCATTATACTACAGATATTATCTTATAATTCTTTTGTAACGAAAAGTGTTCTAAATAGGTTTTTGAAGAGGATTACAAAAGAATAAAAATAAAACAAAACTATTTTCGATGACATTATGCGTGTAGTAGAAATGGCGACACTATTATTTAATATTTATTACTAGAAGTAAAAGATAACCGTAGACTTGTATATCTGATGTTGTTATTTGGTGAATTGAAAGTGCAAATTAAATTTATTGTGAACCTGTGTATGTTTTCCTTCAAAATATTCACGCGCCAGCAAAATAATCGAGCTGACATAAAGAAAAATACTAAATACGGTAAGTACATGTTTGTTTTTAAGGTTACAATAAAAAAATAATTTTAAAGTAATAGATATAAGGGCACAGTGATCATTATTCAAGCTGATTATCATGATGCGGCTTAAGGTTTTGTAAAAAAATCCTTTAATTATACTTTAAATTTTGTTATTAAACATTCGAAAATGGCGACAATTAGCTAAGCAGCCTACACGATATTTGGAGAGTATTATAGTCTGAATAGCTGTACTAAGTAAGTTATGGATTACATTGTACAGCTATTGGCTTTTAATCAGCTTTATAATAGAATATGTTTATTACTTAGGCTGTATATTAGTTCTCTATGCATAACTTATAATGCTCTTTAGAGTTACTTAAAGAAATGAAAAACCCTGAGCTCAAAATTACTTTGATCCGTTCCTCACTTTATCAATAATATTTTATTAAAACGCACTTGTGATTTGGCAGTATAGTTCTCCTACACACAAGCCTAATGTTTATTTACTCAGGTAAAAAAGTTGAAAAATTGTTCCAAAAATTGTTAATTTAAACTAAAATATATGTTAACTTGCTATATCACTGTTTGATTTACTCGCAATCGAAGTGAAAAGTAGAGTTTATAACTCGTTCATATAAAATACATTGTTTTGTATGAACATTATTATACCTAAGTTAACTTATTGCAAAGTATTATTAGTGTGTTGTGTATATTATATCTGTTTTACTTTATTTTCAGGAAAATATGCCGTTTAAAATCATAGAAACGTCTTGAAAAATTCTGTGAAGAGGAAACTCAGTAAGAATGAAAGAGCAACTAAAAGGATGAGAACCAAAAAAGATGCGCTTAAAAAAAATATAGCTGAAAATGAATCAGATCAGGGAAATCGAGAGGAATCAAAATAAAATGGATACAGATGAACAAGGTAAAATCGACAAAAACGCTACAGGCGAAAAAGAAATTATTGAAGAAGAGGAGGAGGAATCTCTTTGTTAGTTTTACAATAATGAACTTTTATAGGGTGATCTTTTCAAGTGGTTAATTTACTTTTTAAACCTTTCATAGAGAAACACTTAATAATCATGTTAATTTGATTGTCCATTGTCCTTAAGTCACAACGTTTATGTAAATGTTATTTGTTATTAAATTTTGTTTATACGAGCTTGTTAGTATTTAAGAGAAACACGTAATCTCGTGGCTGTGGTTGTCCCGGAGACAAAAAATTCTATTGTTGTTTTTGTAGCCTTCCTAGTCATGAAAGAGGAGAATCTTCCACCTCTGAAGTGGAGACTAGGAAGAGTCATCGCCATACATCCAGGTACTGATGGAATTGTCCGGGTAGCAGATATAAAGACCTCTACTGGAGTCATCCGGAGGGCCTTCAACAGGATATGCCCATTACCAGAATCGAAGTCTGGTTGAAAGCTCGACTTTCAACGCTCGGGGGAATGTTGGAGCGCCTACGACATTGATCATAGCTCTAAGTGTTCCGTCCTACCTAAACTATGTATTATGTTTTTGTTATGTGCTCGTACGCACATCATTCATGTGTAACTTTTACTTGTTATTAAAAACTCATACACGTTACATGTGCCTGTTGCCTTTTTATTTAAATCACACTAATTTTCGCACATAAAGAAAAAGCTTCATTATCATGTTCAGAAGGTTTTACTAAATCTACACATTTGATATAACTGTTATGATCATTATTAAATGTTTAATGTTTTTGCTACGGAACCTTCTTCGTTGGACGTCGATGGAATTGACGCTTGACTGTAGGTTGTCCGATTTATTAATGATTCTCTTGCTTCCTCAATAAATGATGGTTCACTATCATAACTGTTACTTGGTTGATAATTTTTAATATTCAAATATTCCCTTTCAATCCTCCTCTTGACTGCACCAGATCTTTTTCTTTTTTTCCACATGTTGCATTTCTTCACAGTGAAAACATTAATTTTATTCGTCATGCAATCAAGTGACTGTGTCAGTAATACAGACTAAAGCTGTACTATAGCTGTCATTTATTTTTTTAGTTTTAAAACACCCTCATAGACAGAAGTCATAAAACCACTGTATTTACAATAGTGTACAATTACGCCATAAAAATAAGTTTGAGAACGGAGTTTGCATACACCATTGTACAGAAACAAGTATCAAGTGATACTGTAATAACACTTAGAGTTGTAATAAGTAAGTGATCACATGTAAAATACAGCCTGTATACAGCTTTAACGATGAAACCAGATTGAAGTGTCACAAAATACTTAAAGCTGTATAGTAGAATTTTAATATTCTGTTTAAGAACCCCAAGCTTACGCAGATCCCTCAATAAAGATTTTATACAGTTTGAGCTGTATAATAACTCATAAATCACTCTTATAAAGACAAAAGCATTTTATGACACTCTTGTACGTCTCTAAAAGAACTCTAAGTTCTAAATAGGTTGGTATATTGATGTTGAAAACGCTTGTGTGCTGCTTGGGATATTATTTGTAATTTTTGGTTATATACACTTACTTTTAACAAAAAATAACAAAAAATGTTGACAAAAAATCAAAATGGCGGCGGGTGGATATGCCAGCTTCCATAGAAAAATGTTCGAACCCCTTTGAATTTCGCTGGCTACCTTAACGAATTCCCCTTAAACAACTCCATCGCCTTTGAGATGATCGATCTTGAATCGAATCTATGATTATTACACAAACCGATGAACAATCTAGGTTTGCAATTAACTTAGGTAAGTACTCGATTTTAATGACTTAATTCATGCAAGTAATGATGACGCAGAAAACTATAATTATTATTTTTATCCTCAAATAATTATAAGAGACTTGCTGCGCCCCGCGGTTTTACCCGCATAAGTTTCGATCCCGTCGGAAAATCGGGATAAAAAGTATCCTATATGTTAATCCTAGTTATAAACCATCTGTGTGCCAAATTTCATCCAAATACAAACATCCATCCATCCATCCTTACAAACTTTCACGTTTATTATATTAGTAGGATTTAAGTACCTACTTACAGGTGATTTCACAAGTAGGTATTATTAGTCAAGTAGGTTTTATTGTTATTTCTTATTAAATTTTAACATAACTCAAACTCAAAGCATTTATTTCAAATAACCCAATTACAGGCACTTTTGAATTGTCAAAGGGTCCGTCAGTCCGAAAGATGAAGCTAGTTGCCCATTCCAAAGCGTAGGTACCTATGGAGAAGAACGGGCAAGAAACTCCATGGACACTCTTTTAGATCAAAATAATAGGGTTACAAAATATTGGTTACATCATTCATGTTGAAATTATGCATGTGAGAACGATGCAGAACGTTAAAGGCGTCCGTAATGAAAAGATAAAAAAAAAACTATTCAAATATTAAATTAGATTAAAATAAGTCGTGGCAGCTAAGAGATGACCAGTCCCTACTGACGGGACCCGTCCACGAACATGACGCCTTATGTTGCCCTACAATGTCCAAGTCCCATAGGGGGCGAGCTTATTGACATCAACCGGACACAAATTCAGACTCCGGGCTGCTACTGAGAAATTGATTGATGAATTAACTGGGGTTTTCCATCAGAAATTTCTCAGTATTAAATCACAATCTTTGAATGTTTAACGATTGTTAATACCTATAAACTTCTAAGCTAAACTAACAGAAATTACAATGTTGTACTGACTTAATCATTCTAAAGCGTAAAGCTTAGGCAAATCTGCAGTGCAGATCAAAGCTAGGCGCACACACAACACACACGGCCACACCGGGCCGCAGCACTACGCATTTTGAACAAACAAGCGTGTACCTACGGCCTACCGTGTGTTAGTACATAGGAAAGGTTCTTCGGGCGGGAGATAAGATAGTGCAGGCGTGCGGGCATAGACACAGGTGCACTTTCTCTTCCCTCACAGGATGGGACGGCAAATGATGATCAGGAAATGTATCAAAGTGCTTTAGCCTATAAATTAAGGCAAAGAAAACCACTTCACACGGGTAAAAACATTACAGGGGCTCAAGATATCAGTATACATAAATATTATTTTATCTTTTACACATAAATACTAAGTAAACGACGTAAATTCCTCGCTGTTTAAATAGTTTGTTCTAGCTTCTGTGTAAGTCCGTCTGTTTGTTTTATTATAGGAAAATTAATTATTTGTTTTACTATAGGTACACCTCTGTCCAACCCTTCGAAGATATAAAGCGTGTTTTATCAAGCTCTTATTTGATGATAGGTCAGGCACTTAAACCCACACTAATACTTGGTTACACCTAAACATAATGCCTTATTATTTATTGCACGTTGGATTTTCAACTCTCGGCGCTGTGCCAAGCTTTTGTTTATGCATTGCAGTAGACATGTGGCATTTACCAACCTGCACTGGGCAACTGTGGAGGGAACGTTAAAAGCCATTTATGCTAAAGTAGTTATGAAAATAGGGTGCGGAGGACAGGGTGTTGTGACGAAGCCTGGGAGAGGCCTATGTCCAGCAGTGGACTGCGATAGGTTGAGTTGATTGAGTTATGAGTATGCTTATGTAGATGGTTTGGTCATGTTGAGAGGATGAGTGAAACACGACTAACAAAAGGTAAAATAGATGTGAGTGGAGACGCCGGAAGGGGGCGCTCTAAGAGGACATAATGACCTTATTGGTGATGTTCTTCAGGAAGGTCAGGTGCGTAGAACCTACTCGCAATGTGTGGGCGTAAACGAAACAAAAAGAGTATGTAAGGATCGTAGCAGGTAGCGTTCTGTAGTTGTAGTGTCCTTGGAGTTTCTTGCCCGTTCTTCTCCATAGAGATCTACGTTTTGGAATGGGCAACTAGCTTCAACTTTCTGACTAACTGACCGACTATTTAATTTTGACAATTCAAAAGTGCCTGTAAATGGTTTAATTGAAATAAATGATTTGAGTTGAGTTTGAGTTTCTGCCTACCCCCATGGGAAGAAGGCGTCAGTTTATGTATGGTGTACATTATATAAAGACATAATTATTGTATTTCTTGTTGTGTAGTGTCAGTGAAAACGGCATAATTCTATGCTAATACATCGGGCTGTTCCACATCATCTGAAAGATACCAAGGTCACTGACAGTCAATGTCCATTCAGTTATCATCTGTGTTTATCGGTGATCGCTATCGTTCATCTTAACGCGACATCACGACAGATGACGTCACACAATTGTCAGTCTTCATTATCAATACATAATATCTCGAACCATGAACATAGTTGGGAAATGGCTTCAGAGTTGATATTATAAGCGTCATGTTTATGCCACCGGTACTTTAATATTTTTAGACAATTATCTTAAAGATTGCTAAAACTACTTGTATGGTGTGAAAGGTATTTATTTAGATCTACAACAAGATGTAAACAGATCTGAATAAAGGCTCCCGCGACGCAACGGTACGACGCCATTCTGGTAGAGGTACCGGTACAGTACCTATACATAATCAGCCTATAATGTTCCCACTGCTGGGACACAGGCCTTCTCTCTGTGAGAGGGAGTGGGCCGTAATTCTCAATTCTTTATTGCGTACCATAATGTATATACATAGTTAGTAGGAAATAATTAAATTAGTCACAATTATGTCGGGCACAGCATAGATCTAGTAGGAGAGAGGAGGAAGAACGCTGGGTTTTTTTTAAATTTTATTCTGGAATTTGTAGTTAGCAAGTTGTACTGTTTTATTAATACAGAATTAAATTTAATTATATATATTATTTATTTAGTAATATTGTAAAAAAAAAATATATTATTTTAATCCATCACGCGGGCCCAGTGCGGGTTAGTGTATGCCACATGTCTTCGAATATTTAATTATAGGACATGCCGGTTTCCTCACCATGTTTTCCTTCACCGTTTTGAGAGCAGTGGTGATGAAATAATTTACACAAAGTAAAGTGCCGGCTTGGGTTCGAACCTACCTACAGTACCTACCTATACTGGTGCCTATACTATTGGTATTTCTAATCAGTTTAGGTATCGGTTCCCAAAAATACTAGTACTTCTAGCCCTGGTTGCTTATATTGAAATGTAGATAAGTACTTGGAACTTACTTGTAGGTCGCGATCTTCTTGTCGAAGCAGAACCTCTCCTCGCAGCAGTTCCAGTACATTGTCTCCAGACAGCTGTGGACAAGAGGACACCATTACTTCTGGGTTTTAGATGTGTAATAAAAAGCGTATTATGGTACTCAAATGGCAACTCCATTTGAGTTAGGTAAAACACTTGGCAAAGCGCAGTGATAAAGCTGTGACAGAGTGGCATCCAAGGACTGGAAGACGAGATGTTGGTCGTCCGGCGGCGAGATGGGCAGACGCCATTGGATGAGGCTGGCACATGCGTGGTGATGGGCACAAGAAAAGAGAGGCCTATGCCCAGCAGTGGGTGAAGCGAGCTGTGGATGATGATGACCAGATATGTAGGTCCGTACAGGCATGTACCAGCCCTTAGAACGTTGCATAAAAGCCCTAAGTTCTGAAAGGTTCTGACTCGTTAGAGTATATTGGGGTAACTTCGGCATTGGGATACTCTGTGAATGTGTGCGTGAAGACGAGCAGCGTCGCACATAACACACGCACACACACACTTCCGACTGCGCCACTGTCTCGGACGGTACCGAGAGCTCCTGCACTTACAGTCACATTCACAGCGTGTTTGTACGCTTGGTATCCTCCTTGTTTTATTTGGCTTATACGGCGTCGTAGCGTTACATTTTCTCAGAAACTCCTATCACAATTACTCACTGTCATAAGCACAATTTCCTCTGAAGAGTATGTTAATACCGCTAACCTTTCCTCACACAATACGTCATGACACGACTTTGATAACTATCATCATTCTCCTGTCCTTATCCCAATTTATCGGGGTCGGCGCAACATCTCTTTTTCTTACATACTTCTTTATTAATCCAGGGGCCCGTGGCTAAATAATAACAGCCGCACAGGTCGATCGATCAGGTTAAGCTACGCTTGCCGCGGTTGGTCTGTGGATGGGTGACCATCTTTACATACCGATATCCCTCCGAGCCTCGAAAAACACGTTAAGCCGTTGGCCCCGGCTGTCATTCGTGGATCTTGGACAGTCGTTACGGGTAGTCAGAAGCCCGAAAGTCTGACAACCATTCTTACCAAGGGGTATCGTATGGGGGCGACTGCCTATCTGACCTTCACAACCCAGTAACTAGGTTGTGGAGGTCAGATAGGCAGTCGCTCCATGTAAAATGGTATTCAGCTGCATCCGGTTAGACTGGAAGCCGACCCCAACATAGTTGGAAAAAGGCTAGGCAGATGATGACTTCTCTATTAATCGTCATCTCGGTGATCACTCCCTTTCTAGCTGCATCATCTTTCACAAGTCCATCCATAGTTTCTCTGGTTTTTCCTTACTCGTATAATAGCCATCCATATTCATACTCAAACTTTCCTCTAGTCGTTTTCCTCATTTCATCACACGCCCATACCATGACAACGAAATTCCACACATTGATAATTATCTAATACATTGATATCACTGTGATTCATAACCAAAACTTCATCGAATTTGACTCACCTGTTTACGAGTTAAGGTTACACAAACTGACACACACAATTGATACTTGGGTACATTGCAGATAATATAAGAAGTGTCCAATTAAAAGCAATTATTTTTAAAGATGCGACTTTTCCGTCTTGCCGTGACAAGAGAACTGATTCTCGAATAATAATAAAAATACGTAAAGGTGAGTATACATTTGAGTATTTTCTGAATCATTTCCAATAAGTATTGTAACGTTTTTACGAATGCTTCAATACAAGCAAGAGCTCAATTTAAAAAAGCATTCCCATGTAATGTATCGTTCTAACGGCCCCGTTGAAATGAAATGAAATAATTTATTTGCTATGAATCTAGGTACAAAAGTATGGTGTTAAGTAAGAGAAGGATCCAGTACATTCTACCGTGAGGCAAAATTTTTTTGAACGAGACCCCACGACACCTTCATTATGTTTGATTCCCGGATTGGACAAAGTGTTATTGGGTTTTCCATTAGGATTTTTTTAGTAACAGTCCGGAGTTTGGAAGTTGGCGGTTTAACGCCCCCGTGCCTCGGAAAGCACGTAAAGCCGTTGATCCTCCGCCTGATCACTCCCAGGTCATGTAGGATTGCCGTCCCATCAGACTATGAGAGTAAAGGAACAGAGAGTTCACCTGTCGTCGACGATACTGCAATAGCGCTGAACTACCATCTGCAATACCGCGAAACTGCAAAAAGTAGCGAAATTCAAAACGCGCCGCGCTGTCCTAGTCTGTCATTGGTGCGTGTTAGTGAATACACTACTTTGAATAAGCCAATCAGAACCTCTCTGACGCTTCGCTGCAATAGCGCGATGCGATTCTAAATACCAAAATTATGAAGTCTTTTTTATCTCCTGTAAAGTTATCAACCTTGTAGATACGCACTATTGCAAATAGTAGATCAGCGCTATTGCAGTATCGTCGACGCTGTGTTTACGCACACAATTGTGTATATCTATATTATTATTATTATATCTATATCTCCTGCGTACCTGGTTAATCTCTTTTGTGATTGGCTACCGTGACCGAAATCGGTCGGGAGGGTATTACTAACGATGAGCATTGTGCTCATTCCTCGGTTAGTTAAAAGGTGACACGTTAGAACAGCTCGATGTTCTGTTAAAAGTAAATGCTCTAGTCTATCCTCACCTTTACAGGCAAATACACGTATGTGGTTGACAGTTCTTGGAAGTTACTGGTTTTAGAAGTACAGTAATTATGTCTTTGTTAAGGAAATATTGTTATGTAAAACTTTACTCATTGTTACACATACATACATAAACTCACACCTTCTTCCCATGGAGGTAGGCAGTAACTACAGAACGCCACCTGCTACGATCCTTACATATTGCTTTTGCTTCGTTTACGTTCATCCACGCCGGTTACGAGTACTACGCACCAGACCTTTCTGAAGAACATCACCAACAAGGCCACTATACATCGTTCTAGGGCGTCCCCTCCGGCGTCTCCACTCACATCTGCCTTGTAAATACCTTTTGTTAGTCGCCTTTCATTCATCCTCCCAACTTGTCCAAACTATCTTAGCATACTATTTTCAGTTTTGGTCTCTACATCTTCTTTAATCAACTCCTATACTTTAGCATAATTGGTCTGTAACATTCCCACTGCCGGGGCGCAGGCCTCCTCCCTAAAAGCGGGCATGGGCCGTAATCTCCTTACGCGTTCCCAGCGCGGGTAGTTCTAGGATATGTCGGTTCCCTCACGATGTTTTCCTTTATCGTTTTGTGAGTAGTGGTGATTCGAAATACACAATGTTTGTTTGAGTGAAGTCTGTGGTGAGACAGTAGTATCGTCTTCGACGTATGTGTCGTAG
The DNA here is from genome assembly GCA_951799955.1 of Apamea anceps. NCBI lineage: Eukaryota > Metazoa > Arthropoda > Insecta > Lepidoptera > Noctuidae > Apamea > Apamea anceps. The sequence continues at coordinate 613,104 of OX637524.1, read as the reverse complement.
GATCGAACCCAAGCAGGCATTATAACTACTTTAAGCCGCCGTTAATATGTAATTGCCTGTTTAGTAGAATTTTACTAACAAATTTTAACTACGTATTTCACGTGCTTCAGACCGTCATGTGTGTCGCCCCCGACTAGATCGACCCCCGGCGACGACCTTACAAAGATGGCTGAGACAGACTGGATGCGGGAGGCGGAGGACAGGGTATTGTGGCGCAGCCTGGGAGAGGCTTATGTCCAGCAGTAGAATACGATAGGCTGAGTAGATTGACTGATTAAAAGAAAGCTATTAATCGTTACAGAAAAAAATGAATTAATTAATATTCAAATGGCATACATTCCATTAATGTATCGTAATATTGTAAAGCATATGACTGATAAACACACAGTTATGACGATAGAAGGAAAACCACAAAATATATCCTTCTCTGATACACTCTCAGTTCAGTACAGGAGTTGCTAAATAACTTTATGATGGATTGATGCGCTGGATCATACATCTACACTAATAATAAAGCTGAAGAGTTTGTTTCTATGTTTGTTTATATGAACGCGTTAATCTCTGGGACTATCAGTCGGATTTGATAAAATGTTTTGCATTTATGATAGCCCAATTCTGTAAGAAGGTTACAGGCTATTGAACATCACGCTACCATCCTTAGGAGCCGAGTATTAAAAAGAAGAAGTAAGAAAGAGCGCTAAGGGCAGGCGATGCGATGTGACGAGATAGGTTGTAAGAACAAAAAAATTCACGCGGACGAAGTCGGGGGCAGAAGCTAGTCGCTGAAGTCGAAGTTGGTGGGACGTCATTACGTCATTCGAGAGGTAGTTGCTGAAAATCAGCGCTGTTGACGATAGGTTCGTCCGAAGTCACAGCATTTTTGCTGAGCAACGACCTATTCTTGCACAGATGCGACGCATGGCTTAATTGTTGTTTGTTTTTGTTACAAAAATTTGTTTTTGACAAAAACAAAAAGGCATTTTTGTTTTTGTTATGATTGTTATTGTTTTGTGGCCATCTGCCAATATCGTCTTGTTAATGTCAAGTAATGTGAGTTGTCATTGGTCCCTTTTTTTTTTTTTTTGAGGATGGGAAATCATCAAATGACTCCTCCCGCTCTGGGTGGAGCAGGAGGGAGTGTCAGACTCTTACTGACTAAAACCCACCCGTGTTCCTTCCTTAGCCCTTTATGTTCCAGGGCAGCGGTAACCCTTTCGGACAATCCCGCTACCCTGGCAGGCTACGGCCCTATGGGGCCCCGTCACTCATGCTGACATCTCTTTGAGGCGCGCGTGGAACACAACACGCTGTCCGGCGTCATTGGTCCCTGGCCTTGACATTAAGCAATAGACAAGAGTGTTAACATTTTTTATGACTGAGTACGAGTTTTTTGACTATGTGTATCTTATGTCTTTTTTTTTTACTATTATTATTTTTTAGTTGTAATTGTGCGTTTTGTTTGTGCAGAATAAAATATTTTTCTTTCTTTCTTCTCTAGTCATTTATAAAACAGACATAAATAAAGTACCTGTACCTGTGCTGCAGCAGTACCAGCAGGGACGAGACAGCGAGGGACAGACAGTTTCATCCAGCGGAGATGACAATTAAGATGGATGCGTGGACTGACTAGTATGGATAATGTAAGAAATCTACTAATATTATAAATGTAAAAGTTTGTGAGGATGGATGGATGTTTGTTACTCTGTCACACAAGAAGTACTGAACGGATTTTGATGAAGGTTAACAGTAATTTTGCTTTTACATCAGAATAACACATAGAATACTTTTTATTCCGATATTTCCATGGGATCGACACTTATGCGGGGGCGCTGCTAGTGAGTTGTATAAGGAGAAGTTTGAAGTTGGCGCTAGTGTCAAGAAAATTGAAAGGAAATCATTTAACTTGGTATGTGTTGAGGAGGGAGGAAATGCTTGTGAGTAAAAGAGTGAAGAATATAAATGTTAAAGATGATGTTACATGATGCATCAATGATGGTGATGAAGATTAAGACTCGGACGAGGCTCGCACAGACCAGCGATGCATGGCAGGAAGACCAATACTCAGTGGAGGGTAGAACAGGGCTGTCAATGATGATGATGATGCCTTACAAGTAGCTCAATTTAAAAAAAATATTTTGAATAATCTTGATTATTTTATAAACGGTACAATATGTGATTTAGGATGGCAGAATGGCATCCAATTGCCAGAAACGATAACCCAGTACAGAATCACTTGGCGCAGAGAAGTGAGAAGACCAGACCCCAGGGATCAGGAACGGAAGAAGAAGAAGTTGGGAGATCGGTATCCAAGTTTATTATACTCTTACTTTGAACGTGAGGTTTATAACAACTATCAAGTAAGACATGCACTGGTAGGGAGTCAACATTTTGACTTTGTATATAATGATGCTTAGGGAGCAAAGCTTCACTAATCCCAGATAATTGTTTAATTTGTCATCTTTAATTTCTCAGCTGAATGCACGTAAGGTCTTGCATAACACTGATACACGTAATCCAGTGGCTATCCACATACTTGATGACACGTCTGGCTCATAGAACATCAAGATCTTAATCGGGATGTTTAGCTAAACAACAGTTTGGGTCTATGAGAGACACGCAAACACTTTAACGAGAATATTAATTATAGTTTCTACATTGACACGCCAGTAGCATGTTATTATTAAAGTAATAAATTCGCGGCGTCTTCCACAAGGAAGCGACTTATATCAGCGACTTTGTCGCTCAAGAAATCTACATAATATTGTGTGTCCCGTGTAAGTAATAGAGATTCATAAATATTAATAGTTGATCGCTGACTGTTCACATCGTGGGCTAGTACACGTTTGTCGCAGCGACAAGAGCTATCAAAGGGAGTAATCGCTCAGCGACACCTGCTTGGCGGGCAGAATACTCGCTGAGAGACTCACGCTTGATACATATGCATAACAGAGAGTAATCACTCGTCACCGTCGGGCACTCGCTGCTCTTTGCTCACAAACTCGTTTATAGTTTATAGCTCTACTCGCTTCTCGTTAATCGCCGACAGTTGGACGGGAGCCTTACTGCTTAGTATGAAGATGATAGAATAAAAGCAACACTATGAACTATATATATAACTACATATGGACTACAGGTTTTACTTCAAATAAAGCCGTCAAGAAGAATCCAAAATCCACAATGTTTTAAACGATTGCCATTATTATGTTACACAGACATCTTAAACTGTTCGTTTCAGAAACAATTTCACACACAAATCACTCGTTTACACAGATCCAGGTTCTACAAGAAACGCTTTCCAAAACGTACGGTAGCAAAAAACACTATAACACGTTAAAACTTCAAGTACTTTCTACAGTACAATTCCCTGGAATGTTATATCGTGCACTAAGAATATTCGCATCGGTCGAGATATTATCTTGACACTGACTGACACTATCAGAGCGGAGGCGCTTCGTGTAGCGTGATCATCTGCGATTTCAAACGTGTATTTATGTCGTGGTAATACCTAATTAATGATTATAAAACTATAGTGCTTCGTTGTCCTAGTGGTTGCAAGCGCCTCTGCTGAGGTACTGGGTTTGATTTCCAGGACGGTCAAATTGTTATTAGGTTCTCCATCTGCAATTTCTCAGTAGCAGTCTGGATTTATGTCTGGTTTATAGCAATAGGCTCACCACCTATTACATGGGACTGAAACGTAACTGGCGACATGTGGGTGTACTAATAGGTTCACCTCTGCCTAACCCTTCGGGGATTACAGGCGTGGTGTTATGTTATGTATATCTAGTAAATAGTGTGAAGGCTTGTTTAAGTTGGCATAGAAATAGGCATGAATGCTAAGGAGCGGGTGTGCTGTGAGGACAGAGGTGGCTCAGTGGTCGCAGCTAGACTTACAAGTTGGAGGGTGCAGTGTTGAACCCAGGCAGGCAAGCACTTTACTTTGTGTAATGTAGGTGTTAGTTTAATCAACGCTGCTCTCAAAAAGATGGTAAAAAAATATCACGAAAAATACGATGTCGATGTTCCTCACGATGTTTTCCTTCAATTTCCAAAAACTCGAAGACGTTTGTGACATCCATCAACCCGTACTGGGCCCGTTTGGTGGATTAGGGCCCACTCCCACTCACAGAGAGGAGGCCTGTGTCCCAGCAGAGGTAGCGTCATGAGCGGATTATAAAAGGTTAAATGAAAAGAAAAGAAAAAATGAGAGAGCTCTAATGCCAACATGTACGTAATCCAGAAATTGCATTGAAGCCTTGAAAATGACATCTGTGATTGTTTTCACCTATTTATAGACGATTGAAGTACCTAATGATAGATGATGGGCCAATTATACTTGACTACTTAATTGCAGTTATTACAGTTAACTATTACGTCAAGCTTGCGGCATTGAGTGTATTTAAAAAATTACAAGGAAAGAAAGAAAGGCTATGGTCGAAGTTTCTTTGAAGGAATTATTCGGAAAAGAAACGGAGTTACCGATATAGCTTGCAGAGTAAGCAAGCTAAAGTGGCAGTTGACTGGCCATGTTTGTCGAAAGACCGGTGGGTGGTGGAGAAGACAAGTCCTGAAGTAGAGACCGCATATCAGCACGAGTAGTGTGTGACGGCCCCCAGCTAGATGGAACGATGACCTTAAAATGGTGTCTGGGACAGACTAAATTCGGAATGCGGAGGACAGGGTGATGTGGCGCAGCCTGAGAGAAGCCTATGTCCAGCAGTGAACTGCGGTAGGCTGAGTTGAAGGAAAGAAAGATTTCCTCACATTCAATTAAAAAAGGAGCGCGGAATCACCGCGCACAAGAAAAGAGAGGCTATTCCCAGCAGTGGATGAAATCGCGCTGTGGATGACAATGAAGCATCATTGATTATCAGCAGATAATCTATCTATATAATCCACCAAGGGAATGTGCTAGAACATCCCGCAACCTAAAAGTAAGACATTGGAGGAACACCCTGGTTTTTCTCCTAAAAGACCCAAGTAGATATAGGATCCAGAAGAATATCCTCACGAAAAGAACATCTAAGCATTTCCTTGCTTAAAAGGAGTCTCCAAACCATATAATGCAAACCAACTATGTTAATTGAAATAAACATTTTTATTTTTTTATATTAAGAAGAAAGAAAAGGCACTTACTACTGGCATGACTTGCACAGCTTGAGCAGCATCTTGAGTTGTTCACATAGTGTCCGCAGGTGCTGATGTCGACTCTGGTCATGGAGGCACGTGCTATGATGTCCCTCTTAAAGAACACCGCATTCCTGGAACAAGCGAGGTATATGGTTACAGAAGAATGTGCACGGACATCTATGGCGGGTGACAGCAATATTGCGAAAAATGTTGCTATACAAAGATCTTTTGACGCGTGACTAAAATCGAAATTAATACCGCCATCTTGTACTTTCGATACATTTTTACAAATATTGCACAATGTTTACTAACAGTGCCCCCCTGTCAACGTCTTCGAGCACCAAAAGATCTTTGTAGTACTCCATCCGCGTTGGTGTAAAGAAACGACTAATGCTGATGTATGCTCATCGCATGAAGGTGATTTCGAACTATAAATGACTTTTCAGTATAAACATAACATCGCGGCTGTATCCCCGTAGGGTTAGGCAGATGTGTCCCTATAGTACCTACACCCACATTTTTCCAGTTATGTTTAAGTTCTATGGAATTAATCTCGGGGCGAGCCTATTGCCATCGACTGGGCACAAATGCAGACTCCGCGCTGCTACTGAGACATTCCAGATGGACAAACCCAATAACATTTTACCCAACCAGAGAATCGATCGGACCTCTCGCTGACTACTTCAGCAGTAACGCTTGCACTTTTTAGTATATTGTAGAGAAAACATAAACGTTTTAAAAAATAATACGTCACAACGAATAATATGTGTCTGAAAGGGTTAGCAAAAATCAACGGTCTCACTTTCGTCACGATTAGCTAATTATGTCCCTGGTAGTAGGTATCGGGCAAGCCAATTGTCGTCAACTGGAAGCGAATGCAGAGTTTGGGTTGTTAAAATTAATTTTCTAATGGAAAAACCCAATAACAACTGAGGCGCGAACGTTCTCATGTCTAAGGAAAGGATCAAATATAAAAAAAACAATAATATACGTCATCGTCCAAAATATTTGATGCGCAAATTACTTGTCCCACACCGGTTTAGTTAGTGACTTATTATAAGTCACTAACTAAACCGGTGCGGGACAAGTATAGTTAGTAAGTTTATTGCGCGTCAAATATTTTCAAGTGTGAGACAATAATAAACGGAATTTGGTGATCACAGTGACATTTTATTAATTTATAAGCCGTGTGTCTACAAACTTCCACCCCCAATTAGGGGATTTTTTTAAAAAAATCTTTCCTTTATACACGATAACAGGGACATCGACGCGCAACATGTTACCATGGATTCATTAAGTACATGATTCTTAACCTCCCCTGCGATGCTATTTTTTTTTCATTTATAAAAAAAAAATATATTTCAGACCCACAAGATCCATAGTTTTGTTAGAATTACACACGACTTAAGAAACAATTTTAGTAAAAAGAAACGCACACTCAACTCACTCACTTCTGTTTCATAGAAAAGTGCAATACCTATGGGGTCAAAATGTATAAAACGGCAATATTTTTTTAACCGACTTCTAAAAAAGGAGGAGGTTCTCAATTCGACGGTGTTTTTTTTTTTTTTGTGTGTTTGTTACGCGATTTCTCCGCCAATTGTGGTGGACCGATTTTCAAAATTCTTTTTTTGTTCGAAAGGAGATACTTCTGAAGTGGTCCCATAGAAATTTCATCAAAAACGGTTCAGTAGTTTGATTTTTAAACCTAAATTGCTGGTAAAAATTACAACTTAAAAGTGAAAAATAAAAACTTTTTTGCAAAAAAAAAAACAACCGACTTCCAAAAACGACACTACAAAGTGAAAAATAACTTTAATTTCGGAAGTCGGTGGCAAACAACGAAAATGCGAACCCGACGACACCGACTTCCGAAATTAAAGTTATTTTTCACTTTGTAGTGTCGTTTTTGGAAGTCGGTTGTTTTTTTTTTTGCAAAAAAGTTTTTTACAATTAAATTTTCTACGCTAGCCCGCTAGCCATACCAATGGAAAAGAAAATGGCCCATGTAGATGAAAATTGTTCACAGGGGACAGGGGCAGACATTGTACACAGAGGTTGTAATTGTAGAGGAAGGAAGGAGGTTGTAATAAAGAATTGTAGAGGAAGACCAAAGATACAATGTATGGACTGTATAAAAGATGATTTGGCTAGAAAGGGGGTGACTACGGGACTACCGAGATAACATAACTGAGGTAAAATATGGCTGACCATTTTCCCATATATCACCATGTAATGTACCCATATTTGCAAAATAAAATATCTTAGTTTTAAAAGACACGTTGCGCCGACCCCCATTAAATTGGATAATGGTTGGAGAATGATGGAGCTATGAGCATGTGCCATTAGGACAAGTGGCATGGCTTCGTGGCTCCATCACAATCCCGTAAATAAATATTATTTTGTTAAATATTTAACCAATTACAATACCTTTATGTTTGTGACAATACTCTATAAACAACACAAGGAAACAAAGCCTCGGCACATATTCTTACATTCCCAGCATCGGCAGACAACTAGCGCAGAATGTTTAGAATAAATAAAGAAGAAAGAAAATCAGCAGGAAATAAATATGTAACAATATACATATATAACTCTCAGCATGCTTGGTGTCGGCTTCCAGTCTAACTACGACTGCCTATCTGACCTCCGCGACCTAGACACTGGGTAAGATGATACCCCTCGGTAAGCCTGGTTGTCAAACTTTCAGGTTTCTCACTACCTGTAACGACTGTCAAAGATCTCTACGAATGACAGCTGGAACCAACGGATCAATGTACTCTCTGAGACACGGAAGGTTCAATATGTAATGGATGGTCACCCATCGACGAACCGAATGCGGCAAGCGTAGCTTAACCTTCAATGGGCCCGTACGGCTGTAATTATTTAGCCACGAGTCCCCACGGTACTGTTACAACCTGTTCCCCTAAGGTGTGCAACCTTGTTGATCACAGAAGTGTGTCAGTGAGGTCTCATTAGAATACAATAGCATCGTTATGGCGCGGTATTCAGAACGATCTGGTCGACGCCTCGTTAAAGAATATTATCTGTCTATTGGAACTATGTAGATACATAATGTCAATGTAATGTGTTCGTCGCTTGCAAATTAGGGCAGTGTTGTTGTGGGTGTCAAAAATCTGCTGTAGTTGACCCGGTTCGTAATATCAGAATACCTATGATTCGTTTTAGTTATGGGGATTTACACTCGATCATCGATTTTCGCTGTGCGCCGTGCCATTTACACATATCTAAAAAATCGCAGGTCACTAGTTCATTTTACATCAAAATGTCGACCTTCATGCGGCGGGCGATCGTCTGCGACTAATCATTTTCATGGTCAATTTTAGTTACCCGCCGCATGCGACCTGTCGCCCCACGGCAATAGTCGAAACCTACTCTACTTTGGAACTTTCGCGATTTTCACATTAAAGTATAAGTTTTTTTTATTTTAATCGTTTTTTTTATATATAATACGAACCCTTCGATTTTGGATACTAGTTCAAACTTATTAAGCTTTAACTAAAGAAACACAATTAATTAACCATTGTTACGTAGTCTTTCACCGCTTTGTGAACGAGGTAAGACGAAAAATAAATTTTATGGATACATTGACATACAACCTAAACCGTCTATTTTCTATCACCTCAAACTCGAAAACATCAAGTATCTAATCACAACCCGTAGAGGCACTCGACATCAGAATGATCACAATATAAGTACTGACTTCCGTTCATATAATAATACATGTACAGTCACCAAAGGAGATAAGTAACCAGGGTCATCGGATATAGTTTAAGTTTAGTAAGAAACCGATAGAAGTTTTCGAATAAAATTTAATTTAATTAATACTTAGATAAATGTACGGTCATTCATTAAATTTAATTTCATTCGAAAACATCCATCGGTTTCTTACTAAACTTCAACCATATCCGACGACCCTGTTTACTTGTCTCCTTTGGTGACTGTACATAATAGGCTATACATACGTTTAATTATAAACTAAATGTAGCTATATGTCCATTTTAGAGGTTATTAAGAGGCTCAAGTGATTCGATAAATCTCCTCGTGCTCCTTACGGGACCATCTCCAAAAGATTTAGGCGTTAGATCGTTGAGCTCCCTAAAATGGATTTCAGCTACTGTATCATTGTCAGCCATTCTTGGACAGTCCCCGATTCAAGATGAAGAATAATCATTTTCCATTTGATTCGTATCGCCATCATAATAATTTCGTGTTTTGATAACGGTTCATGCATGAAAAAATGTGATTTTGGGGAGCTAACTATAAGGGTTCGGGGCTAAATGATAACAGCCGCACGGGGCGGTCGGATGTTAAGCTACGTTTGCTGAGGTCGGCTCGTCCACTAGATGTCGAGACCCTCCCTGCCTCGGAATGCACGCTAAGCCGTTGGTCCTGGCTGTCTTTCGTAGATCTTTGACAGTCGTTACGGGTAGTCAGAACCCCAAAAGTCTGACAACCAGTTTCACTAAGGGGAATCGCGTTGCCTCGTAACTGAGTTGTGAAGGTCTGTTAGGTCGCTCTATGTAAAGTACTGGTATTCAGCCGCATCCGGTTAGACTGAAAGCTGACCCCAACATAGTTAGAAAAAGGCTAGGCAGATTGATTGGGGCGGTACTATAATGGCTTTTTGCCTTAAAAAGTCTTTCCAAATAACATATGACCTATCGTTTACTCATCCTCCATAAAATCAAAATCAAGTCATTTATTCAAATTAGGCTGAGAATCAGCACTTTTCGAACGTCAAAATTACCAAAGACAGTCCCCCAAAAACGCCCGCCCTTCACCACTTCCTAGTGCTATCGCTGGGAAGAAGAAGTGGCGCAACAAACTCCCCAGCAGCACAGCTGTCTGTCATACAAAGGGGAGGATCCTCCGACCAGACGGGTGTCGTGTCTGGTGGGCAACAGCCCGATGATTGATGTCGGGATGTTGTATAGTATATGGTAGTTGCGCGGTAAACTTCACTTGCGCATTGCAGGATTTTTCGTGACGTCAGTGTGATGTGTAGTTTGCATGTGGCAATGTAGATGCCGCCACAGACCTAAGTATCTTACAACCACAGTTACATGACGTCAGAGACACGCTATACAACAAAACAGTCGTGAGAAAACACTTATGGATAATAACTTCCAGTACAAGAAATCTACTTTTATCACAAAGTCAGAACACATTTTCTCAAGAACCCGTAACAATATCTGTATTATCACACCTTCCATACACTAGAACAGATCATAATACTGCCATATTTATAGCCATAATAACTTGTATTTTATCTCTTTATAATATGTATTGTGTGCCAACCTCAATCCGTGACACACATTTGCAAGATAATCAGCTAGCAAACAGTCAACGGTGATCTGGTGAAGAAAACAAGGCGCTAAGACGTTCTGATAGGAATCTCTCCAAGTTCCAGACTGAGATTCTTTCTCAATCTGCCTAGCCTTTTCCAAATAAGTTGGGGTCGGGTTCCAGCCCAGGCGGATGCATGCTGAATACCAGTATTTTTAAGGAACTCCTCCCTATCTGACCTATACAACCTGGGTTGTGGAGGTCAGATAGGCAGTCGTTCCCGGGTACCCAGTAACTGGTTACTGGATAACACGGTACCCTTTGGTAAGATTGGTTGTCAGACTTTTGGGCTTTTGACTACTCGTAACGCTTGTCAAAGATCTACGCATGGCAGCTGGGACCAATGGCTTAACGTGCTTTTCGAGGCACAAAGGTATTTCGGTATGTAAAGTTGGTTACAGACCGACCGCGGCAAGCGTAGCTTAACCTAATCGATCGACCTGTAAGGCTTTTATTACTTAGCCACGAACCCCTCTTCCCCTGTGTGTCTTTTAAACAGCGTGTTGTGGTTTATTCAGCTGCATCCGGTTAGACTGGAAGCCGGCACCAATATACCTACTCGTAGTTGGTAAAAGGCAACAGATTGATTGTTTAAAAGACACATCGATTACTATTAAATCTATTTATTTATTAAGGTACACCAACAGCTTCTATGTATAGCATATGTATCTCAGGTACAAAAGCCTCGGCCTTACACAGTTGCCTAATATATTATCTATCTAAATTTATTTAAATATAATAACAACAGCAGCAGCTATTTCTTGCGTACTACTCGTATTTCCAAAAAATAATATAAATGGAAACACTGCACACGCTCTGTCAACTCCAAAAACGATATTTCAGCTTGATAACTAAGATTTACTACTGATAGATGCTATAGCAGCTACAAATCCTGCTGACACCCATATTGACATAGCGCTAAAATATTCAGCCTTACATAAACTGTTTGATAGCTGGTACCTGACACTTAGACTGATGTTAGTGATAAAGAGATAGCGAGCTAAAAAAAGTAACGCTATCTGAACGGCAGAGATTAAGGCACTTGTACCACCGCTGGCGAAGAAAGAAAGTACGAAAATACATTCATATACGGCAAACATGACGCATAAAAAGAACACAAACACAAATAAAATAACAAGTTGGGGGAAAACATGCGTCACATCCACGCAAAACGGTCATCGAAAAAGAAAAGAGATACATTCAGGGTGTAAAAAGACATATCACATAACCGTCAACTACACATTCTGTACATCAAACTAAATAACATAGCACAAGGATTATTGAGAGAAACGACTTTTATTTTTGGTGTGAAAATGTGCTGTTTGCGGTAGTGCGCTGTGTAACACACGCAAAACATTGTGCTTATGGGTGCATGCAACGGTACAGGGGCAGTGGGGGTATTTAAAGTTGTGTTATAACATTAAAAACTTGTTTTCGTAAAATAACGTCAGTAAAAGGTGAAATTTTATGACCTCTAATATCTCCGTAACCAGAAGGTTCCCAGGTATGGTCCAGTACAAAAAAAATGATTACAATGACGGAGAGTGCAAGTGACTCTCTGCTTCGTTAAGTGTCTTTTTACACCCGCATACTTGATAGCTGACTGTTCACACCACCGCTGCACCGGCGAGTATTTAATTTTAATTTCTGATCACGACATACACATAGCATAGTTATAGCCTATAATGTTCCCACTACTGGGACACCGGCCTCCTCTCTGTGAGAGGGAGTGGGCCGTAATCCACCACGCGGACCCAGTGCCGGTTGGTAGGTAGTAGAATCACGTCTTCGAATTTTTGGTTCTAGGACATGCCGGTTTCCTCAGGATGTTATTCATCACCGTTTTAAGAGCAATTGGTGATGAAATTAAATACACAAAGTAAAGTGCCTGCCTGGGTCCGAACCTACGACCTACAACTCGTAAGTCAGAGCCGTTACCGCTGGACCACCACCGCTCTCACGACATCGTACCAGCGAGTAAATCGCTCGTCCCGTAGCGCACTCATTGCTCGTTAATCGCGGTCGGTGGGACAGGTGCCTTATCGGTACGAGATAGTAATGATGTATGGACCAGGTGGAAAGATAGATTGTCTTTATTGTACACTCATAAGGGAAACACATTAATAACACACAGGTGACGGTCTTATCGCTAATCTTGCAGCGACCTTGTGTGTAAGGAAGTAAGGCATTATAGACGAGATATATCTCGTTATCTCGATAGACGATATTTTTGAAGGGAATGTATTTAATCGAACCTGTAATAATTCCCTTGTTGAGCTCCTAAAAATATTATTGAACACGTACTCTAAATATAAAGTGAAAGCATTAAACGTCAAAATTTACAGTAGAATAGAATTGATTCTAGTCGCCCCTTCCAAATCATAGTTGTCGTATGGAGAAGAATGAGCAAGAAACTCCACCGTAACGGTGGAGTTTTAAAATGTTTTAAAATATTTTGCATACATTAATTATATAATAACTAGCTTCTGCCCGCGGCTTCGCCCGCGTGGATGTCGGAACTTATCCCACGGGAACGTGCTAACAGGATAAAATGTATGTGCTTCCCCAGGATGCCATCCATCTCGCGGGCCCTTTGTGGCTTATTACAATAGAAAACCAATTGTGTCTCATTAGTGGTGATTAAGAGGGTACCTATATGATATCTTTACCTAAGCACCTACCTAATTAAAAAAAAATAACCTACCTAAATAAACCTATTTCTGATGATAACTAATCTAAACTCAATAAATAACCAAAATCCCTAAAAACTAATATCTATACGAATGACTAATCCTACCTAACAGTATTATAAAATAACCTACGGTCACTACGTACACTAACAAATATACTACCTATACTTACTATAAAATTAAAATCTATACCTACGACTTATAAAATTAAACCTAAATAACTCTAAAAGCTAAAAGGAATAAAAAGGTCGCACAGATAATACTGCGGGTGACGTAACCTACGACAAACTTATTATTTGCGGTTGGTACAGTAATCGGTCTAGGGATCGAACCGCAAAATTAAGTTTGTTTTTTATTGTATATACTTTTCCGGGATAAAAAGTACCCAGTGTGGTGCCCAGGATATTAAAGAATAATTATACCAAGTTTCATCGTAATCGAACCGGTAGTTTTTGCGTGATGCCTGAACAAACAGACAGACAGACAGACAGACAGACAGACAAAAATTTTTGTAATCACATTTTCGGGTTCGGTGTCGGTCTAGTAACACCCCCTGCCATTTATTTTTTTGATGTTTTCAATGTACAGAATTTTCACTTCTACAGATTTATTATAAGTATATAGATAGCATGTGAGGACGATGCACTTAAACTAAAATATAATGATAACGCCTGTTTTTGACAAACTCAAGCAATTCCTCTTTTTGGGTTCTAAAAATACTAAATAGTCAAGTACCTACGACCAATTTCGATATAGCGCGAGTGGTTACAATTCTAACCTAACGTAACCATTTGGTCGGGGTGCCTTGGTACCTTGGTACTTCGAGTTCGGTGGAGCAGACGAGTCCTAGAGTGGAGACCGCGTATCTGCAAGCGTAGTGTGGGACGCCCCCCAGCTAGAGGGATGACCTAAAGAAGGTGGCTGGGACAGACTGGATGCGGAAGGCGGAGGGCAGGGTATTGTGGCGCAGCGTGGGAGAGGCGTATGTCCAGCAGTGGACTGCAATAGGCTGAGTTGATTGACCCTAGCTTAGTTATTGCAAACAAATGCGAGAAAAGGACAGAAAGTTAAAAAGTCTTAATTAGAAGGAAAATTGACTTTTATTCCTGCTCCCTCCTTCACAGATGAGACTGTATTCTACTGCAATAACGATATAGAATTGACAATATTATGACTAAATTCATTACAATTACAACAGTAAGTAACCTGGTTATGATTTAACCCACGTAAATTTCTGGTCCCCAAGATACAGGCGCCGCCTAGTTTGGGGACCAACGTAAAAATCCAAAAGATGATCGCTAATGGTTACAGACCGAAGTTAAGTTAATTTTAAGGTAATAACTGTAACATTGCATTGGTTCAATAAATTTATTATTATTATTATATAAATAGCCTCAATGACAGCGATGCACTCTTAATTGTTTTGTAGATACTTTATCATTGAAGATAAGGTAGAAATAATATATAATATATAAATAATATATAGTTTAATTGTTTGCGAACAACACTATCATTAATAGATAATCTAATTACCTTGAGCGAGATTGTAGATACGATCTGATAATGCACACAGTGAGTAAAGATGGCTTTTATAACATTAAGATTAAATTGCCAAACGGGTAGACGAATGAAGATAATACAATTATGGTTGATATAGTTAATTAAAGTTATAATAAAGCTTCCTTCTTATAGGATTGGCCCACAATCGCAGAAGACCATGAAACGTGGAAAGAGGGACGCGAGGCCTTCGCCCAATAATAAATGAATACTAATAATAAAGCAGAAGAGTTTATTTGAAGGCGCTAATCTATGAAACTCTCCGTCAGATTTGTAAAATTATTTTTGCATTTGATAGCTCAATTCTCGAGGAAGGTTAAAAGCTATTAAACATTACGCTAGGGCCCTTAGGAGCCGAGCAAAAATTTAAAAATGAGAAAGAACGCTAAAAAACGAAGCAATAGCGTGGGCGGGCGATGCGATGCGACGCGGTGGGGCGGGGCACTCGGGGCCAACATTGAGAAGCTTTTTAGCAGCTAGTTAAAGTTATGCAACTACATAGTAACCACCTACGAGATAGAAGACGATGATGTTTTAATTGATTTTTTTAAGTTGACATACGAAGGTCAAACGAAAGACCTAAAAACTTAGAAGATTTTCCGGTTCATAATCTTTCCAGTAATAATAACATAAAAGGCAGGATTATACTTAAAATAAAATTATGGTCAATGACCTCTTCGCATCCTTTTTTAGTGAATAATAAAAATAACAAAACGAATATCGGAATATGTAGGTAAAGTTTTTTTTTTATTCTGATAGCTTTTGATTAAAAACACAGGAAGCGATCAGGGGGAGACTTTTAAATGATTTTATTTTTGCAAGTAGGTTTGTGCAAACACTTTTACACGTCAATCATATTTTTGTAACGAGGTCGGCGTTTCCTAATCTGACTACTTTGAGAAGAAAGGACGAAACAAACTCAGAGGTCACAGTCTCTTTTAAAGTCCAGACATAATCTTGGTCAGACCATGTAGATTGGTGTCTGAAATGGTCTTTTGAGGAAAGAACCATACAGATTGAGTGGACCGGTCCAGTTAGTCCAACTGACAGTGACTGACAGTGTGTGTCTTTACAACAAGATAGTAACAAGATATTGCGGGAAAGTAAGGAATATGCAGCACATTTCTCCTTGCGTGCGCAGGTATCATAACGACTGTATGGCAAAAACTACGACGTACGGCAAAGATTTAAATCTTCGATGTATCATCATCCGCCTAGCCTTTTCCCAACCATGTTGGGGTCGGCTTTCAGTCTAGCCGAACGGAGTGACTGCCTGCCCTCCACAACTGTGTTACTGGGTAACACGATTCCCCTTGGTAGGGCTAGTTGTTCAGCTTCTGACTACCCGTAACGACTGTCAACGATCTACGTATGATCAGAGATCAACGGCTAAATGCGCTTTCCGAAGCACGAAGGTGTCTCAGTATTTAATGGAAGGTCACCCATCCAAGGTCCGACTTCAGCAAGCGTAGCTTAACCTTAAAAATCAACCAATGCGGTTCTTATTTGGCATCTAGCCATAAATGGACGACCAGGTAGTTATAAAAGAAATAGTACAGATAGTTTTATTTGAAACATTTCGTCTAACAAAGCTAAGTCTGGCTGGCAATATTGAAAAGAAAGATAAAAAATCGCGGACATCAAACATACATACTGGTCGAATACAGAACTTCCTTTTATGAAGTCGGTTAAAAAAAAGAAAATCCGTTTATTCTGCGCCAATAAAACGTACATTACAATAATATTTAACACAGAGACAAAAGCCCAGTGGTCAAATGAAAAATTAATAAACAGATTTATACATTATTATTATTATTATTTAACATTACCCTTAGAAGCTGACCAAAAACAAAAAAAAACAGAAAGAACGCTAAGCGAAAACGAAGTGATAGCGCCTGCAGGCGATGCGATGCGACGCGGTGAATCGGGGGAACAAGAAATTTCACGCAGACAGAGTCGCGGGCAGAAGTTAGTTTACAAATAAATAAAAAATCCAGTCGCAGAGCACAGGGACAGACACAAACATACGATGGTCATGAGTCAGTGGTATTTTAAAGATTATGAGTAAGAGTCCTGAGTCCTGTGCGCTGCTGCCAAGAATGCCAAGTCTTATACAGTGGTTATTAATTACTGAATCAGATGGTTAAGACATATGAGTAAGTAAATAATCATTTTAAAAACGCTTTCCTGAAGAGGTTGCTCCCTGAGGAATGGTACCAACTTTTTAGATAAGCTTTCACCATGGCAAGAGCTATTTTTATTCGACTACGGCGAGTAAAAAAAAGGGTTATGATTTTGACCGGTATGTTCATCTGTTCCCTCATAATCATAACTTTTATAACTTTTAAGCTATTATCATAATTTGACAAATGAGGTATCGTTGGAGACGTCACATTAAATTGAATAAGGAGGACTGGAGGACATAAAGTAATAAACTAAAAAAAAAAAGTAGCCTTGGTTGTACTAACCTTATAACAGTAGTAAGCGATCGTAAGCTTCAAGGCACAGTCGCATATGACCACGGCTATACTAAACATCACTATGAATAATGTATTAAATACACTATAATATAATTATAACGAGTAAGTTGTTTATTTAATGGACGATAAAATAATATTGAATAGTTTGTACAGGCGCCAGCACATCAAGCTACTACAATCTGTCAAATTTCTTTAATAGATTTTCAACTTTATTGCTGAAATATTAAGGTTCAACATTGATTGGGAAAATTTGACAGTTTCGGTTAGCTTGACCTGCTGGCGTCTGTACATATAACAATTGCAGATGACAATATTTTCTTATTACATACTTTTAGAGCGTGATTTTCAGAACTGACTGGTGCCTTAGACAATGACCTGAGCGGCATTTCTCGAAATTTTAGGAACGTTCACAGTCTGACCTCAGTCTCAATCTGTCAAAAATGCCTCAAATTTCCCTACATTTTTTACAAGTTTTTGACATTGATTGTCGCTGAGATGAGATTGCGACTAGATGTTGAATAAAATAGATATCGAACATCGTCTTCCACATGATGAATTCTATTGTTTCAACAGAGAGTTTAATCTTATCATCATCATCTGCCTAGCCTTTCCTAACTATGTTGGGGTCGGCTTCCATTCTAACCTGATGCAGCTGAATATCAGTGTTTTACATGGTACGACTGCCTATCTGACATCCACAACCCAGTTCCTGGGTAACACGATACCCATTGGTAAGACTGGTTGTCAGACTTTTTGGGCTTCTCCGTAACGACTTAACGTCCTTTCCGAGGCACGAAGAAGTTTAAAACAATATTGTTTTACCGTGGTACCCACAGATCAATCAGCATCATTCTATCTAAACTTACTTAATGGAGCACATAACTCTAGTAACAGCCTCGCCAGATAAGTGGGGAAAGCGGCGGCTGCACAGAATAAATGTACCAGTTAGCTCACAGCTTAGTGGAGCCACAACTGTCCCGACACACTGGATATAAATAGAAATACGTAGGGACATAAACAAGGCGCCCCGTACGTTTTGTAGAGAATCTATTCTAATATTTTAAGTTTAACTATAAGAGAGCAGTGCTGGCCCTGGGAGAGCAGTGCTAGCCCAGGGAGAGCAGTGGTGCCTCAGAGCGAGCAGTGGTGCCTCAGAGCGAGCAGTGGTGCCTCAGAGCGAGCAGTGGTGCCTCAGAGCGAGCAGTGGTGCCTCAGAGCGAGCAGTGGTGCCTCAGAGCGAGCATTGGTGCCTCAGAGCGAGCAGTGGTGCCTCAGAGCGAGCAGTGGTGCCTCAGAGTGAGCAGTGGTGCCTCAGAGCGAGCAGTGGTGCCTCAGAGTAAGCAGTGGTGCCTCAGAGTAAGCAGTGGTGCCTCAGAGCGAGCAGTGGTGCCTCAGAGCGAGCAGTGGTGCCTCAGAGCGAGCATTGGTGCCTCAGAGCGAGCAGTGGTGCCTCAGAGTAAGCAGTGGTGCCTCAGAGCGAGCAGTGGTGCCTCAGAGCGAGCAGTGGTGCCTCAGAGTGAGCAGTGGTGCCTCAGAGCGAGCAGTGGTGCCTCAGAGTAAGCAGTGGTGCCTCAGAGCGAGCAGTGGTGCCTCAGAGCGAGCAGTGGTGCCTCAGAGCGAGCATTGGTGCCTCAGAGCGAGCAGTGGTGCCTCAGAGTAAGCAGTGGTGCCTCAGAGCGAGCAGTGGTGCCTCAGAGCGAGCAGTGGTGCCTCAGAGCGAGCAGTGATGCCTCAGAGTAAGCAGTGGTGCCTCAGAGCGCGCAGTGGTGCCTCAGAGCGAGCAGTGGTGCCTCAGAGCGAGCAGTGGTGCCTCAGAGCGAGCATTGGTGCCTCAGAGCGAGCAGTGGTGATCAACTTTGCTTGGGTAGTTTTTGGGTTAACTTCAATAATATATATATTTTTTTATTTGGTGTATGATGATGATGTTATAATAACTTCCTTTCACTGATATTTACATAGCAAGTAGTGGTAAAAACGAATTTGTGTGGGGTATTACATCAAAAAGAGAAAAATGAAAAAAAAAAAACAAAAGCATCGAGCTCCAAATAATACAAAGTGAAAAATAACATTGATTTCGAAAGTCTGGCAAAAAACGAAAATACAATATCAAAGACCGAAAAAGTGTGTTGGTCAGATCGCTCCATGTAAAATACTGGTACCTACTCAGCTGCATCCGGTTAGCCTGGAAGCCGACCCCAACATAGTTGGGAAAAGGCTAGGCAGATTGATTGCTGGACAGTAAAATATAGGCTCCAGGTGCAAATTAATAATCATGCACTTTAACTTCAATTTTATTGCCCTTAACAAAAAAAAGATCTTGTCAAAATACCAGTAATAATCGCCCAAATTGGTCCATTTCATCAATCAAGGGTAATCAAATTAAAATTACATACATTTCTTCCACTTAAGTTTTGCCTGCTTCGAAGTAATTCTCGTAATAATCACTCTACAAAACCTCTGCAAGTGTCATTAACATTTGTGTGACTGTCGTGAAATACTGTGGTTATTTTGTGTCGATGGCCTATACGAGAATTCCGAGTTTTATTTATGACATTGCAAGAAATTGAAGGAATTATGTGATGGCAACGGTACGGATTAAAGTAACGGCCGCGACTTACGAGTGCGAGCGCCTGTCTGGGTTCGAACCTACGACCTTACAGGTCGTAGGTTCGAACCCAGACAGGCGCTTTACTTTGTGAAAATTATTTCATCACCACTGCTCTCGAAACGGTGAAGGAAAACGTCCATCGTGAGGAAACCGGCATGTCCTAAAACCGATAATTCGAAGACATATGACATCTTCCAACACGCACTAGGCCCGCGTGGTGGAATACGGCCCACTCCCTTTAACCGATAGGCTGATTATGTATGTACGGTTTAAATTTAGATGTAGTGACAAAAATTGAGAAGAGTATGCTTAGGTGGTTCGGCTATGGTGAGAGGATGAATGAAAGAAGGATATATAGTGACTTTATCGGTGACGTTCTTCAGAAAGGTCAGGTGCGTAGTACTCGCAGCCGGCGCGTGTGTGACCAGATGTATGACGTAACCGTAGTTTCTGCCTACCCCCAATGGGAAGAAGACGTGAGCTTATGTGTGTATGTTCGCGATAAATTGTATGCGTTAGAGTAGAAAAGGTGAAAAAATATTTAATTTCGTTCAGGGCGGCTGCAACCGGACGATTTGGTTTTATGATTGTTTATTCAAGAAAAGCTTTACTGTGTATTTAGATGAGTTTTTAACCTTAAACTACATAACATACCATGATTGTTCCATGTTTTTGGGCCATTGTAGCAGAGAAAACCTGCACTTCCTGATATTTGTCACTTCCCCAACGCATTTTATGGGCTATAAATAAAAGTCTACAGCTTACAGCCAGCCTAACACGCCACTT
The DNA here is from genome assembly GCA_951799955.1 of Apamea anceps. Lineage (NCBI taxonomy): Eukaryota > Metazoa > Arthropoda > Insecta > Lepidoptera > Noctuidae > Apamea > Apamea anceps. The sequence continues at coordinate 592,483 of OX637524.1, read as the reverse complement.
CCTCTCGGCCAAATGTCACCGACCGGCCTTGAACACTGATTACCTACAGTCCTTATAGATACAGTCGAGCACACGTACAAAGTCCCAACTCCACTCTGAAAACGCCTTTGTTTCTTAATAGTAGGTACGGCAGTTTTCGTAGTTCAAGTGTGACCTTGATGGGCGGTCGACCGTACATACATACGTCATTCACCACAATGTAGGGGCTCCGAGGAAATCCTGACTCATTGTGAAGGTGACGGAGTATCGATTATTCGGATCGGATTAAACGAGAGATAGGGTTGCAATTTTGTTGTATCTAGTGTTGGATATTACACTGATATGGGTGTAAGTAGTAACAGCCGCACGCTCAATCGATCAGGTTAAGCTACGCTTGCTGCGGTTGATCCGTGGATGGGTGAACATATTTACACACCAAGACCCTCGGAAAGCAGGTTAAGCCGTTGGTCCCGGCTGTCATTCGTGGATCTTAGACAGTCGTATCGGTTGTCAGAAGCCCGAAAGTCTGACAACGTCTTAACATGGGGTATCGTATTACCCAGTGCCTGGGTTGTGGAAGTCAGATAGGCAGTCACTACACGTAAAATACTGGTATTTAACTGCGTCCGGTTAGATTGAAACCCGACCCCAACATAGTTGGGAAAAGGCAAGCAGATGATGACATAAATAACAATAATAAATTAAAAATTTAAAAAACCCCCGACTACGTGAAACGCTATAAAAAGAAAAAAATAACCTTGAAATTATGACCCTACGTAAGTACGTATGAAATTTTTTGATTAAATATTGTCCCATCGGGGGACCGCTCTAATTATTAGCCTACGTTCTGTTAAAGTTTAAAATAGTAGCGGTCCCCCGACAGGACAATATTTAATCAAAAAATTTCATACGTACTTACGTAGGGTCATAATTTCAAGGTTATTTTTTTCTTTTTATAGCGTTTCACGTAGTCGGGGGTTTTTTAAATTTTTAATTTAATTTTTATTTCATGCTTTTTGTAGGGACTCCTTATTATTTATTTTCTTTTATTTTCTTGCGTTTTAAGATTCAGATGATTTGGTATTTAATCAGGTTTTTTGTAATTCGCCATTTTGTGGTGGCCATCTTGGATTTGAAATTTGTCATAGTGTATTCTACTAGTGAAGCCCTTTCATTTGATACCCATATTGAGGGAGTTGTGAAAAAAAAAATGTATTTTGCCATTTTGTGGTGGCGGCCATCTTGGATTGGAAATTCATCATAGTGTATAGTATTCTACTAGTCAAGCCCTTTCATTTGATACCCATATTGAGGAAGTTGTGAAAAAATATGTAATCCGCCATTTTGTAGCGGCGGCCATCTTGGACCGATTTTCATCAAACATAGCTAAGAACACTCTCCACAAATTCACCTTCCAAACAAAAAAAACAAAATTAAAATCGGTTCATCCGTTCGGGAGCTACGATGCCACAGACAGACATACACACACACACACACACACACACACACACACACACACACACACACACACACACACAGACACGTCAAACTTATAACACCCCGTCGTTTTTGCGTCGGGGGTTAAAAATGAAATGAGCAGAGATTCTCGCTACTTATGCATCAAATAATTTGTAAATATTAGTCATCTAAGAAAATCCGTTACCAATGATAATTCACATAAACCACAAACCAAGGAATATCCCTTACAAAAGGTCTTAATTTATTCCAACCGTCTCCAATTTCTCGGAGATTCCAAAATGGCGGTAATTCGCCCAACTATGGGGAAAACCTGACAGTGGGGATAACAAGTACTTAATGGAAACAAGTACGTAATGAATGGATCTTTCTGATAACGTGTATCCACTTATCTCCTTGTAGCTGGTATTGCTGGTGACTCATGATAAGTATTATCATAATTAATTTACAACATAACATTACGCCACTTCTGTCTCGTTGGTCTAGTTGTCGCAAGTGCTACTGCTGAGCTTGAGGTCCTGGATTTGATTCCCAGGTCGGGCAGTGTTAATGGGGTTTTCCATCAGAAATGTTGGTCTTATTTTTTAACGATATGCACAAAACTCACGTCACTTTTAAATAATCTTATTTTGTAAGTATAGAAAAAATAAGATTATTGTGCGAGTCAAATATAGTGACGACTCGCAAGAAATAAATTTATTTGTGGGCGAGTCGTCAACTCCAGAAGTATTTAGTAGGCAATTGACACATTTTGAATTTTATACAATGAAGTTAAGAAAAAAGGACACGTTTTATAATACATCACTTCTGTGCGCTAGTGACCTATTTTATACGAAAAGGTTCATTGCATTATAATGTTGTATATATTGTTATATTAATATTGTATTGTATGTGTTTATATGGGCCTTGATGCCTGAAATAAATGGATAAATAAATAAAATTCAAAATGTGCCAATTGCCTAATACATATTTCTTGAGTTGTGGAGTCGCCACTGATAAATTATATTATTATAATATAGAAAAATTAACATTATTTAAAAGTGAATACAGGAACAGCTGTAGAGTACCTAAATACTACGTCATCATCATCTTTCTGCCCATGTTACTCACGGTCGGTGCAACATGTTTTCTTCTTCCACTCTGTGTCAACCATCACCCTATCATTCACTCCTTTTCTTTCATATCATTCCTCACACAATCCATCCATCATATCTTTGGCATCATTTCATCACCCCCGCTGACAGGTGAATTTGTTACTTCGTAGCAACTCGCCTCATGTTCCAAGCCGCGCCGACGACAAGTATGAATCGGGCTGTAGCAGTGGACGGTCGAGTTAATTACATACCGTATCACATACTCATCGGACTGGCATTCTGGTACAAAAACTTGGCCTGCTTCGGTGGTCACATTTTATGATGCTCGTGTTTTCTTAAGTTAACTAACTAATCTTTTTCGTTTTTAGACTTTTGCAAGTAAATGGGCTTCTGAATTTGTATCAGAAAATGGTACATATGGTACATACTTTGGAGGTGAAAGAAATTTTGTATTAATAACTATACAAAATTTCCAAATACCCAGTTGGCGTGATATTTTCCGAAATCTTCAACAATCATTGTAATATTTCAGCCAATTGGCACAAAACCTGTATTGAATTGTACATTTAATCCTTCCTCATGAATCACTTCGTCCGTTCACGGAAGAAACCGTTTCGTATTTTTTGAGTTTATCGCGATTAGACAGACGTGGCGCCCGACTTTTGTTTTATGAAATTATGTATTGTTAAAGTTTAACATAAATAACATATTTTAATTGACAAGCCTCATTAGAGTCATTAGTCATTCATTACCTTCCAAGGAGATGATGTAAGAACGAAAATCAGCTGTGTCTACTAAACAAATATGTACGGAACACGTGATTTATTTTAAACAAGTTCATTGTGATAGTACCTATCTAACAATCTGCCTAGGCTTTTTCCAACTATGCTGGGGTCGGCGTCCAGTCTAACTGGATGCAGCTGAATATGAGTGTTTTACATGGCGCGACTGCCTATCTGACCTCTGACCAACCCAGTTGCTGGGTAACGCGATACCCCTTAGTAAGACTGGTTGTCAGAGTTTTGGGCTTCTGTCTAGTACCTATAACGACTGTCAAAGATATTCAATTGACCAGGAACAACGGCTTATCGTGCTTTCCGAGGAGGGGTCTCAATGTGTAGTGGATGATCCGACCGCGGCAAGCGTTGCTTAACATTCGTTCGACCCGTCCGGCAGTCATCATTTAGCCACAATCGTACCTAAATGTTCTACAAATAGGCAAGGAACTATCCGATAGATAAGACCACATAAGCCCATGGGCTTAAGAGCTCAGTTCAAAATCAACAAAACAGTGAGAATTCATGAACTCACACTGTTTTGTTGACTTCAGTTCATTCAATTCCAGGTTTTTAACACGCTTCACTAGTAACTAATTAGGTTTAAAGAATCTTTATTTCTCATAAGAACAAGATACAGTTCACTTATATGAGATTTATATTTTAATATAAAAATAATCGTCGTCTAATGCAAAAACAATAACCACAATGTACGAGGTCAGTAGTAAACAAAACAAAAAGTAGGTAGTTACATAATATTATATAAAAAAAGATAATATACATAGATAATATTATAATTAACTAACAAGCAATAAAATAAAATGTAATGTAAAATGTAATAAAATCTTAAAAGTCAATTTTAACGCACTTCTAACTGTCATATAGAAATGAAACTTTGTATGTATATATGTTGTTTAGATGACAAAGCTATAATTTGGTATCTTGGAGCTGATCTGATGATGGAGCCAGGAGGTGGATAGTGAAACTCTTCAGTGGTAAACCCTTCGTGTTGGGGCTCATATGAATTGTTTTGACAAGTCCAATAGATTGGATACGCGTGTTTTTAAGTTTTTTTGGATTATTTCAGTAGCCTAGTCCAGAGTCTAGATGCCCGGTTGATGGCAATGGCCTCGCTCCGTGTTACATTGGACTTACATATAACTGTCGAAATGTGGATGTACTACAGGTTCACCTCAGCCATACCCTTCGCGGATGACAGGCGTGATGTTATGAGTATTATTTACCATACCTAGCTGTACCGACAAATCACAGGGGTATTACGTACTAGTACATAGTTAAGTATATAACAATCCGACAGTATTTCCGTATGGCCCCCGATCATGGGTGCGTGTTATGTGGTACTGTGGTCTACTCTGAATGTCATGGTAATTTCGTCATTATGCTAATTTCGGCGTATTATTGTGTGTCACTGAATGTTATCAAATGTAAGTACAGACATATTAATACGGGTATACCACACGTGTTCTATGTAATATTATGTATGCAAAAATGAGCCTGTGTTTGTTTGGTACGTTTTCATGGTCACGCGGGGCAATTAATGTATTTCATTTTGATAGTTCAACAACATTCATAACGTTATTTGGTCTTGACGCGGGTCGTCACTTTCGCAAAATATCATTGTTGACGACCAGCAACCAACCTTTTTTATATTGATTATGTTTATTTTTCTATAAATTTATTCCTTTGTCTTATGCTGTCACTGAAAAAAAATGGTAAAAAAATATACGGCTAAAGCTCGTGATCGTGTTTCCATTATAACAAGCATCAAAAAGCCATCCTCAACAATCATCGTGAAAAATTTGGTCACTTTCGCATGTCTCTTTTGCAAAACGTCATTTTCGCACGTCATTTTCTCAAAACGTCATTTTTACACAATGTCACTTTCGCAAAACGTAATTTTCGCAAAATGTCATTCAAGCCATTTTTTTCTATACCCTATCCTAATGCTACACTGCAGAATCGGGTAAGTTTCATTTCGTAAAACTCTATCAATATTATTTAATGACAATTATATTTTACAGGAGCAAGCGATTTTTTTTGAACAAGAAGCAATGGTTTCGCAGAGATCCTTCAAAATGATTCAAATTGTGGCAAACTAATGGTTGCCACAGTTTACTAATATTTACTAAACACTTGAATGACTTAGGGCTGATTTTTCCATCGTCAGATAACTTTTATTGGAGGAATAAAATTGACGTTTGACAATTTTTGTATGGAAGAACTGTCAAAAATTCATAATTGTTTCTCCGATAAAATTATCTGGCGTTGGAAAAATCAGCCCGTAATAAATAGCATAGGAGCTTAAGTAACAGGATATTTATTCATTCGTTTTGAAGCATTTAAATTAAACGGTTGTAAAGATTTAGAAACGATCATCGATCAATCATTTAAGGATTATGCTTTAAATAATTTGATAATGGTTAATCAATGGAAGCCATTTGACTTCTAAACCTATTAATAACAATAAAAATCTTGGTATCAACTTGGTAATAATAATAAATGGCAATATCGTGTTTCTTTGGTATTATTTTTTGTAATTTATATTCTGTTATTATTTTATTTTTAAATGTTACTATTGACAGCTGTTGCATTTTTTCACTAAATGGAAGCTACCATATGCCGAGTGTCATAGGATATACCTATTTTAGGTTAAAACAAGAAATGAGACGCGGACAAAGCCGCGAGTAGCCCGGAAAGAATAATCCCATTGTTTCCAAATTGTAACGATTAAATCATATATTTTATGCTTCATGCGTTAATATTTCTTTGGAAACTGAAAAGAACTCAATGTCACGCCATTCATAAGAACTTTAACAATAGGAGTGCAATAATAACTTCTTTAGTCACATTTAAAGGTTGGATCAAGCTATACATTACCAGTATAAGCTGACTTCGGATTGTACGAAAAACCTATACAGGTCACCTGAAATTGGAAATTTATAAGCTTGATGTGTCGCTGTGTGTACCAAGTATGAATACATTCGCACTCGAATTGAGGTGCAGTGACGTGCAGCGTATAATGTGGTGCAATGTCAAAGAGAAAAACACTGTCCAGCGAGATAGTTGCGGAACATACTGTCCGTAGCAATGCGTTTCATTTTGACAGTTCAACAATATTCATTGCGTTATTTATGTTGTTGAGCAGATACATTTTTCGAACAGAAGAAGCAATGGATTAACAATATGCTTCAAAATGATTCAGATTCTGAATGATACCTACTGTGTGTCTGTTACGCGATTAGGGTGCAGGTTTGAAGTAAAATACTTCATTAAAAGCCCGTAGGTATACAGGATAACATTTTAACCAGTACGCAAACTGTACATGTTCAGCACATGTGGTTCTAGACCTCCTAGCGTAGAAATTATTCGTCGAAGGAAATCGAAGGCTACGTTTGCCGCGGTTGGTTCGTGGATGGGTGATCATCCATTACATATCGAGACTCCTTCATGGCGCTTCGGAGAACACGTAAAGCCACTAGCCCCAGCTGTCATTCGTAGATCTTTGACAGTAGTTACGAGTAGTCAGAAGCCCAAAGTCTAGGTATCGTGTTACTCAGTAACTGGGTTGTGGAGGTCAGATAGGCAGGCCATTTAAAGTACTGGTAGGTATTCAGCTGCATCTGGTTAAACTGGAAGCCGATCCCAACATAGTTGGGCAATAGCAAGGCAGATTCATTGAGCTAATTCATGAATTTATTATTGTGATCGAGTTGTGGTTATTGTGAGTTCTGACGTAGATGCTGTATTCGTTGGCTAAGCGTGGTAATTATGTCAACATACGAAATATTCATTCATTGTTTTATTACAGAAGGCCAATTTCAGTAATTCATGTTTGATTTTATTGTTGTAGTTAAACTTTGTTTCTTAAATAATAATCATCATTGTCAGCCTTGTTCCACCTATTGCTAAACATAGGCCTCCTCACTTGTATGCCATGCTTCCCTGGAGGCCAATGCCCGTAATTAAAAAAAAAGAGATTAGAGGTATTTTTGACAGATTGAGACACTGGACGTTCTTAAAATTACGAGAATTGCGAATTCCGAAAATTACGAGAAAAGTTAATTGTTATTTTGTTTTGTTTCACAAAGTTCCCCACATCCCACTATACTTAATACTACTATCCTACCAATAATATTATTAAAGTGAAAGTTTGTATGAATGGATGGATTTATGGATGGCTGGATGTTTGTTACTCTTTTATGCAAAAACTACTAAACGGATTTTGATAAAACTGTACAGTAATATAGCTTATACATCAGAATAACACATAGGATACTTTTTATCCCGATATTCCCACGGGATCGACTGTTATGCGGGCGAAACCGCGGGGCGCTGCTAGTATTTTGATATTCCTCGTTCGCCCTACATTTTCTTCCTTCTTCGTCTAAGTTTTATTTTGTTTGTTTTTTTTTTTTGCACATTTTCAGACGATGTTTTTCTTAAGTGGGAAATTGATTGATGTTGTATTTCATGAAATAATCATTCAATAGTCATTCAATATGAACTTAGAGGATTGTATTGCTGATTATAATTCTGTAAATACATACTTGTTACGATCGCGAATCATATTTTGTTCAACATACAACCTGACACGACCTGTACCCTGATTGCGTAACACGCTATCAATCTCAATCTGAATCATTTTGAAGGATATTGCTAATCCATTGCTCCATAAGTTCGAAAAATGTGTCTGCTTAGCAACGTAAATAAAGCAATGAATGTTATTGAACCGTAAAAAATGAACCCATTGCTACTGATAGTGTGTCAAAATCAAAAAATCTAAAGTCATTTATTCAAATTAGGCTGAGAATCAGCACTTTTCGAACGTCAAAATTACAAAAGACAGTCCCCCAAAAACGCCCACCCTTCACCACTTCCTAGTGCTATCGCTGGGAAGAAGTGGCGCAACAAACTCCCCAGCAGCACAGCTGTCACGCACAATGACCAGCTACAAATTGCAAAAAACGTAAGAAAATTTGAATTTCGCGGCTACGAGTACCTACCGCATTAAGAAGAATCATCTCTATTACTATGATCTGTCTCAATATATACTTTAATAACTTAGTCACGAGATTTATAAAGTAATTCCTCACACTATTGACTAATTATTGAGATATTGACACAACATTCTGCTAATAAATTATTTAGTCATGAAAACTGCACAACAGTTTGTAAACTAAATAACAAACAAACGATATTACGTTGTAGTAAAGAAGCCTAAATAATAAGTTTAGTAAATATAGGTTGCTAGAGGGGCTTGTGGCTAAGCGCGTTTGGTCCGTGGATGGGTGACCATCTTTACATACCAGACCCGTCCGTGCGTCGGAAAGTACGTTAAACTAAGTTTTGGTTCCAGCTGTCATACGTGGATCTTTGACAGTTGTTACGGATCGTCCGAAGCCCAAAAATTTGACAACCAGTCTTACCAAGGGGTATCGTATTACCCAGTAACTGGGTTTTGGAGGTCAGATAGGCAGTGGCTCCATGTACTCGTAAAATACTGGTATTCAGTTGCATCCGGTTAGACTGGAAGCCGACCCTAACATAGTTGGCAATAAGCTAGGCCGTTGGAGAAATATAGGCTACTAGCTTTTGCTCGCGGCTTCGCCTGCGTGGAGGTTTGTGATGAAATGATCCCACGGGTACGTACTACGGGGATACTAAGTATCATATTATGTGCTAACCCAGCGGGGTAGCTGCGTAACTCACAATCAGTAGCAATGGGTTTCATTTTGCCAGTTCAACAACATTCATTGCGTTATTTACATTATTGAGCAGAAACATTTTTCGAAAATATGGAGCAATGGATTAGCAATATCCTTAGATTGAGATTGATAGTATGTTACGCAATTAGGTGCTGATATCAATTATGTGAACAATGTTATGACGTACTTACAAAAATAACAACTTGATTTTTTGTACCTACCTACATCGAACTTTGTATTTCAAACGTACGTAAGTATCTAAAGTTGTAACAAGTACCTACTTACAAACAATAAGTTAACACTTATGGAATTTATGTTATCAATACCCAAGGTATTTTTAATTCTTTTACCTTATGTGGTATGGAATTATAGTCTAGGTGCATCGACTTCACTTACAATTATATAATTAATGTACGAGTATACAAAATATTTTAAAACATGTAACGGTGTTACGGTGGAGTTTCTTGCCCATTCTTCTGCGTACGAAAACTACCTTTTGGAAGGGGCGACTAGAATCAATTTTATTGTAAATTTTGACGGTTAAAGTATTTGCCTATTAGAAATAAATGCTTTGACTTTTCAACAAAAAATAAAAAGAAAACAAACCTACAAGTAACTACCGTAATAGTACTACTACCGTCAGCTGCAGCTGCCATGGCGTTGTAGTGCATCAGGAATGTTTGCGGATATTAATGGTTTGCCGCCATTACTAGGAATAGATGTGCATCCCTGATGACGCGTGTTCGCGGAGGCACCAACAGTATTCTCAGTGTGTTCGCAGATCGATGGGATTCCCCGATGTTACGGAGGTGGATGCAGCTCCACGCTGAGTTTTAATTGTATGAGTCTGTAACCTACTAACACTAGAAGTTAAGTAAAACTGTTACTAACCGTATGGACTCATTTCTGAAATAAATGTTTTCTGTTCTATAGAAATACTACAAAAACTTACATCCAAACAAATTTCCTTTAACTTTCAACACACACTATTAACACAATTTTTCTTCCTTTCCTTCCACTGTCACTTTCAACAGTTTTGGTCACTTTGGTCACAAATAAGTGCGTATAATCGTTGAGTTTGGTCGCAGCGCGTACGGGAGTGTTTCGGTCGCAGCGCGTACGGGCGTCTGTTTTGGTCGCGGCGGGTACATTGGCCCGGCGCGGTAGTGAAACTGCGACGGTGAGCGTACTACCGCCACGACGTGATTCATTGACAAACTTATGGGTGGAGCGGGGCATGAGCGGTAGCGGGTAGACTCGGCTTGAAATATTACGTTTGTAAACTGATTAATGTGGCCTTGATTTTGAAGTGAAAACGTCTTGAACAGTGAATGAAACTGAACCATCACGCTCGGTTTGGTGACGCTGAATCAGATAGACTCTGCTCCAGTCATAAGTTTTCACTTCTATCGTCAAAGTCAAAGATCTTTATTGTGAGACAGTGGTTACAGAGTTGTTATAATTGGTGTGGTTATAAGCACACACCCTCTTTTTTATGGACCAGTAATAAGCCGATGGTTAATAAAATGAAATAGTGTAGTTATTTTTAAAAGTATTATGAGTGAAGTAAGAAAATAGATTTTTTTTTACTCTTTTATAAAATAGTGTTTTTTTTTTTAACAAATCAGCAGTAGATATCCTAGATTTGTCATCAACGGTAAACTGCCTGCAAATTATCATGATTTTACGATTTTAGTAAGTTCAACGTCACCCGACTTCATACAGGAAGAATGTCGATGTACTGAATATCAATCCGCATCACAAATTAGATCTTCTGTATAATTTATAGCACATTATCACAAAGTAGATAGGTGCAGAAGGCAAAAACAGGCGCACACACACATAGACACGTACGTACGGAGATTTTATATTGTCTTGAACGAATGCCAGTCACGCATGAGTGCGCGTGGACTCGCTGGATTTCAATGTTATTGAGTATCCAACAGAGTCAAAAAACACACTGCTGGATTTACAACTCTCGGCGCTAAGCAAAGCGTTGAAAGTCACGAAGAAATGTCACCCGTGGTTACGAGGGCTGTGTGCGTGTGTTTAAGCTCGCTGTCTGAAGCTAACCTTCTGTAAATATTTTGAGATATAAGAATGGCTGCGCGCGTGACAATGTGTTGACCTCAGAGACATTATTATGATTCAGTTCATATCGGCTGAGATGTCGCTCAAAGTATCCATAATTTATAGTTCACGTGATCGAGATATAAGATTGAGTGTGTCGCAAATAACTGTTCTTATGAGAGCATTGTTCTGTTCGGGCCTCGTGGCTAAATGATATCAGCCACACGAGTCGATCCAAGGTTAAGTTACGCTTACCGCGGTCAGTTCGTAGATGGATGACCAGCCCATACAATATTGAGATCCCTTCGTGCCTTGAAAAGCACGTTAATCCGTTGGTCCCGGCTGTCATACGTAGATCTTTGACAGTCATTACGTACAGTCAGAAGCACAAGTCTGACAGTCAGTCTTACCAAGAGGTATCGTGTTACGCAGTAATTGTAGTCGTGATTGATATCCATATCTGAACACGATAAAAGAAAAATCCCACCCTCCAAACCCAGTCCCAATGGAACCTTTTTGGCGCAACCGTGAGGAACATAGTATTGTTGTTTGAAACATTATTTTTATTTTGTTAATTTTGTATTTTGTATTTCACGAACTGTATCCAAATAAACTTTATTCTTTCTTTCTTTTCTTTCTTTGTGTCGATACTATCACGTCTGCAGAGTTTCGCTAGCTAATTTAATTTGATTTGATTTCTTTGTAGGTATGGACGTAGCAACAGACTTCGGAAACATATTTTAATATTTTCATATTCAAATATGTAGTTCTACAGAACAGTCCAATACCTTTTTTTATTAACACCAAAGAAACGTATTCTTTAACAATAAATAGATACTACGTTAAATTCAATGTCAAGTCACCGTATCACATTGAAGTACGTATTTTGTCACAGAACAATTACATTGAACTCGACCATACAAATGTCTTTCACACCAACGTGCTAACGTACTCCGCTAATAGGTCATAGCGAATGTCAAACTGTTTTTGGTGCTTATATTTTTTCAAGAACGGACGGTTTGATTTGGCCTACATTTGAAATGTAATTGTAACCGATTTGACACGGCATCAATAGCAAGGTATTGTTATAGTTTACCGTTTCCTGATGATGGTTTTAGTACTATTCACTAGGGACAGTAAATTAAAATGCTGAAAGTTCAAAAACTGCGTGGGCGTTTTTTAGTATAGAAGTTCTTTAAAAAAAACTTTATTGCTAAAAAGATTGCAGAGATTTTAAATCTAAATTGACTCCAAACTAGGCAAGCCTCTATCTTGGGCACCAATATGGAGGGTTTACCATTTAAACATTTATTTTAAAAACATGTTCGGTAGTAAAAGTAAAATAGTTTTGCTTCAAATCAAAAAGTTTTCTTAATACGCGAATTATAAGTAAGTAATGTAAAAATCCACGATGCTGGATTTTTTTCTGAATTAAAACAAAAATCTAAACAGTAGGGGGTTACCATGCGCTCAAAAATTTACGAAAAGTCGCATAATATGCGTTTCAGAACCATTTGTTGTCTATTTTTGGTCAACTAAGTATTACTTTCTCCTTGACCTACGCTTAAATTGCCCAGCAGGTTGCCAGCCCGTACAGCCCAATTCCCGAAAGCTTTATGGCGGCTCGGGAAATGAGACTAGTCGCTGCGCAGAAACAAATTTATTTGTCAGCGGGGGTGAGGGGTGAAGTACTGCGCAGCGTGTAGCGCACTTCAGAGCCGTCACAAAGTTTGAATCGGGCTGTACCATACGGGCTCATAAAATAACCATCATTTGCGTCCCGTGACCCGCTGTCGCTTATGCCTTGCGTTCCCAGCGCAATTTTATTAATAGTGACGTAACGACCGGCACTGGACATCGGTTTCTAATGACGTCGGTAACTGTTCACTATAATTTGTTTATGGGATAGCCGTCAGACGTCACGCAGGCTTACCCCAAAGTAATGGTCAAAAGCTCTTCCTGGTTACGTCATCTTTTTTCTGCTTTCGTCACTCACGGTGACTTTCCCGTTGGTCTAGTGGTCGCAAGCGCTACTGCGAAGCATGAGGTTCTGGGTTCGATTCCCAAGTCGGGTAAAGTGTTATTGGTTCTTTTTCATCTGAAATTTCTCAGTAGCAGCCCGGAGTTTGGATTTACACCCGGCTCGCCCCACGGGACCTAAACATAAACATAACTGAAATATGTCTGTGCTATAGGTACACCTCTACCTAACCCTTCGTGGAAACAAGGCGTGATGTTATGTTATGTTTTATGGTGAAAAGGTTGATGAACTCTCAGCATGGAAAGGAAAGTAGTTTACAGGTATACCTACCTGTAGCATAGAAATAGAAATGTATTTATGTTTATTTACAGATAATATAATTACATACACAGGTAATATGAATAGAAATTGACCAGCATTGCTATTCACAACCATCGGACACGCTATCGTATCGAAAATGACACATTTCGATAACCTGATTTGCCTTGCCCTCGACAGCAAACAGCTGTCGGAAGAATATTTGATTTTAACTGACAATTTTTTTGGGATTCTTTCGACTTGTGAACACGGTTTGGAGGACTCCTACGATAACATTGATTGATGCCCGATACGGTACGGAAGCGTATCGAGTGGTTGTGAATAGCTAGCTGATGTAGCTAACCTTAAAGAAGAGGAGCAACCTGCTGGGTAATTGCGTAACGCACTACTAACAGTAGCAATGGCTTTCAATTTGACAATTCAACAACATTCATTGCGTTGTTTACGTTGCTGAGTAGACATATTTTTGAAAATGTGAAGCAATGGATTAGCAATATCCTTCAAAATGATTCAGATTGTGATTGACGTGTGTTACGCAATGAGGGTGCAGATACGTTTATACGAGTAGATTAAATAAGTTATCGAATTTAATAGCATTTATAATCCTACAATGTTCCCACTGCTGGGACACAGGCCTCCTCTCGGTGAGAGGGAGTGGGCCGTGACCCACCACGCGGGTCCAGTGCGGGTTGGTAGATGTCACATGTCTTCGAATTGGACATGCCGGTTTCCTTATGATGTTTTCCTTCACCGTTTTGACAGCGTTAATTTGTGTAAATTCCTTTGAGAATCAATAAGATAAAATATAATCTAGCAGCGCCCCGCAGAGCCGCATAAGTCTCGATCCCGTAAGAATATCGGGATTAAAGTGTCTTATGTGTTAATCCAGGCTATAAACTATCTGTGTGACAAACACGCGGACGAAGTCGCGGGCAGAAGCTAGTTAATTAAAAGCTTATTGAATGTCTACCCACTGTCAATTATCCTGTGAGCCGCACGTGGTGCTAGAGTAACGTAATCATTAAAAACAATACATCTTCATTACCAAGAATGATAGTAAACTAATAGCAGTGTTCATAATCTCAGATAATTTATATTCTATCGCCACTTAATCAGTTATCTACTTAAGTGCAATGTTTTCTAAGTTGATTTTTTAGTGACCATTTTTGTAACAAAAAGGTCCTAATCAGATTTTCGTTGCAATGGAAATTGAACTTTGTGTAGTATAAGATTGTGCACAACGCCCCAAGGTACACAATAAAGGTACCATCTATGTAAATAGCGTGATGTGATTATAAGTTAGTTATTGCTATCATAAGTGTAAATCAATATGTTTAAATAACGTTCTTGTAACGATAGTCTCTAGGTAGAGCTAGGAAACCTATGACTGAACTATGTAATGTAACAACAAGTAAATAGGATTATATGTTTTGTACCTTTCTGTGAAATAAACATAAACTATTGTCGCCTTTTATTACCCCCGCCTGATGGCGCCACTTACACGCAAGGCAAATAAAGCCTAAGTATAAAGAAACTTTACTGTAACGAGAGCCCATTTAGTTTTTTAGCAATTTTAGGGGCCAAAAATAGAAATATCAATTAGAAACTTTGTACATAATTAAAGTAAGTCAGTATCTATAAGCCAAAAACATAATTAATGTAATCGGGTATGTCTGAGCGACCAAAAAGGGCAGATCAAAATCCCCATAGAAAATACGTATTAAATGCCGCGACCGCTGATTGGTCGCATTAGTGCCGTGTGCAAACCTCGCGCGCACCAATTGGCTAGACTAGTGCCGTGTGCAAACTTCCATAACTGTGATTGGGCAACCTTGTCTATAAAAATAGCGACTTTTTGCCCGCCCAGACATTCCGAAACCAGCAGCCATAAGGGGAACAAGAAAAATAAACAAGAAACAAGAAAACATCTTTTATTCAGAAGAATGCCACCACCCCCTGCATGAACCCGCCTGCTTCCAGCCCCCATTAAACGGATCTCAGCCCGCATTAGACCTTCCCCTCGCCGACGCTTTGCACCCGGACAGCCACACTACGCGTTAACAACCAGGCTACTGAGCTATCCCGAACATTATTGGTCCTTCGCAGCCGGATTGCTAGCCAGCATCAAGATGGTTTTAACACGTAGTCAAGACGGAGAACGAACGAAGCGCCGACAGGAAGAGCTGAAGACTCCGACGGCCGAAGAAGAAGCAACAACAAGGAATCCCTCGGTTAGTGGTACACTAAACACCGCTACCGACGCGTCGGGCACTAACAGCGGAACGAATAGTTCAACCGCCACGGAAGAAACCACCACGACCACGACAACGGGAACAGAAGACACAAGCGCCGCGTCCCGTAAAGAAAAAGACAAGGCATCGCAGCGCACGTTAAAACCAAAGGACGCCCGGTCACGTTGCTCCGCGGTTTCACATAAAAAACAACTGGCGGAATTGAAAGCAAAAGAAAAACTGGCGGAACTTAAGCTCGAGCAGACAAAGGCCGAGATAGAATTACAACGAGTAAGGGTCCAGCGACTTCAAGCAGAAGAAGACACCTCAGAAGATGAAGAAGAAATGGAAGACGACCTAGCTTCAGTCCGTATAAACACATGGTTAAAAGAACCTGAAGCTGGCCAACCACAGTCATCGCAAGAGGCAAAGAAGAAGCAAGAAGACCCCGTCGAAGTAACACCAAGACAAGAAGATACACGTCAACCATTAATAGACGTGACAACCCTCGCCGCCGCCCTCTCTCAAGCGGTACGAAGCACAAGGGAACCACCGAAATACATTCAAGAGCTGCCGCTATTCAATGGAAACTGTGCAGACTGGCTCGGTTTCAAGGCAACCTATGAAGAAACATTGAAGTATTTCACAAGAACAGAAAACTTGGCGCGTATACGTCAAAGCCTACGAGGAACAGCGAAAGAAGCGGTCGGCTGCCTAATAGTGAGCCAACCAGACCCAGAAGTCGTCATCGACGCCCTACAAAGAAGGTTCGGAAGACCAGAAGCACTCATCCACGTCGAAATGGAGAAACTCAAGTCACTGAACCGGGTCACAGATAACCCCAGAGATCTATGTATCTTCGCCGGCCGAGTAACGAACATAGTGGGCACCATCGAAGCATTAAAGAAGACACAATACCTACACAGTCCTGAGATGGCGCGAATAATAAACGAGAAGCTCACCCCCATACTGAAAAATAAGTGGTACGACTACGCCGCGAAGAAGAAAGAAGATACACCGGAATTAAAGAAGATCTCCATGTTCTTAAATGAAGAAGCAGACAAGTGCGGCGCCTACGCTCTACCAGAAATAACCAACGACGACTCCATGGGAAAAGAGCGAAAGAATAAAAAAACAGAACGCACCTTCGCTACGGATAAAAGAACAGCATCAGACGACAACTGCCCGCAGTGCAAACAAAACCACAAACTACCTGACTGCCAGCAGTTCGTCGCCCTCGATACAAACTCAAGATGGGAAGTAGCAAAGAAAAACAACATGTGCTACCGCTGTCTACGAAGCAAGCATCGCCGCATCCAATGCAAAGCTCCACCGTGTGGGAAACATGGATGCCTCATGAGACATCACAAGTTACTGCATCATGAAAAGAATCAAGAAACAGCAAGCGACTCTACGAAAAAAGAGACAGCAGCGCCAGCAGTAGAGGTCACATCAACAGTCAAGCCATGTGACCGACGACGTGCATACCTAAAGATCGCCCCCGTCATACTAAAGGGGCCACACACTAGCATCGAAACATATGCACTACTAGATGAAGGAAGCACAGTCACACTGATAGACGCATCAATAGCCGACGTCATCGGAGCCGACGGACCCACCAACACTATGTGGATCCAAGGAATCGGCAACGAAATGAAGCATGACAACAGCAAGGTCATTGACCTCAACATAAGAGGAAAATACACGGAAGAAGAATATGAGATGAAAGCCGCGCGCACAGTAGAAAGATTGAACTTCACACCAGAAACAGTGAACGATCGCCACCTGGAAGACTGCGAACACCTGATCGACATCAAAGATCAGATCACATACAAGCGCGCCTCGCCCAAGTTGCTGATTGGTCAAGATAATTGGCACCTCATAGTATCAAGGAAGCTACGCACCGGACGTCGCAACCAACCAGTTGCCTCTCTCACACAACTCGGCTGGGTGCTTCATGGCTGTCACAACTCACACTCAGCCACCGTAGCATTCTGTGGAAAACTCAGAGAAAAAGAAGAAGAGCCATCCATAGAAGAAAGAATCAAGGAGTATTTCAAACTCGAATCCTTGTGTATCGAACCAAAGAAACAAAAAGAAGATCCTGAGCAAAGAGCCATACAGATATTAGAAGAAACCAGTAAGAGACTGCCTGACGGTAGATTCGAAACCGGCCTGCTTTGGAAAGAAAAGGACTTCCAGATACCAAACAATTACAAAGAAGCCGAGCGACGCCTACGTTCGCTAGAAAAGAAACTAGACAAAGACGAAGATCTGAAATCAAAATATGAAGAAAGAATAAACAATTTATTCAAATCCGGTTACGCAGAACAAGCACCCGTCCCAGCCCCAGAGGGAAAAACCTGGTACCTGCCTCACTTCCCGGTCACCAACCCAGCGAAGCCACACAAACCGCCTCGACTGGTTCATGACGCGTCAGCAAAGGCCACCGGCATGTGTCTCAACGACATGCTGTATTCAGGACCAGACCTGCTACAGTCCCTCCCTGGAGTGATTATGCGATTCAGACAACACGCATACGCTGTCAGCGGAGACATAAAAGAAATGTTCATGCAGGTGAAGATCAGACAAGAAGACAGAGACGCCCTCAGATTCCTGTGGAGAGGCGAACGGCGGGAGGGCAAACCGGAAGAATATCGCATGACGTCAGTCATATTCGGATCCACGTCATCACCATGCACCGCTCTGTACATCAAAAACAAAAATGCGAGCGAGTTTGCAGCCACTTACCCAGAAGCAGCAGCGGCAATACAGAAGAACCACTACATGGATGACTACCTGCAGAGCTTCCCCACTATTATGGAAGCGAAAGAAACTACAAGAGCAGTCGACTTCATCCACAAAAAAGCAGGGTTCATACTGGACGGGTGGACATCGAACGACGTCAGAACCATAGAAGAATTCAACCCACCAGAACAAGACAAGTCAGCCACAGTAAGCCTGGGTGGCATGGAAACAGAAAAGACGCTCGGACTACTCTGGTATGTGAAAGAAGATCACATCGGTTTCAACACAAACACGATCAAGATACCAGCCGAAGTAAAAGAGAACACTCGCTCCCCAACAAAGCGAGAAGCCCTGAGCATCATAATGGCACTATTCGACCCACTGGGGTTGATATCACCAATCACTACCCCAGCCAAGAGAATATTCCAAGACACCTGGAGCTACAAAACCGACTGGGACGACAAAATACCCCCAGAACTAGAAGACAGGTGGAAAAAATGGATGACGTCACTCAGTGAAATCAAACAACTGAAGATACCGCGATGCTATGACATCGAACCCAGCATCTCAAGACAGCTGCACACCTTCGTCGACGCAAGCGAACAAGCCTACGCCGCGGCGATATACTGGAGAACAGAACGAGCCGACGGCAGTGTGCACGTAGCCTTAGCGGCGGCCAAGAGTCGTGTGACACCACTAAAACCAGTGTCCATGCCCAGGCTCGAACTACAGGCCGCCTTACTGGGTGCACGCCTCGCACAGACCGTGAGGAAAGAACACGAATACGAGGTAGCGAGTCTGACTTACTGGAGCGATTCACGCACAGCCCTGGTGTGGATCCGGTCAGAGCCACGCACGTACAAGTCATTCGTAGCCCACCGCCTCGCGGAAATAGAAGAAACCACGAAGAAAAACGAGTGGCGGTGGCTATCTTCAAAAGACAATGTGGCCGACGACGCAACAAGAGATACGCCAGACAACTTCACGGCGACTCACAGATGGTTTCAGGGGCCCCCGTTCCTAAGAAACCCGGAATCCCAATGGCCACAAGAAGAGAAAACGGTAAAATACGACACCGGAGAAGAAAAAGAAAAATGCAACCTCAATCAGCTGGAGAGCGGCCGAGGTCAAAGCCCCCTCCCACGTATAGAGAAGTTTTCCAAGTGGACGCGACTCATAAGAACGACAGCTAGAGTGCTACAATTCATAGATCTCTGCCGACCCCACAGAAGCACAGTCGCGGCTACAAGAAAACGCACAGGAAAAACAAAGGTCGATGACCCCGACTGGCGTAATGCAAAAAAAACGCCACCTCCAGCACGAGCGACAAGAGACTCGCCCCGCCACACTTATCACTATCACGAAATACCGGCCTCACACCTGATAAGGGCGGAACAGCTGTGGATCAAAACAAGCCAGGAGGAAAGTTTCCCATCTGAAATCGACCGCATAACTAAAGGTCACCCACCCAGCAACAACGATCGACTATACCAACTCAGCGTGTACGTCGACGAAGAGGGCATCATACGACTAAAAGGTAGAGTGACCGCGGCCCGAGATATACAAGAGGACGCTTCCAACCCCCCGATACTAGAGGGCAAACATACATACACACGCCTGTACATAGCCTATGTACACGAGAAATTACATCACGGCGGCGTGGAAATGATTGTGAACGAGTTAAGACAACGATTGTGGATATTAAAAATACGCCCAGCAGTAAGAAGCATAGTGAAAAGTTGCCTACTGTGCCGCATCCGAAGGGCAAAGCCAGCGATCCCCCTCACGGGCGACCTACCAGCTGCACGCCTGGCACACCACGTGCGGCCATTCACCTTTACGGGACTGGATTACTTCGGACCAATGGAGGTCACGGTCGCACGCCATCACGAAAAAAGGTACGGCGCACTCTTTACATGTATGACCTCCAGAGCGATACATATCGAAATCGCGCATTCACTAAGTGCTGACTCAGCGGTATCGGCACTAAGAAGATTCATGGCCAGAAGAGGCTGCCCCAAGGAGTTGTGGAGCGATAACGCCACCTGCTTCAAGGCAGCTGAAAAGGAACTCGGCGAGGCCGCGCTCGAGGCTATGCATCATGAGACCACATGCCACCGTATCAAATGGAGGTACATTCCACCCTCAGCACCTTTCATGGGAGGAACATGGGAGCGGATGGTGCGATCTGTGAAAGAAGCGCTACGCGTCACATTAAACGAACGATACCCGAGTGATGAGACGTTGGCCACGTTATTAGTCGAAGTCGAAAACACAGTGAATTCGCGACCTCTGACTCACGTCTCTGTCGACCCCCTAGAGCCAGAGGCGCTGACACCGAATCACATACTCATCGGACCGAACCCACATGTTCCAGTGCCGGGTCACTTTGAAGAAAAAGACGTGACCGCTCGACAACAATGGAAACGAGCCCAGGTGCTAGCTGACGTATTTTGGAGAAGGTGGGTCAAGGAATACCTACCACTACTACAGCAGCGGCGGGAGCCCAGCAGCACAGGCACCCAACCCAAAATGGGCGACTTGGTCATTATTTGCGACAATAACTTGCCTCGCAAC
The DNA here is from genome assembly GCA_951799955.1 of Apamea anceps. NCBI lineage: Eukaryota > Metazoa > Arthropoda > Insecta > Lepidoptera > Noctuidae > Apamea > Apamea anceps. The sequence goes on along the minus strand of OX637524.1, from coordinate 571,507 downwards.
GTCTGGCCACGAGGGCGCATCAGCCAGCTGTATCCAGGAACCGACGGCGAAATCCGGGTCGTGGACGTCACCACCAGCAGCGGCCACATTTTACGTCGTCCTACAAGAAAAATCGTCGTGCTACCGACAGAGTCGCGACCTCGCGACGGCGGGAGAATGTGCACAACGCCCCAAGGTACACAATAAAGGTACCATCTATGTAAATAGCGTGATGTGATTATAAGTTAGTTATTGCTATCATAAGTGTAAATCAATATGTTTAAATAACGTTCTTGTAACGATAGTCTCTAGGTAGAGCTAGGAAACCTATGACTGAACTATGTAATGTAACAACAAGTAAATAGGATTATATGTTTTGTACCTTTCTGTGAAATAAACATAAACTATTGTCGCCTTTTATTACCCCCGCCTGATGGCGCCACTTACACGCAAGGCAAATAAAGCCTAAGTATAAAGAAACTTTACTGTAACGAGAGCCCATTTAGTTTTTTAGCAATTTTAGGGGCCAAAAATAGAAATATCAATTAGAAACTTTGTACATAATTAAAGTAAGTCAGTATCTATAAGCCAAAAACATAATTAATGTAATCGGGTATGTCTGAGCGACCAAAAAGGGCAGATCAAAATCCCCATAGAAAATACGTATTAAATGCCGCGACCGCTGATTGGTCGCATTAGTGCCGTGTGCAAACCTCGCGCGCACCAATTGGCTAGACTAGTGCCGTGTGCAAACTTCCATAACTGTGATTGGGCAACCTTGTCTATAAAAATAGCGACTTTTTGCCCGCCCAGACATTCCGAAACCAGCAGCCATAAGGGGAACAAGAAAAATAAACAAGAAACAAGAAAACATCTTTTATTCAGAAGAATGCCACCACCCCCTGCATGAACCCGCCTGCTTCCAGCCCCCATTAAACGGATCTCAGCCCGCATTAGACCTTCCCCTCGCCGACGCTTTGCACCCGGACAGCCACACTACGCGTTAACAACCAGGCTACTGAGCTATCCCGAACAAAGATTCAGTGGGTTTTTCCATAACTTGAAAATTATCTCAAATTCCTGGCTCTAATAAAAGCAGTCTCTAATTACGTGTAACAAACCGAAATAATTCGTAACATCAGTGTTTTCTTTACATTCTAGTGACCATGAGACGGTCTGATAACTATGCTATTCAGATTCACCAGTCATTCAATAGTCTACAAGGAAATTAAAACTTAACTTTATAGAAATAAGGTCCAAAGTCTATTGACTGAAAACTAACAATGATAAATTTTTCATGTCATTATTTTGAACCTTAGTTACATTCAAATAAAGTTCAAACTAAAGTTTGTTTCGTACCGTAACATCTGTCGATCAATTTGAGCCGATATGACTGATTGCGGATGATAATTGTATTGACATGCGGCTTGATATGGACGGACGACTTTGTCGCAAATGGACTCGAATTGCCGCAAAAAGTCGCTGGAATTGTAGAATTAAGTTAAATATTTGTCGGTTGTAATTATATTGAGAGAAATAAGGCTCTATAAGGACTGGATACTTCACTGCGTCGCATATTATAGCAATTTCGACGTTTGCACATTATGTACTTACCTACTTATTAGAGGTGACCTGACATACAGGTTTTGTAAAAAACTTAGTTTAGGCACCAGTCTTCCACAAATTAATTATGTAATTGCGTCTGTTGACTATTAATTACTATCTGTGTAATTAGTGGTAAGAAATAAAATAATTGCTTGTTAATAATAAAGCACTATTTTACTAATATAATGGATCAATGTTGTCTGAATAAACAAATTACTACTACAATGAATCGTCGACTTGACAGCAACAGTGTCCTAGATGGCCGTTTAGATCCCAAGGTCCACTTAATTTACGGTGTATAAGACATGATTCAAAAGAGAACATTCAGAACACTGTCATCACTTACATTAACAGTAGATGAAGTGTCATGACCATGTCATGCATGACACATTAAAATGCTATTGTTCATTCCATTAATAGCAGATGGATAGATTCCGGTAGAAGTATTTGAATAAAGACATTACCATCATTGTCGCTAGGTATATCAGAAGTAAACCTAACATCGATTGATACAAGGGCGTTTCGCAAATAATTTCTATCGGCTATCGTAACGCGATGGCCTTTGATACACGTAATTGGTAATCGTTTTGAAATGTAACCTACTGTAGTGTGTAGGGAATACCATACTCTTACGATTAGTATGTAAGAACGTAAGTATATGCAAGACTTGATGGAAGCTGTTATTTTGGGACCTATTTCTGTTGTTGGAAAAGAAACAACGTATATTTTTTTTCTTAGTCCTTTTCTTGGTCAATCAATCTGTGTAGTCTATTCCCAACTATGCTGGGCTCGGCTTCCTGTCTAACCAGATGCAGCTATAAGTATTGTAGATGAGCGACTGCCTATCTGACCTCCACAACCCATCGTCCCAGTACGTAACCCCTTGATAAAACTGGTTGACAGATTTTTGGGCTTCTGACTACTCTTAACGACTGTTAATAAAGATCTACGAATTATAGCCGGGACGTGCTTGCTGAGTCACGGAAGGGTTTCGATATTTAATACATGGTCAGGTCACCCATCCACGAACCGATTGCAGCAAGCGTAGCTTAGAATAGAATAGAAAACTTTTATTTCAGACAGGAGTCCATAGGGTTAGTAACATTCTTGCTTAACCTTCGATCCCATGTAAAGCACTAGAAATGGGTATCAACGTCAAAATTACATTCTAATGTAATTTTGAAGCTCAAAAAGGGCTGATTGTCAGAATAAGTTACTTTTGATATTGATCCACCCGTGCAGCTGTTAGCATTTAGCCACGAGCCACAAATTTCTTGGTATGATTTAAAATGCCACTTATTTCGTCAAGAGGACTTTCTAGAGAAACTCGAAGTACAGCATAGCTTGCTTGCAGAAACAATCAAAATTAAATCTCATTAAAAGTGATTAATTTATTTGATCTTATTTGGTTCAAACAATCAAACAAGAACGTGTGATTATTGATAGCATGTTTAGTGTTAGGGTGGTCGTGTATCTGATAGAAGATGCGTCGGGCGTGACTTCGTTAGTACCTACGCTCGACGAACTAACGTATGTACCATCGGTTAAATAAGTAAGGTTGAAGGTTATAAATTATATCTACTTGTCCGTTCTGGCGTTACGCGATCGACGATACACGTCTTCAGTCAGATATGCGACCACCTTTAAGCCCAGATTCGCACCCTTTTTTTTCGCGCTGAGATGCGCTCTGTTAGATACTCAATGCTCGGCTCAACACCGAGAGATGATAATGCAGTGAGCGATAAAATCCCGCCGTGATGTTTCTGCGTCCGTGCGGTGCAGTGGGCTAATTTCAGAAACCCGATTTTTAGGGTTCCGTACCCAAAGGGTAAAAACGGGACCCTATTACTAAGACATCGCTGTCTGTCCGTCCGTCTGTTTGTCACCAGGCTGTATCTCAAGAACCGCGATACCTAGACATTTGAAATTTTCACAAATTATGTATTTCTGTTGCTGCTATAACAACAAATACTAAAAACAAAATAAAATAAATATTTAAGGGGGGCTCCCATACAACAGACGTGATTTTTATAGACAATGGTACGGAACCCTTCGTGCGCGAGTCCGACTCGCACTTTGCCGGTTTTTAGACATTGACGTTAAATTAAAATCTTGCTAAAAGAGTGTATGATTACAAAGACCATACAAAAACAAATGACGAATTCAAACAGAAGAATACTCCATACAACTTTTTGTATTTCTTTTTGTTTTTTGCAGCAGCATTGTATTATGAACAAGATCAAGGTTAGTAGGTACCACAGAGCGAGCACTAGGTAGGTATATAAGTAGCTACTGTTCTTGTAGTTCGTGCGACCTTGTTCAAATCATCAAAAAGTTTAGTGTCAATAACTGGGTTATTATTAAATAAACTAGAAAATTCCTTCAGAGAAGGAAAGATAGCAATTGTGTTATGCAATTAGGGCGCTGCTGGTTGGGCCTAGAGTTGAAAATCCTTCAGCAAACATTTTATTTAGTTGTCGCCTAGTATTCGTTAAAACGGACACAGGACACATACCAACTTACGCAAGTAACGCAACAGGGCCCCGATTCTGTTATTCCCGCGTAATCTTTGTCAGGCGTGCTATTTTGACAGTTCAAACCTCGCCAACTTTACATTCATTTCGCGCGGTTTCGTTCATTGTGTCATAGAGAATACGTTAATATAGCACATGTCGTGATTAGCTAAGCAATTGACGTGGTTTCGAAGTAAGGAATCCTTAAGTTGTCATAGTGAACCAGGGCCAAGAAGGACTATGAGAAGAGAAAGGATGACCACGACTCGCGCAGGCGCACACGATCTCATTGTGTTCCCTATGCTATACCGATACGAAGGGATTGCCTCACGACACCGGCATGCGCGTAGCGTGGCGATAGCATGGTGCAATCGTAAGCTGACATTTGTAATGTATGGTAACTGTAGAGTAATTTATATCGTTCGTAAGTTTGAGTCACGGTTTGATCGATCAGGTTAAGCTGCGCTTGCCGCGGTTGATCCCTGGAAGAGTGACCATCTTTACATACCAAGACCCCTCCGTGCCTCAGAAAGCACATTAAGCCGTTGGTCCCGGCTGTCGTTTCTGGATATTTGACAGTCGTTTGGGATCGTCAATCTTGATTGACGTTGACAGGGGGGCGTTGTTGCTAAACATTTTGTAAACTCATGACAAAGGGAAATGGCGACGTTAGTTCAGATTTTGGCCACGCGCCAAAATTATCCCGAACAGTTAGACTATTTGATTTGACATGTTTTTAACCAACTTCAAAAAAGGAGGTTCTGTATTGGAACCGTATGTATTTGTTTTTGAAATTTATTTTCGCTGAGATTGCGACTAGATTTTGAGCGTTTTTAAATAAGGGAATTGGCCTTCTATTTCAATGGAATTATCCATCCAGTGTGCAAAAATACACTTAATATCGATATCGGACGATGGATAAAAAAAATGCAATACAATATGATAGAAAATATGCAAATAATATTTTTAACTGGGGCTGCAGTCTCGACATTCATAGCGATCGCTTTACGACCGAATTCGGTCGCAAAGTCCTGTCACTCCATGCATTACACCTGTCAATCCGGGACTTTGCGACCGAATTCGTCTCGAATAAAGCGATCGCTATGAATGTCGAGACTGCAGCCCCTGGATTGATTGAAGAAGAGGCAATTCTCGTAATGTTAAGAACGTTCACAGTCTGATCTCAGTCTCAATCTGTCAAAAATACCTCTAATTTTGCTACATTTTTGACAAGTATTATCGCTGAGATAAGATTGCGACTAGATTTTGAACGTTTTTAATTACGGGTTATCGACCTTAAGTTCATTCAGTCCAAACCTATCTTCCAGGTCTGTGTAATTATTTAACTACCCACAAAAAGAAAAAGCTGGTCTATACTTTGACTGTAGCTACGTTAGCGAATCATATTGTACAGACGCCAGCAGGTCAAGCTACCCGAAACTGTCAAATTTCCCCAATCAATCTTGAACCTTAATACTGCAGCGATAAAGTTGAAAATCTATTAAAGAAATTTGACAGATTGTAGTAGCTTGATGTGCTGGCGTCTGTACTATCGCCAAAATCTATATCTGACCTCTGTAAGGACTATTACTAGTCGACCTAAAAAGGATCCTCTTTTGTTTTACTTACGGACGCAGCTGTGGTCGTCATGTGCACAGGATTTTGTTTTCAAAATGCTTACATATAGGTTTTGGTGATAGTACCGTTCATCAAAATCAGTTCAACATTTTTCGAGTTCACACTACACATACGTACAGACATGGAGTTATCCTTACTCGCTTAAGACCCTGCCCCAATTGTGACAACCTAGAACATTATATTAAAGCCTGCTTCGATAATTAATACATATTTATCCATATCCACCTTCTCACCTTACGTCTCTCTAAGCATGATCTTATTGGATCTCGTTAAGATCTACCATCTTACATCCTGCACATAGTAAAGACTTTAACGTGTGTAACATAAAGTTCAATATTACTTTTTCTAGTGCCGAGTTAACGTGGTATCTGATTAAAGACTACCAAGTAAAGAATTCCGACCAATTTCATCTTTAAGATTTTGCAATACGATTGATATTCGCTTCGCTTGGTAGCGTATCTAAGTTTGTTCTTAACTTAATGCCTTGCCGTCCGTTTCACATAATTGGTACAGATTGCGTGTAAGGCGAATATAATAAATTGTTAAATAGTAAAGTACACAGTTTTATGTACTAGTGAGATATATAACCGTCGTATTGAGATTAGAACGTCTAGACAAGTTAATAAAATTGTATTTCTCAGTTAATGAGAGAACATGGTGTATTTATATCGTTAACTAGTGTGTTATTAATGTCTAATGAAGGAAACAGTGAATTAACATAACACATCATGCCTGTAATCCCCGAAGGGTTAGGCAGAGGTGTTTAGCACACCCATATTTCACCAGTTATATTTAAGTCCCATGTAATAGGGGGCGAGCCTGCCATCAACTGGGTAACAATCTAGACTCCAGGCTGCTACTGAGAAATTCCAGATGGAAAAATGCAATAACACTTTGCCCGACCCGGGAGTCGAACCCGGGTACGCAATCGATTCAGGGCTATACTTACAATATTGACATTGATATTACAGTTAAATTGTTTGGACCAACTATAGCTATTGTGGTAGTCTACAAATCATTGCGGCCAATATTGGCAAGTAACAGAAGTATTTGAAAGATGACCAATTGAGAGCAGCCGCATATAATTCATCAATTTGGCACATAAAAAACATGGCATACAAAAACCAATTCAATGAGAGTTTCCGGTCTCTATACGAATATCAATTACTAAGGAACGAGACAGGCAGTAAACCTGAAAACGGTGCACACAGCACATCTAACCTAATTTCGCGATTGAATTGCCAAAAATTTAAACAAACATGAGTTTTTTTTTTTCTTTTAATATTTAATTTAAATTAAATTCCCTGTTAAAAAATCAAAAAAAAATAATTGAAAATAATAACTACGAGTATAATATTTTAATCTTGATGCATGAGACTTTTTGGTACGACTTTTGGTCATTGTCTTTTGTAGGTATGTAAGTATTTCACGGCTTCCAGATTCTTTTCTTTACTTGTGCTACATGACATTGCTTCTTGCCAAATTTCATGATTCTAGGTCAACGGGAAGTATCCTGTAGGTTTTTATTCCCTTGTGTCAAAATATGTGGCATAAACGGAACATAAACGTCCGTATCTTTTGATTGCGTAGACTTAGAAGTTCATTAATTTCATCTTGATAAGTAATTTCACGCGTTCCTGAAAAAAAGGGTCTTGACAGACGGACTATTTACTAGATAGTTTGCTTTAGATTACTTACTTCCCATTGACCTAGAATCATAAAAATCATTTTACGATTCTGAGTAACAATTTCACTGAACTTCTAGTATTAGTGTCTGTAAAACAGATATACAATTATTATATAATATATTAAAATTCAGCGTGGAGCTGCATCCACCTCCGTAACATCGGGGAACCCCGCCGATCTGCGAACACACTGAGAATACTGTTGGTGCCGCCGCGAACACGCGTCATCAGGGATGCACATCTATTCCTAATAATGGCTATGTTAATTTTGTTATGTGTATAATGGTTATGTTATGTAACCAATTCGTATGCGAATCGCCTTTCAGTGTAATAAGCACGCATTATTTATTCACGACACGTGTCTATTGCTTCAAATGGTGTCTCAGCCTCAGCTGCATTAAATTAAATTGTAATTTCAACTCTTTATTACTTAGTGGTTGTAATGGCAATCATGTCACTTGGTTTTAATAGGTTTTTATATAAATATTTATTTATCCTTATTTATTTATTTAAACTTTTAGCACAAAAAGGTACAAAGGCGGACTCCGGATCCTTTTCGTAGATTATTTTATATTTTGTAAATGTGTGGACTTTATAGGCCTTGTAGACTTTAGATCTGTAGACCATTTCTTATTTTGTCAAATACGCAGGCTACGCTGCCATTATACTGTAATTTGAAAACATTGTAAAAGCCAATTATTTTTAATAGAGTCATCGTGGAGTTTTTTGGCGGCTCTTCTCCATAGGAAACGACCAATTGGAACCGTGCACCTAGCTTCTGACGTTTCATAAGTACCCATGTAGGTTTATGTGAAATAAAATATTTTGATTTTGTAGTTATCTATACTAAAATTCAAAATCCTGACTGACTGATACATCAACGCACAGCCTACACCGCTGGTCCTGGAGACATGAAACGAGGTTGTGTTCCCACCACCGTCCACTAAGAAAGGGTTTTTCGAAATTCCACCCCTAAGAGGGTGAATTGGGGGGATTTTATTTGTATGGAAAATCTTATTCCTTGAGTTAATAAACTTGAAACTTGGCACCAATACTAATCTAAGTAAATTATGAAGTTTGCCATTTTATGTTTTTCTAAACTACCCCCTAAAAGGGGATTGGGAGGTTTCAAAGTTTGTATGGAAGAATTATAGCGCGCGGAAACAGTATTTATACCTAGGATCGAAAGTAAAGAATAATGTGTATCAGGGTTTTTCGAAAATTACCCCTGACGTGCTGAATAGGGATATATAGTCAATTTTACAGGTTAGGATTTTACTGCATGACTTGATTAACTCGAAAATTAGTATAAAATTAAATAATCTTTGAGTTAAGTTACGAATACATCCCAAACGATTTTTTAAAATTCCACCCCTGTGGGGGTGAAAAGCGGGGATACAGTTTATATGAAAAATCTTCTTCATTAGGTTAATAAACTTGAAACTTTTCAAGAACACTCGCCTAAATAAGTAATAAAGTTTATTATTATAAGTGTTTCAAAACTACCCCTCAAAGGGGGATATAGGGGTGTTGAAGTTTATGTGGAAGTAATTGAATGCGCGGTCCAGTTAACTCGAAACTTAATATTAATACTTTTGACAGAAAATAATTAGGTAATAATAAGTATGTAAAGTTGTCGAAAATTTACCCCTGACGGGGCAAAAAGGAGTAATTCGATTTTTAAGGGGAGGATTTGAACTTGAAACTGTATGTTACATTTTCACACCTAAACCACTGAACTTCTGATTTGGGAAGGAGATAGATGGCATCCTGGGGAAGGACATACTTTTTATCCTGTTAGCACGTTCCCGTGGGATAATTTCCGACATTCACGCGGGCGAAGCCGCGGGCAGAAGCTAGTAATGTTATATAGCGCGTGAGTGTTCCTCTGTGACAACCAGTCGTACCAAGGGTATCGTATTGCCCAGTAACTGGGTTGTGGAGGTCAGATAGGCAGTCGCTCCATGTAAAATACTGTTATTCAGCTGCATCCGGTTAGACTGGAAGCCGACCCCAACATAGCTGGGAAAAGGCTAGGCAGATGATGATGATGATGAGTGTTCCTCTGTGTTTCGTAAATAATAATCATCGTCATCATCATTACCACCCCCGCTAAGTATTCTGCTGCATTCGGTTAGACTGGAAGCCAACCCCAACATAGTTGGGGAGAGGCTACTCGTAGGTGCAATTTGATTCATTTAGAAGCACGCGTTCAGTAATTGATATTTATAATGATGATGATTTTATGAAATATTTAACGTCGTTTTTCCAACGTCATTATTTTTCATTATTTTATTTTACTGTCCAGTTTAATGGACAATAAAATAAAATAATGAACAATAATTTATGATGATTCATTAAATAAATTATATTGTTAATTATCAACACCGTTTATATTACCTACCTTGCAACATTTTGTTTTGGCATGTATTTAATCGACACTAATAAATAATGATTGCGCCTCTTTGTGAACCTCTAATATTTACTATTTTTGGGTCCTAAAAATACTAAAAAGCCAAATAATTGCGACCAACTTGGATGTAGCATTCGAAGCCAAAAAATTTTATCAAATTAGTCCAGCCGGTCGATTCTGTGTAAATCTCACCGTGAAATCTTGCGTGGAGTGAGCTGTCAGTGTCTTCCCACTGACGCTAGGGATTGACCAAGCAAACATTTACAATCATAATCACAGAACAGATAAAAGAGGTTTTATCTGTTCTGTGATCATAATCGAGATTTTAATAATATTTTTATGCTAAGTAATTCTATTGCTCATTTTATATAATTTCAAAGCTAGTATTTTAGTTGTCAAAACATTCCTATTTTGTGGGGTTATAAAATAAAATAGAAAAACCGGCCAAGTGCGAGTCGGACTCGCCCATGAAGGGTTCCGTTACGTTACGATTTATGACGTATTAAAAAAAAACTACTCACTAGATCTCGTTCAAACCAATTTTCGGTGGAAGTTTATATGGTAATGTACATCATATATTTTTTTTAGTTTTATCATTCTCTTATTTTAGAAGTTACAGGGGGGGGGACACACATTTTACCACTTTGGAAGTGTCTCTCGCGCAAACTATTCAGTTTAGAAAAAAATGATATTAGAAACCTCAATATCATTTTTGAAGACCTATCCATAGATACCCCACACGTATGGGTTTGATGAAAAAAAAAATTTTGAGTTTCAGTTCTAAGTATGGGGACCCCCAAAATTTATTGTTTTTTTTCTATCTTTGTGTGAAAATCTCAATGCGGTTCACAGAATACATCTACTTACCAAGTTTTAACAGTATAGCTCTTATAGTTTCGGAAAAAAGCGGCTGTGACATACGGACGGACAGACAGACAGACAGACAGACAGACAGACAGACAGACAGACATGACGAATCCATAAGGGTTCCGTTGCCATTTGGCTACGGAACCCTAAAAACAGAAACTCAGTCAAGATCTCAATGTTGTATTTTTCTCTTTTTTCTAGACTAGTCCTTATATAGCTTGAGGTGCGACCGTGCACAGCTACTAGACTGATGTAAATACGCATCGACATTGTTTGTTATTATGAGCGATTGTAGATGGAGTCTAGTAAAGACTGCAACGATGTTCAGCGCTGATAATAACCCAAATCTATTCAATTAGAAGAGATAACCGAGTGTGTCAAGTCATCGAGTGCTAACGGTGTGCCTGGCTGTGGCTGACGGACCATACGACTGAATTCAACCCGACGACGTAGTAAGAGTGGCGTGATCACTTCACGCGATTCATTACATTTCGCTCGTGAATCGGGTGAAGTGATAAGATCACGCCGCGCTTGCGCGTTAGGCACTGCCATTTCCAAGAAGTGAACTTGTTTTTTTTTTGCTGTCATTGATGACCATGTACATATTATTATTATGTCTGTTCGTATTCGAGTTCAGTGACAATAATTAGTTCCTAATTATTTTAATGCTTTTAGACATTTTATTGTCTAAATCCACTGTCTTTTATATGCCTAGCCTTTTCCCAACTATGTTGGGGTCGGCTTCCAGTCTAACCGGATGCAGCTGAATACCAGTATTTCACATGGAGCGACTGCCTATTTGACCTCCAGAACCCAGTTACTGGGTAATACGATACCCCTTGGTAAGAAGAGCCCGAAAGTCTGACAACCAGTGTCAGACTTTCGGGCTTCTGACTACCCGTAACAACTGTCAAAGATCCACGAATAACAGCCGGGACCAACGGCTTAACGTGCTTTCCGAGGCACGGAGGGGTCTCGGTATGTAAAGATGGTCACCCATCCACAGACCAACCGCGGCAAGCGTAGCTTAACCTGACCGATCGACCTATGCGGCTGTTATTATTTAGCCACGGGCCCCTCCTCTAAATCCACTGTCTTTGTACATCTAAAAAGTTAATTTTATCAGCCTACAATGCCTACATTTGGTTTTCAACAAACTGATATTACTTACATAACCGTATAGTTCGGAAGCGCCTCCGATTGGTCCCTAACACACGAACCTCCGTCGGCATGTGCGTTAGTTAAGACAATTGATAAAAGGCTCCTTTCATAATTAGGCGCACAAGTTTAATTTACTTACATTAGTCAACTCTGTAAATGCGATAATCGCCATTTTCATGAGTGGTGGTTGAGGCTAAAAAACATCAAAATTGGGGATTTCGAACATCCACACCCCACTACAGGGGCAGTGAATAATACATCACTTAATTATTTGACGAATTCATCCATTGTTCAAATTAAATAAGTAGTGGTAATGAAGTGTTTTGCAGTTTTGATATTCAAAGTCGAAGTTTCGCGCCAATCTTGCGTGTTTACATTTTAACTTTTCACAAATATCACACACACTCATATAGATACGATTTAAAATGTGTCAAATGTAATTTAAAATGTTTTAAACAACAAGAAAGTGCCCATCTCATAACGTCTTAAACAAACACAAGTTCAATAATACGCAATATTCATTACCACTAGGTACTCAATTCGTGTTCAAAATCGCAGAGTTCGCGGGACGCCGAGTCGCCGACCATTATTGTTTTTTTTTTTATTGTGTTGATGTGCGAAAGCGAAACGATTATTATGCCAAACGATTTTTTTTATTTCAATCGATTCGAGAAATTAATATGACGAATTTCAGATCGATTCTTACAAATTGAAATAAACTTATTATAAGCATTATATACTAATCTTATAAAAGCATTACACATAGATTGTATCCCGTAAACATAATAAAACCCGTATTTTTGATGCTAGTAACCCTTATATGAACAAGTAGTTCGTGGCACTGGCAACCCTACGCCGAAGTGATGTTGCCATGGGTTACGAGCATCGCGTGAAGGGAGATTTTGTACATTCCGAACTACGCTGTAATCGATTTGTGCGTGCTCACACCTCTTCCGAATTAGCGTGTCATGTAGCGTGTGATAAGGATGTCCCGTGAATCGAAAAAGATGAAGTCTTCTGAGTGAGCGCTGTCAACGGTTGTGATCTAATCGGATCTAAATCGGAAGGGAAATTATAAATTGTTGAAGTGAGCGCTGTGGGCGATGATGGCCTAATTCGGAATAACCTAAATCTCCCGCCGCGCAAGCGCGTTAGGCACTGCCATTTCCAAGAAGTGAACTTGTTTTTTTTTTTTTTTCTGTCAGTTGATGACTGTGTACATATTATTATTATGTCTGTTCGTATTCGAGTTCAGTGACAATAATTAGTTCCTAATTATTTTAATGCTTTTAGACATTTTACTGTCTAAATAAACTGTCTTTGTACATTTAAAAAGTTAATTTATCAACCTACATTTGGTTTTCAACAAACGGATATTACTTATCCGTATAGTTCGGATTCGGAAGCGCCTCCGATTGGACCCTAACACACGAACCTCCGCGGGCATGTGCGTTAGTTAGGACAGTTGATAAAAAGCTCATATGTTAACGCCATTATAAATCTTTCATAACTAAGTGCACAAGTTTATTAATTTACATAGACAATATTCAACTCTGTAAATGCGATAATCGCCATTTTGATGACAGTGGTGGTTGAGGCTAAAAAACATCAAAATTGGGGATTTCGAACATCCACACCCCACTACAGGGGCAGTGAATAATACATCATATAATTATTTGACGAATTCATCCATTGTTCAAATTAAATAAGTAGTGGTAATGAAGTGTTTTGATATTCAAAGTCGAAGTTTCGCGCCAATCGTGCGTGTTTACATTTTTTACTTTTCACAAATATCACACACACTCATATAGATACGATTTAACATGTGTCAAATGTAATTTAAAATATTATAAACAACAAGAAAGTGCCTATCTCTTAGCGTCATAAAAAAACACAAGTCCAATAACACGTAATATTCATTACCACTACTCAATTTGTGTCCAAAATCGCAGAGTTCGCCGGCCAATCGGCCATTATTGTTTTTTTATTTTTTTATTGCTATGATGTGCGAAAACGAAACGATTATTATGCCAAACGATTTTTTTTATTTCAAGCGATTCGAGTAATTAATATGATGAATTTTAGAAATCGATTCTTACGAATTGAAATAAATACCAATCTAATCTAATAAAAGCATTGTTTATAATGGTGATTTAAGGCGGAAACACATTATTAAACGCGACCCGATGAAACGCGATGCGTGTTGAGTCGAATCAAATGTATTGTTTTCTATAGACCAGAGTCACACTATGAACATCCGACGCGACGCCATGCGCGCACACGCCACTCGATCCAGACGTGCCAGGTCGGTGTGTTGCCCATGGTGGGGGTAAACACGCCATCCAACGCGGCGCGCGCGGTATGTTTCTAGACAACACCCAACGCCACGCGTAAGCCGTTCGAGAACTGTCACAGAGCAATTATATGCGTTCCCTATTCTTCAAACTGTCAAACGGAGTTTATGCTAATTTAATATTATTTTTTGTATTTATTTAGCGAAATGACCGACGAAGAATTAATTAATAGTACATAAGTCCATACGATTCCACTGCTGTTAGCTAACTGGATTCAGAATTTGCTAGTATGTCGTGACGTCGCGTGTTGGTAATGTGCACGGTGCATATCGGGTGTCGACACGTTGCGTCGCGTCGCGTTTTTAACCCCCGACGCAAAAATGACGGCGTGTTATAATTTTGACGTCTCTCTCTCTGTGTGTGTGTGTGTATGTATGTCTGTCTGTGGCATCGTAGCTCCCGAACGGATGAACCGATTTTGATTTTGTTTTTTTTTTTGTTTGAAAGGAGAATTTGTCAGGAGTGTTCAGTTCAGTTGTGTTGGAGTGTCAGCTACCTATGTTTGATGAAAATCGGTCCAAGATGGCCGCCGCCACAAAATGGCGGATTACATATTTTTTTACAACTCCCTCAATATGGGTATCAAATGAAAGGGCTTGATTAGTAGAATACTATACACTATGATAAATTTCAAATCCAAGATGGCCGCCACAACAAAATGGCGAATTAAAAAAACCTGATTAAATACAAAATTACCAGAATCTTAAAACGCAAGAAAATAAAAGAAAAGAAATAATAACGAGTCCCTACAAAAAGCATGAAATAAAAAATTAAATAAAAAATTTAAAAACCTCCGACTGCGTGAAACCCTTTATAAAGAAAAAAATAACCTTGAAATTATGACCCTACGTAAGTACGTATGAAATTTTTTGATTAAATATTGTCCTGTCGGGGGGTTTTAACAATGTGTTTCCGCCTTAAATCACCATTATAAACAATGCTTTTATTAGATTAGATTGGTATTTATTTCAATTTGTAAGAATCGATTTCTAAAATTCATCATATTAATTACTCGAATCGATTGAAATAAAAAAAATCGTTTGGCATAATAATCGTTTCGCTTTCGCGCATCACACATAAAAATAAAAATAAAAAACAATAATAGTCGGCGAACTCTGCGATTTTGAACGTAAATTGAGTACCTAGTGGTAATGAATATTACGTGTTATTGGACTTGTGTTTGTTTATGACGCTAAGAGATAGGCACTTTCTTGTTGTTTATAATATTTTAAATTACATTTAAATTACAGACATAGGAGAATTTAGACAATAAAATGTCTAAAAGCATTACAATAATTAGGAACTAATTATTGTCACTGAACTCGAATACGAACAGACATAATAATAATATGTACATGGTCATCAATTGACAGCAAAAAAAAAAAAACAAGTTCACTTCTTGGAAATGGCAGTGCCTAACGCGCTTGCGCGGCGGGAGATTTAGGTTATTCCGAATTAGGCCATCATCGCCCACAGCGCTCACTTCAACAATATATAATTTCCCTTCCGATTTAGATCCGATTAGATCACAACCGTGGACAGCGCTCACTCATAAGACTTCATCTTTTTCGATTCACGGGACATCCTTATCACACGCTACATGACACGCTAATTCGGAAGAGGTGTGAGCACGCACAAATTGATTACAGCGTAGTTCGGAATGTACAAAATCTCCCTTCACGCGATGCTCGTAACCCATGGCAACATCACTTCGGCGTAGGGTTGCCAGTGCCACGAACTACTTGTTCATATAAGGGTTACTAGCATCAAAAATACGGGTTTTATTATGTTTACGGGATACAATCTATGTGTAATGCTTTTATTAGATTAGTATATAATGCTTAAAATAAGTTTATTTCAATTTGTAAGAATCGATTTCTGAAATTCGTCATATTAATTCCTCGAATAGATTGAAACAAAAAAAAATCGTTTGGCATAATAATCGTTTCGCTTTCGCACATCAACACAATAAAAAAAAAAAACAATAATGGTCGACGAACTCTGCGATTTTGAACACGAATTGAGTTGAGTACCTAATGGTAATGAAAATTGTATTATTGAACTTGTGTTTGTTTAAGACGTTACGAGATGGGCACTTTCTTGTTGTTTAAAACATTTTAAATTACATTTGACACATTTCAAATCGTATCTATATGAGTGTGTGTGATATTTGTGAAAAGTAAAAATGTAAACACGCAAGATTGGCGCGAAACTTCGACTTTGAATAACAAAACTGCAAAACACTTCATTACCACTACTTATTTAATTTGAACAATGGATGAATTCGTCAAATAATTAAGTGATGTATTATTCACTGCCCCTGTAGTGGGGTGTGGATGTTCGAAATCCCCAATTTTGATGTTTTTTAGCCTCAACCACCACTATCATGAAAATGACGATTAACGCATTTACAGAGTTGAATATTGTTAGGGACCAATCTGAGGCGCTTCCGAACTACACGGTTACTTAAGTAAGTAATATCAGTTTGTTGAAAACCAAATGTAGGCATTGTAGGCTGATAAAATTAACTTTTTAGATGTACAAAGACAGTGGATTTAGAGGAGGGGCCCGTGGCTAAATAATAACAGCCGCATAGGTCGATCGGTCAGGTTAAGCTACTCTTGCCGCGGTTGGTCTGTGGATGGGTGACCATCTTTACATACCGAGACCCCTCCGTGCCTCGGAAAGCACGTTAAGCCGTTGGTCCCGGCTGTTATTCGTGGATCTTTGACAGTCGTTACGGGTAGTCAGAAGCCCGAAAGTCTGACAACCAGTCTTACCAAGGGGTATCGTATTACTTACCCAGTAACTGGGTTCTGGAGGTCAGATAGGCAGTCGCTCCATGTAAAATACTGGTATTCATCTGCATCCGGTTAGACTGGAAGCCGACCCCAACATAGTTGGGAAAAGGCTAGGCAGATAAAAGACAGTGGATTTAGACAATAAAATGTCTAAAAGCATTAAAATAATTAGGAACTAATTTATGTCACTGAACTCGAATACGAACAGACATAATAATAATATGTACAAGGTCATCAATGACAGCAAAAAAAAAAAACAAGTTCACTTCTTGGAAATGGCAGTGCCTAACGCGCAAGCGCGGCGTGATCTTATCACTTCACCCGATTCACGAGCGAAATGTCATGAATCGCGTGAAGTGATCACGCCACTCTTACTACGTCGTCGGGTTGAATTCAGTCTGGTCCGTCAGCTAGGCACACCGTTAGCACTCGATGACTTGACACACTCGGTTATCTCTTCTAATTGAATAGATTTGGGTTATTATCAGCGCTGAACATCGTTGCAGTCTTTACTAGACTCCATCTACAATCGCTCATAATAACAAACAATGTCGATGCGTATTTACATCAGTCTAGTAGCTGTGCACGGTCGTACTTCAAGCTATATAAGGACTAGTCTAGAAAAAAAGAGAAAAATAGAACATTGAGATCTTGACTGAGTTTCTGTTTTTCTATTTTATTTTATAACCCCACAAAATAGGAACGTTTTGACTACTAAAATACTAGTTTTGAAATTATATAAAATGAGCAATAGAATTAGCATAAAAATATTATAAAAATCTCGATTATGATTGTAAATGTATGCTTGGTCAATCCCTAGTATCAGGTGGAATGACACTGACACTTCACTCCACGCTCACTTCACTTGAGATTTCACGGTGATATGGTTACAGAATCGCACTGCCGGCATTATAAAAATTACAGAATCGCCAGTTACATTTACAGAACACATAAATAAATGATCGTTCGTAATAACAGGAAAACCTGTTGCTTTGTACTTGTTCTAATATCATAGAGTAGACAGACACAGTAGGTTGACTTTATCAATGTCATCATCATCATCTGCCTAGCCTTTTCCCAACTATGTTGGGGTCGGCTTCCAGTCTAACCGGATGCAGCTGAATAAATAATAATAAATAATCTGACTTTATCAATGTGTTTAACAAAAATATTAAGATACTAGCTGCGCCGGGCGGTTTCACCCGCATACATTTAGATCCCGTGGGAATATCGGGCTATAAAGCATTCTATATGTTAGTCCTGGTTATAAACCATATGTGTGCCGAATTTCATTCAAATCCGTTAAGAAGTTTTTGCTTGAAAGAGTAACAAACATCCATTCATCCATCTATCCATACAAACTTTCACGTTTATAATATTAGTAGGATTTTATACTTACTAAAATACAGGACAGGACATCGACGCGAACACATATGAATTCAGTACATAATTCTAGATCCACCATCTGTGAAAATTTTCGTTATATTATAAAAAAATTCTCATACAAAAATGCAATATCTACACGATCCAAATGACTACACGATGAACAGCTGATTTTCTCGAAGTAAAATGGTTAGTTAGCTTGACTTCTCGCTTTCCTAGACAGAAAAATATAGATCTCATCAAAATCACCGGGGTCCGGTATAGCAGCGGTGCTATTCTGTAAAACCCTCCTCTCTCTCACCGTGAAAACTTAGGTGAAGTGAGCTGTCAATAGCTCAATCAATCACTAGTATCAGCAGTGCAATTCTGTAATCATCTCACCGTGAAAACTTAGGTGAAGTGAATGTGGAGTGAGCTGTCATTCTAACTAATGCTAGGGATTGACACTTTTGACAGCTCACTCTAAGCTCACTTCACCTAACTTTACACGATTATTTTTTACAGAATCGATCGGTTGGTGCTCACTTCACCTGGGTTTCAAATTTAAATTTAGTTAGCAAGCAATTCTGATCAACAGCAGACTTCGACTGATTTAACAGAGGGTCCCAAACTAGGCTCAGTTTATATCTTGGTGACACAAAGTTAATAACTGAAGGAATTCTGCCAGCGCAAGATTGTTTCCATGGTGAGATTTTTACAGAATAGATCGGCAGGCCTTCTTTACTCTCTCACTTCGTGGCTGCAAACATACAGACGGAAGGAAATAGCAAATTAATTTGAAACAGTATGATTAGGTGTTTATTTGATGGCGTTTCCGATTGTAAGCTATCAAGGTTCCCTCGATACTTGAGCTGCAATAATCACTTGCTTATAGACATTTTAACGGCTTTGACACATATTTAAAACGATAATATTTGAACGGTTGAGGTGTTAACTAGTTAAAGGTCGTTTAAGAACTATTTAACTGAACAGACAACTGTGCTGTTGGGGAGTTGGTTGCGCCATTTCTTCTTCCCAGCTAAAGCACTAGGAAGTGGTGAAGGGTGAGTATTTTGGGGGACTGTCACATGTAAGGTTGAAGTTTAAAAAGTGCTGATTCTAAGTCTAATTTGAATAAATGACTTTTGATTTAAACCTTCAATCTATACCAATCTCTTAGTGGCTGGTCACCACAAACCACGTTCTTTAGAGCAGTCTTAATTATTACGCTTGAGAAGATTTAGCAGTGGGGTGTAACGGAAATGCTAATTTAAATTGCTGGCAATTCTTAAAATAACCACAATGGCAATTCCTAAAGAAGAATGGGGTAATACCCCATTCTTCTTTACTGATTATGTTATCACATATTTTATAGTGAAGTTTCTAGGCTGAGCTAAACTCCGCTGGTTACCGCGCTAATCAATTATATGTAATTATTTTAAGATTGTATTTTATATACTAGCTTCTGCCCGCGGCTTCGCCCGCGTGGATGTCGGAAATTATCCCACGGGAACGTGCTAACAGGATAAAATGTATGTGCTTCCCCAGGATGCCATCCATCTCGCGGGCCCTTTGTGGCTAATTACAATAGAAAACCAATTGTGTCTCATTAGTGGTGATTAAGAGGGTACCTACCTATATGATATCTTTACCTAAGTACCTACCTAATTAAAAAAAATACCCTACCTAAATAAACCTATTTCTGATGATAACTAATCTAAACTCAATAAATAAGCAAAATCCCTAAAAACTAATATCTATACGAATGACTAATCCTACCTAACAGTATTATAAAATAAACTACGGTCACTACGTACACTAACAAATATACTACCTATACTATAAAATTAAAATCTATACCTACGACTTATAAAATTAAACCTAAATAACTCTAAACACTAAAAGGAATAAAAAGGTCGCACAGATAATACCTACTGCGGGTGACGTAACCTTCGACAAACTTATTATTTGCGGTTGGTACAGTAATCGGTCTAGGGATCGAACCGCAAAATTAAGTTTGTTTTTTATTGTATATACTTTTCCGGGATAAAAAGTACCCAGTGTGGTGCCCAGGATATTAAAGAATAATTATACCAAGTTTCATCGTAATCGAACCGGTAGTTTTTGCGTGATGCCTGAACAAACAGACAGACAGACAGACAGACAGACAGACCGACAGACAGACAGACAGACAGACAGACAGACAGACAAAAATTTTTGTAATCACATTTTTGGGTTCGGTGTCGGTCTAGTAACACCCCCTGCCATTTATTTTTTTGATATTTTCAATGTACAGAATTTTCACTTCTACAGATTTATTATAAGTATAGATAGATATAGATTAATATTATTTTAATATGTATCTTGTTATGTCTGATAACGGCCGTCAGTCTTACCGAGGGGTTTCTCATTGCTCAGTAACTGGGTTGTGGAGGTCAGATAGGCAGTTGCTCTATGTAAAATACTGGAACTTAGCTGCTCCGGTTAGACTGAAAGTCGACCCCAACATAGTTGGGAAAAGGCTAGGCAGATGATGATGATCTTGTTATGTCTGATAAGGTTTGCAGGGTCCACGTAGCCGGAAATCGTACAAAACCCCTGTTTTGTACGATCTCCCTTTTTTCCTTCGAAAGCTCCCTAGCTTTCGAAGGAAAAAAGGGAGATCGTTGCCCAGCTGTGGAAAACAATGGGGGCTAACAAAAAAAAAACTTGTCTGAAAATTAAATTATTATATGGCAGTTAGTTTACATAAGTATTCAAAATAAAGAAGTTTTGCCCCAAAAGAAGAGAATCTTGGCCCCAAAAAATCACTTCAGTCTCATACTACTCGCAGAGATCACAATTGCTGCTGTAACCTAAATCCAGCGAATTGGGTACAGAGCGAGCGCTCGATTCCGGCAACTGTATGAGTGTACGCACTATACAGGTGAGTATAGACTAGAGCATTTACTTGTAACAGAACATCGAGCATTCGCCGCTTTTGTGCATACACGATGTTTTGTTACAACATGATTTTAAGAACCAACGAGCGTATTTGCGTAACATTTTATCGAGCAAAAGACACGAGCGGTGCCTGTAGGTCCGACATTTCAACAATGAACGTAAGGTAGAAAGAAATGTTACACGAAATGCTCACTCCCCGTGAGCATTGCGTCGAACAGAGTGTTGAGCATTCGCAGGAACGTTACATTGCATGGAAATGTTTTTGGAAACTGAGCTTTTGTCTGTGTTGTACCATTTGTAAGAACGTTACACGCTCGAGAGAATGCTCTAGTGTATACTCACCTTACGAGTAAAGCAAGCTGGTGAAAGCAAACCGATTAACAAAATGTTCCGCATTCATTTGTTCACTTACTACTTGTAGTGGCTACTACAAACTGTCTATCTTCACACTTCTTCTTGTTAAGAGGGGCAGGAGGATCAATCAATTTTATCAATTGGACCGAGGGTTCAATTGATAAAAGATAAATTATTTTATTTCTGTAAATAGTTTCGAATACATACTTTTACACGTCAATCATTTTTTTTTTAATTTTAAGCCTGTACTGTCCCACTGCTGGACAAGGCCTCCCCCAAATCCTTCGAATCACTAAAAATGTTTTTAAAACTAGATTTAGTGTGTAAAATGACCTTTTGAGGATAGAACCACGCAGATTTGAGAGGACCTGTCAAGGGGCCGTATTCTCTATGACACAATGAACGAAACCGCGCGAAGTGGACGCGGGATTGGCGGGAATAGCTAAGGAATTGACGTGCTTTCGAAGTAAGGAATCGTTAAGTTGTCATAGTGAATTAGGGCCCAGTAAGTGCATGTATTTGTCAGCAATCGTATAGCTCAACTCAGAATTTAAGGAGCTCAACTCATAAATATATATTTTTCAGTGTGACTTTGTTGAATTATAATTGTTATCAAGTATAGATTATACTTTTAATTTTTCGATTACAGAAAGGTCATTAGAATGTACCCTTAATTACCTATTTCCGGTCAGGAGATTTAGATCCAATCATTAAAAGTATTTGTAAGATTAAAACGATAAGATTAATTAAATAAGGAATTTTATTCCATAATTATCCATTAAAATTCATTTAGGTACATCTTATCTAACTGACCTTATTAAAAGACAACCTTGAAATCTGCCTTTGTTTTTTTTTTATAATAATGAGTTAATTATTTCAAATGTAGATAGACGAAAAGGGTTATTTATTTTATGCGAATACTCTTTAGCGGTACTCTGTACTACGAGTATTATCACTATTATTTAAACATACGCCTCTATGTTAGAGATGAACATACGCCTGGTTTAAGTTATTTTTTTTTAGCCTACTCTGTCCCATTTCTGAGCAAAGGCCTCCGCCAAATCCTTCCAGGTTTCTCTTTCTCGAACCACCTCGATCCAACCCTGGAGATACGAGTCTCGGTCGTCTCGTCACCTCTTCCTGGGCCGGCCTAGGCGACGCCGTTACAATTTAATCCCACAAATTGGGCTTCTATCGATTTTAATACACTTTCCGTCCACTTGCCAAATCTAATAATTTATCAGGAAAAACACACAAAATATTCGAAACATTTACCAGTTTAAATTAATGTCACCATGTTTAAAACTCTAATTTTTATACAAATAGTAAACACAGATGTCATTGGTATATCTAAAGTCGATATTTACCTCAATCAGTTTAGGTGTACGTCCATCCAAAAATTATATCACTATTTAACGACTTATCACTGATTATCACGTCAAACTGATTGGTTTATTGTCACCACTTTTATTAACACTTAACACTGTCACAAAAATATTAGATGATTAACAAAAATACTTCGGAACTCCCGGTTTCTACTCTAAATCACTGTTCCCGAAAAAATACTAGGTATAAAAAAGAACTGTTATTTCATAAAAGTGATTTTTACGAGCCGATGAAAAAAGTTTTATTTTCAAATAAAAACCTGATGTTTATTTCTTTTGTATCTCGCTATTGGGCACAATGTCCACGTGCGTTTGGCTCGCGTGTTTAACAATAACTGGCGCCTGGCGGTAAGAGGCAAAGTTTCGTGGGAATTAGTGATTTAGTTATCATTTCCTTAACATTATTATATTGTATTACTCTTCCTAATAAGGTATACTATAATAGCGTTAATAGGTAAAGTATAAATGACGTCGAGTAAAAGGAGTTTCTTCATTCAAATTGGTATATCCATAGGTAGGATAGTATGATTCTAGACCTAGCGTAGAGATTTTTCGTCGGTTATAAAAAACATATTAGTTGTTCAGTTCCATACATTTTGACCGCGAAGGTATCGCACTTTTCTATGGTTACAGTTTGCGAACTAGTTAATTTCTTTTCCTGTATAGATATGCATACGAGTAGGTATATGCACTAGGAAGTGGTGACGGGGACTGATCATCTGCCTAGCCTTTTCCCAACTATGTTAGGGTCGGCTTCCAGTCTAACCGAATGAACCTGAATACCAGTCTTACCAAGGGGTATCTTGTTACCCAGTTACTGAATTGTGGAGGTCAGATAGGCAGTCGCTCCATGTAATATACTGCTATTCAGCTGCATCCGGACAGACTGGAAGCCGACCCTAACATAGTTGGGAAAAGATGAATTTCGCGACTATTGTTTTACTCGTGTGTCCCATGTTATAGGAGGCGGACCTAAAACCATCAACTGGGAACTGCCAAGCTCTGGGCTGCTGTGGAGTAATTCCTAAACCAAAACACTGCTATCCCAGATCAAAGTGTTGTAGATTTGCATGCAGCATGAGTTCATGGGAACCGCAGTTGCAGTCCCGACCAGTAGACCAACCAGGCTGTCGCAAGTACATTACTTGCGTAAATGCCTACTGTGAGAAAGTTTGATCGAATCAACCGTGAACTTTTAAAACAACAATAGCCCAACGGAACATGTATCGACTGTCAATCGAAAGGGCAGGAGTTCAAACCGGTAAAGCACATTAATAACATTATTGAAAGAGAAATGAAAAGTTCGGGACAGTTACTTTTACATAATGACAGTTCTTTACAAGATCCGATTAAAGTTGAATACTTTTTATCAGGAGTAATTGGTATAATATCGGCGCAATCATTACTGTTATGGGTGCCAGTCAGTAATCCTTTTAACCTTTCGAAATGTTTGGAGCATTTATATAGTACAGTTACTTCAGTATTTTTATCTCGCGAAGTGACTCACGCGTTACGCTTTACTTTATACAAACACGCTGTGAATATGCGTCTAAGTGCAGGAAGGTGCTCTCAGTGTGAAATGTGTGTATGCGTGTGACGGTGTGCGTGTGTGTGTTATGAGCTGACGCTACTCGTCTTCACACCCACGTTCACAGGGTGTTTGTACACTTGATTACCACAACTCAAGCACGCGTCACTTCGTCAGATAAAAATACTAAATCAAGAGTTGATTTTTTATGTGATAGTTTGGCTTGGCGAAGATATCGATGACGGCCCAATAGGTAACTGATGAAAACTTCTAACCACCGCCTCTACGAGTATGTGCATGCATACAAGCGCGTGTCCGGCAAAATTAGTTTTAAAAATTGATAATGGCGCCGATTCCCTTGTTCACAAACTAAACTTCAGTGCATCTTTTTCTCTCTATTTCATTAAGAAAAGGACATAAGATAAATATTAGTTTAGTCCTGTCAAATTAGTAATTAGTCGTAAATGACGTATTTTTAGTAGCCATGGTTTTAATCACGTCTAAACTGTCTATGGAGTATCTTAATTTGGCAGGACTAAACTAATATTTATCTTTAGTTCTTTTCTTAATGAAATAGAAAGAAAAAGATGCACTGAACTTAAATTTAGTATAGGTTGTGAACATGGGAATCGGCGCCAATGATAATAATAGTGGATCAGAAAAGACATACCTGCTTTATTATCAATAAGGTGTTCAGACTCCTCCATTCTCTGTAGTCGCCTGCCATCTTTGAAGAAGTTTTCCACTACTTTTTGGCGACTTCTAACAAAAATACACAAATGACTTATTTCTGTAAGTAGTTTTGTACAAACACTTGTACACGTCAATCATATTTTTTTAAAACTAGATGAGTTCGGCGTTTCCTATCTGGCTACTCTGAGAAGAAAGGCCTAAACAATCGACGCTCAAACTCACCTCTTGGGATCTAAAACCCCGAGGCCATCAACAAAATGACCAATGCCTGTGCAGATTAATTGCAACCTTGGAATTCTGCTCACTCTAGATGCGTGAATGGGCGTGAAGAATGGACGAGAATAGAGAGATAAATTAGTAATATTGGAAGTGATTCATCATTGCCAATATCGAATCGATCACTTGTTTTGTGTTGAAAACTGAATTATGGCCAGTAGAATTACCATGACGCTCATTTTAAAAAGTATCGAAATCTGGAACCTACTTTTGGTTTTACAATAGTATTGACAATATCTACACACAGATAGAGTGCTACTGCCTCGTTGGTGTTGCGGTCGCCAGCGCTACTGCTGAGCATGAGGTCCTGGGTTCGATTCCCGGGCCGGGCAAAGTGTAATTGGGTTTTCCATCTGGAATTTCTCAGCAGCCTGGAGTCTGGGTGTGTGTCCGTTCGGTGGCAATAGGCTCGCCCCCTATTACATGGGACTTCAACATAACTGGCGAAATGTTGGTGTAGTATAGGTACCCTTCTGCCTAACCCTTCGGGGAACTCAGGCGTGTTGTTATGTTATGAAGGTAGAGTGCTACCAGGACTTCTCCAAAGTCGCATAACCAGTTTTACCAAGGGTATCGTTTATAACCCAGTAGCTGGGTTGTGGAGGTCGGATAGGCAGTCGCTCCATATAAAATACTGGTATTCAGCTGCATCCGGTTAGACTGGCAGATGACGATAGTTACTTACCTCTGCTTTCAACCAGTTTCAGGATTATTTTAGGTTCGTTTATTCTTTTCTAAAAGCCAAACGTCACCCAAAGGCCAAGAGGGCCCTGCTTGGAGTTTCCCCACGTGTTCGACTCAGAAACGAAATGATCCGCAGGTGAACCAAGGTAACCGACACATAGTCCGAAGAATCGCTAAACTTAAGTGGCAGTGAGCAGGGCATATTCCTTGCAGAACAGATAGAGCCGAAAGGTTCTGGAGTGGCGACCGTGTATCGGAAGACGTAGCGCTGGAAGGCCTCCCATAAGGTGGACCGATGATCTTGTGAAGACCGCAGAAATCCCCTGGATACGAGAAGTAAATAACAGCACCCTAATTGCGTAACACACAATTAATCGGAATCGGTTTCATTTTGACAGTTCAACAACATTCATTGCGTTATTCACGTGTTGAGCAAACAAATTTTTCGAACTTATGAAGCAATGGATTAGCAATTTGCTTCAAAATGATTCAGATTACTATTGATTGTATGTTACGCAATTAGGGTGCTGGTCATAGATTATACAGTCTATTATGTGCTGGTCGAAGTAGCAGTGCTTGTGTCCCGGCCTTTCTCCAGCCGTGGACGTCTTTCGACTGAAATGAAGAAGATTCTTTTCTATAACAATATATTGTATTGCAGTCCATCTTTTATAAGCTCTCTAAACTACTCGCCCCTCTAGATTTTACTTGCCTTATTATTATTAGTTTAAAAGTTATTCCTTAATATTTTGAGCACATAATAAATTGTCACCCTACCCAATATAGTTTTTCTGCTATCTAGCTAGTTTGTCACGGAGTCACGCTCCATCCGCGCGTAGCGTGAAGGTTGCTAATAGTCTTTTGTTTTTGTCACACCATCATTGAGGATTATTTATCACATCATTAATTATTAATGCAGATTTTTACTCGTAATTAGGCTTAATTAGGTTTATGGTAAGAGGTTTTTAGGTGTGTTGAATCATTAAGTTCCCTTCAAAATGGTTGAGCTGAATGGTGCTAATCCATACGCCATGTTTGTGTCGGGCGCCGAATTTTAATAAATCGGTGCCAAGCCCAACTTCACTGTACTATCCGGAGGTTTTTTAATGTAAATTAGGGTGTTGCTATTGTAAATATACAATAAATTATATAGCCTTCCTCTAGAATTGGGCTGTCAAATGGGATTTTTGTTTATAAATCTGACTAGTAGTTCCAGAGATTAGCGCGTTCAAACAAACTCCTCAGCTTTATTATCAGCATACATAAAAGCCGCAGGTCGTGTCTGTCTGTGTGACCTGACCGCGTTGTTCTTCTAAATCACGGAAAGGATTTTGATGCGGTTTCCACTATCAGAGAATTTATTCCGGAAGGTTTATTTGTATGATACATTAATATTAAACTTACTTATAATAAAGAAATCTACATGTCTTGTCAAGTCATAAAAACGAACGTGCGTAGCACGGGCGGGTCGTTAGTGCCTATACCTGCTAATATAAACATAATATTAGAACCACCTTCGTGAATATTAATCCATATTGACAGATGTCGCCTTCAGCGACACTCACATGACAAAAACGATCACTGTCACACCACAGAGTAAGGAAGAAATGGAGTGATCATTAAAAAAA
The DNA here is from genome assembly GCA_951799955.1 of Apamea anceps. Lineage (NCBI taxonomy): Eukaryota > Metazoa > Arthropoda > Insecta > Lepidoptera > Noctuidae > Apamea > Apamea anceps. Next base: position 543,638 of record OX637524.1, on the reverse strand, counting down.
AGTGGTTTAAGTGTGTAGTTAGCAGCGTTAACAAAATAACTATTTGTAGCCTTGAAAACGAGTCATCAAAGTAAATCAACTTCATGTTTTTTCTCACTGAAGTATTTGTAAAACATGTTTGTACTTTTTATTTTATTTAACACCATTTTTATACCATGTTTTATGCAAATAAATGATTTATTATTATTATTATTTTTAGTAGCTGGTATCCGGCGCGTTGCTGTCGAAGAAAAAATTGTACTATAACCTTTACGCAAGTACAAGCATTATGCTGACAAATTTTTATCGCAATTGGATTAATGGTGTGGCATAAATACCAAAAAAACCATTGATTTTTAGATGTATGGCCTAAACGTCAGTCGATCAGTGCCTTAGTAATTTTGTACGACTCAAATAATGCTGGCTTGATTTCGTGATAGTTCACAAAGCAGAACTTAAACAATGATAGATCTAAGCGGTGTCTGCCAATAAGCTAGAATTACACTTTTATTTATTTAACATAAAATGGCCAAGGTCAACTACCGTAAAAGATAAAGGCAAATAACATACTTAATTCTAAAAGTGAACTACCGCTAAAACCTCTAACTGACCATTTTGAAAACAAAATCCTGTGCACATGACGACCACAGCTGCGTCCGTAAGTAAAACAAAAGAGGATCCTTTTTAGTTCGACTAATAATATGCGCTGCTAGCAGGAATAGTCCTTACGGTGCGGTGGTCAGATATATGTAGATATTGGCGATAGTACATTGACTTGATATTCATATCTACGTTAATTTCACAACACTTCAGAAATACTGACAAGATCTTCCATTCATCCGCGAACACAACACAGTCAGTCAGTATAGCACGAAAACAATCAAAATGGTTGAACCTTAAGATCACAGACACCTTATTAATCACTAAATTTATTTAATACTCTGTGTAACAATAATAGTTCCAAGTTAGAAGGTCACATTTTATTAACACAACTGCTGATATCTGCCATGAATTTGAATTGGTCAAGTTGCATTGATATATCATGAGTACTAGAGATTAAGTTTGCATTGACGAGTGGGACCGGAAATGGGCAATGCCATCGGTGTTTCTACACTCATCATCTGCCTAGCCTTTTCCTAACTCTGTTGGGGTCGGCTTCCAGTCTAACCGAATGCAACTGAGTACCAGTATTTACATGGAGCGACTGCCCATCTGACCTCCACAACCCACTTACTGGATAATATTACCATACCCCTTGGTAAAACTGGTTGTCAGAACGAACTTCTGACGATTCGTAACGTCTGTCAAAGATCCTCGAATGACAGCCGGGACCAACGGCTCAGCGTGCTTTTCGAGACGCGGAAGGGTCTTGGTATGTAGAGGTCACTCATCCACGGACAAACCGCGTCAAGCGTAGCTTAACCTGATCGTTCGACCTGTGCGGCTGTTATTACAAAGCCACAAGCCCCCCTTGTTCTACACTGTTATGTTACTACAAACTGTTTGTCCGATTGGATTTCCCATCTCCAAAAAAGACTTTCATACAAACTTTAATTCCTTTTCAACGCCTTAACGCCCACTTGCACGTCTAGTCGGGTTACAGTCACTTCCAACATAACCTGACTCATTTCGCCGGGGCGCCCTAGCAGCTTAGTTACTGCGACCAACTGTAAGAAAAGACCAGAAAGTTAAAAAGGGGCTCAACTATTTGAAAACGTATACAGTCACGAGCACTAATATGTCAACACTTAGAACAACACTTCTTCTTCCCAATTAAAGAACTAGGAAGTGGTGATCACTTTCTTAGGTAATTTGGACGTTTAAAAAGTGCTGATTCTTAATTAAATTTGAATTAAAAAAAAACGATTTAATAGCGAAGATAAAAGATTACACTGTGATTGTGCATCGATCTTAAATTAATTCTTGATATTTAAAAGGAGAGAATTTCACTAACATCACGGCCTTATTCCTCGGTGGGGCAGGCACACGTGTGGATAAAGTACACACATGAGCTTGAGGGAGCTGTCATTCCACCTCATGCTAGATCTGCTGGACGCCTCACTTCAAGGTCACTTCACTTAAGTTTTTACGGTGAGATTTATACAGAATAGGTCACGTACGCCGGTTGCGGTCCATTGCCATCAACTGGGCACTCCGGGCAACCAGACAACAGACTGCTACGGAGGCACTGTTTTTTATCTTCAAAATAATGCCGCGCGGGGTTTGAGATTTCCCAGGATTTCACAGAAAGTTCTTAAAGAGTCAATTGCCGACGGATTGGTGACCGCAGTTTCTTGTCTAGAGCACACAGGATATATAGCTCAGTGGTAGAGCATTCGACTGCAGATCGAGAGGTCCCCGGTTCAAACCCGGGTGTCTCCTCAACTCTTTAATGCTCATTTTCTCGACTTTTATTGTATGTAAACAACCTGACGTAAGCTAATATAATAAATATAGCATTTCGCCTTCGAACTTCATACTTCATCTCGAACGAACTTTTAAACTTCCTCCATCCCCCTCAAAGGATAGTTTTAATGTGTCATAATACGGTCTTTATTATTTACCGAACTCTGTACCTGTGGCAAGATTAAGTTTACAGATTTTTACATAAACGAATTCCCTCCTATTCACCCATTTTAATAGTCGATTTTCAGAATATGCTTCCTTAAATACAACCCTTCACTTTAAAGTATAAATATTAGCGGTTTGGGCTGTGTAAGGGCTTTTATTGTTGTGTAGACTGCATTTTTCATGAGGGATCGAAGCAAATGTGTACTCATTTGTGGTGATGCTATCCTTTTGGTTTTCACGTGTCTCTGTCTGACATTATTTTGATTGGTAGCCTTTGTCTTCTACAAACCCTCGAACACTATTCGCACTACATCACTCAATGAATCTGCCTGCCTTTTCCCAACTATGCTCGGGGTTGTCTTTCAATCTAACCGTATGTAGCGATTCTGTAAAAATCTCACCGTGAAAACTTAGGTGAAGTGAGCTTAGAGTGAGCTGTCAATAATGTCAATCCTTAGCATTAGTTGGAATGACAGCTCACTCCACGCTCACTTCACCTAAGTTTTCACGGTGAGATGGTTACAGAATCGCACTGCAGTTGTGTTAGTAATATCTTATGCACTATGTTAGTCAACACCCATCACAATATGCATCCATTTGTTCTGGATAGGGCAATCCGCACAGCCCATAGCATAGCCCAAACCGCTAATATTTATTGTTCAAGGGCTGATTTTTCAATCGACAGATAATATTATTCGTGGAATAAAATTGACGTTTGACAGTGTTTGTATGAAATAACTGTCAAAATTTCAAAATTATTCCTCGAATAAAATTATCAGATGATTGAAAAATCAGCCGTAAGTGAAAGATCTATAAACTTGAAACTGGCAGCACTTGCTACAGGTACAGAATGAGGTCAATAATAACGATCGTAATTATTAATTAAAACTATCTTGAGATGATGGAGGAAGTTTAGAAATTCTTACGGGAAAGTACGAAGTTCGAAGGCGAAGTGCTATATTTATTATATTACGCAGGGTGTTTACGTATTAGCTTACGTCGGGGTGTTTCCATACAATGAAAGTCGAGAAAATGAGCATAAAAGAGTTGAGGAGACACCCGGGTTTGAACCGGGGACCTCTCGATCTGCAGTCGAATGCTCTACCACTGAGCTATATCTCCTGTGTGCTCTAGACAAGAAACTGCGGTCACCAATCTGTCGGCAATTGAATTTTTAAGAACTTTCTGTGAAATCCTGGGTGTTATGTCACACCCCACGCGGCAATATTTTGATGAGTAAAAACAGTTTCTCCGTAGCAGTCCGTTGCGCGGCAATTGACCGCAACCGGCGTACGGGTATGACCAGCACCAGCTGGTCATACACGTACGCCGGTTGCGGTCTATTCCGGTTTCGGTCTATTCTGTAAAAATCTCACTGTGAAAACTTAAGTGAAGTGACCTTGACGTGAGCTGTCATTCCGCCTGATGCTAGGGATTAACAGCTCACTTTAAGCTCACCTCACTTATGTTTTCACAGTGAGATTTTTAAGGTATATAGGTCGGTAGTAGTATGTAAGGATCATAGGAGATGGCGTTCTCGGGCGTCCATGAAGTTTCTTGCCCGTTCTTCTACATAGGTACAGACGCCAGCAGGTCAAGCTACCCGAAACTGTCAAATTATTCCAATCAACCTTGAACCTTAATAAATAATAAAATAAAATAAAATATCTTTATTTCAGACCTAAGCAGTCCATACGTAGTTAGTGGTTAGTAACAAACTGTGCTTACATGCTATGTTATTGTTGTTAGTACTTAGTTCTATTTAACATAAACCTATACCTAATTCAACCCAGTGCCTTTGGATGGGGCAGTCCACTCTGCTAACAATCATTTTCAGGATGCCGTTCCGAGTGCTACGCAAACGTTGCAGTAGGGAAGCCGCTTTCTTAGGCATGATGGCGTGAAAGCCATCCGTACGTGCTTCAGCAAACATTCCCGACGCACTGCAACGTCGCGGCAACCGCAACAGCATCCTGAAGGCATTGTTGTATTGCACGCGCAGGACGTTGTAGGCTCGGCTCGTATATGACACCCATAGGCCGCTCGTGTAGAAGGACTGACAGAACGCTTTAAATAAACTGACTTTGACGTCTGCCGTGCAGCGAGCAAACCTACGGGCGAGCATATTGCTCCTCACCGCCAACGCCCTGCGCTCGCGTTCTATGTCCCCATCATCACGTAGGTCATTGGTGACAACATGACCCAAGTATTTAAATTGAGTTACCACATTCAGTTCGACGCCGCTGAGATATACTGGAGGTACACGACGGGGCTGTTGTTTAGGTGCCGTAAACACTAACACCTCACTTTTTTTTAAATTGTATTTAAGGCCGTGCACCTCCGCATACGTCTCGCAGATCGTGAGAAGCTTCCTCAGTCCACTCATCGAGGGACTGAGCAACACCATGTCATCCGCGTAACTTATGTTATTGACACATATACCGTCTATATGACAGCCGACATGTGTGCTGCTCAGTCGCTCGATGAGCTCATTTACATATAAATTAAATAACAGGGGGGAGCTTAACCCCCCCTGCCTTACACCGCATTCCATTCGATACTCATCCGACAGAGTACCGACCCATCTCACCCGATTTGTCTGGTGAGCATACCAGTACCGGAGAAGCGCTGTGTACTCCACCGGCACACCCGTGCCCCTCAACTTGTCCCATAGCACAGCATAGGAGACAAGGTCGAAAGCTTTCGACAGGTCAAGGAAACACGCGTATACCGGCGTCCTCCTCATGGTGTAGTACTTGACGGTGTGCTTCAGGCCGAGAATAGCACTCTCGGTGGACACGCCCGCCCTGAATCCGAACTGGGCATCGTGCACTTTAACATGTTCTGAGAGGCAGCCCTTCATCAGTCCGTCAAGCACCTTCGCCATGGTGGTAGCTAGTGAGATGGGTCGATAGTTGTTCATATCGGATGTGTCACCAGTTTTGTTTTTAACTATAGGGACCACAATCGTCCGCATAAGTGGTTCCGGTAAATAGGAATGACCAAGGCACAAAGTGAAAAATAGTGACAAAACTCTAGGCAGATGGACTCCCGCATGTTTAAAATGTTCGACACTGAGACCATCGTGACCCGGCGACTTCCCACGCTGCATCCTCGAAATAATTGAAGCCACACTCTTGGCAGGTATTTTCGCGTTTCGCTCAGTCTCAACGGTCTCAGGTCCGTTCACTCCACGAGATGCCGAGCCCAAGAGTGACCGCACAGAAAAGTGGTCCCTAAAACCATCAGCAATATTCTTACGGTCGGTAAACCCACCGACGCTCACCGGGAGACCCGGTCTCACATTCATGTTATTCGTGTTCTTCCAAAAACGCCGAAAGTCCCTGTTCGCGTGGTTGAAAGCAAGGAGATTCATTTTAAGCTGGTCCTGCCTGTTCTGACACCACTTGAGTTTGGCCTTAAAATGTCTCCTTGCTTCCGCCATATCACGAAAAATAGGACCATTGGCTGGGCGACCAGCCATTGTCCACACCTGGAATCTAAGCCGGGCCTCGCGGTGAGCGCCTGCGACATGTTTGTTCCACCCCGTGACATAGCCACCCTTCCTTCGACACTTTATCCTATAAGTCTGTACGGCTGCCCGTTCCAGTATACTCACAATATCAGAGTACATCTTGTCAAGAGCTGAACAATGTTCTTTGTGTCTACAAAACTTATCGCAACAATCACTCAGCTCCCGAGGAATATCAATAAGTCTCAGCTTAGAGTGACAGAGGTCGTGGTACTCGCTTATCTGCTCAGACGTCCTCTCACCCCACACGGCACGATTAACATGATTATTACTTTCTACAATTTTACAATTAATTTTTAATAAGTCACATTCAATCACAATCGGGAAATGGTCGGACCAATACATGTCATACAGTACTGTGACACTCGTGACTGACTGCTGGGCAGATTTAGTGACGATGCAGTGGTCCAACCATCTGTTACAGCCATGTGATTCACTTGTGAAAGTGTAGGTATCACTGTCACACATTTCCACATCTACACAGACCCAGCTTTGATCTGAACAAAAATTTATCAGTTCGTTATAAAACAACTCATTCGGATGAGCATTATAGTCTCCTATGATGTAAAAAGCCTCAATTCCTTTATTTTCCTCTACTTCTATAACTGAGCGAATAGCACTAAGACAGGCTGTAAACTCAGGAAGATTATCACTCGAGTTTGTTGGCATGTACACACTAAACACGACTACAGATCTAGTACTTACGGTTATTCTGACCGCGCACACTCGCACATTATTGCATGCAATCGGCAACACTGATTCAAACGCACTTTTACGCCACAGTAACGCGACGCCACCATATGGCCTGCCGCTCAAAAGGCCCGCCGATGTGTCTACAGCCGACGTCCCGGTGCACCCGAAGCTGTCATCAACCGTGCTGAGCAACGGCAGATCGTGTGGCAGCAACCATGTCTCTTGAAGGGCTATCACATCCGCCGACCGACATAACGCTCTTATGCCTTCCATAGACCTCTTGAATGACTTGCAATTAAAGCTTACTATCTTACTAAGGCTGTCCATTTTTGGTATCTATATTTTCATGTACATCTTTGTTTACTCGCCTCATAGGAAAGTGCACAAAACGCCTAAATGATACTCCAGATGGCCACAACTTACCATCTAAAAATGTATCAATTTTATACTTTGTTACAAAAAGTTTGTAAGCATTATAGTCTCTTGCCTGTTTCATTTTAATTTTAATTAGTGTAACTCGCTCTCGAGTTTAATGGTTAGGCGATAAAGTTGAATATCGTTTGAGTTTCTGTAGTTTCTGCTTACGCCCATTAGCAAAGGGCGTGAGTTTATGAAATTTAACCTTATTGCTATAAATAGGACTTAAAAACTGCCAAAATGTGTGTACTTTATCTACACGTCTACCTGCCCCACCGAGGAATAAGGCTGAGATGTTAGTGAAATTCTCTCCGTTTAAAGATCATGTATACATCAACGACGATACACGACAACGACGATCGATGTGTATATCGATGCATAATCACAGTGTAATCATATCTTCGCTATTAAATTGAATAATTTTTAGAAAAAAAATAGCCTGAGAATCAGCACTTTTTGAATGTTACATAATCACCACTTATTAGTGCTTTAACTGGGAAGAAGAAGTGGCGCAACAAACTCCCCAGCAGCACAGCTGTCTGTTCAGTTAGAATAACTTGATATTTTTTTGATGTAGGTCAAACAAATACATATTTATGTCCGTTTCCTTTTCTAAAGACTTCCTTTTTATTGGCTCCAATCACTGGGCCCGTAAAAGGCTAACACATCATTAGTGACTTGGCTTGCATTTCTTGAGTGCCAGACACACTGCAATGAGGTTTTTATTGAGACTTATTATAGAAGCTCATGGTATTGATAATCTATGGTGCTGTGAACATTTTTTCTAAATTGTCTTCCTCAACTCTGCTCAAGATTTTGAGGGTTTTGTTGGAACTTGAATTTGTCAAAACGAACTATACGATACAACTTTTATGAAGAAAATGCACATTATCATCATCTATGAATTTTAAGAATAACTAACTACTAACCTCGCCAACATGATCAAATTTAAATTATTAATTTCCAAAAAGTGTTAACATGTAACTTGATTTTATTTTTATGAAATCTCATAGAAGGCGCTGCTTCAAAATTGTCTTTATACTACTAACATTCATTAAACTATGTTTCTCTGCCCAAGTTACTTAAATGGCGTAGTTTTTATAGTGTAAAGCTAGATAATAGCATGGCTTACTCAAAAACAACATTTAAATATGCGTCGTTAGATTACACGCTGTCACAAAATGCGTAAGAAAAATAAAGATTCACAGCTCCTCCCCCGTAGGTGATAGCGTGATAATATGTAGCCTATATGTTGACTCTACCTCTTAGTAATATTCATACAAAATTTGAAGTTAATCCATGCAATACTTTTTGAGTTTAGCCCGGACATACATACAGACAAACAGACAAAAATTCTAAAAACTATATTTTTGGCTTTGATATAGATTGCAGATCACGCCCCAAGTATTCTTTTTAAAAAATATTCAATGTACAGTTTTGACTTTCCCACGATTTTATTATAAGTATAGATGAGACGCACCCTTATCTGTCCATCCACCGTAAAGACAGGGTTGAGAGTACCTTTGCATCTTTGCTTATTTGCATATGTACCTACATCTTTACGTCTTTGCATCTTTTAATATGGAGTTATCTTAGAGTCTAACCGAATTTCGTTTTCGGTTTTCAGCCGAAAAAAATGTATACTTTGCAGCTGTGGCCGAAAATAATTGAGGGCATGAGTGAATACTTTCAATTCATTTATTCGGAGATCAATACTTACAGCGCAAAATGCGAAAAGGCAGAAAAAATATCATATTTTTAGCAAAATATACAATATGTAACTGAGTTATGAAGGTAGATTGATCAGAATCGTTTACTGGATCGATTTCTGAAGTTTTTAATGTAGGTAATTTTTTATCCCAAAAATAACTGAACTAATAGGCCATTTACTGTAACTGTTGGTAGGTAGTTTCCAACCGTGAACTTGCTGACAGCGCCTGTTACTTTTGTTACAGTAAATAAACATTACAGCGTTTTGTTCATAAAATAACAGTAGTGCATTACATATTTATTCCGAAGACCATGTGAATATGAGTTTCAGCATCGCTGTTGACTGGTAATGTCCCCAAGAGACTGGCGGCTTTGCCACTTTGTATGGCATTGCTAGCCTCTGGCCAAGGTAAAAGCCAGCCCTTCGGTCACGAGAAGTGTCAACCAGCCGTTTCGAGATTTCTTTAAAAAGACCATGAGCACTCGGTCCCCACAGCCCGAGGGTTTCAGCCCCAAACGGTCTGAAAATATAATTACCGATAAGGTATACTTATGCATGAGAAGTGCTGCTCTCAAAACGGTGAAGGAAAACATCGTGAGGAAATCGGTGGACATGTGACATCTACCAACCCGTACTGCGCCCGCGTGGTTGATTTCGGCCCACTCCCTCTCACAGAGACGAAGCCTGTGTCCCAGCAGTGGGAACAATATAGGTTGATTATGCTTATGCTGTATCCCAACACTCGGTACTACTTAACTGTTGATTTATTAGAATCGGATCAGTAGTTCTAAAGATTACCCCCGACATTCAAACTCAAACATCACCTCTTTATACTATTAGTATAGAAAGATGATGATGCGATCACTAATCCAGCTCGAGTAGTTATTTTAGAATAAATGTCTCTTTTTGTCTTGCAGGTGTAACGCTAAAATGGAATTGGGCTGGACACATCTGCCGCTTGTCAGACGACCCTCTTAATGGCATGCGACACCGCGGCAGGTCCAGATGGAGGTAGCGGGATGAGCTGGACTCTTCAACAAGAACTGGTCCTTAGCAGCTTTGAACAGAGAGAAGTGTAAAAAGAGCAGGGAGGCCTTTGCCCTGCTGTGGGACATCACGGGCTTTTAATAATTTAATAACAGCTGCATTGATGAAAGACGACAGCACCATGTTGGTATAAATAAAAAGCAAACGTTCCTTACTCTAAATTAAATGTATATTTAACGTTTATAGGTACATCAAAAATATATACATATTAAATTAACTTGGCTGTTGATCAAACGTCTTTCCAATTACAAAACGACAAATGTTTGATCAAACAGTCGATACTTTGATCAATCAAATATTGTTTCAATAACTCCGTCGTTATTTGAAACAATCAATAACATAAATTTTCGTGATCTTTTTACCAATCACACTCAGTCTTACGTCCTCTATGAAGACGGAATATATTTGGTAAAAATTTATAAAATATAATAACTTACATCGTTCTTAAAGTAACATTTTGGTCCTTGGTCTCATCTTTTTATAACTAGAAATAAATCTTTAACACAAATCCTCACATATTAGGGCCGTACCCGGGACGTGACGCGGCCTGGGCACACACCAGGCAGGCACTGAAGCTCCCTCGCCGGCTCAGACGCGAATGTGTGTGGACAAGCATAAAATTTACACACTGATATTTATTTGAGCCTCTTGCGGAACACAGTCCGTCCACGTCCACCATAGACCTTTAAAGACCAAAAACGACTTTCGTTATAAAAATAACGGTATAAGCTACGTTACCCACCGTTATTTTAGAGTAACGATAGTTTTTTGCAACGAGCTATTTTTACATAAGTTACTTCGTTACAAAAGGTCTGTATTTCAAGACACATTTAAATCCTTCTTCTATAAAACATTTCACAACATTCCTTTCATCACATCACGAAAACTTTCAGACTAGTAAACTGTAAATGCATAGCCTTGACCCGCCAGTTGAACTGGAAGACTCGATACATTGAATAACGATAGTATAATCTTCACGAGCTGGCCGCGACAGCTCTCGGCACATTCACGATGGTTTCATCAGCTGTTCTGGTGACAGTAGTAACGGTATCGTTACTTCTGGTCTCGGTACTGTCGGAGGAGGTCTGCGCAAGCGCTGTGGTTATCGGTGCAGTGATTGGCTGGACTTGGTAGTTGGGGTAGTGGACACCCACGACCTCATCGTAGCTGGGCGGAGCCATGCATTCTGAAATTGTGGTAAAATAACGCGTTAGTGATGTGAGAATACAAAGCACTGCACTGCAGTTGGTAACACACTTTCAATGATTTCTTCTCTTTCTTTCGATCACAAACCGTGGGTTTGTAAGGAAATTCCTAATCCATAGGTTTGAAAAAATCGTCTACTCAGCAACTTAAATAACGTAATTAATGTGACTGAGCTGTCAATACGAAAGGCATTACTACCGTTTGTCTTTGTTTATGTTTTACGTAATTGCGCCGCAGATAATTTATTGTAGGGATGTTGCGTTATTATTTCAAACTAATTTTTAAGATATTTTGGCTACTGAAAAATCATGTTTTGGTTATTTCGGTCTGTCAAAATCATAAAGCTAACCCTTCGGAGAATATGGACGGGAAGTGATGTTATTGTCCGAAAAAAGATCTAACATATCATAAACTAGCTTCTGCCCGTGATTTCGTCCGCATAAAATTTCTTGTTTTAACATAATATTATTCTATGACACTCGGCTATACCTACTGTAGCTTCCCATTAGTGAAAGAATTTTCGGAATCGGATCAGTAGTTCCGAAGATTACCCCTACATACAAACTCATGCACGTTAGTGCTTTATACAGGGTCAGATTAAATTAGCTAGCGAAACTCTGGAGACGTGGTGGGTATCGATATCTTAACACGATGAAATAAAAATATGTAATAAAGATTTTATGTTTTCTGTAAGGGGTCAACGACCGCTGGTAATGTTGTTACTTGAAGTATGAGTTGAGAAAATATGTATCGTGTTTAGATATCGATAGGTACCAATCACGACTGTGAAGCTTACACAAAAAAAGAAACTATTTTTTAAACTGATATTTCAACTGAATACACTAAGTGCGACCGATGACGCCACAAGAAAAAACATCAAATTAATTTCCTTTTTGTTTTATTACGTTTCGCTAGCTAATTTAATTTGACCCTGTAATATTGGTATAGATAACTTGAGTACTTCAACACACGTTGTGTCTCACGTGATACCAGTACTTATCTACTTGTTCATGATCTGAGTATGCATATTGTTCACATCCTGTCGATGTAACACCTGCGCGGTACTCGCGTAACACACTAACAGTAGCAATGGCTTTCATTTTGAAAGGTCCAGAACATTCATTGCGCTATTTACGTTGTTGAGCAAAGAATTTTTTCAAACATATGAAGCAATTAGCAGTATCCTTCAAAATAATTCAGATTGTGATTGCAATGTGTTACGCAATTAGGGTGCTATAGTTTAACCAAAACCGCTGTACCGCGCCTTCGGTATGTGCGCAGCGAGACGCGCAGGTCGCTCATTCGTCATCGCTCACGGCGTCCCGCCCCCCGCCTCGCCGCGCATTCATCCCGCCTCGCCACGCATTCCTAAGGCGCGGTACAGCAGTTTCGGTCAAACTATAGTCTTGAATATTGATGATATATTGTTTTATAAGGATATTAATGCTGCATTTTACTTTCCTGTCTTGAATATCACCAGGGAAAACCTAATTATACAGTAATACATTATTGGAATAGTATGTACACTAGCTTCGGCTTCGCCATTCACAATTCAAAATTGGATATAACAGATGGTTTGAGTTTGATTTGGAGTAAAGTAAAGATGTATTGTGTGTACTCACCATATTTTGGCGGGGGTGGCAAATTGGAAGGGCTGACGTATATAGTCGGCTCCTGCTGCGCCAGTGACGGACGAGCTCGAGACCCCACATACATTCGCCTCTGCTGCGGACTGCGCGTTTTTTGCCCTGGAATAGACAAAATAAAGAAATAAGTAACAATGATACTGGACAGGTCCGAATTTCGGTCACGGTGACCAATCTCAACGGAGATTAGCCATATCAAGTTATACACAGGACATATCAAGTTCATATCAAGTTTTTGCGTAAACACAAGTGCATTCTCGGCAGTCTCATAGTCCGATGGGACGGCAATCCAACTCGACCGGAGATCATGCGCAAGACCAACGGCTTTAAGCCGCCAAATTCCAAACTCCGGACTGCTGACAATTTCCTAATGGTATAACCCAATAATACTGCCCGATCTGGCAATCGAACCTACGACCCCATACTTAGCAGTCGTGCTTGCGACCACGAAACCCAACGGGGCGGTCAAGTTATATTATCTATGGCACGAGAGAGGAGCAATGGGCAAAAACCACCACACAGTAGGCAAAGTGGTAGGAGCAACTATTCGACAGGCTCAAAAGAGAAGGCAGGATAGTCTGGTTTCCTTTTTAAATGATCTTAATACTAATTCATTCACAGTAACGTATTGAACTTTTTTGGGATCCTGCTTCGGAAAGTAAGGAGAGATGTATATTTTTACACCACCTGCTCGATAATGTTAAACTATAAGTCATCAAAACCTAATTATAGCCCTGGCCTAGACGGGTAATAATATTGTACTGAATTTCATTATAGCCTGCTGGTCAATAATGTGATTTGAAATAAACTCTTTTCGTTCGATAATAATTAATAATAGATTCAACTAGCTGCGCTTCACGGTTTCACTCGCATAAGTTACGATCCCGTGGGAATATTGGAATAAAACGTATCCTATGTGTTATTCCTGGTTATAAACAATCTGTGTGCCAAATTTCATCCAAATCCATTCAGTAGTTTTGGCGTGAAAGAGTAACAAACATCCATCCATCCATACAAACTTTCGCGTTTGTAATATTAAGTAGGAGTAGGATATAGCGCTCGTGACAAAAGACAATGCTTTATTCCCTCGGTGAGTAGTGTACTATTCCTTAGGTATCTACGTATAAGACTTGTAATGATGTACTTATATTGTTAGTGTCATAGTAAATAGTACCTTATGGAAAACCCGAGCATAATATAGATCGTCGTATTTGAATTATTATAATTAGTTCATTATTCACATTTAATTACAGGCGCTATTTTCCTTATAGGTAATGAGATTTTTCCTCAATTTTTTTTTATTTCCTCAATAGCGTCGCGCCGTTGCGATCGGTTACAAACAGTTGGATATACAGAAACCGTATTTTTGTAATGGCCCCGAAGGTCTATAATAAATTACCAAAATGTATAAGGAGTGAAGATAGTGTCCGTAAGTTCACAAGTAAATTGTATTTATTTCTGATAGATAAGACGTATTATCTATCGAAGAATTTTTAAATGATAAAATATCATTACTACCCCTATAATATATTTTACCATTGACATGCACGTAAAAATAAATTATAATTGTTTAATTATTTATTAATAGTACATTTAATTGATATTATTTACTCGAACGTGACTTTATATTGTGTAGATCAGGCTTATTACTGAGAAATCTAATATATTTGTACACCAATTTCATTGGTAGGACATAGAGCTCGACTAATTTGTATACTAAGACATTATTGTAATACCTGTGTTCACAAATAAAGAATGATTGATTGAATTATAAAAAAAAAAAAAAAATAAATGTGCTCTGTGTGTAATCTGTGTGTATGTGTGTGTTTTATGTCCAAAATAATGCAGCTGCAGCAAATAAGACCAATAAGAGTGGGTAGCCTCGGCCTGCCTCGTTGGTCCAGTGGTCGTAAGCGCTACTGTTGTGTAAAAGGTCCTGGGTTTGATTGCCAGGTTGGGCAAAGTGTTATTAAGTTTTTCCATAAGGAATTTCTCAGTAGCAGCCCGGAGTCTGGTTTTAAACCCGGTTGATAGCAACAGGCTCGCCACCATGGGATTTAAACATAATAAGAAAAATGTGGGTGTACTATTATATAATGTACAGTCACCAAAACAGATAAGCAACCAGGGTCATCGGATATAGTTGAAATATGTTTAGGAAGAAACCGAAGGATGTTTTCGAATGAAATTTAATTTAACTAATAGACAATAAACAGTTCATTTATCAAATTAAATTTCATCCACCTCTGCCTAACCTTTCGGGAAAGACAGGTGTGATGTATTACTTGTTAGAGTAGCTAGAGTACATAGAATTCGCGCCTTATTTTTGTTCGTTGCAGAACATCGCCTGATGTGTTCGATCCCCGATAATAAAAGTGATATGATAACGAATGAAAGAGATTACCCACTGATTAGTGCAGGTACATAGAAATACATCAGTTGGAGCTTAAACACAATATATGGTTCAAAATGTATTTTTCTATGATAAGAACTCGAAGAAGTATTGCGCTTAAAATCATAGCAGAACTAAGTACATTTCAATCCTAAAATCACAATTTCTATTTTAAATATTCTATTATATCTTCTTTCTCTTTTTATTATTTTTACCTGTATAATATGTTTCAGTTTAGTTTTATTTTTTATATTTAACCATACTCTATATTAAATGTAAGTAATTTACATCGCACGCCGTTCGTGTTTGTTTAACTTTTTTATATTACGTGGAAAATGTTGTTAGTTATACATTTATACTCCCATTTTAGTTTTAAGTTCTATACCATAACATTGTAATGTGTAACCGTTTATTTTCCCAAATAAAATAAAATAAAATAAAATAAAATAAAACTCATTCTACGAATCAAAAAGTGTTACGTTAACGAGGCTCGCTTTTATTTCCTTAAGTGATCATACGTAGGCGCAAGTGCATATGCACTAATGGAATTCACTATTAACATTACGTATTCAAACCTAAACTTTTTATGTGTGGATAAACTTAATAAATAACTGTGTTGTGGTACAGTAGTTTTATCCTAGGTGCATCGTCTTCACATATAATTAAAAATAATGAATGTATACACAACCTTATAAAACATTTTAATAGAGTAACGATGAAGTTTCTTGCCCATTCTCCTGTATACGACAACTACGGGTTTTTTCGGGGGTAGGTGTAGAAAAGTTAACACGCAATTTTATAAGTCTTTTTTGATTAAAATTATTTTTACGTATTTTATTTACTTTTAAGTACAATATTTTGTTGAATAAACTGCTAAATAAGTAGTACTTACATTGGTGAAATATTCCATGTAACACAATCTCTTACACTACACCACCTGCCAGTCTCTTACTACTACTTCATAACATCATAACCACTGCAAGTTCTACACACTACATAATGTCTATTACGTATATTATAAGTATATATTATAGTAATAATATGTATGTGTATGTAACCTATTTATGTATTTGTGTACCTAGTTTTAAGTTTTTTTTTTTTTTAAATTATTATTGTCTCTCTCAACCAAAGCACCTGCCATATAATCTCTTCACCACCCTTGGTTGACTGGTAGAGAATGCCTAAGGCATTAAGTCCGCCTTTGTACCTTCTTGTGCGAAAAGTTTAAATAAATAAATAAATAAATAAATAAACTACCTTTTGGAAGGGGCGACCAGAATCAATTCTATTTTTTGTAAATTTTGATGTTCAAAAGTGCCTTTTATGTGCCTATTTGAAATAAAAAGAAAGTAAATATGAATTTGTAAACTTCAGTTTAAAAAAGTCAGTCAGTCATGATTTCAAATAATCCCAAATAATATTTTAATAGGCTTAATTCTATGTTAGCTAAGAAACGATTTGGACTCGTTCCTGGCCAATTGACCGGAGAAGGCACAAGATAAGGTAAATTGGAAAAGTATGGGGGAGATGTTTGCCCAGCAGTGGGACAACATAGATTACAAAAAAAAAACTATTTTATAATTGAAAAGAAAACTGTACCTAAACCTACTTAACGAATAAAAAAAAAACTGGTTACAATGATGAGATGTAAAATCGCCTTGAAATCAATAAATGAATATGATACCATAACAACCATGATCTCACACAGAATCAATAAGGAAAACCATAAATACAATGCGTACCCATAATAAGGACCCTGATACACGTGACCATGAAGATTACGATCAAGAATATCGTCGTAGTACTCAGAGCAGACCACACGATATCAGTAAAAGAACTGTTATCATTCTGAACTGGTAAAAAGTCTTCAGTGTTCCCGTCCCCAATAGATTCGGCAGAAGTAAAATTGAGAGATTCCATTTTTGAGAAGAAAAAATAATAGTTCCAAGTCACAGTTCACTAAATACTTGACGTAGTACTACACTATCGCCACCTGTCGGTGACAGTTGTAAGCGATTTTAAATTAACTCCTTTATCGAATTCAATCAACTTAATCAAATTTGAGAATACATTCACAACTTTGGATGCCTCTGCAGTCTTTAGATCACAATTTGTTCAAAAAACACTTTTTAACTAACAATAACTATTATTCACTTTTCACTGTCCATTATCACTCGCGACGGGTACATTAATTCGAATGACAGCGAAATTAACATAATCGATACGATATAAAACTTTATCAAAATCGATTTAATCTCGGATTAACAGTAAAACATTTATGGTTATATTATCATATACCTCCCATGTTTTATTATCAGGGACATAGTGTTAGATGTTATTTCTGAGGCCGTCTTGAAGTAACTAACAACTAACGCGCAAATGATGACGGTATCTTATTGATTACTAATTCAATTTTAATTGCCGATGCAATTTACTCGATACTTGCCGCATTGTATCATTGTTTACGTAATAAGTAGTAGTAAGGAGGTAAACCTGTGCTAGGTGTGTGATACGGGGGTTTTCACAAGGATCATCAAAGAGAACCTGGATGAAGCTAGCACAAGAGTGTGGGGATTGGCACATGAAAAGAGATGCCTGTGCTCAGCAGTGGGTGAGGTCGGGCTGTGCATGATATAATAATAATAATATAATAATATCCTTGGACATTTCACACTTGATGACAATGATAATCATCAAAAAGATGGGCGGACGACAATGTTGCAGTTGCGAGCAAAACCTGGATGAGGCTGGCACAGGAGCGTAAAGATTGGCAACTAAACTAAATGACTGTTGATTAAAAACGCGATAAATTGATAAATCTTGATGCACTCAATAGATAAGAAGAAAAGATATCATTAATTAACTTTTAAAGTAAACCCCAGAGTAATCGGTACACGTGTAACTAAGAATTTATTACATAGTTGATAACAATGCTAATTAGGGAGGGTGCCCACGAGCAACTTAGTTGCCCAGTAACTTTTTGGTCTCTGTCGCTATCTCCTCGCCGAGATTCGGACGTTGCACACACGGGAGCGACAGCAACACTACTTTTTCGTAAAATCATCAACATTATTACGTCGCCGTGCGCTTGTATTGCAACCAATAGACGTGCGACAGTTGCGTCGCCGGACTGCCTCCAAAGATAAACTCAGAAAGTATATACAACTACATATATTGAAAAAGTTACATCGGTACTTGCCCGGATTTCAACTCACAACCTCGTATATGATGAATTGTTTACCACTGGGCCATAACGAAAATATTCCTATTGAACTTAAAAATAATTCTAAGAGTTCTCAGACTAGACCAGTCAGTGATAAAGTTGAAGCACCGTCGTTGTCGTATCTTCATAACAAAGAGATAATTAAGCTAAAAATCCTTTTAACGTTGAAAGACATTTAAAATTTACAAGCCATATTGATAATGTTTATGTGTATAACTATGTCCTTAGTGACAGGATTTTGAGTGTGTATATGTGTAATTGTCGCCGAATGGCGCATATTGACGTAACTATTGTCACTTAGGGCTGATTGTTCCATCGCCAGATAACTTCTATTCGAGGAATAAAATTGACGTTTGATAGTTTTTGTATGAAATATCTGTCAAAATTTCAAAATTATTTTTCGAATAAAGTTATTAGATGATTGAAAAATTAGCCCTTAGAGAGGTACTTAAATAACATCTGGAATAGATATTCCTCTACTATACTAATGCCGATTGTTGAAGCTAAATATGGTGATTTAACTAAAATTGACAATGATACGACTGTTAGTTAGTTATCACCCCAAGATAATGTGACTATGAAAGTGTTTAGTTGGTTATTAATTTTCAATTCATTATATGTTAACGTTTTTGACATTCCTATACGTTAAAATTGTCTTTTCAGAACTACGCACAAACAAATATAACTACGACAATAAGACAAAATGGGATTAGGATGGCAATGTCCACAATCAGCAAGACAGTCTAATCTTCTATAGGTACACGCCCTTTTATACAGCTTAGTAAAGACAGGACAATTCGATACGGCTTAGTATTAAAGTAAAGAAATTACTCATAGCGATAATCCTCAGACAGAAGAATGTAAAGAGCCAGGTGAGCAACATTCCGACCAGGATGATCATATACCAGAAGGCCATCTGGCTCAAATTCTCTGGGTTATGTGCTTCCTTCTGCTCATTACTATAGTCTTCAGACGAATCGCCTGCTTCGAAGAAATTTACATTCGGGTAATATGGGGCCATGCTTGATCAAAGGTTGGCTTCTTCGTCGGTTGGAACGACTATTGTCGCAAATGTTAGATCAACAGTTTTTTCAGTTCCTTTGGCACTACGGTGCAGACTTTACACACTTTTATATGGCGTATTAGTCAGTTTACTTGGTCAATTTTCATGGATTTCACTCTATGCTATATATGACCAAAATGTCTTTAGATCACAATTTTACTCTGATACCAGCTGTTAGTAGCTCGAAACTTCGAAAATCTTCTAAATCGCTTGCAAAGCAAACAATTAGAGTTCCCGAAGATCACTTATACACTCACAACTAATTTGAATCAACAAATTATTGGAATGATTTAGCACTGAACACTATTATTCTCACAGATTCACAATTATAAGAAGTTTTCAACACATTTTAAACCTCAATATTCATGGCTTTTCGTGAGCTGAACATCGTACTATTGTGACAACTGTATCCAGTACCGTATCTATTGATAACAGATATCATCCCTGATATGTCAGCACTATCGCAAAAGTTAAGCAATGTTTCAAGAGTCCGTTTTAGATTAAATTCTGTATTAAAGCTGTCAGTATGTCTAGGCCTAAATAACTGGAAGATAACGAATTCAGAAGCCGACATTCTAAGAATTATTTTTTTGTCAAAATCGAAATATAAACGAAGTAATGTCATGTAAATGATGATGGTGAAGTTACATAGGATTCCTTATATAAATGAAATACTGTGGAACCTGTGTGGAACACAGGTATAGGCATGGGCTGTGTCTAGCCCATACCTATACAGAGATGAAAAACAAAGATATGACGGAAAAAAGAAATGTTGCGCCAATACAAATAAATCGGAATGAAGGAAAAGCTGCTGATGATCTTCATTAGAAGTAAAAGCTACAGAAAGTCGTAAGGTTTTTTAGTGAACTTAATATAGGGTTTATGATTAAAAAAATATATAAACTTGATGCAAAAAATCTTTCTGTATGAAGGATTTTTTTAAGTATTTAGACAAATCTAATAAAATAAAAGCAATTACCAAATTGACCCATCTTCACGCACATTATGACGAAGCCCATGATCATTACAGTGAACAGCACCGATATGTACACGATATGGTATATCGCCACACTGCTTGTACTTGCATGCATTTCGTCTTCCATACTTGGCGCCATTTTTTTATTGTTTCCGTTTCTATAAATTAAAGTCTTCTTTGTTTATTGGTATGTAAATTTTTACAATTATTTTGTTGTTGACAGTTTCTTTTTCTTTCCTATTTTTATATTGTATTTATTTGATAGTGTTATTATCTTTAGTGGTTAATTTACTTTTAACTGTAGGATTAATAGTAATTATCACTATTTATGGGCTCCAGGAATTAGATGAATTTCTATTCTAACAGAAATTCAGTAATCCTTTCTTTATAATTTGTGACACTATCAATAGCTTTTCGATGTTAAATTACTATCTTGTTAATAAAAACAAAACGAATTATTTGAGATGCTATTTCACAATCACACAATTATTTTATTATAATTATTGTATTCGCCATTTTATTGGAGATGTTTCAGATTTATCTATCTGTATTATTTCACAAATCGCACTACTATTGTTTGAATCACTGAAAGAAACTGTATTCCATACATTTTCTTCTTCAGGCACGTCATTTCAAATGACTGATGATCAGCTTTTGATATCTACCCGTATCATTACATTTATCACCTACAAGGAATTTGAACCTTACTGCATTGTATCAGAGACCATGAAAATGTTTTTCCAAAGGTGATTTTGTTATTCCTCCTTATCATTAGAGTTATCATCGATTTAAAAATACGTGTCGATGTTAAGATTTATGAGCTTTGATAATGCCCAAAGTCTGTAGGTATCCTGGGTTTTTACTGTTACACTGTGGTAAATCAGTAAAACTATTGGACTCAATACAATAGCCTAGTAGTGGTCACGTAGAATTGAAATACGATAATTACTCAATTACTCATAGAGATACATAGTTATGGCGTCACTAGGTAAGATTCTACCCATAGAAAGATTAGGAAGTGGAAGTGGCAAAGTTTTGGACCAAAAAGATTTAAAATTCAGTTGTGCCATCGACACGAAGCAGAAGATAGAAAGTATAAATATTAGAAGAATAAAAAAAAAGAAGAATGTAGTTAAAGTACTTAAAGTAAAACAAAGTCATTCGACGTGGATAATCGCCCAATAAGGTGATAAACAATATCAAGCAAGGAAATAACATAAAATTAACTTGAAACGGAAGACAAAAGCACACTCTTTTGTCTTCCGTTTGATATATAGATAATATAACAGAGCAAGGGAGATAAAAGAAAACAATGGACGATCACATTCCCGATGGCCAGAGCGAAAGGACATGGTCTGTGTGAAGGCTACATATACTTCTATATTTAAAAAAAAGTTGAATGACTTACCGAACAATCTCACATATTTTAAAATCACTATTAGAATCGCGATTACAAGTATGATGTAAAAAAAATTATAATTTATAGCCATAGTATCTTACAAACCAGTGTACAGTACTCTATATATTTCTAGGCATTACTGACTAATTACATTTATTAACGATGAAAAGAATGACAATAAAATCGATAATCTTATCAGTAAAGATATCCTTGACGTTTCTATATCTTCATTAATCTTTGTTTCAGATCTTTAATCTAGAGCAACGTAGACCCTAAAATCCAGGGCCAAGAACAGCGGGGTAATTGCGTAACATTCTAACAGTATGAATGACTTTCATTTTGACACTTCGACAACATTCATTGCGTTATTTACGTTGTGGAGCAAACAAATTTTTCGAATGTATGAAGCAATGGATTAACTTTATCCTTCTAAATGTAATTGATAGTGTGTTGTGCAATTAGGGTGCAGGTACTAAATATTAAGAATATCTATTTGAGGTGTTTTAGGATTTGGGATTAAATGCATGTGACTTAGAGATTGATGAATAAAAATGTTGATAGAAGGGAAAGAGAAAAGATGAAGTGATGAATGAAAAACCTTTATATCTACTTAAAAAAATCTTAAATTCATTCACAGAAAGATAACGCACAGCCTAAACCGCTGGGACTAGAAGCATGAAATTATGCACAAGAATTCCTTATATAACAAAAATGAGCACCAAGGAAGGATTTTTGAAAATTCACCTATAAAAGTGCTCCTCAATAGCTTTGAAATGGTTTTTAATGCATCTAACCTTCGAACAAATATTAAACTATTAAAGCCAATCATATAATAATAATTTGACAGTCATAGCAACTGATAGCCGTAGACAATACAAATCATAGACAAAAAAATAAACTTACTCTTTAGTCTGATCACAATCACAATAATAACTAGAACGTAAAAGACAAGCATCCAAAAGAAGGCCCAGAAATATTCAGTATTAAAGATATCCATTTGCTATCTATTGAAATTATTGTCACAACTCTAACACAAAGTGAGAAACTTTAAATAAATCAACAGGATAGTCAGCAATTATATACTAAAGATAAATAATAATTGGATGATGACATTGATACTGAATTTCTGTTAAGCTATGACTACATTGATTTAGTTGGATTCCTAGAATTTTCTCGTGCAAAATATGTATGACTGTAAATGACGTTTCCTGACGTTACAGAAGAAGTCTTATCGTATACTACTGGAATACTAATTGCACTCACAAAATAAGTTCGAATCAGTCGTGTGTATAAAAAAATAGTACCTAATTATTACATACTAACTCTTCTTGAATCACTCCGTCTATTGGTGGAAACCGTATGAAAATCCGTTTGCAATTTTTTGCGTTTACCGCGTTTAAACTGACAGACGCGGCGGGGAGACTTTGTTTAATAATAGTTATGTAGTGATAACGGAAGGAAGGCGAGTAGGTACAACATAAAATGAACATTACCATCATGTCAGAACACAGATCAATACTAACAATTGTTTTTCCTGTAAAGATACTTGCACGGACTAAAGACAGCGACGAATTTTTACTTAACGTAACTAAAATAACGTAAGTGGCAATTGATATGAAGTAAAAAACCGCGAAAGTAAAAAAAAACGTGTTTGATTTCTCACTAGTTAGAACAAAATATGATCACAGTGATAACAGTTACAATGATATAGAACTTACATGATGTACAGCACAACCCGAAGTATAATAATAAAGTTATGATGAAAACTATCCAAAAAAATGTCCAACCGTAGCTCAACATTTTATAAATAAGGAAGAAAATAAGTTAA
This sequence comes from Apamea anceps, assembly GCA_951799955.1. Lineage (NCBI taxonomy): Eukaryota > Metazoa > Arthropoda > Insecta > Lepidoptera > Noctuidae > Apamea > Apamea anceps. The sequence continues at coordinate 519,955 of OX637524.1, read as the reverse complement.
TTTGCCACAGACTAACTAGGAACAATACATGACATGCAATATCAACTTGAAAAGCTGACGAATCACTAAAGATAGTGGGAACTGGAAATATTCCGAGACTTTCTATAATAGTATTAATTATCTTATCAATTCATGACGATCAATTATGAACAACTACCTCTCAAAGTGATGGGTGACGGAATGAAGGGAGCTGATGTCATTACTGAAAGAGGAAAACTAATTGGGTATGAAAGCAATGCTCAGAACATCGGGTGTTCTGTAAGTTTCAATTTAAGAGCGGTTACAACGTACGGCATTTTATACAAACTTTTAAGTCCTATTGTTTTTCGAAATGCATGAACCGATTTCAATGAAACTTCATACGCATAAGCAAGATATGGTCTAAAAAGTTAGTAAAGAACATTTTCGAAATGTCTTATTTAAAAAAAGATAATTGGAAATCTCTGTTTCTACGGAACATTTTAAATCGGTCGAATTTAGCTGTAACACTATTTTTCGAAAATATTCTGTTTTGTAGTTAAAACCATAAAAGTTTACTAACATAGCATATAAGCACAATCTGTTACTAACCACTAACAACATATGGACTGTTAGGTCGGAAATAAAGATATATATATTTTTTTAATTTTTTTTAACAATACTTTTTGTATTGTGTTTCTGCTAAAATCCCTTTGCAGCAGTCTACCATGCTGTACTATGCTGTGAGATTTGAGATGAATACCTTTCTTTGTCATGTATCATAATCAGCCTAGTACTAGAACATGCCGGTTTCATCATGATTTTAACTTACGTTTTGAATTGAGCTACTTCGAGAAAAAAAATAACATCATCATCTGCCTAACCTTTTTCCAACTATGTTGGGGTCGGCTTCCAGTAACACTTCGTTTTCGCTTAGCGTTCTTTCTGACTTTTTTTCTTTTGCTCGGTTCCTTAGGGTCATAGTGTGATGTTAAGTTAGAATTAGGCTATCAAATGCAAACATAATTATTCAAATCTAACCGGAATTATCAGAGATTAGCGCGTTTAAACAAACAACTTTAGCATTATTGTTAGTATAGACATTAATCCAATTCTACTACATATGTATATTTATATAAATTCTATTGTTTGAAAATTTTGCATTCCGTAAGGCAAAATCTATTTGAACTACTTATATTATATTATAAGCAAACAAATTATCATTTCCTCAATAGATATAAACTCTCAAAACGATGGAAGACTGACTGATGACCATTACTAAACTAAGAATACAAATTGGGCAAGAAAGCAGTGCGGAGATCAATGGACGGCATGACCTAATAACATTGAGGAGTAGGATAAAAACAAGTTACGGTACTTCCCCGATCGAGCGCATACTAACACATTTACTACTACAAACTACAAAGCACCTTATCTATCCTCTACATTTTTTATATATGTATTTTGTGTATTATATGTATTTTATATATGTAGTTGGTTTGTTTGAACTCGCTAATCTGTGGAAATACCAGTCGGATTTGAAATGATTGCATTTTATAGTCCAATTCTTGAGGAAGGCTATAGGCGTCTTAACAACGCACTAAGACCCTTAGGAATCGAGCAAAAACCAAAAAAAGTTAAAAAAAAACGCTAAGCGAAAATAAACTTATAGCGAAGACAGGCGATGCGATGCGATGCGGTGAGGTGGGTCGGGGAACAAGAAATAGTAACTCAAGTGCTTGTGACTAAAATAAATCAAGAAGAGTAAACGATGATAACAGTGGCAATGAGTAACTTACGTAATTTGAACCACATGAAGAACAGAAGAAAGAATGTGATGTAAAGCATTATCGAAAACAGGATCCAGATGTCGCTCATTGTTGTATCAAAAGCGAATCACTGATATGCCCATGATATATATTTTAAACATTCACAACTTGAGCAACTTAAGAGACTCTATACAACTATATGACTGATTGCTTTATGGACTGATCACATTGCCAAACTAGGAAAACAATATGGGGAAAAAGGCAATGCAGAGTGTGACGAACATTCAGTAGGTAGTATTACATACCATAACATCACGCCTGTAATCCCCGAAGGGTTAGGCAGAGGTGTAACTATATAGAACACCCACATTTCGCCAGTTGAAAGTTTAAGCCCCATGTAATAGGGGGCGAGCAGAACGCACGACCAGAGACCGATGAGGCAGTTAGGTTAAGGTTTAAAGATATTTATTCTCAAAAAAGACACAAAGTCTCTTACATAAGAACAATGCTTAAATTAAATTATATAAAGTTCGTCACAGACGTCACAGTAGCAATTATGATACACACATCCGATGCAATCAGCTTTTAGGAAGGGTGTTATTTGTGATTAAATATGCAGCTAATTGAGTTTTGAATGCATTGAATGAGTGCAATTTTTTCATACATGGCGGTATTTTGTTATGTGTATGATTGTGCTCCTTCAAAATTTATAATTTGTTTGCCAAACTTAGTTCGCATCTTCGGTAAAATCAATAAACTAGCTCGGCGATTGCCACGTCCCGTTGGGTTACTTGTTTTACTGTAGTAAACTGTAAAATAGTCTGTAACAAGGCAGTTACGAGTATTCTATAATAGGTATAAGGAAAAGGTTAAAGTACACTACATAATTCCTTCCTATACTAAATTGATAACTAAGTCACAATCTGTTCAAGAAAATAAAGATCAATGTTCTCAAAATTACTCTCATAATGGCGTAAGTATCCTACAGACGTAGCTGATGAAGGATCTGATGTGCCTGTACTTACACCGGCAACTAGGTACAAACGAGGATGTACACAGAACAGAAATAAGTATGGTAAAGAAAGAAAATACGGTTATTTGCGCAACACAAAAAAAAGAACAAGTTGGGGGAAAATTTGCGTCACATCCACGCAAAACGGCCATCGCTCAGCATAATCTTTGCGGACGAATGGACGTTGATTTTGTCGGCATATCAGAAGTACCGTGAGAGGGATTTAAGAAAGTGCTGTCAACTTTTTACCTGAACTTGATGATTTTATATTTTCTCTTTTATGTGTATACAGGTACATACAAACTTTGTCTTTAATTTTTGTAATTGGTTTTAAGCTGTTTTGATTAAAGAAATAAATAAATAATGGTACTCTCCAGTCTTACCAAGGGGTATCGTGTTACCCAGTAACTGGGTTGTGGAAGTCAGATAGACAGTCGCTATGTAAAATTCTGGTATTCAGCTGCACCCTGTTAGACTGGAAGCCGACCCCAACATAGTTGTAAAAAAGGCTAGGCAGATAATGATAACTCTTCCTGATGCGCTACTCCATAAAGAGCTCTACTGCAAAGCACCTTATTGTGGGATAAGGTATATAATAGCGATGAAGGATAAGACTGGATGGTTATAACAGTACCAATGATTAACCAAAATATCGAAGACATGTGACATCTACCAACCCGCCCTGCGCCTGCGGCCCCGCGTGGCATGCTCCAGCACTCCCTGTGTGAATCATTTTGAAGAATATTGCTAATCCATTTCTTCATATACATATTATGTTCAAAAAAGTCTGCTCAATAACGTAAATAACGCAATGAATGTTGTTGAACTGTCAAAATGGAAGGCATTGCTAGTGATAGTGTGTTACGTAATTACCCCACTGGTCCCAGCAGTGGGAACATTATAGGCTGATTATGAAATGATTAACTTACGTGAACAATATCTACACATCCATATAATGAATAATATTATCTTGCAGGTAATGACGGCGGCAAACCACGTTGTTCTTTCGGTAGTCATTTTTACATCAAACACAAATACTAATAGAGAGATAGCTAACTACCGAAAGCACAGGCTAAGGTTTTTAAAAAGAAATTAAAGAATCTAATCGCGAGGATGTTTTAATACGGACTAACCAACTGTAACCAACGTTTACCAACGTATAAATCTATTACAATGTTAGTAATAAGGGTTACCAATGCCAATTTATCAAATTCCCCAATAATATAAGTCAAATTCCCGAAATCTGGGGAGTAAAATATGATGATTTTCCACAAATTTCCGAAATCAAATTTTTTTAAGAAATGAAAGAAGTTCCAAATATTGAGATAATATTCATTTTTTATCTCTCATATCGGACCGTGAGATGGGTTAAAGATACTACCGCCCATTTTTTTATCTCTTCTCTTGTTGCCATCCTACAGTATCTGTATTTAGTCAATTGCGGTTTATTGTAGTAAAAATATTAAGGACATCAAATTTTCGCTCGACCGATGCATTCGGAAATGGCAGCATCAGCATAATTGCTGTTTGGGTTTTCATTAATTTAATCACTAATTAGCCACGAAACTATCGAAGTATAAACTATCAATATAAATTAATGATGAGAAGTCAAGACCCCCATGTTTAACCTATAATGTTCCCACTGCTGGGACACAGGTTTCCTCTCTGTGAGAGGGAGTGGGCCGTAATCCACCACGCGGGCCCAGTGCGGGTTGGTAGATGTAACATGTCTTCGAATTTTTAGTTCTATAGGACATGCCGGTTTCCTCACGATGTTTTCCTTCACCGTATTGAGAGCAGCGGTGAAGAAATAATTCAAGTCAAGACCCCCGCATAGTGCCAATCCCCAATCAACTGCGATTCCCCGCTGTTTGGGAAATTCCCCACAAATTGGCAACACTAGGTCCTTATCTCTACAGATGCGTGTCACTGGGTGCTAGTCATAACATCCCGACGCTACCGAGAATGCTACATATATATCAGCGAAAACCATCGGATCGTATGAGTAATATTACAACATTCAGGAACAAATAAGGAAAAATTACAAGTACCTAGTAAGTAATACTATACCATGTACCATAGTAGTAACAACATGGGAGGGCTTATGAGCTCTAGGTATTATTGATTATCAAGGTTTATGATGAACTAGCTGTACCTGCGAATTCGTTCGCTTGGATGTTGGAAATCAATTGTGTCTCTTTACTAAGTATTTTTTTTTTTTCTAAAATAAAAGTAACATAAGCTATCTGCCAATGAAAGTGCCGTCAAAATCGTTCCAGCCGTTTTGAACCCTTCCATATGCATTTAGTAAAAAGCTGTTATTTTGACATTACAAACAGACACTTCAATATTATTTAGGGCTGATTTTTCCATCGCCAGATAACTTTCATTCGAGGAATAAGTTTGACGTTTGACAGTTTTTGTATGAAATTAGGTACTTACTGTAAAATTTTCAAAATGATTCCTCGAATAAAGTTATCAAATGATTGAAAAATCAGCCCTTATTTGTAATAGATGTGAATAACCAATAACGAGCAAATAAATAAATAAATTAACAAATGGCCGGCGCCAGCTTTACATGACTGTTTCAATGTTCTTTTAGAATAGAATAGTATAGAATTTTATTTTGAAAATATGGGTAATACATAGTAGTTCTTAAGATTACATTTAGTTCAGCCACATTTTACCAATCGGCATGCAAACATTTGAAATTATTTATATCACTATTTTTACACTTATTTAGATCAATTTATAAATTACTATTATAAAATTCTTAAATCATCAACTTAATTAAAAATATATGTTTGTATTAAAAGGAAAATATAAATTAGTATCATAAGATTCTATATCATGTCATTACTATTACAAATATCATTATTGTTACAATTCCAAAATCAAAATGTCAGAAATCAAAATGTCAAAGATGAAAAATGTCAAAAATCAAAAATGTCATGCATAAATTTTCAAAAGTAAAAAATGTCATACATAAAATTTCAAAAATCAAAAATGTCATAGGTACAGACGCCAGCAGGTCAACCTACCCGAAACTGTCAAATTTTCCCAATCAACCTTGAACCTTAATGCTTTAGCGATAAAGTTGAAAATCTATTAAAGAAATTTGACAGATTGTAGTAGCTTGATGTGCTGGCGTCTGTACACAACATTTCAAAAATCAAGATGTCACTAATTAACAAATATTTTTCTCCGATAGGAACTCAGTTACACTGTAGTACGTTTTATCTACCACAAATTTCCGCAATCTACTCTTAAATTTTGCTGTATTTAAAGCTTTCCAACTACTCGGTAATTTATTGTAAATAATGGGGGCCATGCAAGAAACGCTCTTACGCATTAAAGTGGTTCGACATGATACTTGACATAATTTGCTGTTGTCACGCCTATTCCTTTCTGATGAGAAATATTTTAGAATAGGATATTTATTCTAAAATATTCCTCAAGAAATTCCCGAAATAAAACAACATCAAAATCCATTTTAGAATACTGTTGTCACCGATAGGAAGCAACAATGTGTTTTTACAATAATGTACTAAGGGTCGGTTGTTTCAAAGGGTTGGTTAACGTAACATAAGTACAGACGCCAGCACATCAAGCTACTACAATCTGTCAGATTTCTTTAATAGATTTTCAACTTTATTACTAAAGCATTAAGGTTCAAGGTTGATTGGGAAAATTTGACAGTTTCGGGTAGCTTGACCTGCTGGCGTCTGTACCTACGTACGTATTATTTAACGTACGTTAAGGCTATAATTTTGTGAATCAACGCTTTTTTAGTTTGACGATAGTTAGCGCCATTTTTGACAAGTGAACGTGAAACGACCCGCTTTAAGAAAGTAAAGAAGACGAAATATTACTATCGTAGTTTCGGTCAACGCCATCTAGTGACACTTAAAAGTAACCTGGTTCGCTAGTGACAGTTTTATTAACATTATTTTGATTAAACTACGACTTACAGCATCTTAAAACCGTAACTATCAATGATCAACCAACCGCTAAACCAACTACCACCGTAAAAAAGATCAAAAAAAAAATCAAAAGTCATTTATTCAAATTAGGCTGAGAATCAGCACTTTTCGAACGTCAAAATTACAAAAGACAGTCCCCCAAAAACGCCCGCCCTTCGCCACTTCCTAGTGCTATCGCTGGGAAGAAGAAGTGGCGGAACAAACTCCCCAGCAGCACAGCTGTCTGTTTAGTTAGAATATAGTTGCATGTATACAATACTAGGAACCTATGTTCAGTAATGAACATTACAAGAAGCTTAAATTATTTGCCATATTATGTCAGCTAGCCACGCCAATATACCAACAAATATAATAAAAACTATACGTACTCAAGCTAAAAAATAATTATTTAAAATAAAAATAAAAACTCACTACCTAAATAAAAGCCTCCAGGCATAAAGGGCGTGACAGCTTACATATTTATGCATTGCTGGGTTCGTCACATAGCTGTCACTTGCAGTCACAGATGATGAACTAGGACCATCGATGTGAAATAAATGAGTTAATACTAATAACAGTAACCTGTCAGTACCTAAGCTAATTCTGGAGAAAGAACATGAACATTGTCTTGAGTTAATTAGGGTGACCAACTATTCTTATCGTGTAAGTAGTCGTTGATGGAATAGTAAGCCTTTGAACAAAGGTTGGATTTTACTTAAGCTTTAAACGCATTAAAAGGCAAGTCTAGCAAAGAAGAGGGTATCTTGTTATAAAAGGTTATACCAAGCCCAACAAATGAGTTATGAACCTTATGAAGCCGGTGAAAAGGGGCACGTAGTTTGTCCTTATTTCTAGTGTTAACACTGTGAATATCACTGTTTTTAGTGTACAAGTGCAAATTTTGCCTAATATATAGGATGTTGGCGAATATGAATTGTGATGCAACCGTGAGAATACCAATATCTTTAAAAAAATCTCTTAGAGAAACTCTGGCACCTAGCTGGTAAATTGCTCGAACAGCTCGTTTTTGCAGGACAAATATATTTTGTATATCAGCGGCTTTGCCCCACAGCAGAATACCGTAGGACATAACACTGTGAAAATAACTGAAATAGACTAAACGAGCTGTATCAACGTCAGTGTATTGTCTTACTTTCCTGACGGCGTAGGCAGCCGAACTGAGCCTTCCTGCTAGACTTGATATATGAGGTCCCCACTGAAGTTTGGCATCTACTGTTAGTCCTAGAAAAATTGCCGAGCCTACTGTTTCAAGCACCTCTTTATTTAAGACGATGTTGGGTCCTAGATTTCTGACATTCGGTAAGGCGAACTTTACACATTTCGTTTTCTTGGCATTGAGAACTAGGTTATTTGACGTAAACCAATCTGTAACTATTGTGAGTGCACTGTTTACGTCGTCAAAATCTTGTCTATTCCTGTCTACTTTAAAAATAAGAGAGGTATCATCTGCAAACAGTACAACGTCACAGATGCCCTTCAAATGGAATGGTAAATCATTGATATATACTAAGAACAAGAATGGACCCAATATTGAGCCTTGCGGAACACCTAACTGAACTGGTAGCCCGGAAGATTTCGCGCCATTAACAACTACACATTGGACCCTATTATGTAAATAGGAAATTATTATGTTGAGAGTCTTGTTTCTGACACCGTGCACCGTAATGATGTAACTTACGCAAAAGCGTGTCATGGTGCACGCAATCAAAGGCTTTAGAGAGATCACAGAAAACTCCAATAGCATTTTGCGATTTCTCCCATGCGTCAAATATGCGATAATGAAATCCTCGACCGAAAACTTAAAGCTAGATACGTCAAGACTTTTGATTAAAAATGTTAAGTAATCTTATTAAAAAACACAAAACTTAAGGCAAATAGTGACAGTCGAATGAATCGGAAAGTAATTAAATTGATAGTAATTTGATAACAAATATCCGCATGTTATCGAATTATCTTAATCTAATCAGAACATATTTTTGCATTGTTCAGAGATGAGTCAACATAGGTTTCACGTATATTTAGAACAGCGCCATCTAGCTTTGACTGCTGTGACTTGTTCAGAATGGCTTTCAATGCTATTTTCAATTATTCAAGTGGATCCAATAAGGTTTTTGGCATGCATCAGATTTTTGTAACTGCACTACCGAATAAATGAGACAGAATACAAAGAAAAAACAGTTAAAAGTAATGGGTGCATGACCTTTTGGACGTGGAGAGAGCACTGCAGTGCCCCTAGATTATTGGAAACATAGTATTTTATTTGTTTGCTAAATTAATTAAAGAAACGCATAAATATATTTATGATTATTTTTCTAACAACGCAATAGATTTTATGTTATAAGGTAAACGAAAATGTAACTTACTTGCTTTCATTATTAAAAGCCCAACCACAACCGTACCTAAAACCAGAACGGCCCCAAATCCAGTGCCAGCGCCATAATACATGTTTTATTTCAAACGCGCCAACTGTTACTCTTGAAAGTCAATAGAAAACTATACACCAAGTAGGATTATTTTGTATAAATATAGTATCTAATTGATAAACAATGAGCTTATCAGTAATATTATTTCATCCACCCGAGGCTTGCAAGTGACGTCACTGAGAGATGGGCTAATATTCAATTATTCATAATAACCAAATACTATCAGGTCTGAAGGGAAATCAAGCTGGAACTGTGCATCCCCCCTTACTGACTAACCTAAAAATATATTAAGTATTAATCACTTGTTGTAATTTTGGCGTCTTAAGATATTAAACTTCCCCAAAGCGTCATCATTAGATACGTTCTACATAGGTGTTTATTATAATTCATTTCTACACGTACCTACATATACCTATAGTCCATTTACAATAGCATTAGAAAGAAGTTAAAAAAGGTTATTTTTAATGCACACTTTGTAACAAAAATACAATAAACATTGTTACATTATGATAGACGCCGAATTTGTTATGATCTATTTTTACAGCAGCTGTCACACTTAATTGTAACCATTTTAACTATTTATCTTATGAAATTATGTGGCTTTCATTTATTTATATTATATAACTCCAGTTTAAAATTACAGTGTCAATGCTAAAAACCTAAAAGAAGCAGGGATGAACAATACTTGGAACGTTATTCGTTTCACTATAATTCTACCGAATTTTATTTTAATTAAGGTGGATGCGCTGCAGTAGCCCGCGAAATCAGACGAATTCGGAGCAATTCTAATTTAAAGGGATATATTGATGATTTTTAAGGTTAAAATTGTATTATTGCCTACATATTTCTTATTGTTGCGCATCATATTATTTTTATTAAGATACAACCTTACACTGACCTGCAAATTGCAAAAAACGCAAGAAAATTAGAATTTAAGCATCTCCCTTAAAATTGTTTTATCATAACTTTGAAATAAAATGTTTTGCATTCCTGCTTCTACGAGCCTCTTTTTTCTAATGCTATTATAAATGGACTATAATGTATGCCTGAAATTCGCTTGCTGCGTTCATGAGCCGAAACAAGGCCTGAAAAAATTAAATACTTACTTAATAGTTGCTGTGCATATTCTATTTAAAATATGGCGCAATAATATTTCTAGAATACTGGTAATGTCACTCTTATTGTACTTCATAGGATATTAACGTTAAATGCTCGTATAAAAAAAAAATATTTTTTTTTTCTTTTTATAGGGTTTCACAAAGTCGGGGCGTTGTGAAACCCTATAAAAAGAAAAAAATAACCTAAAAATTATGACCTACGTAAGTAGGTACACACGGCGACACATCAAGCTATACATAACCAGTATAAGCTGACTTCTCATTGTACGAAAATCAGCTAAAACTGGTTTTGTATAGCTTGATGTGTAGCCGTGCGTAAGTACGTATGAAATTTTTTGATTAAATACTATCCCGTCAGGGGACCGCTCTAATTATTAGTCTAACGTTCTGTTAAAGTTTAAAATAGTAGCGATATTGATTATTGTAATTCGCCATTTTGTGGTGGTGGCCATCTTGGATTTTAAATTTGTCATAGTGTATAGTATTCTACTAGTCAAGCCCTTTCATTTGATACCCATATTGAGAGAATTGCGAAAAAAAAGGTACTTAATTCGTCATTTTGTGGTGGCGGCCATCTTGGATTTGAAATTTATCATAATGTATAGTATTCTACAAGTCAAGCCCTTTCATTTGATATCCATATTAAGGGAGTTGTGCAAAAATATGTAATCCGCCCGTTTGTGGCGGCGGCCATCTTGGACCGATTTTCATCAAACATAGATAAGAACACTCCCGACAAATTCACCTTTCAAACAAAAAAAAACAAAATTAAAATCGGTTCATCCGTTCGGGAGCTACGATGCCACAGACAGACATACACACACACACACACACACCCCCACACCCCCTGACACGTCAAACTTATAATACCCCGTCGTTTTTGCGTCGGGGGTTAAATACACACATAATAACTTTTATTCTAATAACGCCATTTTTTTCTTAGTTGCCATCACGATCGATAATTATTTTTACAATTACTCAAAAATTTAACTTACTTGATTTAATTATATAAAGCGCAACCACAAGCGAACCCAAAAGAAGAATGACTCCAACTATAGTGCTAATGCCGGACATGTTTTATTTCAAACGCACAAACTGTCACTCTTGTCAGTACCTAAATAAAAAACTACACAGAAAGTAGGATTCTTTTCTATAAATATAGCTTTTAATCGATACACGATGAGTTTATCAGTGTAGTATCTTATCCACCCGAGGCTTGCAAGTGACGTCACTGAGAGATGGCCTACTATTCATAACCAAATACTATCAGGTCTGAAGGGAAATCAAGCTGTAACTGTGCCCCGCCCCTTACTGTCTTAAAAACATTATTATTTATCGTTTGTTTTCATTTATTTCTACACGTTCTTCCAGCTTTTGCCTGCAAGTTGAATGCTATACTTACTGCGTTCATAAGCCAAAAAAAAATACTATCCAGCTTTCTTTAAAAAACTCATGTATGTACCTAAATCTTAAAAACTCATAAGTCTCAACTCAACAAGTTTGAAATCCTTTTAGATTTACTGATTAGTTTTAATTGATTAACAAAATGTTTTTTAGTGGAGATTGATATTATCATGATTGAAAAGGTTCGTGATTAGTTTTCCTTGATCGAAGCTAGATGGAGTTGTTATAAAATTGCTTCTAGTTTAAAACAGCACCATCTGCTGGTGGATGTAGAAATTAAATAAAAAACACAGTGGAAAGTTATAACGAATAGGAAAAATTTCCTATAAAAACATTTTTTACATAAATTGTATTATCACAATATGCAAATCATATAAAACACACTATCATCGTTATCTCCAGGATAAATAGCCCACCTGAAAAGTATGTAAATGTTTTATTTAAAATTATTTTTCTACACGCATGCAGCGATTATATACCCGTAGATGAGATTAAGTTTGTTTTTTTTTTTAATTTAATCTTAAATAAAATACAAATCCACAAGACTTAACCAACAACCTACCTTTTCCTTATTGCCTTTTGCCCAAAATATGTTTATGGTAAAAAAAAACAGAACTTACTTCGCAATCGATAATACACAACCATTGTCAAAGCAACTAAAAAAAGAAACCAAAAGACGGTCTGAAATATATAATAGTCACTGTGCATGTTTTATTTAAAGTATTGCGCCAAAATATTTCTAGAACACTGGTAACGTCACTGTTATTATACTCAATATTGAATGCATATTCGATAAGACCAGAAAATAAGACCTTAACAGTTTATTATCTTATCGCAGAGAAATAATTAACTCTCAATAATTCAAAGCTAGGCTTAAAAGGCTCTTCACGTGCCATCGAGCGCCATCTAGTGTTGATAGCCAGAACAAATTCATGCTTAACATTACGTGTCGCACCTCATGTGCACTTGTGGCAATGCATTGTCAGATTTGAAAATATAACAATTTAAATAAATAAAGGCATAAACATGTTAAGAGCGTCCAAACATGGAGGAAGAGTATGTAGTTAGACACAGACCGTAAAGCTTGTAAACTGCGTATTTATGATATTAACACAGGTAAAGCATAATATACACTTACTCAACTTACTGATTGATTTCCAAACAGCAACAAATAGAAAGAGAAGTATCGAAATAACCAGGAGCACTAACCGAAATATATCAAAAGCATGCATTTTGCAAAGGAGAATTCACTACGTCAATATTATGAACCACGTATGCAATGAGGAAACAACGAACCGAGAACTAAACGATAATGTAAATAATTAAGCTGATAATGTCCAAATCTTATCATTTACCTTGTTTTACTATCTATATAAATTAAAAGGATCGATAGGTAATTCAGAATTTCGGTCAATCAGTGCTAGAAAATTATGACAAAGATTAATAATAATAAATAAATAATAATAATATCCCTGGACATTTCACACAGCGCCATCTAGTCCCAAGCTAAGCAACCTAATGCTTGTGTTATGGTAACAAGATGGCTGATAAACTACTTATATACATTTTTTTTTTGTAAATACATACATATTATAGATAGAAAAACACCCAGACTCGAAACAAATACATGTAGGTCATACAAATATTTGTTCCGTGCGGGAATCGAACCCGCGACACGCAGCGCAGCAGTCAATCGCTTAACCACTGCGCCAACCGTGCCGTCAGATTGCCATACAACGAGGCAATGCCGCCAGTCTCTTGGGTACACTACCAGTCGACTGCGATGCGGATGAATTTTTGACGATATTTTAGTTTGTGTATAGTTTCAGTTAATTTAGGATTTAATTTAGTTATTTTAATTAATTAATTATTAATTAGTTGTTATTTGCTTACTTATTATTTTAAACAGAAATAAATAAACTTCATAGGATAATGTGGCAAAAAAAACGACCAATATTTTTAAAAAACTTACGCCAGTTTCCGTAGGATGAGACCAATCCATAGAGTAGAATTGCGGCAAACCATGATGCTATTATAAGCAGTTCGAAATACATTTTTATATACTACAATAGTATCGAAATTCGCAATAAAAACCAAATAAGGTACTGAATCTAGAATTAAGGCATTATCAAATGAAGATAAAAATAATTATAATTTGTGGTAGTAGGTTGCGAAATCTTATCATTGACATTTTAAGCGATTAAAAAAAGTAATTCAAAGATTCCGCTGTTTTTACCAGGTTGGAATTGAACGCATATTATACCTACGTCCTATTTAGTCTTAATACTTAATCGACCGGTATTTTTCCTACTTTATAGTTATCTAAGGTTTCTCTTCGTACAAAGAAAGAACGAGTATTGATTACTTACTTCATGCTCGCTTACCGAGTATAGATAGGCCTGGATGAATCTAGAAAATACGCCATTCAAACAATTGGCTTTATTAAAAATAAGAAGCACAAAAGCGGGGAAGTGGCCATGTTCGGGGGAGGCCTTATCCAGAAGTGGACGTCTTTCGGTTGAAATGATGATGATCATTAGGATTAAAAATAAAATAATAACTTACTCCATTTTCTAATTGCGGTTATTCCAATTATGAGGACAATGAATAACACCCAAAACAGTAAAACAAATAGTTGAAACCATAACGTAGAATTAGTAGAATACATTTTTAAATAAAATCCACAGCCACAGTGAATGGCATCGTGATTACAATACGACTAGTAACATAATCATTTTAGAATGAAGATAAAATAAATCATAAGTTCAATTATCAATGAAGCGTAATCTTATCCCTTAAAACTTTAGGTGATTAGAAACAAAAGATTAGTTTCCCATTGCCAATGGTTTTCTTCAGGATAATTAATATGCATATTGAGCACTTACCAGTTAAAATCCCACAATACACACACATTAGAATTAAATCGACATAACTTTCGTTACATAACTTAGATCTTAGAGAAAATCTTATCACTGACGGAGATTGGATTAATCTGCCCTGACGCCTCATAGCGTTAAGATACCGATCTCTTTTTTTTTTTTTCTTTAGGTGGTATTTCATCAAATGACCTCTCCCGCTCTGGGCTGAGCGAAAGGGCGTGTCAGACTTTTACTGACTAAAATCCACCCGTGTCGTGTTCCTTCAGTTGCCTATGCCAGGGGCCACGGTATCTCTTTCGAACAACCCGCGGCCCTGGCGGCATCGGCCCTAGCGGACCCCGTCACTTCTTGCTAACATCTCTTTGATGCGCGCGTGGAACACAACGCGTCGTCGACCCGGGCCTGGTCCTTACCGGGCGGCGAGCTGCCCATTGCTCGCTGCCCGCAAGCCCGCGCCTACGGTGGCCGGGAGTCGGCTGTTGACTCCCGTCCAGGGCGTCTCCTGCGGCGACTAGGGGCGTGAGGGCGCAGTGCTTGCCTCTCCCTCACGCGCTCCGCCTCCTCCTTCGCGAGCATTACTGCTTCGCTGAAGGAGGTGACGGCCTGCCACGCTCCGTACCATGGCCTGGAACAGGGCCTGACGCGAGGATCGCCGCCACGAGGACACGGCGGTGCCCCGCCCAAGCCGGGCAGACCTCCACCGTATGCTCCACCGTGTCCTCCGGGCGATCCACACAATGGTGACACCTTGGCGTTTCCTCCCGCTTTATTCTGAACAGGAACCTCCCGAAACAACCGTGTTCAGTGAGGACCTGCGTCAGGCGGAAGGTTAGGGCGCCGTAGTGCCTCTCTAGCCACTCCTCAAAAAGGGGACTTATCGCCGCAATTGTGGCGATAGTCGCAACCCAGCACTGGGTTGCGACAATCGCACTCTCCATGCCGCTATGAGATCCCGCCGGAGCTCTGTCCGCTGTACCGAGATTTCTCGCGGCAGCAGAGTTACGCCCCGGCGATTTGTCTCATCTTGCCACTCCCATGTGGATACATCTCTTCAAGGAGAATATTTCTTATTATGGTGACTTCTCTCGGTTAATTAGTACGTGAGGAGCTACAGAGAAGTAAATGTAAGTACTTAATGAAGTATTTAAATTCTGGTATTTCATCAATTAATTAACTTATAACGTTAATTAATTCTGTGCTTTGCAAACATCATGTTTAAGCCTAAAAACTTCCATTCTCCTTTAAACATCAATAACTAAAACTCAAAAACAAAAGAACGATGAAAACCCCATACCCAGCGTTTATTTGAAATTCGCGCCACACCGGGGTGGCACCGTACAGTTTAATGATGGTAAGTTTCACGACGGACGACATGATTGGTTGTTGATCATTTTGGTCAACCAATCGCTTTAAATTATAAAAATGCATCAACGTATAAAATCTTATCATTTCAAACTTTAAGCGATTTGAAATATAAAGTCTCCACTGATGACCGACTCAAGGTACTTACACTTGCTCACAAACCCACAAAGTGTTAACTGCAGAACGTACACGATCACAAGTAAGAAAAAATACCAGAGAACAAGCATTTTAAAAGTAAAAGCCGCCGGGGATTCGACCGTAGGATCAGACATAGTGTCAGATATACTGTGGTGGTCAGGATAAGGGGAAACAAGAGAAATGCACTCCTAAGTGGAACTTCAACACTATTAATTGTTACAGGGATAATTACAAGAGTATTACTACAGGAAATACTGAGCAGTTCCTAGGCCAGTATGTGCCGCAACCACGTCTTAACAATTACTGTCGCTCCATGCTCTCCACATGGTTCATATTATCAACCCCTAGATTCCGCATAACGTCAAACAAAGGAGCCTGTGTGTCATTGTTAAGTGCAGACTCATCATAACAGATCCAACGAGTCTATAATCATATCTGTGTATATATACAGGACTTTAAATAGATAATTATATTTTCTTTTTCTCATTAGATTAGTACCTAACTAAGATGGCGTTTTAAACAAAACGACTGTGTTTTAAATCTTGTTTTCCCAAAACTTTGCCATTTTCACTTTTTAGTAGTGAGGCAAAGTAGTTCCACTCCTTTTAATATGAACAGCCAGCTCAACCTAGGAGTTAAAACGAATAAGTGGAAATGGTGCAATCGAAAATTTAAAAATTCAGGGCAAAACAAAACACGATAAGTAATGGGGAAAAAATGACAGAAAAATGTGGTTCAAACTTACCTATAGACTTGTAAACACCCAATGCAATGCAAAGGATAATAAACACAACCCAAACTATAAACATAATATGCCTGTAATGCATATTGAATGAGAAAACAATTGAATTCGACTGACACTAGCAAACAACGTGATTCTTTAAATATCTATGATCCATTATGTAGCTATAATTTGTGATACTGATAAGGTACATAAATCGCATATTTTTATCTATACGTACTTAATTTAGGCGATGACATGTGAAATTTAAGGCTCGATCATAGTTATATCTTCGATGTCGTATCGCATGGACGCGGACGGTAAGTACTTAATGAGTACATAAAGACTAGCTAGTTATCAAATAAAATGAATATCGTTTTTTCAGTCAATGTATTGAGCTCATGCCGGAACACTTTTAAATGAAATAAACAAAGATAAAGTTGAAATAAAAACCAAAAAACTTACGCCATTTTCTATACGAAGAAGAAATTAGAATAATGAGCAAAAAGGTCAACCAAAACAATATCACAATCATGGTCCTAAAGGTAATTGTCTAGACGCAGAATCGACAATCACTATCACAGAACAACAAATACTGATCGTTGGTATATATCAGCTCAAGCACAGAAATGTAAAGATAAATTTATGATAACGGTATTGAGTATGTACATAGAATCTTATCTATACATTAATTTGCGCCCGATTATTATATTCAACACCACACATAGTCCTGCAGTGCGATTCTGTAACCATCTCACCGTGAAAACTTAGGTTAAGTGAGCGTGGAGTGAGCTGTCATTCCAACTAAATGCTAGGGATTGACACTACATATTGACAGCTCACTCTAAGCTCACTTCACCTAACGTTTCACGGTGAGATTTTTACAGAATGGATCGGCTGTTTTGTTAACGATATTTAGGAAGTTACTATTGACGCAGTCTATTCCTAAGGATGATGCTCAAAACAAACAATCCAACAATCATGGAATAGATAACGAAGGATTTAAGAATCACTTTCGTTTGACAAATAAACTATTATCATAAAATAAACTCATTTTAACAAGGGTAAACAGAACAGAGGTGAGGAGAAAAAGCCTATGCTTATTATGGTACTAAAAACTTACACAAATAATTTCTGTACACGGAAAGCAGCATCAAAAGTATGATGAACGATACCAGTATAAAAAACAAAAGCATTTTAAAATATTGTAATAAAAACAAATAAATTCAAAAATAAAATAAACAGTCTTGGTCTGCACTAATATGAACACTGACGCATGGCGGACGGACGGTTGGATTTTAATAATTAGATTTGTGTATAAAGGCGAAATCTTATCGGCTTATTATCTATTGCGATTCATGTATATTGTGGCCAATCCAGTTCATGGAAATCTCTAAAGGCATCATAGCCTGCCGGCTTCGTTGGTCTGGTGAGCGGTTCTAGGTTCAAATTAGGCCACCCTTTTTCCGATTTTTCATTAGGAAAGTTTTCTCTTGGTAGCAGCCCGGAGTTTGGAGATTTGCCCGGTTATTAGCAATAGGCTCATTTCCCATTATTACACTTGCCTTATTTATTATTTGTACTGACTATAACAATGTATGTACATAATTTTAATTGTAAAAATAGTATTGTTTCAATTCTTTTTTCGGTAGGTATTGAAAAAATTGAAAAATTACTTTTGCATTAAACACACACTTAGGGGTCCGAAATAAAATATTTTGATTTGATTAATCATAATCAATCACGAGTTTTGTCATTTTTGTCTTCGAACTCCATTACAAAATACCAAAAATTAACGTTTCATAATACTAATCAAATCAAATCCACACGCGCCATGTAGCTTCACGATAACTTTGGTCATAAAAAACCCAACCTAGATGGCGTTGATTTAAGTTTTTTTTTAACTAAAAAGCGCCATCTTACGTTGTAAGTTGAAACTTGGTACAAAAGGACTGAAGATCCGTGGCATACCTACTGTCGTACCATTTAAA
Organism: Apamea anceps; assembly: GCA_951799955.1. Lineage (NCBI taxonomy): Eukaryota > Metazoa > Arthropoda > Insecta > Lepidoptera > Noctuidae > Apamea > Apamea anceps. Next base: position 501,197 of record OX637524.1, on the reverse strand, counting down.
TGGTGCGACTATTGGGTATCACTAGTTATATAAACGAAATGTTCCATATAGAAAACTTTAATTTGAAGGGGGGGGGGGGTGGATACTTTTTTTCTCTTTTTATGAGGATTAAAAAAAATAGTTTTATAAAGATGGTATTAAAAACTTACTTAAATGATATCTCGACATAGAAACTACCACCATTATCAAGATCAACATTATCAATATTAGAAATAAATACGCCATAATATATTTTATATTGATTGTAGTACAAACAGATTAAGAATTAAATGAACAGCCTCTTTCTACCCACTGACAACTATATCGAATAACAGTACGGATTAAATTTGTTTAAATACTTGACAATATGCGAAATCTTAGCCATAAATTTATTCATATCTAGGCGATTCATCGCAGTGGCCGATTACACTGCCTTATTTTATTTTTATCTCCACTTGACCTAAAACGAGGTCGATGTCCAATCACTTCTTGGGGACTCAAATTCTCGGGAGCTTGACAAAGCATATAAACACATACAGACTAACGGAAGGCCAATTCTGGTACTTAAAAAACGTTCAAATTCCAGTCGCAATCTCAACTCAGCGACAATCAATGTCAAAAACTTGACAAAAATGTAGGGAAATTAAACGTGCTTTTGATAGATTGAGACTGAGGTCAGACTGTGAACGTTCTTAAAATTATGGGACCCCGGGTTTGCATACGTTTTTGGAACTCATCAAAATATTTTATTTCACATAAACCTACATGGGCACTTATGAAACGTTAGAAACGAGGTGCACGGTTCCAATTGATCGTTTCTCATCGGTAAGAAACTCCACTGCGTTTGCGTTCAATTCTCAGGACTGGTAACCGTGTTTGAGATTATTCATTTGGAATTTCCCTCGAAAACATAGATGGCGTTGATTTGAATTTTGTTTTTTTTTGTGCTGTCCTAGACAGCGCCATCTAGTTGAAACTGGTTGAAACTTGAAAGAATGAATAATGTATTTCCTGGTTAAAACAATATTTGTTGTGTGTCTTGCTTTCGTTAAACACTAGAAATTTTTCTTCTTAATGACTTCAAAACGGTTTACCCTATGAAGTTTTGTATGCAAATTACAATTTAGTTTCAAACAACAACACTGAATTGACTTCCGGTTTTCCATGAAAAAAATGCACAGGTGGCGACATTTATATTCTACGCAGCAAGAAGAATAAACAATTAATGACTTACCACAAAATCTCACCAAAACCGCGTAAATAATCCAAAACAACGCTATATTAATGACCATAAAGACCAAAGCTGAAGTTAAATCAACCGACATTTTGCCAAGTTTGATACGAACCAACTTTTATAGCAATATTGTACTAAATGATACGCCTGCTCCACTGCCAGTACATTGAGGGACCGACATGATAGGGATACGATAATCTATCTATCTGTCGATAACGCCGTTAATTACCGGTACGTGCTTTGCCTTTTTTATTTAAGATTATAAATATATGGAAAATTTACATATTACTATGCTATAAATACATGGCGAACTCATGCCAGCACCCTAATTGCGTAACAAACTATCAATCAGAATCTAAATCATCATCAATCAGAAGCTAATCCATTGCTTCATAATGCTCGAAAAATTTGTCTGCTCAGCAACGTAATTAAAATAAAATTGTTTATTTCTCACCACAATACATTTTCCAACCAATATTTTTTTAAATTAGCAATAATATACGTGGTGGCTCTGATGGTAGCCATGAAGTTTTGACCCTATCCCCTGAACTAGGTGGGTACCTGTATCTCAGGGGGTAGTGTTCAGCCATGGGTTATGCAAATTTTACCGAGTGCCACTGCTACTATTTAGAGATTATTGAGATAAAAGTTTTTCTTGTATATTCTATGAAAGTGGTGTGTGAAAAGTAGGTATGGGAGGTGTACCGTGTAGGTGTATACTGAATAGTGTGGCGTGTAAGTGTACAGTAAGTATGTGGTGTGTAGTGTGTTTTGAAGGGTGTGCTGTATAAGTGTAGAGATGAGGGGGAGAAATGTATGTACATGTATATGTTTGTGTGTACCTATATGAAGAGTTTGTAAGTGGATATGTTATTTAAGGTTAGGTAATAAAGGTAAGGAGGTTTTCTGTTTCTGAGTAATCTAATTGCAATAACCACCTCTTAACCGCAACTTTTGCATTATAGGTGCCTAGTTTAACTATGTTGGTTTTTTTGTTGACTTTACTGTACAGATAGGAACTTAAAACAAAGTATTGTCTCTTTGCGAAGGTTGTGCTGTGTGAAACACTGGGACAGACTGGTGAATTTTTTCGTCTGCCAGCACCGGGCAGAGCAACAGTGCGATGCCTTCTTAAAATAGATTGGAGCACAAAGAGCTTACGAACAGAAAGCACCTTACTGTCCATGTACAGTTGCTTAGTAGGGTATCGATAAGGCTTTTTTATGATGACCTTGAGAACTGCTCTTTGAGCTCTCTCCAGGTCAAGAAACATCGTCTTTGCTGCCCCACCCCATACTGGGATACAATAGCTGATCACAGACTGACACAACGCAACGAATATTTTTATAAGAAGCTCTTTTGAGACTGATTCCCTAAGAGTTCTGAACAGGTAAATCATAGTTCTCAACCTAGCAACCACTTTAATTAAATGTTTATCCCACCTTAGTTGTTCGTCAATTTGCACTCCTAGGTATCTAACAACACTGGCAGGATTAAGAGTCTGACATTGACAGGTCTGAGTATTATAACAACATGTATGTGCCATTATATTAAACTCTTCCGATGGTTTGCATTTTTCCTTATCGTGAAGGTGACATAATTCGTTTTTTTAATATTTAGAGTCAATAGGTTAACGTTTAGCCAGTTCATTATTCTTCTAAGACAGTTCTCAGCCTTAGCTTTAACGAATTCCCAGCTGGGCCCGTAAACTACAATGGCAGTGTCATCTGCATACGTATACATTGTTGCATTCGAAAGTGACATTTTGCAAAGGTCATTGATGTATATTTTGAACAAAGTAGGGCCCAATACACTTCCCTGTGGTACGCCGAAGGTGACAGATTGTTCCTCACTAAGTAAGGAATTAATAATGACCTGCTGTGTCCTATTGGTTAAATAACTCTTAAACATCGAAAGAGGAACACCCCTGACTCCTATTTGTTCGAGTTTGGTCAGCAGGATGGGGACAGAGACCGTGTCAAATGCCTTCGCCATATCCAAGAAGATACCAAGACATTTGTTTTTTGTATCAAGTTGTCTTGCAACGAACTGTGTCAGTTCTAATACGGCATCTTCAGTGGATATGCCGCGACGGAAGCCATACTGATTACTAGCAATAATGTTGTGCTTATCCAAAAAACTATTTAGCCTTGAGTTCAGAATTTTTTCTAGAATTTTTGACAGGGCGGGCAATACAGATATTGGTCTATAGTTGTTAACACAGTCTCTGTCCCCTCCCTTGTGGATGGGATGGACTAAGGCTTTTTTAAATGCCTGGGGAAATGCACCTGTTCTTATGGACTGATTGCATATATGTTTTATGGGAGGTGTTAATGACTATCTACATAGTTTCAGTATGTTGGTTGATATTTTATCCCAACCCGTGGCGCAGTCAATACGCAATTGTAGTATAATAGAGTCTACTTCAGCATCATCAGTTTCCAGGAGAAGAAACGAGTTACCGGGAGATGGATTTTCATTTTGCCTTGGATTATTTGACAGTCTATCTTGATTCTCGCTTATTATTTTATTTGCTAGGTTACTTCCAACATTTGTAAAATAAGAACATATCTGGTTAACAGCAATCCTGGGGTTATTTTGGTTGTTGAGTAATTCTATAGGTGATGAAGATACTTTTTTAGTATGAGTGATATCTTTGATGACGTTCCAGAGGGCTTTGGGATTATGACCGGCTCTCTCAATCTCTTTTCTTTCACATTCCCTTTTTAGTTTTCTTAATAGACGATTACAAAAATTTCGATATCGAGTGTATGTAAGTTTTAGAATTAAGTTGTCAGGAGTCTTAGATGATTTCTTATGTAATCTATCCCTGTGTTTAATACAGCGTAAAAGTCTCGGAGTTATCCAGGGTTTTATACTATTTTTTCTTCTGGATACCAGGACAGTTCGTGTATGTTTAGTTATTACCGTCATTAATAGAGAAATGAATTTATTTGTTGATTTATTTGCGTCTTCAATCTGTAACACTTCTGTAAAGATCATCTCTTCTAACTCTTTTTTAATAGCTTGGTAATCAATCCGAGTTATTAAGTTATTTGGTTTATGACTAACGCTTGCATTTTTTAAAGATAACATAACGGGTGCATGATCTGTGATGGAATTTTTGAGGACTATACTGGTAGCTCTAGCGCTTTCACCCCCACACACCCTCACTCACACACTCCCACACACAAATAATGTAACTAACAAAAGTTTAGTGTATATAATATAGTTTAAAATTGCCACTCGAGCCATTTTTTTTTTATCTTTTATCTTTTGGATTGTCAGTGTACAAGTGTATAACAAAATAAAATGCATCTTTATGTAAAAGGGCGGAGACCTGGTGTCCTGAAATACAGGCCTAGAGCTTAGTTTAGGCACCAGTCTCCCACAATATTAAAATGTGTTTCCAACTCTGATACCATATAAAATATATATTTGTTTGTAATATTGTGGTGAGAAAATAAATCTTATTATTATTATTATAGCTGGTAGTGCAGACTTAAGTAGAATGTGGTCTAAGCAATTATTAAGTCTAGTGGGAGAAGTGTGAGCTGGTATTACCCCTTTTGTTGCGTTCAATATGAGATACTCATTGCATCGTTCATCCGAAGTGTTTGGTTTTATATCTATGTTTATGTCTCCCACGAGCGCTATGCTGTTATACTCAGTTAATGTGTTATAGACATTGTTTAGACTATTTATGAAATTATCAAAATGTTGTCTACTTCTGTACGAGGGTGAACGATAAATGGCCACAAGTGCCAATTTATTGGATACACTACAGACCAGGCAATTAGCGTCTTTAAACTCAGGCTCTAATACCTTGCAGCTTATGCTATCAGCAGCATAAATTACTATACCATCATTTTGATTTTGAGTACGCATGGTGTAGTGCGATGTATATCCATCCAAAACAGGTATTTTGTGAACCTTACTCAACCAGCACTCTGTTAAGATAATGATTTCACATTTAATATTCATTAAAGAACGCAATGTATGTTGTTGAACTGTCAAAATGAAAGCCATTCCTACTGTTAGTGCGTTACGCAAGTACTTCGCTGAACCCTTATTGCATAACACACTTTTAATCAAAGTCAAGGGTTTGAAGGAAATTCTCATCCATTGCTTCATAGATTTGAAAAAATCGTGTAAGTATTCAACCACGTAAATAATGCAATGAACGCGGCAGAACTGTCAAAATTAAAGACATTGCGATCGATTGCCATTTTATATGTGTCACGCAATTACCCCTCTATGAAAAAAAACTGTCCTCTGCTGTTTCGCATAGGAACCAATGTGAAACAACAGTGGACGGATTTTTTCAGTTTTCCAATTCATGTTTCAGTCACTGAAGCAAATATCTCTACTTTACCCTTGTAGGTAAACGTCGTAAGGATAGCAAGGAGCTACACAAACCTGACCTAACTTAACTGTATTGATATTAATCTCGTTGAGCTCATTTCTGACAAATGCGTGCACTGACTGGACAGGTCCTCTCATCTGTGTGGTTCTTTCGTCAAAAGACCATCTCAGGCATCAATCTATCATGGTCTTCATATGATCTGACCAAGATTGTCTGGACTTTAAAAGAGACTGTGACCTCTGAGTTTGTTTCGGTCTTTCTCCTCAGACTAATCGGATAGGAAACGCCGAACTCATCTAGTTTTTAAAATATGATTGACGTGTAAAAGTGTTTGTGTAAATCTACAAGTACAGAATAAATAAATCATTAATCAATCCTTTAAGGCCAAGACGCCAGAGTAGGCCGCGAAATTGAAATTGTCTTACTTTTTTTGCAATTTGCAGAAGCTTTCTGGGATAGCAAACTGCCCCGCAAGCTTATTGACTCTGGACTGCTAAATAATACTACTAAGATTTTTAATTGAAAAACCCTATAACACTTTGCCCGACCTAAGAGTCGAACCTAGGACTTCATCCTCGGCAGTGGCGCTTGCAACCACTGGACCAACAAGGCAGCTATTTAATTTAGTGTCTTCAATCTTTGTTCCATAATTTTACACAATGGGTACAATCTTACCAAGGACTGCCGTGTTACCCAGTAACTGTGTTGTGGAGGTCAGATAGGCAGGCGCTCCACGTAAAACGCTGGTATTCAGCTGCATTTGGTTAGGCTGGAAGCCGACCCCAATATAGTTGGGAAAAAGCTAGGCAGATTGATTTACAGGAGTTTAGAAACGCGACATTGTTTCAAGATTGACAGTGCTAATCTGAACACCCTGTATCATTTGTCAGGCGCAGCATTTTATAAGATTATGATAGAACACTCCAAAACTATTTCTGAAATCGAGCACGTCAACGTACTGGTCATCGAGGCGACGTGACATCTTTTTGAGGATAACTGTACTAGCCCAGCCACAGCGTATGGAGCCTCCACGGATATCTATGGGAGCCTGAGGAATGTCATGAATACATATTTTACAATAGTTAGTTGTTAGAGAACGCTTACATGATGGTGGTATTGTCTCCCATTGTCTGAGATGATGAGTAATCATCGGTGTGTGTGTGAATATCATCTTTATCACCATTTATCATTGATTTGCATTATCAGTCAGTGCCGTCAGTCTTATGTTGACCTCTCTTGTCAGATTCATTGTGTTAATGATTTTATAGCAGACTAACTTTTGCCCGCGGCCTTTGTGAACACATAAGATAACACCATGCATGACATAGAATTATAATAATTAGAATCAGTAATACAACTTGTTAAGTTACCATAATCCTAAAATGTCAAGATTTCATGAAATAGTCATTAAATAGGATTACTTGATCTTAGAGAGTTGTGTTAATGACTTTAATGATTATAAGTCTGTCAATACATATTTGTTATGGCCGCGAATCAAATTTTAATCAACGTACAACTTAGTACTGACCAGCAAATTGCAAAAAACGTAAGAAAATTTGAATTTCGCGGGCTACCATGGAGCATCCACCTTAAATAAAAATCGTTACTTTAGTATGGGAAGCAACACAAAAAAAATTGTAACTCACGATTCCCTCCCTGTTTCTGTTAGCGGTTTTCAAAATTGGTATTCCCATATTATTTGCGATTTTTCATCCATTGACATATGGTGCCCCTAACGTGCCCCTTCGGAGATATGATAATTATGAACTAAGTGTAGAAATAAAAGCACCTACAACAAAATATGCAACATAATATTACGGAAAACGGTACAGGTTGTAATATTAACTACTTGCTATTAATTAATATCGTCATTGTACTTAAGTAGTTAGGTTATTATTCTTTTAAAAATAATAATAGCAAATGCACATAAATTATTGTGAAGACTAATTTCTAATGACATGAGCTGTGTCACTAATTGGTTCCTTGTACAGTTGAGTATAATCCATCTCATTAAGTTATAGGAATTATTATGGGGTAGTTTAATAACAAAAGTTCTCTTAATTACCCACATTATGTAGGAAGATTTTTTTGTATTTAAGAAGCATTTCTATAAATCAGTTATTATTTCAATCTCGTCTGTGACTTATCGTTATGGCATTCCGTGGTTTTGTTACATATCTTGATCTTTATGTTGCTCTACGTAACAATAGTTGTCCAGAATATGGTATTTGGACTTCCGACCACTTGTATGGGGAAGGGACGAACCACTGTGCGTCGATAGATTTCATCGGTTATTAAAAAAAAATTTAGTTAGCTATTCTTTACATTTTGACCGCGTAGGTATTGCACTTTCCTATGAAACAGCAATTTTTTTTTTTTTTGATAATTTACAAAAATATCCTACATTAAGGGGTCTAAAATCATGTGCTGAATTCATGGTAACAGGTTGCGCGGCGATGTCCCTGCCACCCTGTATAATACAATGTATTTTTTTTTATATCCCATAACTCTAGGCGGTCATTGTACTCATCCTTATGAACTAATTTTACTATGGGACCAAACCCGAAATCGCGAAACATAAAAGTAGGGAACACCTGAATTTTTTTTCGCGCTTTCATGTTTGGTCCCATAGTAAAAGTTGTTTACCTATAATGATGAGTACAATGACCCCCTAGAGTTGTGGGATATCACTTCTTAACTATGAAAAAATCAACCAACTCTTTGTGCTCTTCTCTCAATATACGACAAATAAGATAACTTTTTGACTCGGTTTTACGGCTGATTTTTCAATCATCTGATAACTTTATTCGAGGAATAATTTTGAAATTTTGACAGTTATTTCATACAAAAACTGTCAAACGTTAATTTCATTCCTCGAATAAAAGTTAAGTATAGTGTGATGTTGCAAGAATGTATATCACTTATTTGAACAAGATAAACTTAACTAATTTATAATTCAACACAATTATAAATCTTGTTTCGGACTTTTAAGTTGTAATTTTTACCAGTAATTTTGGTTTAAAAACCAAACTACTGAACCGTTTTTGATGAAATTACTTATGTACTATGGGACCAATCAGAAAGTTTCTTTCAATCGGCTTATAAATAACGGAGTTCTGAGGTAACAAACATAAAAAAAAATTACAGTCGAATTGAGAACCTCCTCCTTTTTTGAAGTCGGTTATAAATGAGCTTTTACAATGTTTTCAAATTACAGTGCTGATAGGTATGGGAGGACAGTGTAAACACCTGGAGGATACTATTGTATGCCTAGTGCACACTTGAGCAAAACTGAGCCTGTTTCTAGGGGTTAAGTCAATAAGGCTAGTATCAAAATAATATCAATAGGTCATCATCATCTGACTAGCCGCTTCGCAACTATGTTGGGGTCGGCTTCCAGTTTAACCGGAAGCAGGTGAATGCCACTATTTAACCCAGTTACTGGGTAATACGATACCTGCTTACGCAAGTTTCTATATTACAAGGTTCTCTCTATTAAATATCCGAACGAAAACGTCAACGTCATGTCGCCAAGTGCCTATCCATCTATCCCTCTCCCTATCATTACGTCCATACGCGACAGAAAGAGAAAGCGCCAACCGACTACCGCTTCCGGACTACGTGGAACAAACCACCAGCAGAGGGACAGAGATTCAACTTCACTTGTAATCGAACACTTACCGCTCTCGCACCGCAAGCTAACCGCTAAGCTTCGCGACGCGCTCGCGCCGCGGAACATACCAAAACCGCATAAATTAAATTAAACCAATTCACGAGTGTCGGCCGACACAGAACCAGGAAGAAGCAGAGAAACAAAAGCTACCGGACGCCGGTCTGCATATCAGCACGGCACATGCAAAACCACCAAGTAAGTCCTTAATTGTTTCCTACCCCCTTGTGTGCAGGCGACATGACATTCGTTCCAAAATAATTACACAACGCTTATTGGTCCTTCGACAGCCGCAATAACCCAACTTATTCAACATAAGTAATACCCCTTGGAATATCAATAGGTAAAGCTGATAAAAGATTACCTAGCAGTGCAAAGTGCAATATTCCCCGCGCATAATAGTTTAGCGGCAAGGCCAGTCGTTATCCCAACGCCGCGCCGCGCCGCCGCCGCGCCGTGACGATAACTTGTGCTCCATATACAAATGTAAGAAGTGTCATTGTGCCTAAAGTTCATAATCATTTGAAATACGCAACAAATTAATGATGACGATTATAAATTCAAACGTCGTCCGGTAATAAAGAGTTTTCTGCTCAGTCATAAGCTTAGAATGGCGATAGTGTTATTTATTTTCTGAAGAAAAACATGATCTCTCCTTTACTAAATTGCACAGAAGTCCTGAGAGGTCTTGAATGACACAGGTTGACTGAGATTATAAAACCGGATTCTCAAAACACAATGCCTCGAGAATCAGTTTTAAGCTATGTAGATAAATTGTCCATTACAAACTCTAAGTATGATAAATATCGATATACCTAACTCGAATATCGGATTTTAAAGCTACGATTCTTTTCCCATCACTACACAAAGTATTTTTATAGCCGACTTCTTAGATTGTCGCGAGTATAGGAGTACTCCGGTATCTTGTCCGTTCCCGAACCAAATAGGAAAGAGTAACATATAGCGGGAGCAGTGGTGGCCCAGTGGTAATGACCCCGACTTACGAGTTGTAGGTCGTGGGTTCGAACCCAGACAGGCGCTTTACTTTGTGTAAATAATTTCATCGCCACTACTCTCAAAACGGTGAAGGAAAATATCATGAGGAAACTGGCATGTCCTAGAACCCAAAATTCGAACACATGTGACCCGCGTGGTAGATTCAGCCCACTTCCTGACGAAGAGAGGAGCGCCCCTAAGATGACCCACTGACCGAGACTTTTGTCTCAACAGTGGTAACATTACAGGCTGATTATGCTAAATATTGTCAAAGGAAACACACGATTAAATAAATTAGTCACAATTATTAACAAAATAAAAGAAAATATTAAAAAAAAAACTTACGTCTCTTAACACAATTCCCAAAACAGAACCACAGCCAAAACAAATAGATGAACATAACGAGCAGTATACCAATAAAAATACTTCCTAACAAATCCATCGTGTTTACTCTGTGTACCGATCAACACTGTTCGAAAAACAACGGTTCTAATCTTATCACATCGCGAAAGTAGGGACTTCACATCAGTTTATTACAATATGTTTAAAAAGAAGTTGATACTGAAATAATGTCGTATTTTAATATTTCTTTTTGTGAACGGTTGCGCGTGACGGAAGGCGGGAATAAACTGACAAGTCGTAATAGGGCCTGACTACCTATGCGGTTTTCCACTGTGACTGTGTCGGGAAATACAAATTATGTGCTTGAAAATGTGTTGTGTAAAGTAAACGATCAATTTGTAATTCCTAAATATTATTCCGAAGCAATAATAAAAAAATATATAATCGGATTGTAACAAGATACTGAAATTCTTAAAAAACAATGGCGATGACAGATTAAACTTGTATGACATACATTGACAGTTTACACATAGCTCATCTCCTGCCCGTATTCCAATTTATTTAGGGTCGGCGCAACATGTCTTCTTCTTCCGTACTTCTCTATTAGTCGTCATCTCGGTAATTACTTTCTAGCCATATCATCTTTGACTCAGTCCATCCAAAGATTCTTTGGTCTTACACATGGCTATAATAATATTTTTATAAGCAAAACAAGTATAGGAAAATGACATCAATCAATAATTGCTTTTGCCCGCGGTTTCACCCGAGTGGGGATTAGAAATCGACAAAAAAAAAGTTTAAGTTTCGACAGGAGTGTACTACCGGGATAAAATGTATCCTATGTTCTATTCCAGTATGCTAAATTACATCCAAATCCGTGCCCCATAAGGTGATTTATTAAAATAAAAATAGGACCGGTCGTGTGCCGACGCTTGGGGAGACCTACATGTCCTATTGCAATCTTTCCTCTGAAGTGATGATGACGATGAACAAAAGTCCAGACTTTCACATTTTTTATATTGATTATAAGTTCAGATAGAATACTCACAGAGCCACGCGATGAAATTTAAACAATGCATTAACATTATAACTAATATTAATCCAAATAACGGCACAGCCGCTATTGTGACCATAACCAAAGCAATTTCTAGCATTGCTTGAAAAAATTACCAAGTTTGTATAAAAGATACTTTGTCACTGTTAACGATTGGACTCGAGTTTTAAAATGATGAAATAATCATTAAAAATATTATCAGCATTTCATATGATTATTTATCTATAAAAATGTCAAGTAAGGTGTGGCAAAAATAAAAAAGAAACAAACAATTACCGATGTTTGCAAGATACTGACACTAAAGAGAAAATGACGATGACAGATTACATTGAGAGGTAACTGTCAACGTTTAGATTTATTTGTAAACGAAACAAGCAATGGGCATTAGACAATGACTTCAAATTAATTCTTATCAACAAAAATGAAAAGATACTCACGGAGCCAGACGACGAAAGTAATGCAATACATTAACAGTACAAAAAGTAACAATAATGCTACAGCCGGCAATGTCATTAAAATCATTATTAGAGCAATTTCTTCCATGCCTCAAACAATTGACTACGTACAAAGCTACTTTGCCACTATTGTCGATTTGTGTCGCTTTTGTAATGATAAAATGCTCCTTGAAAATAATTTAATACTTATCAGTAATTATGATATCAATAGGTACTAATAGGTAAGTACTACCATTTGTTCGAGTTATTTATCATTTATCTAAATATATATATATATATATATCTACATGTATATTTTTATCTTGCTAGTTAGACGATCAACGAACTCAAAAGCACGCGTCATTAGCAGATCTTTGGCAGCAGTTACTGGTCTGTACAACCAGTCTCACCCCAGGAGTATTGTGTTAATCAATAACTGGGTTGTAGAGGTCAGATATGTAGGCAGGCGCTCCTTGTAAAATACTGGTATTCAGCTGCATCCGGTTAGACTGGAAGCTGACCCCAACATAGTTGGGGAAAGGCTAGGCATATTGATTTTAGAAGATTAACGAACTCTGTCATAAAGTTAGCACTTTATGACAGAGTTCGTAACCAATAAATACAGTTTTAGGTTTTGCTTCCTTAGTTAGTGTTTATATAGTACTACTCTATTTTATTGATTTTGTATTTTTACAAGCAGTTCAACTACAGTATTTAATTTTAAAAGTATACATAATATGAGGGACACTGAGGCACTTTCTAGCAGTTCCCTTACCTTAGTTCGATCTACGTTTCCGATCTTCGTTACCTTAGTTCGATTTATGACCAGCTGTTAACGTGGTTCACTATCAGCGAATACTGTTGTTGGGAAATCCTCAATTATATCAACGTGACTTATTAAAATATAAACAATTTTAACTTATCTCGATATAAAATCAAAGAAATCTATAACGGGAAAGACCCACACCCTAATTACATAACACACAATCAATCGGAATCTGAATCATTTTGAAGCAAATTGCTAATCCATTGCTTCATAAATTCGAAAAATTTGTTTGCTCAACACGTAAATAACGCAATGAATGTTGTTGAACTGTCAAAATGAAACCGATTCCGATTGATCGTGTGTTACGCAATTAAGGTGCTGATCGATAATGACAACATCGTATGAATATTGATAGGTACTAAAATTATTGCACAGATTTGAAAGACAAATGTTGTTTGCCTTACGTCCATTTGTCAATTTACTTTCGTCTCGAGCAATAATTCCGTGTCGACAATCGACACATTCTACGCATTGGAATACTACACTCCTAGAATTTGACTCTGCGATAAGAACTACGGTTGCACTTTAATGTAGCGATAGAAATATAAAATTTATCGACACCACGACTTGCACGGAGGAAAACGATTTATTTATGACAGTAAGTTTTATATTATCTATCACTATTACGGCTACTGATACTGGTACTGCTGTTTACAAGGCAGATGTGAATGTAAACGCCCTAGAAGGAATAGTGACCTTATTGGTGATGTTCTTCAGAAAGGTCAACCGGCAACCGGCGAGCGTGTTTGACGCACCTTGCGCAACGCACTATCAATCTCAATATATATATATATTGCAAATCCATTGCTTCATATAGATATGTTCGAAAAATTTGTCTGCTCCGCGACGTAAATAATGGTAGGAATGTTGGTGACCTGTCAAAATAAAAGACATTGCTACTGCACGTGAAGCCATTGGCTCTTGCGACTGATCTCTCTCGGGTCATGTTGCATTGCCGTCCCATCGGATTATTTTTATTTTATCTATTTATTTCAGGCATCAAGGTCCATATAAACACATACAATACAATATTAATATAACTTAAAAATACTATAAATACATACAACATTATAATTACACTAAAAACGAAGTAACGCACACGAAGTGTCTGCGTCGTGTTTCGCTGACTGGTATTATGTAGCCGGCCACGAAACCGGCGGCGTCGGTACACAACACGCTTCGGCCAGAACTCTTCCTTGAGGAACTTCTCGAGATGATGTGTCAGAACAAGCACCACGAACGACTTGAAGTTCGTGTTGTGACGCTACTCCAACTTCTCGACCCTCAAAGTCCAGTTGATCTTCACACGCATGTACTCCACAATCTCCTCAACCTTCGTGGAGTGGTGCAGTCTGGACACGTACAGCTGTATCGTCGGGATTGCTGGACGCAGCAGCATCTTGGGTCCTGCCTGCGCGGTGCCGCACTGGTTCTGACAAGGAGGCTTATTCTTCCTCTTCTCCACCTTGATGAAACCATCCGTGTCGCACGTGTCCTTCTCTGGACCCTGCCTTTTCAAAACATTGTTGGGTTTCGACCGGCTCCGTTTACCCTCTTTTGGTTTTCCCTCTAGTTTTACCTGCGAGTTTTGCGACTCAGCAGGCTTGTTAGCGGCTACTATTGCTGCGTAGGCTCGTTTTGGAGTCGAAAAACCTACTCACGTCGTAATCTCCACCTGTGTCGAGGCAGGGACGGCCACGGCACGCGTTGCAACGCATGCATTCTCGGCAGTTGGTGACGCATTCGAGCCCGCCGACTCGTACTCGAAAAAGCACGCTGAGCGAAAACGAAGTAATAGCCCGGGGAGGCGATGCGATGCGACGCGGTGGGGTGGGGATCACGAAATGTCACGCGGACGAAGTCGCGGGCAGAAGCTAGTATTCATTATATTTTCGTTTGTTAGAGTAGGATTCTTAACACTCTGAACCGCCAGACGACAGACACGATAGACAATCTATTGTTGGCGAGCACCGCTGACCGCGGTGACCGCGGTGGCAGTCAACGCCTGATGGTGCAAAGTTTCTCTACCATTTCTTAACTTTGGAGTCAATCTCCAGTCTAATCCAATGCGTCTGACCAATATTAAACGGAACACCTGCCACTTGACCTTCACAACCCAAATATAAGACTTGACTCATTCGTATGGCAGCCATGACAGATGGCTTAGAGTGCTTTCTGAGGTAACAACAACAATTGATGGCTAAAGAGTCACATCATCATATCATCCTCGTTACTAAGATGAACTTTCAGACGATATTAGTACGAGCGTGTGCTAACTGACATCATCATCCTGTGCCTGCCTTTTCCCGACTATGTTGGGGTCGGCTCCTAACCGGATGCAACTGAATACCAGTATTTCACATGGAGCGATTGCCTATCTGACCTCCACAGCCCAGTTACTGAGTAACAAGGTACCCCTTGGTAAGACTGGTTGTCAGATTTTCGGGCTTTTGACTACCCGTAACGGCTGTTAAAGATCCACGAATGGCAGCCGGAACCAATGGCTTTCGAGCCACGGAGGAGGAGTTTCGGTATTTCGGTTAAAGATGGTCCATCCGCAGACCGACCTCGGCCAGCGTAGCTTAACCTGATCGATCGACACATGCGACTATTATTACTTAGCCACAAGTCCCTCTACATGCACGAGATACTTTAAAGCACCTATTTATAATACTAAGGATGTAGACCTACGAATCTACCCACTATAATAAAGTTACACTATATCGAGCTAACAAAGAAGGCAGGAAAGAAATTATCCAATTGACCTGCATGTCTACCAAGCCACCGAGCGATGTATCATTGTACCGAACACCCAGTTTAGACTGACCTGTCATAATGGCGCTACTTGCTTCGACAAACGGTCAAAGATCTGTCAAATGCAGTACATTTGAATTTAGTTCCATTTTTCGCCGCAGTTCTGGTTGTACTGGTCATTTAGTGCCCTGTTTATGGCTTCATACAGTTATTATGTTAGGAGCGATGAATGACTTGGTTGCAAATGTAATTGATTGTGTGTCTCGTTCATTAATGATCTGACGTTTACTTAATAAAACGAGTATGTAATGTACGAGTATAGTCACCAAAGGAGATAAGGGTCGTCGGATATAGTTGAAGTTTAGTAAGAAACCGATGGATGTTTTCGAATGAAAAATTTGATAGATGAACTGTTTGTTTTCTATTAATTAAATTACTTTTTATTCGAAAACATCCATCGGTTTCCTAAAAAACTTCAACTATATCCGACGACACTTACTTATCTCCTTGGTGAGCGTATCTACTTTAGAGTGTATAACGACTTGTTGATCCTCAAGAAAGAAGCTTTTAACGTTTCAGTAACTTATTAATCCTCTTGGATAATACATTAAATGGTTATGACGTAGGTAGTAGGTCACTAGTGATGATGCTTTGTAAATGGCCACTGTATGATGTCAGTAACCCCATTTTTTCCCAAACATACATAACATCAAGCCTGTATTCCCCGAAGAGTTGGCCAAAGGAGTACCTTAGTATAGCCACATTTTGCATATTACATAATAGGGCCTAGTACTATCCGCCGGGCACACATCCACAATCCGGGCTGCTACTGAGACATTCCAGAAAAACCCAATAACACTTTACCCGACCTAGAAATGGAACCCAGGACCTCAAGGTCAGCAGCAGTCAGCGCTTGCGACTAAACCAACGAGGCAGTCAGTTATCTTCTCAACTATTACTGAAATAACCACTTACGACTTAAACAAACGCAATAAAATGAGTAATTACGAAGTATAATAAAGCTGAAGAGTTTTATTGCTTTTTTGTTTGTTTGTTTGAACGCGCTAATCTCTGGAACCAGTCAGATTTGAAAAATCTTTTTGAGTTTGATAGCCCAATACTTGAGGAAGTCTATAGGTTGTCTAACATCACGTTGGACCCTAAGGAGCCGAGCAAAAAGAAAACAATTTGAAACAACGCTAAGCGAAACGAAGTAATAGCGCGGGCGGGCGATGCGATGCGACGCGGTGGGGCGGGGGGACAAGACATGTCACGCGGACGAAGTCGCGGGCAGAAACTAGAGAAGCTAGGTAAGAGAGAAGAGAGCATCGCTCAACGAATACATGACGCGTTTGGTTATGTAGTAGAGTACCTACTTGGAGTAGGTAACCTAATATTATAAGTACCTATAAAAGTAAATGAACGTCATCCTGACAGGACAAACATGCTTGAGTGTGGGTACGTGTCGACTTACGTGTGGGATGTCCCCAGAGGCCCAGACCGACTGATATCTCATATATATTATAACTGCTCAAATTAAATTAAATAGCGAAACTCCGCAGACGTGATGAGTTTCGGTATCTAAACATGATAAAACAAAATAGAAATTAATTTGCGTAAGAATAGCTTCGGCTGACAATATCTTTCACAAAGATTTAAATAGAAGATGAAATTGTGACTGACAATGTGTTACGCGACTAGGGTGCAGGGTGCAGGGTGTAGGGTGCAGGGTGCAGGGTGCAGGGTGCAGGGTGCAGGGTGCAGGGTGCAGGGTGCAGGTGGTGACAGAGGAGCAACACCTTGAAACATCGAGTTGTATCTCCACTACGTTAAAGGGTCTCCGTTAACACTCTAGAATGGAACTATTTATCATCATCCCTACAGTCTGATTAAACACAAACATGTGTTATTTGACCCTTTGTACACAGCACGGTTTCTTTACGGTACGGTGTAGAAAAAAACCGGTCAGGTGCGTGTCGGACCACGCGCGGTGTAGGGTTCCGTAGTTTTTATAACAGCCAAGAGCGGGTCGTATTCGCTGACTGATAGTTTCGTATAGATCGTCTAATTTAAAATGGTACGCCCCTCCACTGAAATTTCTATACAAACATTTTAAATGTGTATGCCACAACCAGTGGAGGGGCGTGCCATTTTAAATTAGACGATCTCTACCATGCTCTACCTAATTTGACTTCCTATACAAATCCTCACCTGATCCGACAATTTTGCACGGAAAGTTTAATTTTTTTTTTTTTGAGATTTGTATAAGACTTGTCATAGCCGATGTAGCAACTGTTTTTTTTTTTTATAAAACTTGTTTACACTGACGCTTAGCGCCATCTATCGACATTTCTTTGGAGTTGTTCGAAATTTTCGAGCCTAATACAATTGGTCGACTATTACTCGTAAACTTGTAAAGCCCACTTAAGTGTGATAGTTTTCCTTTAAACTTCGTTATATATGGGTACTACTGCCGTGACATTTGAATTTCTAACTACAACTGTTTAGTTGGTAGAGAGGGGGGACACTTGACTCTAACGAAAATTGGTACTTTAAAGCTTGTTAAGTCACGAACGGTTTACTTGATCAAAAAACGGTCTTCCCAAACCCCTAATATTTTTGAAAAACCTATCCAACGATAACCCACACTATGGAAAGGACGAAAAATAAATTATCATCCCCACTATAGATGTAGGGGAGGTACCCTAAATAGATATTCTTTAAAAAATTTATTTTACCACTTTTTTGGCGTCATTAACGTGTATACTCATGCCAAATTACAACTTTCTAGTACCAACAGTTTTTGAGCTAAGCCGTGGACAGACAGACAGACAGATGACATGGCGAAACTATAAGGGTTCCTTGTTGACTACGGAACCCTAAAAAACGTGTTTGTTAACAAGTTTCCATAGTAATCCACACAACACTGACGACCGCTCCAATACATGGCAAATAAACCGGCAACGGAAACATTTAACGGTAAGAAAAACGTACACGTACAGACGCCAGCACATCAAGCTACTACAATCTGTCAAATTTCTTTAATAGATTTTCAACTTTAAAGCCAAAGTATTAGGTTCAAGGTTGATTGGGATTTGACAGTTTCGGATAGCTTGACCTGCTGGCATCTGTACAAAGAGCCGAATTAACAACTGCAGCCAATCAAAATCACTACTTAAAATAGGATCGCTTTTATTTTAAAAAAAGTATCTGATAATGATGTCAAAGTGATGTAATTATAATAGAATGCCACTTAACATAATTACTGCATGTACCTCAGAGGATTTTCACATCAATTCTAATCTGAAGGATCAATTAAACATGTATATTATTAGCATAAAAGTAGGTTACATTACATACTCACCGCAGTACATCATCCAATATCTTAGGCACACGAATGAAAGCACTACAAAAGCGAATATACTAGGGAAAGCTATCACTAATATTGTCGAATTCATTTTTTTTAGGATTTTGCTAACACGTTACATTACACTATAACGACTCTTTTAAAAGTTTCAAAAATATATTTTTTTATATTTGATCAACAAGCCAGTAGAGGTTTTGATGTTTTTAAAACGTACTTATTTAAAATTTAAAAAAAAAATAGCAATATTTTTTTTAACTTTCGAGAAACTTTTGGATTAATTTTAAAATGCCTTAGCCACAAATATCTACGACTCAGTATTAATTGTAAGTAGGTTGGTAACAATCACAGTTAGCCGTCTATTGTAGTTTATCGGTAAAAGGGGGGCAAATATTAAAACCTTTCGTATACAAAGAGATAGTGATAATCTTATCGCGGTCTATCGGGAAATGGGAGAGGTATGAAGTGGCTTTGTGACGTCAGTCAGGTGATAGGGCTGGTACAAGGACGGGATCGGTCCACGAATGAATGAAGGATTTTCAGATGGCATTGGCCTCAAATCACCAAATCGTATAAGAGTAGGTAAATTACCTTGACTCTGGTCCCCGTATTAATAATTAATCTAAATCAGGACAATTGGAAACTGTATGTGATTGACTGGCATTGTCTAGGCTGGGACGGTTTCAGTAGGTACAATACATTACTTCATTGCAGGAATAAAGGATTACTTAGTAATTGAGACGACCCTAATTAGTGAAAAATTTGTCAATAGGACGTATGTATATTTGTATATGTCTATTTTTTTTATTCGATAGTCGGTGAACGACATCTTTATTTACGATACCCAACGCCACCTATGCAAAACTGCCTGAACCATTTAGTGCGACGATTATCAATCGAGAACGCAGATAAGACAGTCTGAATCATTCGAAATATTGCTACTCGCCGCTAGATGGCGCTAAAATTCACAATAGTCCGAATAAAAACCTGTTGAAAAATGGATTTTACCCCCTATAGGCCAGGGTAATTTTAGTAGAAAGAAAAGAAAACAGTTTTTCGATGTGGTTATCAAGTGTGTGATAAAAACATAAGGTAGTACCAACATCAAAAAAATAATCTAGCATACGTAACGCTTGTACCCGAACAGGCATAGAAGAGGTGTATAATGTTTGTTTAAATTTATTTGCAACTAGAGAGATCTGCTTTGCAAACAGCCACAATACACTTTCTGCCAACAATACATATTATTACAAAATGCAGTAGGTAAATGCCCGCTTGCAAAATTGGTACGGCTTAGCCAAAAACGGGTCTATTTGATAATTAATAGTTGATACATTTAAAAGCAAAGTAGGCATCAACCATGAAATCATGAAAAAAAATCAGTTAATCCATACATTATGTCGAGTTATGCGATCATAAATCTGTGGATCAACTGATTTTTTTTTTCACGATTTCAGGGTTTGTCCCCATCGATCACTATATTAGTGATCGATGTTTGTCCCGTAGTAAAAGTTGTTCATAATGATGAGTACAATGACTCATTTTAAGGATTAAAACGATCAAAATTTAACGGTGTATAGAAAACTCAAAATATGGCGTTATTCACGAATACTAGTTCCACCGTGACAACAGTGCTGCAGAAACAGCTCGAAAGATTAATGATGCGTATGAAAAAGCTATTCTTAGGTAGATCGTTCCCAAAATTATCGTCAGTTTGTTGATTTTTATCAGATTTTATGTTCCTAATGCAAACATTTTTTTTTTTACTGCGCTCATAAAAATATAGCAACCCGATTAGGACCCAAACATTAAATTTGACTGTCTGCTCAAGTGTGTCACTGGTCTAGTGGTCGCAACACAACTAGTAAGCGTGTTGCAGACAGGTATCATAATGTAACTATTGTTTGCAAAGCTAAATAACCAACAGTTGAAATGAAATATACAGCTCAATAACTTAAAGTTAATAAAGAAAAACAAAATATTTCTTAAAGCGGAACACAATGACACAGGTATTGAAACATATTATGGCTGGACCAAGACTTTGTATGGTCTTAAAGAGACTATGGCCTCCGAGTTGGTTTCGGTCTTTCTTCTCAGAGTTAGGAAACACTGATCTCATCTAGTTTTAAAACATACGTTATTTTTGACGTGTCTTTTTGAACCAATAAGTATACAGAAATAAACATCATTTATACCTATATGACGGCAAAAGTTTTTAGGATAGGTACAGTAGGTACTACTCCGGATGAACTCTTTCAGAAGACAGCTCTACTATAATTTAAATATTTTAAATTCTACTAAGTGATCTTTACTTGACAGACGCCACTCCAAGTGTTAGTTCAGACAGATACATAGGTACATGAAACTATAACTAGGTACTATAAAAATAAAGTATATTTTAATACTTACGTAAATAACATTCAAACATATAGGCAACAACACTAATCAATACTAAACTCAAAATAATTAAAAGAATGTTGAACATTATTTTTTAACGAAATGATTAATTTTAAAATTACTTATAGTAAAAAAAATAATTTTAAAATAATAATAAAACTATCAATTTTAAAATAATAACAAAATTATTAATTTTAAAATACATGTAATAGAAATGGTTATTATTTTTTAAACACTGTTTACACGATACAATCGCAGTAGTCGTCAAGTGTTTACTGGATAATAATAGTAATTAAATATATTAACCAACGATCGATTAGATTAGTTTTGAAATTCAGTTTACAATTATCTGTATTAATCGCTGTAGGACACAGATAAAAAGATATTTAAAGGTTGAATCAATCTCTCATTAGGTAATTCTTACTGATTTTACATCACTCACGTACACGATAAAAACGGAAGTAATTTTAATTCTTTGATTTTCAAAGGGGGTGATACTTTATCATTCAATTTTTTATATGTATAAGTACCTAAATTATCGAAATCGATTTTTATACGATATGGTTCGATCTTCCAGACTATCTCTCAACTACTTACGTTAGGGTGGGCTTCCAGTCTAACTGGATGCAGCTGACTTCCACAACCCAGTTATTGGGTAACACGATTCGACTCGTTCTCAGACTTTCGGGCCGTAACGACTGTGAAAGATCTACAAAAAATTACAGCCGGGACCAATGAATTTTCGAGGCGCGGCGTGGTCTCAGTATGTAATGGATGGTCGCCCGTCCAGGAACTGACCTCGAGAAACGTTACTTAATCTTGAAGATCCACCCGTGCGGTATTCTTATGTAGCTACGAGCGAGCCTATATGTAAATATATTTATTTACTAAACAAGCTTCGACTACGGCTCCACCTCGTAGCATAATAATCAGCCTATAATTTGTCCACTGTTGGGACACAGGCCTACATCCTGCAAGAGGAACTCCACCTCTTAGTTTCCCATAAAGAAAATAACTTAATTTATTCCCAAGAAAACAAGCTATCGCCCGCGCAATCCATTCTATGTCTGTCTGCTACCTCTTTTCACGCCTAAACCACTAAATGATTGTAATGTTATTCGACAGCTAGGTAGCCTGAGACCTGCACCCTAATTGCGTAACACACTATCGATCAGAATCTGAATCATTCCGGAGGATATTGCTAATCCATTGCTTCATAATAATATGCTCGAAAAATTTGCCTGCTCAATAACGTAAATAACGCAATGAATGTTATTGAACTGTCAAAATGAAAGTTATTTCTACAGTTAATAGGTATGTTAAGCAATTACCCCGCTAGTGACAGACATTGGCGCCGATTTCCTTGTTCACAAACTAAACTTAATTAAGTTCAGTGCATCTTTTTCTTTCTATTTCATTAAGAAAAGCACAGAAGATATATATTAGTTTAGTGCTGTCAAATTGGTCAGCGCCTGACGTAAATTGACGTATTTTTAGTAGCTATGTTTTCACGTCACGTCACGTCAAAACTTGTCTACTGTGTAAACTTGTCTGTTTTCACGTCACGTCACGTCTAAACTTCTGTTCTGTCCTTTACTTAATGAAATAGAAAGAAAAAGATGCACTGAACTTAAATTTAGTTTAGTTTTCAACAAGGGAATCGGCGCCATAGGCTACTTTCATACTGGATTACTGACGAAGTAACGGGCAACGGCTGGTTAGTCATCAAAACGTAGCAAACATACAGAAAACACAATAATTTCGCACTTTTCAAAACCAAACAAGTGTGTGAACACAACCTTGTAAAACGACACCGAATCAAAATAATAACGAATGAATGTTACGAAACTTAATTAGTTGCGTTTCCGTTCTGTTGTAATCGGCAGTTAAATGTTAATGGTTTGTTTTGATTGCTGGCATTTGATACAGCAAGGTGACTGGTCACGTACGCACTGACAGGCTTCATCATGTAACTACTAGAGTCTGTTAATGCGGGCTTTGCACAGGTGACTAGGCCGCACCGCAGCCGTCTAAATGGCAATCTGGCTAGGCTGCAGGTGATTAAAATCGCAAGTAACAAAGTCGCATGCAGCGGGTGACTTAAAACGACCGTGAAAATGCTGTAGCAGGACTCGCAGGATAGCGCCCGCTGCATGAAGGGCGACATTTTGATGCAAAATGAACTAGTCATGTGCGATTTTTCTCGACCTGTGTAAATGGCGTGGCGATTCGGCTTGTGAGGCGATTTAGTAAGCGACCAGCCGCACGGCAAAAATCGACCTAAACTAAGCCTGGTGACTGAATGATAACAGCCGCAAGGTTCGATCAAGATTAAGCTACGCTTGCCGCGGTCGGTTCATAGATGGGTGGTCACCATAGCTGCCAGCTGCCGCTGAAAATCAACGCTGTGGCAATGGCCACTTTGCGTGGATGCTACGCATATTTTCTGCCAACTTGTATTTCTTTGCGTCATGTTTTACCGTATTTAAACGTATGTTCTTTCTTTTTCTATAGCTAAACGTATCTTTAAACTATGAGGAATTATGAGGAACATTCAAGTACGAAGAAAAAAACGTAGCACCTGATTTGTAACACAATAGAGGGAGTTAGTACTAATATGGATGGAAAATGTTGACTAAGTATTGTGTGCATGTAAACAAGTCGTAAGAAACAAAATGGATTATGGACTGTCAACTTGTTTACGAAAAAGGGGTTCGAACATTTTTCTATGGAAGCTGGCATATCTACGAGTATACGATTGTGTGTTGTGATTGCGTCCATTTTGTTTCTTTTATCAAAGTTTCTGCGAATGTTGAAACCGTACACGTATTTGGGTAGGGACACTTACACAAACAAAAAATTACAAGTGATACGGTGCCCTAAGGTGTCACGTTTCCGATATATTTGGAGGTAAACATCGCCATTATGAGAACTATGAAAATCATTCGACAGCAAAATAGTTGAGTAAAGGCTAGGTAGATGATGAATCGACGCAACACGACCCTTAGACAACGGAAGTGAGTGGCTGATTTTTTGGTTTTACGCCAGTCAGAATGCCCGTGAATGTGCTAACATTACAATGAGATAAGAGTTACATTGCAGTAATGGGTGATGCTATTGGAATAAAACGGTGAGTTGTCTCCATTGATTTGAGCAGATTCCATGTTTTTGTGTGACACCAAAGTTTTATTTTATGATGCTCACGTTAATTTTTTGTGGCTTTGCGTATCAAAGTTGGTTTTAAATTTGACCGTGCATTATTAACCTGTAGGCTTAAACCGAAAGACCTTATTCTATTTGGAACTTTATTCCGACTTGCATAAAATACTTAAAATTGACAACTTAGAAACGGTTCTGAAGTCGCTTATGTTTTTTTCGAAGGTGGGCTGTGGCTGTAGGTAAAACTCGATTAGCAGTGAGATGGCAAGGGCCTGAAAATTGACTTGAGCTTGCCCCTTCTATGTATGAGACGAGGCCTTAAGCCCAGGTAGTACGGGCGCGATTTTCCCACCGTGTTTTTTTTTGCGCACTTGGTTTTCACAGACAGTTGAAAATCTAACAGTATGTTTTTTGACGCACTGGGACGCGCTCTGTTGGATAATATTCAATGCTCTCCTCAACACCGACAATTGAAAATCGAGCGCGATGACATCCCACCGAGATACTTTTACGTTCGTGAGAGCATACCCTGCAGTACGACATTACATTCAGTTATTAACAGTTATGAATTAATTATGTATCAACATTTACTCTCAAAAGCTAGGTAAGATAATTAATTAATTCATTACTGGTAACATTTCACTACAGTTCATGATAAAGTGCTCTTTACTCTTTACTCTAGATTTACCATTATTTGCCGCGTATTCTAGTTGCCAAAACAAACAAGGCTTAGGGTTTTCCCTGAACTAGTAGTTATTTGAAAAACATTCTAGATCAAATCAAATCAAAATCGTTTATTTGCTTAATATGTGGTAGGTTCAAAAGATATAAAATTGTAGTGCAAAGACACATTCCGCCATGTAGTTATAGCAGTCTTGAGTTTCATGATTTTGAGAAAAGCTTTATATGTACTTTCGGACCTCCTTTCTGCAGTAAGATGGACTGATAATATTAAAAACTGCCCTGATTAAAACACCTGAATATCGTGGCTATAGGACCCAAAATTGTTTGCCTAGCAGATTCTGAAAGCTGAAGGCGATGGTTTTTGGAAACTTATCTATAGATACTTAAACGTAGGTATAACTCATAAAATGTTTATATTTATAAAAGCTTCACTCATTTATAAGAACAGCCCATAAATATTCGAACTCATCTCAAGAGTGGTTGAATTTGCAAAGAAAAGGTTCTAACCTCGTTGAAAATTACACGCATACGATACTTTTGTAATGTAAATGAACTGTAACAAAAAACTCACCGATTCGGTACTTCGTCAGATAATAAAGTAGTAACAGCGTCAACAAGTACGCTACGTAGCAGAAAATAGGCGCCATCACTACACAGATCAGACCCACCATGTCGTGTAGCATGTTAACTAATTAGAAACCACAAAACAGACGTTATACCAATCACAAGGAAAGCTAAAAATCACTGGCTGGCACACTAGTAGGATTTACGCGGTCAGCTTAGTTTGAAAAAAGAAGAAAAAAAATTCAAAATGGCGGAGATATTTTGGTGACAGTTTGCCACACAAAACGACTTTTACAGCTTTTCTCTTTTCTGAAAAGAGGAGAAAAGTCGCAATTGGTTACGATTTTTAATATTTTACAGCGATTTATGTAACATTCTCATAATTTTGTTTTTTTTAATAGATTTTTTATGGTTTGAAACTAATTTCGCAACCTCGGGATACGCGAATGTTTAAAAGACTGAAGATATGCGTATCTTTGTTTGTTTTAGCAAAAGTACATAAAATATTAAAATATTATGTTACACAAGATAGTCGTTGAAGGTAAATTCCTTGTCTTTATCATTTCCACGTTCATCAAGTTTAAGGTTATTTTTCATAACTCATCATTAACGTATTCGTTTTGAAGAGATTTGGATGCTGCCTGAAAGAATAGAAAACTTTTCAGGAAGCAGCTGATAAGGCCAGATGTTCTTGGGCTTAAGTAGAGATTGCCGTCGTTGAAGATCACTCGAAATTCAACCAATTGCAGCATGGGTACCTATTAATCTTTTATCTAACGTTAGTAACCTATGGAATTAAATTATATTAGTAGTAATCTCACACTTTATACTATTATAATAATAATTACCGCAGTGAAAATATGCAACTGATCGTATGGATTTTAAGGCATAACTAGATTGTTGACCCTACTCATCAAAATGGGTGGGTATGTAGGTTATGAAGTTACAGTATCTTCCTCAATGATGTCCAGTAGGAAGTCATAGATTTCAGCAGATGTCTGAGGTGAATCAAGAGAAGACCGTGACAACGACGTCTAAAGTAAACTTTAGCGTCAAGCAAATGTAACAATGACGTAGGTACTTTATGAGGGACTCGTGACACAATAATAATAACAGCCCACAGGTCGATTAATCAGGTTAAGCTACGCTTGCTGCGGTTGGTCTGTGGGTGGGTGACCATCTTTACATACTTACATACCTAGACCCGTCCGTGCCTCCGAAAGCACGTTACGCCGTTGGTTCCGGCTGTCATTCGTGGATCTTTGACAGTCGTTACGGATAGTTAGAAGCCCGAAAGTCTGACAACCAGTCTTACCAAGGGGTAACGTATTACCCAGTAACTGGGTTGTGGAGGTCAGATAGGCAGTCGCTCCATGAAAAATACTGGTATTCAGCTGCATCTGATTAGATGTTACTATGTTGGCCCCAACATAGTTGGGAAAAGGCTAGGCAGATCATCATCTGCCTAGCCTTTTCTGATCTGAGGTGAATCAGAATTTATGGTTGCTAATTCCGGATAACATAAAAAATAAATTTATAGCTTATCTTATTATAATAGCGTACCTGGTATTTTAATTTCTACCTAACTGCAACATCTGAAATGAACATTTTTGTTAATCAGATTCATGGAGTCGCCCGTTACTAATCTAATAAAATAAAACAACTTTTGAACAACTAAATAGAACAACTTTTGAAACCTCGAAACATTTCTCGTAACAGGCATCATGCAAGCTACACACTATTTGTAATCTTAACTGCATCGTTCATCTCAGGACTGTTGAGCTTGGGGTCCTTTTCGGAATTTCTCAGTAGCAGCCCGGAGTTTGGAAATTGGTGGTGTGAAGCCCTCGTACCGGAAGACAAACGACCGACACGACCACACACGACACACAACGACACGACCGGGGAGAGATCAGATGCAGTACTAGTTAGTACTGCGCCTGATCTCTCCCCGGTCTTGTCGGATTGTCATCCCATCGGCTATGAGAGTAAATTAACAGAGAGTGCACCTGAGTTCAGACACACACTTGCCCATTATAATATCTCCTGCATACCTGGCTAATCTGTGTCAAGATTGGCCGCCGTGGCCAATATTCGGTCGGGAAGTTTTGTTTATTACTCTGATAATTCAATGTCCAAGAGTTAAGAGTTCACACACAACGTGTTGGACTTTATCCCTGCTTCTAATTTTAGTTTACCTTCACATTTTAGTTGCCATGCCATCATATACCATAAAAATATGAATAGGTACGATGCTAATCTCCAGATCATAAAAAACCAATAATTGCTACTCCGGAGCTAATAAAAAACGTAATGGATGCTCTGATTGGACGTAGGACCACTAATCTAGACAACTAATGGATTGAGATAATAGGTTGTCGGGCTACCGCTATTGTGGTATTTGTGTCTTTAAGACCTTGTTTATTGGCAAGGTCTGGGCTGCGTTAGAATAAATTATTTTCAGCTTTTTGACGAAGGCGCGTTAGCGATTATATACTGGTTTATGTTAGTCCCACTGCAGGGCAAAAGCCTCTTCTCATACTGAGAAGGCACGAGCGTTGATCACCGAGCTTGCCCAAGACGGGTTGGCGATTTCAGACTCATTTTTTAACTATTGGCTTTTAATAATTTACTCCTTATAACATCAGCTATCTGCCAGTGAAAGTGAAAGTGCCAATCCAGCCGATTCGTAGATTAGCCGGAACAAATAGATAGACATACAGACAACATAAAAAAAAAATGTTATACTTTCTTAAGCAATTAGTAAAAAGCTGTTATATTGACATTACAAACACTTCAATTTAATTTATTTGTATGTATTGATTGCAGCGAGATTTGCAGCTGTCTAAGTTACAGGAACAACAATTCTTTTGGTGGTACTGTAAGAGAAAACTAGGTTCAGAATTACATAGTAAGCGAACTAAGCGATCGGAGTCAGCCTGGACAATATTTGTTCTTCCACTGTACCGGTATGAGAAGAGACTGTAACAGGACACCTATCTACATGGTCTTCACATGATCTGACCAAGATTATGTCTGGACTTTAAAAGAGATTGTGACCTCTGAGATTGTTTCTCGGCCATTCTTCTCAGAGTAGTTAGATAGGAACCGTTGACATTTTCATCTAGCTTTAAAAATATGATTGACGTGTGAAATTGTTTGTATAAACCTTATTACAGAGGTAAAATCATTTATCATTAAAAAGGCTTATTTATTAAAAGCTTATAATTTTACTGATACTGGTGGTCATATTAGAAAAACTAATATTGCACAATCGGGTGGTAAACGGATCAATACTGATAGATAAAGTAAAACAAACACTTTCCCATAAAGATAGCAAAGAATGTGGACAGAAATAAAAGCATTTCATCATCTCGTACTACTAATACCACAAACCATAATGCCACATTTTCTGGACGATGTTTAACGTTATCCAGAAGGCCAATTCTCGTAATTTAAAACGTTCAAAATCTAGTCGCAGTCTCATCCCAGCGACCAACAAATGCCAAAAACTTGTCAAAATGTAGGGAAATTAGAGGTATTTTTGACAGATTGAGACTGAGATCAGACTGTGAACGTTCTTCAAATTACGAGATTCTCGTGTAGAGACTAAAATGTTAAGAGTTTCTGTAATATTTTTGAGTGATTTAAAATATACTACATATATATTTATTTTACAACATTTTATTAGTCTCCATAACTTTAAAACCGGAGATATTCCCGTTGTTTTTTGCCCTGACCCTTGCTCGAGCCAGGCCACGCCGCTAAGCCTGTATGTAGCTTTAAATTACTCCCTAAATAATTATGTTCCGATCCAGCCTGCCCTGCGCTGCCATCCCCCAGCGACGCCCTAGGCCGAGATCTGTACCTCACAGCTGTGCCCTTATTCGGTTAGTTTATAAGTATTATACCCTGGCTGGAGGCCTTAATTTATTAAGGCATCCACAGGTTAGTCCAGTTAAGCAGGTACCTCCTAGGTTGACCTACGAGATGCAATTCAAAAAAAAGGTCCTTGTGATTACAATAACAGATAAATTCAAACAGGCCAGAAAATAAATTTCTCAACTCTTGGCTAAACTACCGTGTATAGTAATGTCATTTGCATATTGCGACAGAGGAGTTTATGGCGACGATAAGATATCCCGTATCAATTCAGGACAGCAGACTATCAAACGCTATTGTGTGAAAACGAACAAGCAGTGAAGTAAACGTGGCAGTAAATAGTTTATTTATGATGAGCCTAAATAATAATGTCTTAGTTCATAATATAATTGAAACAGAAAACATTTGCAAAATATTTTTATATGAGTTAAAAGGGCTTTTTTTAGGCTCGCCCCCTATTAATTAACTGGGGAAATTTCGGTAAACTAGATAACTCTGTCTAATCCTTCGGGAATAACAGGCGTGATGTTATTTTTATGAGCATTTGAGAAGCACAACATAATTAATTTGCAATTGTTGGTCCTTTCGTCCGCATATTTGGGATAAAAAGCTCCAAGGACCAAATTGTAAATGGTAATAAGGTACCTAGTAACAGACTGGGCTGTGGAGATCAGATAGGTAGTCGCTCCATGTAAATTTGGTGCGTTCCAAAGTTGGTGCGCTTCGAGAATACCCCAAATACTGGTATTCAGCTGCATTTGGTTAGAATGGAAGCCGACGCAAATGTAGTTGGGAAGAAGCTTAGCAGATGATGAATAATGTACAATTAATGCATATTGGAATGAATATTCATAAAGCGTAAAAATAAACAATATACTTACATTTCCAAGTTATTTTTGTAGCAGGTATACACCAAGCAGATCAGGATAATAAACGATATCGTCAACGGTAACGCGACTAGTTTGAACCAAATACTCCTAACCACGTTCGTCTGCACTAGAGTATCTACATCAGTCGAATTCGTTTCCATTTTTTTTTTAAAATAAAATGTTATATCAAAAAACCTTAAGTAAACTCAAAAATTAAACAATTATAATAATTAGATTTTTTTTAAATAAACTTATCTCCGTTATTTAGTGTTTAAATATATTTAGTTTTTTTTCGGTTACGTTAGTGTTAAACAAGCAAGGTAAGGTTATTACGATTGCCATTACTTTGCATAAAACACGGCTGTTATCTAGTCATTATCGGCGATTATCTGCGAGAGTTTGATTTGAACTAGCCATCGTTGACGGGTTCCCTCGCTTTCCAGTGACATTGCAATTTGTAATACCAATGCATGTATGTGTGGTGTTTGTGTGAATGTCTGGATGACCCTGTAGTTTTTAAGCCTTTCCATATTATCTATCATCACAACATTTGTTGTCGTTGTCAATCTGACTTTGTGATATACCTACGAATAGGTGTCAACTTATTTTCCCAAACGTCTGACAACCAGTTTTACCAAGTTCTAAGCATTTGAAAAGCATGACACTATTCTTTTGCAATTGTTGGTCCTTTCGTCCGTATATTTGGGATAAAAAGGACTAAATTGTATATGGCAGTAACGTATAATTACCCAGTAACTGGGTTGTAGAAGTCAGATAGACGTAAATATATTTTACATAGGACGTGTAAAATATTTTTATTTAACTGAATCCGGTTAGGCCGGAAGCCGATCCCAAATATAGTAAGGAATATGCTAGGCAGATTGATTGAAATATGGAAGAAAAATACATGCAGCGCCGACCACAACTGAATACATGCAGCGCCGACCACAACTGAATACATGCAGCGCCGACCACAACTAAATACATGAAGCGCCGACCACAACTGAATACATGCAGCACCACCAGGAAATACAAACACCACAGTGTTTTTAATATGTTTATGAGTCATTAGCTAATATGAAAACCATGTTACTAGTCGTTGTGATGATAGTAATTATCTCTGTATCACTGTGAACGGGTTTTTGTTAAGTAATTAGGGGGTTTGCCCTTTAGATAATGAACGCCTGCTTATCTTTTTAATCCTCCTAAGAAATGTCTGGACTAGATATTATGGCAGTGGTTGCCCAGTGGTTACGACCGCGACATACGAGGCACTTTACTTTGTGTAAATTCTTCCATCTCCATGCTCTCAAAACGGTGAAGGAAACTGGCATGTCTTACGATTAGAACCAAAAAATTCGAAGACATGTGGCATGTACCAACCAGCGGTGGGCCCGCGTGGTGGATTATGGCCCACTCCCTGTCACAGAGAGGAGGCCTGTGTCCCAGCAGTGGGAACAATATAGACTGATTATGGGATATTTTAACTTGCAAAGTTTTGGGTCTTGTTTTGTTCATTCTCTATTTATTTGGCCTTTGTTCATCTATATTATTCAAAAAAACATAACATAACATCACGCCGGTGGCAGAGTCAGCAGAGATAGCGCTTGTTATGTTAGTCCCAAGTACCTACTAGTGGGCGAGCCTATTGCCATCAACTGGGCATAATTATATCCAGATTCCTGGCTGCTACTGAGAAACTCTCTAAAACCCAATACAATTTTACTCGACCCGGGATTCAAACCCAGGGCCGCGATTACTAGACTAACGAGGCAATTATTTAATCAATCCACCCAGCCTGTTCTCAATTCGTAACTGGCCGCAGCTGGATACCAGTATTTTACATGAAGCGATTGCCTATCTGACCTTCATAAAGTCAAACTCACAGCATTTATTTCATAGGCACATAAAAGGCACTTGTGAACGTTAACACCCAGTTACTGGATAACACGGTACCCCTTGGCAAGACTGGCTGTCAGACTTTTGGGCTTTTGACTACCCGTAACGACTGTCAAGGATGTACAAATGCCAGCCGGTACCAACTGCTTAACGTGCTTTCCGAGGCAAGGTATATTATGGATGGGCACGCATCCACGGACCAACCTCGGCAAGTGTTGCTTAACCTTGAAGATTGACCCGTGTCACTTTAGCCTCACGAGCAGTTATTATTAAAAAAAAAAGTACAAATTTAAAGTTGAATACTTATATGATTAGAATTAGACACACGAACAGTAACACTTCGTTCTACTTCGTAGATATAAATAAACCCGGTCATTGATGAAAAACAAAAACAAGGTATAGATTTAAATAAATCCACTCAAGAAGCATTACGGTCAGATACTACTTGTATCAAACGGACCGGTTTCAAGAGGGGCTTACGGAAATTACTGATAAATAACCAGCGTGACTCTGTCACATGATTCTACTTGACTTTTATCTAAAGAGATCATTATCTTCTTCTATATATAGCGAAAGAAGTCTGTCGGTCCTTCCGTACGCGTTATTTTTATAACTTAAAAAAATAGACATCAGGTTTTTACTGCATTTTTTACTTTTTATCTCACTATATCACAATTTCAAATGGAAATAAATAGAAGAAGAAAATAAACATAAGTTATGGTCCTTACCATAAACGTCCTTTAATTCCATTTTTTTATAAAAGAATTAAGTATTTCAATTTTTTTAATGAATGCCATAAATGTGGGGTAATATCGTAACACACATAAAATAACAAACGATCTCAATGCCTTTCATTTTGACATCCATTCACAAAACAATAACGTCTGCTAACAAAGTAATTAACGCAAAAATGTCAAAATGCGATCGATTCTCAATGTATGAGTCCGCTATGTGACATCGAAATATGCGACGCCGAATAATGCAGCGCCGAAAGTTTGGAATAACGAATAATTTAATGACGAAAGCACGAAACAACGAATGTCGTTACGACGAAAACATTTGACGACGAATCACGGAACCACGAATGCACGTTACAACGAAATACTTCACACCTTGAAACAACGAACGCATCAACGACAGCAAAACTGTCAACAAAACAAAAAATTGGTAAGTACTTGAAAAAATTGTAAACTTCGGCGCTGCATTATTCGGCGTCGCATATTTCGAAGTCACGTAGCGGACTCCCAATTTATGTGTGTTACCCAGTTAAGTACCTTAATCAACTAAGACAGCGTCACCTAAGTCAGACATGAATTATTAATAAACAAACGGAGCCATTTGTCTCAAAAGTACCTACTGAAAAATTCCAAGCAAATCCTAGGAACTGTGAGTTACAATGCGCTCGCGCCTTTCTCCTTCCTTACTTATGTCAACGTTATCTTGCAATCTGAAAATCTCGAGGTTTTCTAAAATAACATAATGTAAGTATCCTACGTTCACGATTTAGTTTCCAAAAATGCAAACAATGTATACGTTTTCGGAAAAACAACTTTAATACCCACACTTGAAGTTTAGTTTGCGCCACAACTTCAAAATGTTTGATGCCTTTTTGAATAGTTATTACTTATTATTCATTTAGAAATCAACTTTGTTTACACTTTCATAAACTTGATATTAAAATAAAGGCTTTTACCAAGGTCAGATATCTTTTATTCGCGGAATAAAATTGACGTCTGATAGTTCTAGTATGGAAAAACTGTCAATAATTCAAAATTTATGCTCAGTATAAGACTTATTCTAGGTATAAAAGTTTGGTGGAATGCGCCCAAGTGGTAATAAGGCAATAACATAAATTTTATTTACTTTGGAAGCAAACATTTCGAAAATGCTGTTGATATTTTCCGTGAGCCAAGGGCTGGCTTTACCTTGGCCAGAGGCTAAGCATTGCCATACAACGTGGTAATTCCGCCAGTCTCTTGGGTACAGACGCCAGCACATCAAGCTAGCACAATCTGTCAAATTTCTTTAATAGATTTTCAACATTATCACTGAAGTATTAAGATTCAAGGTTTATTGCGAAAATTTTACAGTTTCGGGTTACTTGACCTGCTGGCGTCTGTACATTACCAGCCGACGCGATGCGGAGGAATTTTTCGACGCTATATTTTAGTTTGTGCATAGTTTCAGTTAAGTTAGGATTTAATTTTATTTTTATTCAATTAAGTATTAGGTAGTTGTTATTTGCTTACTTATTATTTTTATTTAAACTAAAATAAAAAAAAATTGAATCCAAGAACTTGAATAGACTTTAGTGTACGTACTCCATTTTCGTTTATCTTGACTTTCAATCGGCTGGCCGACCGCTTTCTGACGGCTTTTTGATGGATTGCATGTCCAATTGTACTGGAAAGTGGTTTTTGTTTCTGCTACAATTTGTATCCCTGGGCTACATTTTACTACTACGATTGCCTCGTTGGCGTAGTGGTCGCAAGCGCTACTGCTGAGCATGCGGTCCTGGGGTTGATTCTCGGATTGGGGGTTGTTTATTGAGTTGTTTCAAATGGAAGTTCTCCTGTAGCCCAGAGTCTACTTAGTTGATGGCAGTACCAACTCGCACTGGGCCCGCGTGGTGGTGGTTGACTCCCTCGCACCGAGAGGAGGCCTGTGTCCCAGCATGCAGCGGTGCGAATGTTATAGGCTGATTGTATTTCACATGAACCTACATGAGCACTTATGAAACGTCAGAAGCTAGGTGCACGGTTTCAAATGATCGTTTCCTATGGAGAAGAGCCGCCAAGAAACTCCACGGTAACTCTTTTAAAAATAATTGGCTTTTACAATGTTTTCAAATTACAGTGGGTATGGGAAAAAACATAAAATGTACACAATACAACATATCTTATGGTAAGAAAATATCGAATGTATTTTGTAGTTAAGTATAGTAACTGCAAAATCACGAGAGAGTGTTTGCATTGCTTAAGTATCTGTCAGTCAGGCACGAACCAATGGATTTGCATTTAGAAATTGTCCAGTAGAATTTTTCAATATGAAAGTAGCTCAAATATTAAAATTAATTTATTTATTCAATGTATATAATATATAGGAAACTTGAGTCAAGGCTCCCAGCAGACAGTTGCGACGCGACACTTGTAGAATAATTTCTATGAAAACTTGGTATCGCGTCGCGCCCGTCTGCACTAGCCTTTAGTTTATATTGAAAAAACTTTTTAATTAACTCAAAAAAGTTTTTATTTTTCACTTTTAAGTTGTAATTTTTACTAGTAATTTTGGTTTAAAAACCAAACTACTAAACCGTTTTCGATGAAATTTCTATGGGACCATTCGGGAAGTATACCCTTTCCAACAAAAAAAGAATTTTTCAAATCGGTTGGCAAGCGACGGAGTTATGCGCGAACAAACATTAAAAAACAAAAAAAAACAATACAAACATCCGAATTGAGAACCTCCTCCTTTTTTAGAAGTCGGATAAAAAAGAGAGTGTATGCTTATGACCACACGATAGTAGTGAAATCTTACAGTTAACGTGGCTGATGGCATCTGCAACAACTGGAGCCGAGTATACCCGATTCATCTCCGAGTATACGCGGTTCAGCGTCATTAACCGACTGGGGCGGAATAATCCCAATGCAGCGTCACCGATACCAAGAGGGACGGTTCAGTTTCGTTCACTGTTCAGAACGAGTCGCCGAGCCTAAAAAAGTTTTCACTTCAAAACTTAGGACCATTTTTATGTGACCGAACCCATGTTTAATGCTAGTATGATAAAGTCGCGGTATCTTTTGAAATTCTGGTCTCGAACCGCGGAACTAACAAACGACCTTAACATTATATGCTATGTATAGCCAGAACATCTACACTACACAATGATATGTCAAGTGTCTAGATAATGGCTTAACTACAAACTGGATACACAAATGTGATGCTGATAAAGATCTTGCATCTAATGTCGTGATGACCCAGTGGTTAAGGCTTCGCTCCTCATGCACGAAGAGGTTTTGGATTCAAATCCGGGCAAGTACCAATGTGACTTTTTGAATTCACCGACTTCGTGCCCAGGTAGGCGCTGCAGACACGACGCGTCGACATGGGGATTACTGACGCATCCAATACTCAATGCGAGTGCGGTGCCGCTGATCAGACCGTGCCCCACTTGCTGGAGTGCCCTCAGTGCCCGTTCACCTGCACCTTGGATGACATAATGAATGCCACTGATGCCGCAATCCACGTGGCCACCTACTGCTCAAACAATATAAAATATCGAAGAAGAGTACCATCGTCTTCTTCTTTTCAGCGAAAGCACTATGAAGTGGTGAGGGCCGGCGTTTTGGTCTTATGTAATTTTGACGTTTGAAAGTGCTGATTCTCAGCCTAATTTCAATAAATGACTTGATTTATCTTGAAAGTTACTGACATCGGCGAAGGAAAAATATCGTGAGGAAACCTGGACTTATAGTTATTGTAAGTCTGAAATCGCCGACCCGTATTGAGCTAGCGTGGTGATCAATGCTCGTGCCTTCTCTGCATGAGAAGAGAGCTTTGCCCTGCAGCGGCACAGTAGGTAATATCCTGGTATTATTATCTAATTATTATCTAATGAGGTCGGTACTGTAATAAGAGCCGTTTGTTTGTAAGGTATTGTGTGAACAAGGACAAAAGTGAACGTAGGGTCGATAATACTATTAGTTCTTCTGTGGTAGGTTCTAGCTAAAATTAAATTCTAATATGAATAGTACTGCAGAGTAAAAGTAACCAACCAAACCTTGAAATAGACACTATTTCATAGAATAGAAAATGGATTTTGGCAGTCAGCTTAAATGGCTGACAGTCTTTAATTTCGGAAGTCAGTGTCTTTAGTTCTGGCGAACATCACCAATCCTACTAATATGTATTATAAACGCGAAAGTTTGTATGGATGGATGGATGGATGTTTGTTACTCTTTCACGCTAAACCTGCTAAACGAATTTGGATGAAATTTGGCACAGAGATAGTTCATCACCAGGATCAACACATATGATACTTTTTATCCCGATATTCCCACGGGATCGAAACTTATGCGGGTGAAAACGCGGGGCGCAGCTAGTACGGTCATAAACGCCCTTCTATTGCGTCCACTCCCACTCACATCTGCCTTGTCAGTCGCCTTTCATTCGTCCGCTCAACATGACCCAACCATTTAAGCATACTTTTTTTAATTTTCACAAGAAGTAATTCTGAATGACTTCTTAAACGCACAAAGATTATTTCTCATCGTCTATCACTACAGCCACTCGACAAGATCATTCATAAACACCAAAAGAATGGTTCGATAAAAAATCGAGCATTTTATCGTTATCGATCTCATTGATGTAGATATAGTGCAGTATGTGCAGTCACATGATCAATAGTTGTCATATAGATAACACGTAGTTATCATCTGAAATCTGTCAACTGGATAATACTAAATTCAGCTTGCCACTATTTGCGGAAACTAAAAATATCTCAAGTGTTTTTGGAAATAGTAATTACAGAATGAAATAGAATAGGTGCGACAAATTAAAATAATTATCTCATTCAACGTGTTATAAAGATCACGCTTGCAGCCATAGATATCCGATCTTGCCGCGGTTGTTCTGTGGATGGGCTGGGATCAATCTTTACATACCAAGACCCTTCCGAGCACGTTAAGCCGTTGGTCACGGCTGTCATTCGTGGATCTTTGACAGTCGTTACGGGTCGTCAGAAGGCCGAAAGTCTGACAACCAGTCTTACCAAGGGGTTTCGTATTACCCAGTAGATATAAATATGATATTCTAACATCACCCTATAATCTATCGTCCGTATAGACACTATGATCATAACATTGATGTAAATTGTTATTGTTTATTACTTATAACCTTAAATGATCAATGCTAGACCTACAATGTTTTATATGTGAAGGTAACTATAAATTGTCGACATCCTTAATAAAACACTATCAAGCATAATCATCTTGGAGGCAGTCTGAGGTGATCGTACCGGCGAGGAACCAGCGGGTGACTGCGTAA
The DNA here is from genome assembly GCA_951799955.1 of Apamea anceps. Lineage (NCBI taxonomy): Eukaryota > Metazoa > Arthropoda > Insecta > Lepidoptera > Noctuidae > Apamea > Apamea anceps. Next base: position 462,679 of record OX637524.1, on the reverse strand, counting down.
CACACTAACAGTAGCAATGCCTTTCATTTTGACAGTTCAACAACATTCATTGCGTTATTTACGTTGTGGCCCAGACCAAATTTTTCGAACATATGAAGCAATGGATGAAAATGATTCAGATTGTGATTGATAGTATGTTACGCAATTAAATAAAATGATATCGTGTCCAGATATCGATATCCATCGCATCTGTAAAGTTTACACAAAAAATACAGATGTTTAAACTGATACCTACTTCAAGTGAGAACAATAACCGCGGGTCGTGACCGTGACCCTGTTTTTCCAAGTTCAAGTTCATGTTCATGTTCCGCAAACGATGGGATACTTAATATCGTGTCCTGCGTAGTCTATCAGCACGGTACAGGAACTGATGGACGCTGGTGATGGCGCCAAACAAGTAGCCGAATTCTGGGCCGAGTCCATTTAGATCGCTATCGACACGCTAAGAGGAAGATGACCGCAAGAAAAAAATCCTCAAAATAATTTTAGACGTTGATACCTATCATGTCCAAGTTTCGCTCGCGAACTTAATTTGAGCGTGTATTTTGTTTACGAGTATAATAATCATAATCAGCCTATAATGTTCCCACTGCTGGGCCACAGGCCTCCTCTCGGTAAGACGGAGGGGGCCGTAATCCACCACGCGGGCCCAGTGCAGGTTAGAAGATGCGGTGGCCCAGTGGTAACGGCCGCGATTGATGAGTTGTAGGTCGTGGGATCGGACCCAGGCAGGCGCTTTGCTATGTGTAAATAATTTCATCACCACTGCTCTCAAAACGGTGAAGGAAACATCAAAACTTCGATGTCTATCAACCCGCACTGGGCCCGCGTAGTAGATTCATTCCATTCCCTCTCCAAGAGAGGAGCCCTGTATCGTAGCAGTGGGAACCTCATAGGCTCATTCTGTATCAAAGAAGTCACAGAATTCTTGTAGACAAGGCCCATGAACCGAAATATGACAATTTTCGTCAATGTTATCTTCATATCGGTCAACTTGGCCATCGACGGCCATCTTATGTCGATCGGCATACAGTATTAAGATAAGCACCATATTGCTTCACAATATTACTGAATATGTTCTAGACTTGCTAATCTCCTACTATTGTTCTGTTATCAGACACTGACCTACATCTTGGGTACGACAATATAATTTATGCGTATGTTAGGTATCTTTGGCTGTAGAGCCAAAGATAACAAACGCTTAAATTATGTTGTCCAAAAATACAATTAGTAAATACAAATAGTAAATACTCCATACTTAAGTAGACTCTCAAGTAGGTAGTTAAGAGTCTACTTAAGTATGGAGTATTTATTCTAACATAAAATATAATGACATTAGTCCCCTCACTTTTAGCCTAAACGAACGGGTGTACCTATGTGATATCTAACTCTAAGGTGTGTCGGATAGAATTGAAGATTCTCGCATAACTCGCCTAACCAGTTCGAATATCAACAATAAAATATTTAGACTTTGTTCTATATTAAGACTGGACGACTAAAGGCTTAGTCGCTGACATTGAAACTGGAATCTAAGGAAAACACGTATAACTTTTTTGAAAAAAAAAAATGGCTTATTCCCTCACGGAATAAATATTTGTATTGCCTACAGGTAGTTGTTCTGGGTCTGGCTGTTTATGTATGTGAGTTTAAATGTTTGTAAACGCACCCGCGATACAGGAGTAGGTGATTCCTAGTGTGGGGCAACGTTTTTTCAATAAAAAAAAAAAATATGTAATGTAATTTATCCACATTTATTTTATAATTACATCATGATGATAAGGTCAGTTTGTGTTTTCAATATAACGTCTTATCTGGTCGTTGGTGGTAGTCACTAGGTAAGAAATAATTCAAGTTTTACTTATCAGAAGCCTGATAACATTGTTTGAAACTTTATTACTCACTGAAAAGATTAATTCAAATTCTAAATTTTTATTTCAGACCAGTGGATCCATATAGTGTTAGTATGAACTTGTCCTATGTTAGTAAATAACAATAACTTAAAAATGGCAGACATGTGCGTGCACATGTCTGCCATTTTTAAGTTATGTCTAATAAAAGGTCCGTCAACCTCGTCCGCCAGCGTAGCTACAATACTGTTAGGGCTTCTCTGAAATCGCCGCAACATCTATGCACACCGTTTGCGTATGATGGCATGAAAGTCATCTATTCGCGCTTAGATGACTTTGCGAACAGATTTAAGCATGGTTTTCGACGGTAAGAGATTAAAACTCCTGCCGCGACCGTAGAATACAGGGTGTACAATTACCCCTCACATAGCCGTTATTTACGCATTTTATACATAGCAAAGCATCGAACTATTAGACACTGGGCAAAAATAATTGCTGGGAAATGACTTTTATTTTTAGTATGAAAAATCGCTGTTTACGGAATCTCGCAATGTAACGCTCGCAACATATTGTGTTATGTATTGTGCGCATTTATAAATTCAAATGCGATTGCCGTAGACGTCTACATCCAAGTCACGGTAACACAGGAAAGTAAAACGTGTGGAAATATGAATATGAAGACGCTTTTACATTTCCGCCCACGATACCAGGTTATAACGTGAACGTATTTCCATAATATGGACGTGGACGCACTATGGGTGCAAGCGACGGTACAGGAATTATGGGGGGTATTTAAACTTAATTTAAAACTGGGTTTCTTTAAAAATGATAAAAAAAAAAACGTTGAAACCTTCAATATTTCCGTAACCAGAAGGTTCCCATGTATGGTTCAGTACGAAAAAGGGGTTACAATGCCGGGGATCACAAGTGACCCTGGTTTGACGTTCAAAAGTGCCTTTTATGTGCCTATTTGAAATAAATATTTTGACTTTGACCCGGCTTCGTTAGGCGTGAGTGTGTGTGAAAGTGGTTATTATAATGCCTCACAAAAACCTAGTATGTAAGGCCTACTACCTAATACTAACTCTCTCTCTCTTTGCTGCCATGGCTTATTTTGATTTAATTTAATATTTAAATTGTTTTTTGTTTTTCATTACGGACGTTTTTTTCATAACGTTCTGCATCTTCTCACATGCATGATTTTTATCATGAATGGTGAAACCAATATTTTGTAACCATATTATTGTGATTAAAAAGAGTGACCATAGAGTTTCTTGCCCGTTCTTCTCCATAGGTACCTACTACGCTTTGGAATGGGCAACTAGCTTCATCTTTTTGACTGACCGTCCCTTGACAATTCAAAAGTGCCTATAATTGGTTTAGTTGAAATAAATAGTGTGGTTTGAGTTTTTTTTTTTTTTTTTACTAAACTTAGTGATCTACCTACCACCTATTGTCCCGCGGCTGTGTGACCTGGCTCAACGAACTAGACGACAATAAATATTAAATAATTACCTGTCTTGGCTAATTCAATGATAAAGCGGGGTCGTTGATATTATTGCCACATACATAATGCATGCATAACGCTTTACAATACGTCAGGTAGGTAAATAATGTGTATTTATTTATTTCGTTTGCATTTCATGGTTTGGTCATGTTAGGAGGATGAATGAAAGGCGATTAACAAAAGGTATTTCACGGCAGTAGTTCTAGTAGGACGTAGTAACCTTATCGGTGATGTTCTTCAGAAAGGTTACTTGCGTGTACTGGCAGCCGGCGTGAATCTATGACCAGAAGGCCAATTCCCGTAATTAAAAACGATCAAAATCTAGTCGCAATCCCATCTTAACGACAATAAATGTCAAAAACTTGTCAAAAATGAAGGGAAATTACAGGTGTTTTTGACAGATTGAGACTGAGATCAAACTGTGAATGTTCTGAAAGTTATGAGAATCGCCGCTCAGATGTATGAACGTAAACGAAGCAAAAGGAGTATGAAAGGATCGTAGCAGGTGACCGGAGTTTGCTTTTGTTCTAAAGCCAATGTCATCTGTATGATCTCCAATATGGTTCACTAACCTAACTATACCAGTGAAAAAATGAACAAAAGAATCATAGGGCATCAAAAAATTCGTCCGCATCGCTGTCAATAGGAACAATGCCCAAAAGGCTGGCAGCATTGCCACGTCGTATGGCCATGCTAATTCATTGGCCAAGAAACAGGCTAGCCCTCTGGTTACGTCAAGAGTCGACTTGCGTTATCTCGAAAAACCAAGTGGGCACTCGGACCCGAAGGTAGTATAATAGCTACTTTCAATATTGTTTGTTACAAACGTTAAATATTACAACACGAGTGCATCACTTGATGACTTTTGATGAATTTCGGCAAAATTGAGAATGTTATTTTCTCCTAGGTGTACGTAATTGTGCCAAAAGTGGTCCTTTTGGAAGAACCTTGGTCCTTTGAGTCTAAACAAAAATAATTATTTAAAACAATAATTATTTTTGTTTAGACTTTGGTAGGTATCCAATTTGGTATTAATTTGCATGATTTATATTATGTTTAGCCAACCTCAATTCCGTTTTTTTTTTTGCAATTTAGAGTTCAGCATACAGCAGTACAGAATATGATGGGACTTACACTGGCAGATAGCTGATGTTATAAAGAGTAACTTGAGCTACTTTTTATTTTATAAAAACCACCGCGTGCCGAGCAAAAAATACAAGAAACACGAAACATGATTGACTGCCTTGTTGGTGTTTTGTTTTGGTTCGGTTCGCAGGTCGGGCAGTGTTATTGGGTTTTCCCATCAGGAATTTTTCAGAAACAGCCCAAAGTCTGGACAGTGCCTGGCTGGCTATAGGCTTGTCTCCTATTACATTGGAATTAAATATAATCTGGGTGAACTATAGGAACACCTCTGACTAACCCTTCGGAGATTACATGCGTGATGTTATGTGTGAAACATTGTTCTTTTGGAAACGAAAGAAAATCGACTGGTACAGAAACAAATAATGTTTAAAAAAGTAAAACTGTAATTTCTAACTTATAAAAAATTGCTTTTAAGAACGTCTCGGACTCTAAACAAGTTTGCACAGACAGATTGATAATAAGGATGATGCTAGTACAGGTACCGATTGAAAAGAGAAAGGCTAAGATAAATGTTATGACTATAATACTGCAATGCATAAATTAAATGAATTGACAGCAACTAGCGCAGGACTTTCTCAAGACGACACAAGGCATGAAATAGTCTTCGTACGGTTTTGATTTAAGATGACGATCATAAACTACGTATGATTCTCGGAATATGAGAGTGAGTGCACCTGTTTCTATGCACACATTTGTGCATTATAATATCTCCCGCGCCGAAGGCTGGTCTCCGTGGAGGCCGCCATGGCCGAAATACGGTCTGGACGACTTTAATTATGATTCTCAAAACTCTTGATGCCATTTTGTAAAAGTTCACATATTTGTTTGACATGATCACTTTTGAGACCCGCAATATTTATGAAACCTTGGCCACTTTTTTAAACACATAGCAAAGATAAAAACGACATTAAGGTGACCAAATACAAAACGCAGTCTTATCTCTTAAACAGATTGCACCGGAAAACGTTTCAACAGATGAGATCTACAGATCAGATTATAATAAAAATATTATTATCTTGGAGCAGTCTCCAACATAATAATATTTTAATCATAATCTACAAAAACAACATACAATACATGCAATCAAAAATGTACATACGTATGTATGTACATTTTTCTAATACCTCAATTATGCAATAAAAGAGCTTCCACGATTGTTGATACATAAAGCATGTAAGGAAACGGCAAAATTAAGGTAGAACGCTCCCAGGCTAGGTGGAATGATAACCTTCACAGGGTGGCTGATAGCAGCTGGATGAGAGTCGTCGAGATCGAGATGAATGGCGTGCGATTAGAGAAGCCAAGGTCCAGGAGTGGACTGCTGTAGGCTGATGTGGGAGGTAGACCCTGAGCATTAGCCCCGCTGTCAAACAGCTGAAGGCAAAGCTTTTCTGTTATAGCTCCTGCCGATACAAAGAAAAAGAATCCTTACATCACCATACATATAGGAAAAACACTATACGAGTGGTTGGGAGGTAGTCATTTCTAAGAGACACAGATAGAATAGTAAATAAAAGATTAGTGTTAGAACCTTCCTGTGTCCTCAATGCCAAATGTTTGGCGGGTCTTTCCGTTTTTAGCGTTGTGTAATTAGCTGAGTCTTGAGTAAATATTAACATTCTTTTAATTCTAATATTCGCGGTTATGATGACGTTATTTTTATGAGGTTTTATAACTGTTATGTAAAGGGTTTTATAGTAATTCGCTTTGGTGTTTTTTCCGCATTTGTTGGATCACTAATAAAGTAGTAGGTACTTTTGTCATCATCATCTGCCTAGCTTTTTCCCGTCCGTTGGGGTCTGTTTCCAGTCTAGCCGGACACAGCTGAATACCAGTATTTTACATGAAGCGACTGCCCATCTGACCTCCACGACCCAGTAAGGTAAGTTGGTAAGACTGGTTGTCAGACTTTCTGGCTTCTACCTACCTGTAACGACTGCTAAAGATTCACGAATGTCAGCCGGGACCAACGGTTTAACATACTTTTCAAGGCACGGAGGGGTCTCGGTATGTAAAGATGGTCTGAAACGATGAACCCATCCACAGACCAATCACGGCAAGCGTAGCTTAACCGATCGATCGACCTGTGGGCTGTTATTATTATTGTGTCACGAGTCCCTCATAAAGTACCTACGTCATTGTTACATTTGCTTGACGCTAAAGTTTACTTTAGACGTCGTTGTCACGGTCTTCTCTTCCTGTGTCAGTGTGACCTATACAAGAATAGCTCTTGCGATGGTAATAGCATTAGCCATACAGTGAGTGATTAATTTGATTTAAGTGCCTACTTCAGCCCTAGCATTGTTACCCTTGGACCAGTGACTAGAATAGATAGTTACATTGACTAGAAACGTGGACTTGACTATAGAGATGACAACTAGTAGAGAAGTAGGGAAGAAACAGACATGTTGCATCGACCACAAATAAATTGGGAAGAGGAGAATGATGACGATGGTGACGAGATATTACATTGACAAGCGCTTTTAAATAGAAGCGAAGAAGGGATTAAAGTCACTGTGTACCTAAGGTTGTATAAGGTTATCTAGGCGTAGACCTAAGCTGAACCAAACATACTAGACATCATGTAACACATAACTTATCATCACGCTTGTAATCCTCGAAGAGAAATGCAGAAGTGTACTAATGCCAAAACCAATATCTGACTATTTTGAAAACAAAATTCCGTGCACGTGCAAAAGAGGATCCTTTTTATGTCGACCAATAATATACGCTGCAAGCAGGAATAGTCCTTACGTGGTCAGATATAGATTTTGTCGATAGTACCAATTAGTACACCTACATTTCGTCAGTTATGATGAAGTCCCATACAATAGGGGTTGAGCCTGTAACTATCCAGGAGGCACAAGTCCAGAGTCCGGGCTGAGGAAGCTTTTTCAAGCTACAAATCACAAACTACTAAAGATCTCTCTTAATTTCAACAAAATGAACGGTTGCGCAGTCATTGCCACACGCTGAGCTCACTTATCTTACAATTTGCGCAAGCCTTGCACGATCTGCGGCAAATATTGTTCGAACGGACTCAACTATGTTTTGCTAGAATATGAAATACGTACTTGTGCATTAGAACGAGAAGTAGGTGTGACGACACGACTCTTTGCTTGAATTAGTAGGGATGTGCTAGAGTGTGCGGATCGAAGGACCACTTTTTGTCGGAGTGTTGTGTCTCAGGACCAAAAAACAATAGAAGACTACACAAATCATAGAGTTCATGTCTTTTATTTATTTAAACTTTTCGCACAAAAAAGTACAAAGGCGGACTTAATGCCTTAGGCATTCTCTACCAGTCAACCAAGGGTGGTGAAGAGATTAGATGGCAGGTGCTTTGGTTGAGAGGGACAATAATAATTTAAAAAAAACTCTTAAAACTAGGTACACAAATACATAAATAGGTTACATACACATACATATTATTACTATAATATATACTTTACTACTTATACTGCTATAATATATATATACTTTTTGCTGTAATGATGATGTCAACGGCAGCAGTAACGATCTAATTCTAAATAGATGTTCGGAGAACAGTTATGAATTATTCAATTATTCATTACCACAAGTACCTACTACTATGAATGAAATAAGAATATTGATGAGGTGTTGTAGTGCAGTACTATTTATAAAGTCACTTATTTAAGCCTAGCCTTTTCCCAACTATGTTGGGATCGGCTTCCAGTCTAACCGGATGCAGCTGAATACCCGTATTTTACATGGAGCGACTGCCTATCTGACCTCCACAACCCAGTTACTGGGTAACACGATACTCCTTGGTAAGAATGGTTGTCACACTTCTGACGACCCACGGCTTAACATGGTTTCCGAGGCACGGAGGGGTATGTAGAGTTGGTATGTAGAGATGCTCACTCATCCACAACAAACCGTCTCAAGCGTAGCTTAACCTGATCGATCGACCCGTGCGGCTGTCATTACTTAACCACAAGCCCCTTATTTAACTGTCATAGAATACGTACTTAATTTTCCCTTCTGATTCATACTAGTATTTCAAAAACTACCAGAGGACCAAAATTTATATAAAGAAGCTATTCATCTAATTAAACCAGTTACTGTCAACCGGCCACAACCAACTTGGGATAACAATGCTAATTTATGATTATCGTATGTCCATTGAATGGAATTTAGTTAAATTATTCTAAATTAATTTATTTTAATTATTTATTTTTAATGATTAATTATTTAATTATATAGTTGAATACTTTAACTAAATACGAGTTATGTACGAGTACCATATAATATGGTACTCTATACATATAACTGTTGCAGGTCGTAGGTTCGAACCCAGGCAGGCGCATTACTTTGTGTAAATTATTTCATCACCACTGCTTTCAAAACGGTGAATGAAAACATCGTCAAATCAAAAAAATCTAAGATACGTTACATCTGCCCGTGTGGTATTCGGCCCACTCCCTCTCACAGAGACGAGGCTTGTGTCCCAGCAGTGGGAACATTATAGGCTGATTATGCTTGTGCTATTCAAATATTTTGAATAGCTTTGTAAGAAATCCTTAGAACAGTTTTAAATGAGAGCTCATCTTTAGTTTGCCAGACTAATGTTTGTGATTAGGCAGGAGAGTAAAAAAACCTGTCGACGTTTGTTTACATACACTTACGTAATAGTCTTAAAGCGCATGCTTCCTTATTAATATAACAAGGTCTTTTATAAAACTATACATAACGAAACATCACGCCTGTTATCCCCAAAGGCCTAGGCAGAGTTGCAGGTGTACCTATAGTACACCCACATTCCGTCAATTATGTTTAAGTTCCATGTAATGAGGGGCGAGCCTATTATTGCCATCAACCGGGCACAAAGCCAAGCTTAGGGCTGATTCTGAGAAATTCCATGATATGGAAAAATCCAATAACACTTTGTCAGCAATAAGCTACGAGGCGGTCCTAAAACTAAACACTTCAGCAAAACTATCGCATTGTTTCTACAACAATTAAATCTTTTGAGTTTTGACTTTACCCAAAATCTATGAGGAAATGATTGCATTACCTACGTATATTTTTTACTGAGTAAGGACCATAAAAGAACCGTTAGTATTTTATAAATATCGTAACATAACATATTCTCCACATTCGTATTCTTCCAATGAACTACAGAACTCCTACGACCCATACATAATCAAGCGATAAGGCCGCCCATTGTATATTTTGTAGTGTTTGATGTATTTTTTGTGTTATGTATTTTTGTAGTGTACAATAAAATATATATCAATAAATACTTATTTTGTTTCATTTACGCTCATACATCTGGTGGTTTACTCTCTAGGTAAGTCTGGCATCGAAGATACGGAGCCGTCCCGAAGTATTATGTGTTTGTTAGTATGTGTTTTGCCAGTCCGAAAATGTTTCTTTGTCCTATAAATTGTATTGTCAATACGCATAGTTCGGGCTCACAACTAATCTTATGTCGGTAAATGGGAGTAAACCCCCAGGTCATACACACACTCCATCAGTTGCAAGTTCTCGGCACTTGACTTTTCTGAAGTACCAGTACGGTCACAATGTCCTTCTCGGGCGTCCCCTTCCGGAATTTCCACTCTAATCGGCCTTGTTATACCTTACCTTACCTTTAACCTTTGTTAGTCGCCTCTCAACATGGCCAGAAAACACATTCTTTTAAATTTATTCACTACATCTTCTTCTACACCGCATCGTTGCCTTATTATCATTCCTTGTTTAGTATTAATTTATTCATAATAATTAATAGATCTCATTTTCTTGCCTAGCCCTCTCTTTCCATGGACTTTAATATCGCTGTCGTCGAACTATATGTACTTAGTACAGTTTAGTACCTTAACCTACATTATGTCACCATTGTAAGTAATTGTAGAGTAAAACAATATCTAGGTGACGGTTGCACGACCGGTGAACACAGAACCGTAAACTAAGCCGCTTGTAGGTAAGAATATTTGAACTATGTGGGAAATAAAATTGCTGTTGAAAATGTAAAAATAACTAACTATTACCAGTATTGTACTCATAAAAAAGGGAACAAAATTAAACAGAAAGAAAAATAGATTAAATTTAGACCACAGACAAATGAGTGGCCAGGAATAATGAAATCAAATCAGATTTTATTATTCCTGGCCACTCGTAAGGCTATGTTCATGTAGATTGTACTGAACAAACTAGTTATGTAAGCATATAGAATCCTCAGATTAGTAAGGCACATCGAGCAAAAGAATTTAACCAAATTCTTGGACATATTTTAATTTCCTACCTTCTGTGTATAATATTCATGTCGGGGTGCAGAACAGACCTATGAGTAGTCTTACCTTAAAGAACATTACACATGTTAGACTTAAATGCCACGTATCACGTGAATATGATTTTTCTCTCATAATTTTCTTTAGTAAAAATAGATTAAAATTCGAACAAAACGTGACCATTAATACGATTGTAATAAAATTTACATATCGGTCAAATGATCGGCTGTTGTCGGGACAGGATTTTATTTATTTAAATAGTTAAAATTCAAAATAAAAACTCAAAAACATAAGTTCTAGATATGCCGAATAAAAATATCACAACAAGCATGACATCACTGTTTTTAATAGAAATTGAATATTGGAATGCCAGCCATGTTAGTTTTAAACATAACCTAAACTTTAAATTTGAACAAGCTCGATATTAAGAGATTTCTGATTTTTTGTGCAATAAATAATTTTTATGGGAGGAAACGCATGTGGCTAAAATAGTAATGAATATAAATGTTAACAGATGGAGAGGCCAAAGAAAAGATGGATGGATTGTGTGAGGAATGACATGAAAGTATGGAGATCATGAGTGTGAATGGTACCGTGATGGTTGACAGGGGAGAATGGAAGAATAAATGTTTTGCGCGCAGACTAAGTAACGAGGGACACATGGGACAAGGGCAGGAAGAAGACGAATAGAGTCTTTGTAATTGACCATAACAGACCCTTATAAACACTTACAATAGACTGTTCACAAAACGAGGAACAAAAAAAATTGGTATTTAGAGCTCTATCACAAAATAAACCATGTAAAATGCATTACGCTACGCCAATAATTTCCTTTGGATGCATTATACGAGTACTTATAATACTATAAGTATAATACTATTTACTTCGATAATATTCAAAATGATCCTTATTCTTCAGCACTATTTAATATTCATTATATTCAGAGTGAACCTAAAATGTGGAGCAGTGACCTCACGCCAACTCACGCTTGCTTGAACCCATACAGATATGCTAAGTACTGAGAGTATTTAGTATGAAGGCCTCGAGGGTACGGTAGACGGCAGGCCAGTGGAAAGCGTCTTTGTTTTTGTGGAATTCTATCTCGCAGGTCAACCTGAACCAAGAGAATGTCGGCTGCTTAACCGGACTTTCCTATGAATGCCTTAATAAATTAAGGCCTCCAGCCAGAGCATCATCATCATTATTTTGGCCGAAAGACGTCCCTCCGTCCAGCGGATTCCAGCGGCTTTCACTAGGGCATAAAACTTATAAAATAAGCGACTACACGGGCACCCCCTGTGGGATACGGACCTCGCAGTTCAGCAAGGCACACGCTGGTGCGGGTCAAGGTTACAAAAGCATTATAAACTGGCCTCTTATTCTATTGGAACTCCATTCTAAGCTAGGCTCAAGGTCAACGTGTTACACTGACTTGCGGCCTACTGTACCATAACAATAGGAATGAGACTGGAATATTAAGTGACACTCGATTTCTTTAAGGCTTCTGTAGGCCTAGCACGAACGCGCCAAGTAAAAGAACGTAAATTCCAACGATTTTTGATTAGGAAATACTTTGAGGACTTTATTCACTTCTATGACAGTCGTTACGGGCCGTCAGTAGCCCGAAAGTCTGGCAACCAGTCTTACCAAGGGGAATCGTATTACCCAGTAACTGGGGTGTGGAGGTCAAATAGGCAGTCGCTCCATGTAAAATACTGGTATTCAGCTGCATCCGTTTAGACTGGAAGCCGACCCCAAAATAGTTGGGAAAAGGCAGGCAGATGCTGATGATGATGGGTGATAGTTAATGTGCTGCAGGTTCTGGAGTGGCGACCAAGTAGCGGAAGACGTAGCGTTGGAAGGCTTCTCACAAGGTAGACCGATGACCTTGTGAGAGCCGCAGGAATCCGCCGGATGCGAGAAGCACAGAACTGGTCGAAGTGGCAGGGCTTGGGGGAGGACTATGTCCAGCAGTGGATGATGATGAATTGTGCTTGTTGCAACAAAATGCTGTACGATAGCTGTGTTCTAGATTGAAAAATCATTCGAATTTTCGATACGTTAACATCGCACGTTTGTGCTAGGCACTCTGTTTACGTTGCCTTGATCACGTATCACTGTCAATCTCAGCTGTCATTAATACGCAAATTGTTCGTGGATTGCTTACAACAGTCCGTTCACAGTTATTTTACCTCTCACAGCAGCAACCTAACAGCAACCTTATTGGAACGAGAATAAAGAAGATCACAATGGTTTTGACAGACTTATCAGTGACAGCAACCCAACAGAAACCTTATAAAAATGAGAATAAAGATCACTGTGATTTGATGCAAAATTAGAGGTAAAATAAGTGTCACCGCACTCAACGCTTTCATTACAGAGCTGTCCATGTCTTTTATAAATGACATTTTGTTGTTTCTCGTGTTGGTTATTAGAAAAAAAGAATTGTCTTTGCCTGGAGGGTAGACAAAATGCCGTTATTTTTTTTTTCCCTTTTTTTGATCGTTTTGAGATATTTTATGTTGTATGTGTCTGGTTTTTTTTTATTTATTATTAGTATAAGTAATTTTATAGAGATTTTATCAGGTGCTATTCTATCTTTATCATCTGCGTTGTTAGTGTAGTGGTCGCAAGTGCTACTGCTGAGCATGAGGTCCTGGGTTCGATTTAGGAATCTAGGCCAGGCAAAGTGTAATTTGGTTTCTCATCAGAAATTTCTCAGTAGCAGCCCGCTTGGAATTGTGCCTGGCTGGTGGCAGTAGGCTTGCTATCACATGCGAGTTGAACATGACTGGCGAAATGTGGGTGTTACTGTAGATCCTGTAGGTACACCTCTGCCTAACCCTTCGAACACTGCAGGCGTGATGGAATGTTATATAGTAACTTTTGAATCGTGTTCTGACAAACATTGCATCTACAAGTAACTACAGTCCTTTCACAGTTATTTTATCACTGTTTTTGCGTCACTGTCCAAATCACAGTGATCTTTATTCTCATTCCTATAAGGTTATTTATGGGTTGCTGCCACTGACAAGTCTGGCAAGGTCATTGCGATCCTTATTCTTGTTGCAATAAGGTTGCTGTTAGGTTGCTGCTGTCAGAGGTAAAATAACTGAATGGACTGTATGCAAATTCTTGTTTCAATGACTAGTAAACATTTTGAATAGAAACTTTTTATGCGTCTGAACTCATCAAACATCGACTAGTATGGCAGGAATACAAAAAAACACGGTTTTGAATGTCACGAACTACAAAACAGCGTCCTTTATACAACTGAAGGTCAATTATTATTCGATTTTAACAAAACTATAATTTAGATTGCGTTCTTTAACTATGCACCACGTGAAATAAACATTGAACATGAAATATTAACACTGTATTTATGTTCTAGATATACATAGAAACTTTTCATTAAACCAAAGAGGGTAATTAACAGCGCCTGAAAAAGGATACCTTACAGCACTCAATCAGCTGTCTTCGCTTTTCCCAACTATTTTGGGGTTGGCCTCCAGTCTATCTGGATGCAGCTGCATACTAGTATTTTACATGGAGCGACTGCCTATCTGACTTCCATAGCCCAGTTAGTGGCTAACTTGTCTGACTTTTGGGTTTCTGACTACCCGTAACCACTGTCAAAGATCTACGAATGACTGCCGGGACTACCCTACAGCATTACTGGGTTAAATTAAATTACCTAGCGAAACTTCACATTTCACAGACGTGATGGGTAGGTATATATCTGTATATAACTTTGTACGCATTCACAACAATTATAAGCTAACAAATATGTTATGAGAATGTCGTCATCCTTGGGAACACCTACCTTAAAGGTACGGTGCTCTGCCCACGAGAGACCTACGCCAATGTACAGTATACTCGGAGCTGCCACTCCTAGTACAACAAGTGTATTTAACCTAATTGGAAGAGTTGAACATAAATCAATATTAGTATTGATGTATGTTCAACTCTTCCAATTAGGAAAAAGAAAAAATAATTAGTTAGTGGTAAAAGAAGTACTAATTAGTTTAGTGTGTAACTAATTACGCACTAAACTAATTAGTACTTATTTGTGTTTTATAGTTTGTAGGTTTCAGCCGGAAAACCAATTTGATCGAAACTAATCCTTATTAACAACACCTTCATTTGAGGTGTTGGTGGCATTGTAAAAAATATATGTGACCGTAAACGTACACATGACAAATGTGTCTAATGTCTTTGTTGTCACCTTGGTGAAAGAAAAAAACAATATTTCAGTGAACACAACGACGAAGTGTAACCATGAATTCAGTATATGATTCTAGCGTAGGAATTCGTCGGTAAACGAAAAAGAAACTGTTTCATAGAAAAGTGCATTACTTAGGCGGTCGAAATGTATGGAACAGTTATTTTTTATTTATTTAAACTTTTTGCACAAAAAGGTACAAAGTCGGACTTAATCCCTTAGGCATTCTCTACCAGTCAACCAAGGGTGGTGAAGAGATTAGATGGCAGGTGCTTTGGTTGAGAGGGACAATAATAAAAAAAACTATTAAAACTACGTACACAAATACATAAATAGGTTATAACTTATTTATATATTTGTACTATATACTACTAGTACTACTTACACGATAACAATAGTTGGTCGCCCTAATTAGCTCAAGATAATTTTCATGTTCTTTCTCCAGAATTAGCTTACTGACAGGTTACTGTTCTCATGTATTTATTTTACTTTGATGGTCCGTGACCGCAAGTGACAGCTATGAGACCAGACCCCAGCAATGCATAAATATGTAAGCTGTCACGCCCTTTATGCCTGGAGGCTTTTATTTAGGTAGTACTTAACTTTTTATTTACATTTTAATTTTAATTAATTATTTTTTAGCTTGAGTACGTACAGTTTTTATTATGTTTGTTGGTATATTGGCGTGGCTAGATGACATATGGCAAATATTTTAAGTTTCTTGTAATGTTAATTACTGAACATAGGTTCCTAGTATTGTATACATGCAACTATATTCTAACTAAACAGACAGCTGTGCTGCTGGGGAGTTTGTTGCGCCACTTCTTCTTCCCAGCGATAGCACTAGGAAGTGGTGAAGGGCGGGCGTTTTTGGGGGACTGTGTTTTGTAATTTTGACGTTCGGAAAGTGCTGATTCTCAGCCTAATTTGAATAAATGACTTTTGATTTTGATTTCTACTAGTTATTGTTTTTGATGTTCCTGCCACCCCGCCTCACCTCCATCTCTCACGCCTAATCTCTCTCCGGTTGTGGCGGAATGCCGTCCCATCGGACAATGAGAGTAAGGGAAGAGAGAATGCACTTGTATCTGCGCACACACTTGTGCACTATAATATCTCCGGCGCCGATGGCTTGACTGGCCGAAATTTGGGCTGGAAGACTTTCTTTATATTAAACTATTAAACTAATACGCCGCAGCGCGATATTTATAACGTTATCCATGTGCTATTGTTGTATGTTTTGTAAGTTTACTCGTATATCTGGATAATAAACTATTTCTTTTTCTCTTCAAACTAAAACACTATGTAACCGTTAGCCAAGAATCTATACAATTAACCTTTAGCTAAATACAAGTTTATAAGTTAAATGTTGACACCTGTAGAGAGTTCAATCTCAATAGAATGGGAAATATTTAGCAGATCCTCTAAAAACTTTTTACGCTTCTAATGCTGGACACTTTTTTTAAATTAAGGAATCGTCTTTTTAATCTTCTGGCCTTTTCTCACGGTTGCCGTCACAGTAACTAACCAAAGTAGGAACTATTTGAGGTTCACAAAAAGAGGTGCAATCATTACATTAGAGTGTTCAATAATATTTTAAGGAGCGCAAAATAGGAATTATTTGAGATTAGATTAAATACGTGCCATTATTCTTTAGCTGAATAAGTTTATAACCTAATAGTTGATAGTTCTATCTAAAAACAAATGTGAGAGAATTCGAATCTATTTCCGTCACCGGTGGAACTGGTGGGACCAGTTCAGACGTTTGTTGAATCCTTACACACAGGTACGTAGCATAACACACTCTTTTACAATTACTTTGAAGTTAGTTACACAATTGCAATGCCATTCATTTTGACAATTCGACTACATTCATTGCGTTATTTACGTTCTCGAGCCAACGAATTTTTCAAACAAATGAAGCAATGGAAAAGGAATTTTAATTTCAAATTGTGTTTCGTAATTGTAGTGCTGGTTTCTAAAAGATTAAATCCTATTGTTGAGAGAACTTGTCAAACTCTGCTTTAGCAGTCCTTAAAGTGATTTCTTCATATAGCCCGTGAAAATCAAAATAACTTACGTTTTCGCGAGGAAACTTTAAATTTCGCAGACTTTCACTTTTAGTAGGTAGTAGGAGCACATAATAGTGCGTGTCTTTCAAACAGGTCAGGGGCGTAGTACTCACAAGAATCGTAGCGGTTCCCGATCCATTTGCATAACATTTTAAGACCTAATATAACTTGGCATACTATTGTTTGTCCTGTTTATATTTTCACATAAATTATTTACGCATAACAGCTTACGCATAATTTTTTTACGCATAATTTCTCTTATCATAATAATGATTAAGCATAACTTTATTA
The DNA here is from genome assembly GCA_951799955.1 of Apamea anceps. Classification (NCBI taxonomy): domain Eukaryota; kingdom Metazoa; phylum Arthropoda; class Insecta; order Lepidoptera; family Noctuidae; genus Apamea; species Apamea anceps. The sequence goes on along the minus strand of OX637524.1, from coordinate 445,340 downwards.
AGCATAACATTCTAAAGCATAACTTTATTAAGCATAATAATAATAATAAGGCGCAGTCGATGGAGCCCCGCTTCGCGGGGCCCCTATTTCTGTCTGCAGGGTTTAAAGGAACCGGGAAGGGAATGACATCCCCTTCGAACCTAACCTGTCCAAGTCGGGATGCCCCAATTCCCGAGCTCGCTTCGTTCGCTCTTGCATCCTAAGTTCTTATTGCCTTTTTACTAAATCGAGATGTGTTAGACCTTGGGGCACACCGATTCTTGGAAAAAGTGATTCAGAATCGAGTGAAAATAAATACGTAAAAATAACTCAAATTTGTTTCCGTTATTTCTATTAATTGTATGCCTAAATATTATTATGCCATTAATGATTAGGCCTAGTAACGTTATGCAAATTAAATTTATGCCAAAACAAATTAGCCTTCAAGATAATTATGCCAACATAAACTGTATGCCAAAAAAAAATATGGCGAAGTATTATTATGGCAAAACAAATTATGCCAAAATCTTTATGCCAATGTATATTAGGAAAAAGAATATTATGCGAAAAGAAGGGATCCCAATCGTAGCAGGTGCTGCTCGGTACGGTCTGCCTACCCCCATGGGAGGAAGGCGTAAGTTTATGTGTATGGAAACTTTTTCACGGGCAAATACGGTCACAGCTAATGTATGTTTTTGTTTTATCTACAAGTTTACCTTGTTAAATCAGAAATATTGTTTGTCTTGTCATCTGTGAAGACTTCCAATAGACATGGCAATGGGGTCAGGGCCTGACGAACCTTACAATAATAACATATTGGTATTTTTAACTGTGAAGAATACCGGTGAAGGTAACTTCAATATATTTGAATATTTGAAGCAATCATTATGAATATGCAAGATTTTAACTCCTAATTGTCACATCAGTCTATTCTGAAGTTATTCCTTCTTCTAGACAGATATAGTAAACAGTTAATCAATCATCTGCCTAGCCTTTTCCCGAATACGCTGGCGAATGCAGCTGAATACTGCCTACCTGACCTCCACAACCCAGTTCCTGAGTAGCAAGATACCCCTTGGTAACTAGTGGTCAGACTTTTGATCTTCTACCCATAAGGACTGTCACAGATCTACGAATGACAGCCGGGACCAAAGGCTCAACGTCTGGCACAAGATTTAACTGACTCCTAAAAGGCAAGTTATGTACAGTTGTCTAATCTATCATCTGGTCATAACAACCTCACGAACCTGATTATTAATCAAGACTGCACGTAGGTAATTATATAAGTCTATGTTTTATAACAGATAGATTAATATGTATCTACGAATTAATGAATAAGATAAATATACGTATTATAATATACAAAGTGATACTAAACTGTCTAATCAGTCAATATCCAATCACCCCTAACCACAAGATTTCGTCCAGAAGGTGATCGGCACAGGTGTCTAGTGACCACTCGTTACCCGTGGTCCCGGTGGGTCGATCCATTACGGGGACAGGCAGACGTGTATATAATAATATACTGCTTCGACATCAAAATCAAATAAGTATTAACCATAATTCACCATAATTCCGCTCCTTCATTCAACGATCGCTGAGGAACTTATATACAGGAAAAAAAAATTAAACAGTGCGCAAACTGCAACCATGAATTCAGCGTATTAATATTATGATTCTAGACACCCCAACGTAGAAACTTATCGTCGGTTATCAAAAAAAAAAAATGTGCTGTTTCATAGAAAAATGCAATACATTTAAAATGCAGTTAAAATGTATGGAACAAATGTTTTTTTTTAGAATGTCTAGAATCATATGCTGAATTCTTGGTTACAGTTTGCGCACTGGCTGAAAATGTTTCCTGTATGAATTCATCTGCCTTATCCCCACGTTTTTTTTTTGTCTAACCGGATGCAGGTGAATACCAGTATTCTACGAGTATGTGGAGCGACTGCCTATCTGAACTCCACAACCCAGTTACTGAATAACACGATACCTCTTGGTCAGACTGGTTGTCCGGTATTTGATTCTAATGTTCTATTCTACATTTTGCTAGACGACAGCCAGCCTCATAAACATTGCCGAGGTGAAATGAGAATTCCTGTAATAAAACAATTAATGCTACAAGCTCTCTCTATTATGTATCTAGTACTATCTGAACAATAACCTACCAGTGTTTTGAATGACTTCACTATTATAATGTTATCATTTCATATCATATTTCATGTCATAAATATATTATTTGTTTTGCTACTACACTTAAGTATGTATTAAGTATATTAACTTATTTGTAAGGGGCTCGTGGCTAAATAATAATAGCCGCACGGGTCGATCGTTCGATCTTTAATCCGTTGGTCCCGGCTGTACTTCGTAGATCTTTGACAGTCGTTACAGGTGGTCAGAACCTCGAAATTCTGACAACCTTCTTACCAAGAGGTACGTGTTACCCAGTGACTGGGTTGTGGAGCTGGTCGCTACATATGTACGCTACATGCACTCGCTACTGGTATTCAACTGCATTAGACTGAAAGCGACCTGTGGGGTAGTTGCTTGACACACTATCAGTAACAATGGCTTTCATTTTGACAGTTCAATAACATTCATTGCGTTATTTTCGTTGTTGAGCAGGCTATTTTTTCTAGCAAATGAAGCAATGGATTAGCAATATTCTTCAAAATGATTCAGATTGAGATTGATAGCGTGTACCCAGTTAGGGTGCTGAACATAGTTGGGAAAAGGCGCAGCGTGATGTGGACTTATGTGTTAAGTAAATAACTTATTGGTGATACAGAAACTTTATAATACGGTTTCAAAGTTGTTTAAAACAGAAGGCCAATTCTCGTAATTTAAAACGTTCAAAATCTAGTCGCAGTCTCATCTCAGCGACAAACAAATGTCAAAAACTTGTCAAAATGTAGGGAAATTAGACGTATTTTTGACAGATGAGACTTTGATCAGACCGTGAACGTTCTTAAAATTACGAGAATTGCTCCTCTGGTCCATCTGGAGAAACCAATAATACAGGTTTTAAATAATTTACCTATATTACTACCAAACGTAATGAATTTCTATTTATAAGCTGGTACGTCTATCTACACTGATAGATTAGATTTGTCTATGACTTCTGGACAGTCGAAATACGTACTGTAGCTTCCCATTAGTGAAAGAATTCCTGAAATCGGGTCAGTAGTTCAGAAGGTTACCGCCTACATACTAACTCACAAATTTGACCTCTTTATAATATAAAATCAATGATTGAGTAATTTTAATATGTATCGTATGCTTCAGTTGTAAAAGGCGCACATATTAATCACCACCTGTTTCCAGACGCCAGCAGTTCAAGCTACCCGAAACTGTCAAATTTTCCCAATCAATCTTAATCCTTAATGCTTTAGCGATAAAGTTGAAAAATAAATTTGACAGATTGTAGTAGCTTCACGTGCTGGCGTCTGTACTTGATTGTTCAATTGCACAGAATATCATACCGGCTGCACTACACGTAAGTACTTTTATTTAGCAAAGCACATTTCATGCTGCTTTAAACAGCATATTTCTAGAAATCTGTCAGCTAAGCAGACGAGAGTTTCTAGTATTCAACATGACGCAATAAAAATCGAAGCGTCGGCGTTGCCGAGCTGAACTTATTGATGGACTCTATTCCGTTAATACCAAGGACGGCAGTTATACCATTAAATTATGAAGCTAAATTATACGGTTTGAGGGCTTGTCTTAATTAATTGAGAAGAAGAAAAAATGCTGAATTCTTTTTTATGGCAAAATTTAGTCACAAAGTCGAGGGCGTAGTGTTCACGAACGGAAAATTGTAGCATTCATCTATTATTATTAACGATAGAAGTTAAGTAAAATTGTTACTAACCCTATGGACTCCTGTCTGAAATAAAAGTTTGTATTTTATTCTATTCTATTAATATTGTAAAGAGGTAAAATTTGTTTGTATGTAGGGGGTAATCTCCAATTCCAAAAAATATTTTTGGATCAAAAATAGCCCAATTCTTGTGGAAGGCTTTATTACGTCACGCCAAGATCCTAAGGAGCCGAGCAAAAAGAAAAAGTCAGGAAGAACGCTAAGCGAAAACGAAGTACTAGCGCGGGCAGGCGATGCGATGCAACATGGGGCTGGAACAACAAATATCATGCGGACGAAGTTTGGACAGAAGTTAGTAGAATAGAATACTCTGGATTATGTTCAGACGCCAGCACATCAAGCTACTACAATCTGTCAAACTTTAATAGATTTTCAACTTTATCGCTAAAGCATTAAAATTCAAGGTTGATTGGGAAAATTTGACAGTTTCGGGTAGCCTGACCTGTTCGCGTCTGTACACCATATAAATTACAGTTATAACTAAATGTAGAAATTATACACAGGGCGACACAATGGGTGGTCTCTTCGTTAAAAGCGATCTTTTAAATAGAACCTTTATCATGGCACTCTATGGTTTACGCCTACCTTAATAATGGGAAAAGGCGTAAGTAGGTATATTTAATTGTGTATACCTTATGGGTAACTACAGTTGGGAGTGGTTTGGGTCATGGGGCCCGAGTGCGCGTCTCCTTTTTAAGCAGATTTCTCGCCGACTGGTCGACACTTCACGTGACCAGAGGGCTGGATCGTTCTTTAGCAAAAAAAAAGCATTTCCATTCAACATGGCCAGCTGCCAGTCTTCTGAACACGTTTCCGGATGACAGCGATGCGGACGAGTCCTTTTGTTTTTGTATTTATTTGTATAGTTACTACCCAGTCACACCTCACAACTAATGCAATCGATTTGGCCGGCAGAGTTAAAGGTATAGGAGGGCTTTGATCTCTCTTTACGTATTTGGCGTTTTTCTGTTAGTGCACCGATGTGCTGCTGGTCTGGCGAGTCATAATTAGGGCACGTGCTTGGAAAAAATAATTACAAAGGGTCGCCGTAGCCGACCCCAACATGTTGAGAAAAGGCAGGCAGATGATGATGATGGTCGCTGTTATCGTAACAATCGTCGCTACAAGGAGGGCACTAACGGTCATAATACTAAACAAGGATTATCTTTAGACCCAGGTTTAAATCATCCAACCATTTTTAAATTTATAACTATAATCCGACAAAATTAAAAGTTCTTATTACAAAAACTGACGTTAAACCCGAGTCTAAATTGTCAATTTTGTATTAAGAAATTTACGTTCGTTGGAATAAAGTTCAAAATACATTAACTGGTTCGAAGATTGAGGCTAGGTCTAAAGTTAGAACTCGTTTTATAATAAAACGGTAAAGGTCATTTAATTTAACGCCTAGAGTAATTTTTTTTTTGTATTAAACGTTATATGACGCTAAAACAGTAAATATAAATAATTGTATATTTTATTAATATAACTTGTTAAATAGACTGGATAGCGAGGGGTCAAGAGGTTGAACACAATAATTATAATAGTGTAGACTAGCAGTGTCTACAAACAGGTTTTTCGAAAGAGCTGGTTGTATTGAATGCAGTCGATACATACCTGTAGCACTCAGGAATGTGGATAAAACAAAAAGAGAGAGAGGCCTGGCGGTGGGTACATGCAGGCTAAGTACAAACGCCAGCAGGTCCAGCTACCCGAAACTGTCAAATTTTCCTAATCAACTTTCAACCTTAATGCTTTAGGGATAAAGTTGAAAATCTGTTAAAGAAATTTGACAGATTGTATTAGCTTGATGTGCTGGTGTTTGTACAATATAGTTGATCAAAACAATAGAGGGTCAAATTAAATTAGCTAGCGAAACTCCGGAGCCGTGATGGGTATCGATATCTAAACATAATAAAACAAAAATAAAAAAACATTTTTTAAACTTATACATCGAGTAACAAAACCGTCAGCGGGCGTTCCCCCCAAAAAATATCATCAATTTGTTATTTTTTATTTCGTCAGATTAAGATATCGATAACCATCACGTCTGCGGAGTTTCGCTAGCTAATTTAATTATACTTTAAGGTGTCCAAATGTCAGCCAGCAATTTATCTTACAGCGAAACTAAAGTCTCTTCTTATGTAGAGAAGGCATAAGCTACTAGTTAGGCCAAAAGGACGAGAATATCTTACAAACTTTCCGCCTAAATAGTTAATGTAAATATTCGAAAATAGCGCATTTGCATGTAAAGTGTTAAACGCGGGACCTAGTGTAATAAAGAAATAGTCCATTAACCAAGTCTTTATTAAAAACTAGCTTGTGCCCGCGACTTCGTCCGCCCGCAATTTCGGCCCATCGCATCCCATCCCATCGCTCGCCAGATCGTTTTCGCTTAGTGCTCTTTCTGACTTTTTCATTTTGCTCGGCTCCTTAGGATCGTAGCGTGATGTTAGAGCCTATAATCTTCCATAAGAATTGGCCTATCCAATCGAATAAGATTTTTTTTAAATCTGACTGGTACATCCGGAGATTACCCCCTACATACATACAAACAAACAAACAAATTTTACCTCTTTATAATATAGTATAGAGCACAGAACAGATAAAACCTCTTTTATCTGTTCTGTGGTATAGAGTATAGATATTGGAAATTTCAGTCTTCCATTTTTGTTCAGGGTAAACGAATGACAAGGAAAATTACCTTTTGGTCCTTTGGTACAGTTAACACACATCACTGGTAACAATTTGACAGTGACAGCTCCTTGATATCTTAGCTGTTAGGGTGATTTTTGTAGTTCAAGTGTGCCTACTACGATACCATTTGGAAGGTTTCGCTAATTTTTTACTTTTAAAATCCTAAATCCGTTGATAACATAGAAATGTAAAAACTTATTTCTTATATGTATCTATGGTTGATAACATAGTTTTTGTATTGAGGTTAGTAAGTTAACCGGAGCACCGGATAATCATCTATATGATTAGATTATCTTAGAATTGTATTGGATGTGAAGTAATCATTTAAGTTTATTCATCTATTATAGTGTTGAATCTTACGAACTTTTTTGTGAAATAGCAAAGACTCGATTGCGCAATCTAAAACTTTTATCCTGCTTTTAAATACCAGTTAACTTTAAACAGTTCAAAGTTAATAAATTATTCAATTCATTCTTTTAACATAAACTCGTAAAAAAAAAATATAAACACGTGGTCGGAATTAGTTTCTTGTCCATTTTGTAAATGCAAAAACACTACAAATTGAAAAAAACCTTAAATTTAGGAAGTCAGTGTCTTCGGTTATGGATTTTCGTTTTTAACACTTCCAAAATAATAGTTATTTTTCACTTCGTAGTGTTTTTTATTTTTATTTTTGTAATAAGGTTTTTATTTTCAGTATTTAGTTGTGGTACAGACACCAGCACATCAAGCTACTACAATCTGTCAAATTTCTTTATCGCATACCTTTAACTTGCTAAGTAAATAACAGTGACAGGAAGTTATTACAAAATCATCAACATACACTAAGTCAAAAAAATACGTATTATTGAAACTAACTTAAAAACCACTCATTAAAACTGGACCCTAAAGGGTATACCTATACCCTTTAAAAAAAATCAAATCAGTTTATAAATGATGGGGTTCGGAGGTAACAAACATAAACATAGATCAACCGCGCTTCAGATTGTCTAAAGTAAAAACTTATTTTATGGGGTACTGTGTAAAATGTTATAATAAAATACCACTCGATATTCTTCACTAAATGAGAAGAAATTTAAAACATGCATTAAACGCACACTATGTAGACAAGCATATTATAAGTTGGATGAGTATATCGTAGATAAAAATGCTTGGCTTAATGCTGGTCCTGCTCCACAGGCACTTGGGCTCACTAGTTGATCACAATTTCAATAATTGGAAGAGATGCTTCCCCTTTTTGTTTTTTTTTGTTTTGTTTAACTTAATGTTTATTTTATTCAATCAAGATTTAATTCTTAATACTTCAATATTAAATAACTCTTCCTGGTTGGTAGTATTTTTTTCTTCTTCTTAAATAAATTGCAAACTATAGTTTTGTATAATTTAGAAGCATTTTTTAAATTTTGTAAATTTAAGAACCATGGATCCGTTTTTTTTTACGATATTTTGATGTTGACTTGAAAGAGCATGGCAGTTGAGAATATGTCATGCTCACTTAAATGTCTCACTGGTGGTGGCGCGTGTGTTGGATCATTCGGTTCCCTATGAAATGGTTGAGCTGGGTGGTACTGATCCACGCGTCATGTTCGTGAACGGGCGCCGTCAGTTGAAACTAGTCATCTCATAACTGCCAGGGCTTATTTTTAATTCTATATTTTAAATTATTTCTTTTTTACATTGTTCTGGCATATAAAAGCAATAAGATTAATGTACCCAGGATTTTGTAATAATATCTTGATTTAAAAGAGTGTTCTTGGAGTTTCTTGCCCGTTCTTCTCCACAGAGATCTACGTTTTGGAATGGGCAACTAGCTTTAAATTTCTGACTAACTGACCGACTATTTAATTTTGACAATTCAAAAGTGCCTGTAAATGGTTTAATTGAAATACATTATTTGAGTTTGAGATAAATGATGGGGTTCGGAGGTAACAAACATAAATAATGGTGTTCGGAGGTAACAAACATAAATGATGGAGTTGGGAGGTAACAAACATAAATGATGGGGTTCCGAGGTAACAAACATAAATGATGGGGTTCGTAGGTAACAAACATAAATGATGGGGTTCGGAGGTAACAAACATAAATGATGGGGTTCGGAAGTAACAAAGATAAATGATGGGGTTCGGAGGTAACAAACATAAATGATGGGGTTCGGAGGTAACAAACATAAATGATGGGGTTCGGAAGTAACAAAGATAAATGATGGGGTTCGGAGGTAACAAACATAAATGATGGGGTTCGGAAGTAACAAACATAAATGATGGGGTTCGGAGGTAACAAACATAAATGATGGGGTTCGGAAGTAACAAACATAAATGATGGGGTTCGGAAGTAAGAAAGATAAATGATGGGGTTCGGAGGTAACAAACATAAATGATTGGGTTCGGAGGTAACAAACATAAATGATAAGGTCCGGAAGTAACAAAGATAAATGAAGGGGTTCGGAGGTAACAAACAATGATGGGGTTCGGAGGTAACAAACAAAAATAATGGGGTTCGGACTATTCGGAGGTAACAAACATGAAAAAACTTCCTCCTTTTATTGATGTCGGTTTAAAAATTTAAACTCACCGAAACTTTTGTAAAGGGTCCATGATATCCTTAACACAATGATTAGCACTAGTATGAACATAGGCAGGAGACCTATCAGTCTCTTGTCAGCCACGTACGAGGGAAACTCCTCTCCTTTAGGTTCCGCTTGCTGGTTCTCCATTTTAAATAAAAAATCTTCTTCACATAAATTAAATCACACAAATACTAACAGTTATTTTGTTATAATTAACACACTTAATTTCCAAAAAAGTTTGGCTAAGTTTATTTTATTTCAATTTAAAAATCGAACACATTTTCTACGAAAACTCTTCGATTTATTCGAAAAATTCCGCTCACTGAATTCACCTTTTAAGATTTTTATTTTTTATTTTAATAGAAAATACAGCGTATTGTAGAATGTTATGCTAGCGCGCACGTTTGCTTCGCGTCGTTCCTACAGTAAACAGTACCAGAAAGGCCGCGGAGTGCATGCGCGGCTACTACACACACACACACTATCTACGTCCATTGATAAAACAGCCGTGACTTTGCCGCAAGAAGCCGCCTATTAGTAAATAATAACGGACCTAATTTAATAACCGATTATTTTTGTATTATTTGCAATTATTACTATCTCTCTGATCTAATAAGTGGCGTCATTATCGATTGGTGCAAGGAGACAAATAATGTTTGTACCTTCTAATGCTAAATTAAATGCTATTGTTGATATCTAGTGTTGTTAATAACTGAATGATCTGTTATCTGATTATGTCAGTTGGGACCTATTATGGCATTGTTGGCACTACATTATAATAGAGTTTGTGAAATCAGGTCATTGACTGTAATCGTATATAAAAAATAATATATTATTATGTAAATGCGGGTTTCCGTAATAAATCAGCATTTACATGTTTGTATGTATATACATCCATGATATGTTTGTTACCTTAAGGACTATTTTTATCTGCTCCGTCTCTTGTCGAATTTCTGTCGTGCTACTTGCACGATAGAATTTGCTTTACCGACTCATTTTTTTTTACCCTTTTGGCAACAGCCAATGTCAACTATTCTGTCAGACTCAACATTATACAATTGGATAGCAATTTCGCACTGTCAATACCGCAGAATGACATTCAGCCATTTCAAAATGTGACACTGAAAGACATCCAATTTTTTTTTTTTTTAAATTTGAAGTGAAATGTGGTTTGTTATTTTAGTGGATTTTGATCTTTGTTATCAAGTAGTTAAATAATATAGTCTGCTCAGTGACGTAGCTTCGAAAGGTATTATGTGTCCTGACTTTATAAAAGAAAGATTTTCAAAACAGACCAAATATAAAAAAACATGCCTGTACCTAAGCTTAAAACTAGGTACATATAAAGAAGGTTCCGTCCAAAAACAAACGCTCAAAAGAATTATTTTTTCCATTTTAACTGCCACATAAATTAAATTACAATATCCATCCCATTAACCATCAACATCTCGAGTGGTTACAATTACTTTCAACATCTCGAGTGGTTACAATTACTTTCTTTTATACAATAGAATCGCTGCGAGCGGTAAGATAAGAAACATGGAACGGAATTTTGTGATTGGAAACGTATCATTATCAGCATTCACAAGTGACGGCACATAATGACATGGGCCATTAGCCATGGTACCATCCTTTCTCGTCTTTCTTCATGCGTCGGTGCGCACGTGACGCCGTCAGTAGTGCGCCTGATGCTCCCCAGTCGTGTCAGATTGCTGAAGGTTACATCGGACTATGCGTGTAAGGGAAGAGGGAGTGCAGCTGTGTTTGCGCGCATACTTGTGCACTATATTTAATATCTCCTCCGTACTTTGCTAATCTCCGTTGAGACTGGTCGTGACCGAAATTCTGTCGGGATGATATTATATTACCATCCTTTCTGCTTGAATAATCTCTTCACCATCATCATCATTTAGGTGGACATAGTCTCCCCTTAAACAGCGCCACAACGACCAATCCTAGGCTTCCCACTGCCATCAGATTTCTAAGACCTATCGGTCTATTCTGTAAAAATCTTACCGTGAAAACATTGGTGAAGTGAGCTTGAAATGAGCTGTCATGTGTCCTGATACTAGGGACTAACACCATTGAAAGAACTCACTTCACCCAAGTTCACGATGAGACTTTTAAAGAAAAGATCGGCTGGTCCGCTGCACCTGCAGGCGCGCGGTCCCGCTCACCAGGGAAAGAGTTATGTTCATACAGCTTGTTTGTAGCGTTTCTCAAATGCAGACGAGCGGACTCTATAATTTTTATATTTCTATCCATTATTCATACCGGCAATCTTGTTGTACCGACCTTCGTTCAAAACTACGGAAAGACGACTGTAATTATGTTTTCCGTGTATATGAGAGTAATTCAAATTACTTGCGTATAGTACAAAAAAAGGTACAAGAATGGTGAGAAAATAAACCTGTTGTCTCTACGTCATTTTCTGGTCTTTCTATCCAGCACCCAAATTGCGTAACACGCGATTAATCTGAATCTGAATCATTTTGAAACAAATTGCTAATCCATTGCTTCATAAGTTCGAAAAATGTGTCTGCTAAACACGTAAATAACGCAATGAACGTTGTCGAACTGTCAAAATGAAACCGATTTCGATTGATCATGTGTTACGCAATTAGGGTGCAGATTAGGTGTAAAGAATATTTTCTGAAAATAATTTACTTTCTTGGTATATTCAGCCCATAATGTTCCAACTGCTGGGACACAAGCCTCCTCACTGTAAGAGGGAGTGGGCCGTAATTCACCACGTGGGACCAATGCGGGTTGGTAGATGTAGATGTAGATGTCACGTGTTTTCGAATTTTTGGTACTAGGACATGCCGGTTTCCGCACGATGTTATTCTTCGACGTTTTGAGAGCAGTGGCAATGAAATAATCAATGCAATGAAGATTATTGGGGATTTCTGGAAAAAACCAAGGAATCCCTTTTCACAGACAAAACTATTCCACTCTTACCATGCATTATTCTTTTTCATTCATTTAAAAACTGTACGGACCGTGCGTCTGGTTCTATTGGAGTGATGGGGTCATGCGTTCAATAAATGAAAAAAAAAAAATGTTTTTCTGGGAAAGTTGTTTATTGCATGAGTACAATCATGTGTTTAAATATCGGTCACTAATTACCAGTCACCCTATATAGATCGAGTGAACTATATCCACCCTTTGTCACTCTCGTCCACTTAAAGAACAATGGGAAAATTTGTATGGATCCCGTCCCCAGCAGTGTAGCATGGCCCATAGGCCATGTATGATAAAATGTATCTTATGAAAGAATGAATGTGGCAAAAAATATTTTTTTCTTAATTATTTTTATACCTTCGTCCGGTTGGCTGCTGGTAATACCAACGAGTTCAGTGTGGCTGTAGGCTTGCACCAGGGATTGCTCCATCTCGTTCACATGCACCCATTTTCTATGTACTGTGTCTATAGGAACTAGGTATTCACCGGTTTACCGGATGCCTAAAAAAATAGCAAGCCACGTGACCTGAAGTGACGAACTCACGGCAAGCCGCACGCGCCTACGAGTTGTTATAGAGCAAAATATTTTGTTGTCGGGAAAGAATGATAACAAATGTAATGTAGGCGTTTTACAGTGTTTTAATTTTATGGTGTATTAAATACCTACATTATGATATGATTATATTTCAATGATGAATTGACTATAGAGTGGTTGTGTTCTGAATTTTCGAAGGGAAGCCGGTGGGAATTGGCTTGTGAGAGCGCCTCGCTACTGATACTCCGCGCGGCTCGGAGAGGATAGTACATTTTTATTGCGTTTAAAAAAGAGTTTTGGGTCAATGAAATACTCGTAAGGTTCATTTTTTCATGTCACTGCACGTTAGGTTCTTAAGCAATCTCATTTAAAAAAGAAGTGACATGAAAAAATCAATCTGATTTCTATGACCCAAAACTCTTTTTTAAGCGCGATGAAAAATGTACTCTCCTCTCTGAGCTGGTCTGTGTGAACGGACACTTAGCGTTAGTAGGAACTATTCTTTATTCTGTGGCTTTAGTTAGACTGGCGCGATTCTCGGTCGTAATTATTATTTATTTAAGCATGTATTGTGTGCTCAAAAAATATTTCTTAATAAAAATAATTTATTGTGTTTCTATCTTTATGGACGAATAACTTTTTTCCTCTATTATTCACACATTATTGCCATATAATAAAATGATGCATTTTTTTTTTTCATGATATACCTAGTGCTTGACTGCGACCCCGCCTGATGGAAAGCAGTGATGCAATCGTTGATGGTACCTAAAGCGCACTAATTTATTATGACCCTATTCACTCTAGCCTTGAAAACACTTTAATTATAATCGGACGGGATATAATTATGTTGATATATGAGAAAAAGTGCTACAGCGGTGGGGACGCTTTTTCCCAATGTTCTTTAGTTCCACGATAAGGGGATCAGCTTTCCTTAAATTTTCTCTCTCCACTTCCCCCGGTTATGCTAATTTTACTATCTTTCTGGACCATCCTTATCATTAACAATGTTGTTGTTGTCAAAACAAACTGACACATCAATGACACTATCATTTATCTGGTGTCACATCAAGTAAATGAGGCAAGAAGGTTAGTTGGGTGGTGACGTCACGATAGACAATGATAGCAGAATCGGTGATTATTAAGTAATTTGCTCAAGGTTTGCGGTTCGATTCAGAGGTTATGTTTAACTCTGTGTGGGTAATATTTTTGTCTGATTTTTGTTGGCATGACCAGGGCTTACCCATTATTATATGGGACTTAAATATAACTGGCGTAATGTGGTTGGGTATACACTGTATTATATAGGTACTCCTCTGCCTAACCCTTCGGGGATTGCAGGGCCGGCTTTGGATCGGCTTCCACCATCTCTTTCAATTCATTGTTATTCAACTGTGTGGGCGGTCTTCCACGTGGTTCATTCTTCAAATCAAAGTTTCCATCACGAAAGCGTTTAAACCAAAATCGCACGGTGCGTTCATTACCAGTCCCCTCTCAAAACGCAATATTGATATTGCGAGCTGTTTCTGCCGCGTTAAGTTCCGCGTCGGAACTCGTATTCAAATATAACTCGAATTTTCAAAGTATCCATCTTTCTTGTCTAAGCTGAATAAAAAAAAAAACAACTGAAAGTCCATAATCGAATGTTGCACATTTTTTAAAAGAAGAACTTCATAGGTTCCATGTGAAAAAAGTTTCACTCAACAATCTCAAACCATGAAGGTTCTATGCCAATTCGAAGTTGTAGTGTGTAAGACTTATGTATGTGTGCTCTTGTATTCTAATATTAAGAATATATGGTGTGGTATATATGTATTTATTATGGTTAGTACTCTATGATCGAGCAGTAATACACGAGATACCAATTGATGGTACAAAAGAATTAGTGATATTCAAATAAATAGACAGTAAATAAAAAAGTACCGGTCAAATTTTATGATTCTAGGTCAACGGGAAGTACCCTATAGGTTTTGATTGCCTTGCGAGTGTCAAGATATGTGACATAAACGGAACATAAACGCCCGTATCTTTTGATTGCGTTTACTTAGAAGTTTGATTTTTTCACTGCTTCAAAGGATTACAGCCCTGAGTATTTTGGTACTAATTTCAACTTGATAACTCCACGCGTTCCTGAGAAAAAGGGTTTTGAGAGACGGACTGACATACGGACAACGAAGTGATCTTATAAGGGTTCCGTTTTTTCTACTAAGGTACGGAACCCTAGAAAAATATTTATTGGCACCTTCAAGTAAAAAAATATGATTTACAATAAAAATAGGCACAAAATTACGAGGATTGGCGTTCTGATTACAGACAGACACACTGAGTTCTAGAATTTCTAGCGAGATTGGAGAGTTGCGATAGTGAGATTGTAAAGTAAGTGGGTATGACAGTCATCGTGAATCTGAGATTTAAGATAACAGTTGTTGCCGGCTTTCTAAGACACGTACCTACATACTGTGATATTTCGAAACATAGTTTATACTTCTATAAATAATTATACTTATTATAAAGAGGTAGTATTAATGAGTTTGTAGTGGGTAAACTAGGAAGTACTGATCCGATTCTGAAAATTCTTTCACTAATAGTAAGCTACAGTAGCTACTGCTGGGTGTTATAGAATATAAACAAGAGAGCCCACGTGGACGAAGTCGCTTTTTTGTATGTCGCTTAGTTCTTCGAAACTACATTAGGGATTTAATAGATGGAGGGTTTATGTGTACCTATAATACATTCATATTTAAGTTAGATATGTCACAGAAACGAGACGTAGCATTGGAAAGCATTCCACAAGGTGGACCGACGATCTTGTGAAGGCCGCAGGAGTCCGCTGGATGCGAGAAGCACAGAACCGGTTGAAGTGGCGGTGCTTGGGGGAGGCCTATATTTGTTCTTCTTTGTTTTTTTTAGGGTTCCGTACGCAACCCTTATAGGATCACTTTTTTGTCCGTCAGTCCATCTGTCTGTCTGTCAAGACCCTTTTTCTCAGGAACGCGTGGAATCTATATAATAATAATAATAACTTTATTTCGGGTGGCATAGACCCATAGAAACCTTAATCTAGTACACATTAAATATTACATAATCTTACAAAAAAAAAAAAAACAAACACACATAATATTACAAAAACACACTCGAATTATATATGTCATTTTCCGTAGCAATTTCAATTCAGAATACAATTCCACAATTACAACATTACAAAGGGTACCAAGATGTTAGTAACATAAAAACTTAAAAACTATGTTAGTAGACATTACCAATATTTACAGGAGCATGCAGCTGACTTAAGTACCAGAAGCTGGAATTTATATCAAATACTCAGGTTTACTGACCCTTGAAACTGTGAAAAAATCAAAATTCTAACCCAACGCAATCAAAAGATACAGCCATTTTATCTGTTTAGCTGTCAAAGTCAAATGTGACAATACTGCTTACGGACGTTTATTTGTTTTTATTTCTAGCGGCCGGTGTTTCGTATTTATTTTCATTTGAGTGTTTTAATTAGATTTTTGTTTGTACCTATATTTAAATTATCTTTACTAGAGAAGCCTTTAATTATTTATTTTATACAAAATGGTGCTAATTGAGCAAATTTCGACTCGTTATTGATTATTTGGAAAACCACCAAGACCTGGCGCTTGGCCACAGCAGCCGCACCAATGAAGGGCGAACTTTATCGAAACGATATTGGACGGAGTGCGCCTAAATTTTAAATTCGGTATTGATGGACTGGACTGCCCCAATAAAACGCCGGCAGAGTGGCGCACAGCAAGTTCCTTAAATATACAGTATAATTAGGTGCCTATATAAAATGTATCATTATTATAATTTTTGCACTTTTTTTAGTTCTACAATGAATAAAAACACAAAAACGATACTCGTCGTAACGAATTAAAACCAATGACTGCACAATGACGTTCTAATGGTAGGTTGGATCAAAGTAACTGTCAAAATTTTAGCAGATTACCGCCTATGTCAGTCATTCATTTGTCATTATTTATGTACGAGATTACCATTCTATGCCATTTCTTTCAATGGAGTGTCAGTGGTTGACCTCTGGAAAGTCATAATGACGCCATTATATTAGTAGATTACCAAACTCGTCAAAATCAACAATTATGATAAGCCATTCTGACACTATTGTAATAGCAGACTTGAGGCCCAGACGACCTGCGTATTCCTTCAACACTGTTTGAAGACACAGAGTAGATAATACAGCTAAGACCAAAATGTATACAGGGTCAAATTAAATTAGCTAGCGAAACTTCGCGGACGTAATGTGTGTCGATATCTAACCACGATAAAACAAAACCATATTATTTTAACGATATTTTTTTTGTAGGGTCACCGACTGCAGTTACTTTAGTGTAGTCGCTTGCAAACATCAGCTTAAAAATCGGCTTTTATTTGTGCAAGCTTCACAGACAAGACAGGTATCGATTTATCTACGACAAAACTAAAGAAATTTTTTATTTAATAGTGTTTAGATAGCCATCATCATCATTTGCCTAGCTTTTTCCTAACTATGTTAGGGTCGGCTTCCAATCTAACTGGATGCAGCTGAATACAGTATTTTACATGGAACGACTGCCTATCTGACCTCCACAACCCAGTTACTGGGTAATACGATACCCCTTGGTAAAACTGGTTGTCAGACTTTCGTATTCTTATTACGTTTGTGTAATCTTCGTATGCTTAAATAAAATAAAAATAAATAAGGTTCATAAGTGTATGAAACGCTTACTCCGCTTAGCAAAGTGAAGCAAGATGCGATCTATGATCCTTGCCCCAAGACTCATGCGCGTTGTGGTGAGCCCCGTGAAGCTAGTATCCTAGTGAAGTAGTTCAACGGCCACCATGAAAATTTGTCGTTGTCACCATCTATACGTGACCGTTCACCGCTTTCCTAGGAAACCCACGCTTAAGCCGCGCACAACTGCGCTATGTAAAGCCGCATTTCCTCTTAATGATTTGAATGAACATGATTGATATCACATAACAATCATGTTCATTCAGATCATTAACATACATAATTAGCCTATAATATTCCCACTGCTGGGACACAGGCCTTCTCTCGGTGAGAGGAAGTGGGCTGTAATCTACCACGCAGGTCCAGTGCGGGTTGGTAGATGTCACATGTCTTCGATCATGCCGGTTTCCTCACAATGTTTTCCTTCACCATTTTGAGAACAGTGGTGATGAATTTATTTACCTACACAAAGTAAAGCCCCTGTCTGGGTTCGAACCCGCGATCTACAACTCATTAGTCGGGGCTGTTACCATTGGGCCACCACTGCTCTATTATGTGTCATAAACGGGTCAAAGTGACTTAAAAGCTCGGTCTCTGGAAATTATTTACTCCAGGGCCTCACTTTGCGTAACACTGAATATGTCAATAGTACATCTTATATGGTCTAGTAATGTTGCTTGGTTGGTATGGTACTGGCGAAATAGTTCCCGTTCCCTGACCGAAGCTGACATAGACATGAAAGCAATGCTATTTATGTACGAGTAGTTAAAAGTCTAGAGCTGTAGGTAACTAGTATTGAATTCCAAAGGTTTTGTTTGCATTTTTTCAGTTTTGGTTGGCGTAAAGGACCTGATGGACTTCGGAACACGATTTAGTTCGATCTCTTGTTGACAAGAACCATTTATGTAAGGATTACAATGTTACGGCATTTGCAAGCTGCTTCAGAAAAAAGTACCGTGGTAGGTACCTACTTCCCTTTTTTTCCCGGGGTTTAAATCCTCATGGATGTCCGCCGCCCTGGGGAGGGCGCCGATTTCTGTCAGACTCTTACTGACTAAAAACCACCCCGGTGTTCCATCTCACACCTAGGCCGAGGGTCGCGGGAACGTACGATCCTTCCGCAACGCCCGACTGGTGCCCGCTCGCCCGCCACTGCGGGCCTCCTCGGTCAGGGGGGGGGAGTGTATTTGACTTCCCCGCGACGTCTAAGAGGGGCGCGCGTGGAACACTACGCGCCGCCACCTCGGGTCTTGAGGTGTGGGGGGCGACAGACGTCCCCGAGTCCGTCGCCTGGACCCTTTTGGGAGAGCTGGAAGCGAGCTTTGTCCGCCCTTCGCCGACGCCCGAAATGGTCACCAATCCACGGGCCGACCTGGGCAAGCGTTGCTTGAAATTAAAGATTGACCCGTCTGGCTGTTATTATTAAGCCACGAGCCCCTATCTATGCAGTCAACGTTAACCTGTAAGTTACGTGAAGAAGATGTATTGTGTGACGCTATTCTTGTCAAGAATCGACAAGCGCGTGTAGCGTGTCACAGGACCAGCTGGTGACGTGACCAGCATTGATGCGTCTTGTGACCCATCGCGTGACGCGCAAAGTGAATTATATTGAACCCAATTGTAGTAATCAAGTTCATTACGTCGGCACTTTCGTTACAAATACCCGGAATATTTTAATACGTTGGTGCCTATTTAGTAAAATTGTGGTGGTTCGGCGGTTATTGACCTGCTTCTTGTGATGGTTTACAAGTTAGCACAATTCCTTGAACGTCAATAATTCGTATTGTACTATAACTTTCAAGTATACAGGGTCGTCGGATATAGTTGAAGTTTAGTAAGAAACCGATGGATGTTTTCGAATGAAATTTAGTTTGATAAATGAACTGTTTGACGTTTTCTATTAATTAAATAAAATTTTATTCGAAAACATCAATCCGCTTCTAATTAAATTTCAACTATATCCGACGACCCTGCATACCTGCATATGTCTGTTGTTGACAAATTGCTAAATTAAAATAAATACATTTTGCCACAGTGATTGATTCTTAAAGAAAGAGAAAGTAGGTTTATTGTCACAGAAACACGTGCATTCACAAAGATAACTAACTCGAGTATAAGTAAGTAATCTAAAAAATAAAACAAAATAGTTCTACGTAATAATTACAAAACAGAAATAGTCAGCAGCTGCACCTCTTGACTGTGCCAAGAAAGCTTCCACTCAGCTGCTCAGCATGATGCTGTGCTATGTTGATTTTCAGTGGTCATCCGAAAAAGATAGTATGTAGTATCTAACAACTTACACACTTGACGAAATAGGTATCTAATAAATTCAATAGGATTTTTAAATATCTACGAGAAATCGCCGGAAAAAAGCACCACCAGAAAAAGACGAGTAGTTTCCGTAGGTTCCCCGGTCGTTGTGGGTTTATTGTTAGGCAGGCTAATTATTATATAGTTAAGCGAATAAGAAATTGAACGTAATATTACCTTGTAGACAGATATTGCAACTTTACAACTAATTATACTACCATTATAAGAACTTTTGTAACAATATTTATCTGCAAATAAATCTTTGACTTTAAAAGAATATCTAATGATTTTGAACAAAACGTTGAAGAAAGATCAGAACGATATTTATTTTTTATCATAATGTTTTGTAACATAACTCGTTGACGATGACTCAAATATGACTTACTGCGCCATCTAGCAGATATTGTGAACATTATTAAGATTCTGCTACCAAACACTAGATGGCAGTAAAAGCAGTCAGTTATAAGTATGCTACTCGCCAATAGATGGCGCTGTCATAAAGTTTGATTTTAATGCTATATGATTTTCGAAAATACCTTAAATCATTATTATTTAAAAAAAAATCCCCGCATCCTAGTGACTTTTTGAAGTCTAAAGGGAGATTAAGGTAACCCGCTAAATTCAAACCACACGCTTTTTTTTTTTCATGTAGCAACGCGGTAAAGCCTTGTTCCATTGTCGATTAAAATTCATAACGCGACAAATGTAAAGCAGCAACCTCTCGAAATTATGTTTTAGGAAAATCGTCATAATATATATTTTCGCGAAATAGTCTTATTTTCCTCAAACACTAAGATATAATTTCGAAAGCTATCCCCATAAGTATAACCTTTTGTACCTAGGTAATATGTTGTGTATTGAAACAAAAACCAAAGTTTTTGCTCTGTAAAGAGAAATTTATTTGTTATGAAACATATCACAAAAATTACTTTTGCCAACACAATTTACTTAAATATACACTTTAAGTTACCTACTGTTATTTACTAACCTGTAAAGAGAAACAACATTAGAAGCTATTGTTTCAAATAATAGTTTTTATAATCTGAAATATTTCTTTTAAAAACCTCGAACTTTTGATTGTACAAAGCCAGAGAGAATTTCTCTAGTTATAGAATGAACATAGTGCAAGTGCTGCCACCATAGATAATATTTATTTAATGAAGAGCCAAAAGAGCCTTCATTTACACCTATTTTTCTGTTACGTTTTTTTCTTGTCTGTTTATATAATTATGTGTACCTACATAAATGGTAAAATAAATAAACAAGTAGGTAAATGCTTCCCGAGTAAAACCGAACGTAGGTTCAGGGTTAGTGTGCCTTGCGCCTACCTATTTTTAAGAAAATTTTAGGCAACGTTCGTTTAACCTGGCTCATTTCCCTACTATGATATTCCTCCACAATCATGATAATTATACTATTTATTAGGTACGCCCGGTCCTGTCTACGTCGCAAATAATTTTGTACAATTTGCAATAACTGTCCGATCAGTAATCAGTTAATGCGAATTCTTTGTTTCTGAGATAATATTACCAAGATAAAGAAAACAGACATACAACAGATATCAGTGGTCATGCACGAGACTTTCTTCACACATGTTCTTCAAATTAAAGCCCTCAAATTCAGAATAAGACTTCTTAGCTTTTTAATTCACTTTTCATATAACGAATGTAAACATTCATAGCGATCGCTTTACGACCGAATTCGGTCGCAAAGTCCTGTCACTCCATACATTTCACCTGTCAATTCGGGTCTTTGCGACCGAATTCGGTCGTAAAGCGATCGCTATGAATGTCAAGACTGCTGGAGCTGGGAACCTTCTGGTTACGGAGGAATTGAAGAACAAAGTTCCAACTTTTACCGACGTTTTTTTACGAAAACAAGTTCTTAATGTTATAAAACAATGAATTACTTTATGTGCAGTCACCAAAAGAGATAAGTAACGATGGAGGGTTTCTAATGAAATTTAATTTAATAAATGAAAAGTATGTTTTCTATTAATTAAATTAAATACTATTCGAAAACATTCATTGGTTTCTTACTAAACTTCAACTATATCCGACGACCCTGGTTACTTATCTCCTTTGCTGGCCGTACCTACTGACGAAAAAGCTTCCAATGTGTTAATCCATGATGTAATATTAATATTATGTAGTGATATCTGTGTGCTCGAATGCAAATCGGCTTCAGCCGTTACAGGATTAATATGGATTAACAATTTATTAGTCGTATCTCTATTGGTGTTCAGCATGTCACGTACAGACGCCAGCAGGTCAAGCTACCCTAAACTGTCAAATTTTTCCAATCACAACCTTGAACCTTAATGCTTTAGCGATAAAGTTAAAAATCTATTAAAGAAATTTGACAGATTGTAGTAGCTTGATGTGCTGGCGTCTGTACAATCAACATTATCATCATACTCGTCAAATTGAAATCGATACCATTCCGTACAAATTAGTTACAATTCATTGTCGTTCCGTACAAATTACAATTCATAGTCATTGTGGCATGACAATCGTCTAATCGGTCCGGTTGTTTATCAGAGGGGTTAAGCTATATGAATACCTAACACAGTTTACTAGTATTTTAGTAGGTCAAACTGTAACCATCACTATATACCTAATACGAGCAATTCTTCGAAATAAAACAGGATTTTCATCCACTTACAATTGAATAAGTTCTAATATGAACAAGTTTCAAGAGGTGAACACAATTATATTTTGATGACGAAGATGGCTTCGTTTATTATAACTATTATGTTGGTTAATCGATATGAATCATCATGCTTCGAATAGGAAGATCAGAAATCAACTCGATACGTACGCAGTAGGTAAATAAATTTAAGTGTAATCTCTACCTTGAACATATGCTAAGAAGCTGCTCCACCGGCCATCGGGCCTTCGACAAACATGGCCAGCCCATCACCACTTCAGCTTGCTTACTCTTCAAGCTGTGTCGGTAACTCCGGTTATACGCATGAGTTACTTGCAATGATTGACGAAGTATGATAGCTATTAGGTTGACAGGGGAGAATGGAAGAAGGAAACGTACTGCGATGCGACCCAAATAACATGGGGCGAGGGCAGGAACATGATGATGAGTGGCAGAGCATGGAGGTTATCGAATGAAGGGTGTCGCAACTATTATATATATATATATATATAATATATACCACACACGATTTGCTGATGGTGATATTTTTAACCGACTTCTAAAAAAGGAGGAGGTTCTCAATTCGGATGATTGTATTTTTTTTTTTTATGTTTGTTCGCGCATAACTCCGTCGCTTGCCAACCGATTTGATAAATTCTTTTTTTGTTGGAAAGAGTATACTTTCCAAATGGTCCCATGGAAATTTCATGAAAAACGGTTGAGTAGTTTGGTTTTTAAACCAAAATTACTGGTAAAAAAACAACCGACTTCCAAAAAAACGACACTACAAAGTGAAAAATAACTTTAATTTCGGAAGTCGGTGTCGTAGGGTTCGCATTTTCGTTGTTTGCCACCGACTTCCGAAATTAAAGTTATTTTTCACTTTGTAGTGTCGTTTTTTTGGAAGTCGGTTGTTTTTTTTTGCAAAAAGGTTTTTATTTCAAAAACATTAGACAATCTTATCACTATTATCATTGGGCTAAACCGGAATAATATAATGACCGACTGAGATTAACTTAACGTAAACAATTTTTACAGCACCGGTTGTAAATGGCACTTGGGGTTTTGCTGCTATTCAAGATAAGTATAACACGCCTCTGCTTAACCCTTCGGAGAATACAACCGTGATGTTATGTGTACTTATCTCAGTGGTATTAATAAATTACCTGAAGGACTACTGGCAGACAGCTATAGGAGTCCTTATTTCTGCTATTACTGCACTGCGGGGTAGATATTTTTCATATTGAATATAATATATTATATTTTAATATTAAGGTCCTTATCCACCGTAAGTATTAATTTGATTCGTACGGTGGCTACCGTCGACAACAAGCCGCTCGTGTATTTGAGGACCGTACCTAGTCAAAATACACACGAGCGACACGCTGTTGACAACTGTCGCCGACGCGTCGATGGCTGCAGTCCTCTGTTGTGGACGCGTGTCGCTCGTGTGTATGCACATTAAAAGTGAACATTCAGTAGGGGAAAATTAATGAACCCCTATTTTTCTACCGTTAAGAAAGGTTTTCTCATTTTATTTTAAAATTATTTTATTGGAGTAAATTCTCTCCTATTCAATAAAAAAAGAATCGTCAAAATGACTCAGCTACTCTGTAAATAAGTTATGCGTGGTCATAATTACATTTAAAAAAAATATATATTTCAACCTTCGACTTGCGAACGGCCTTTTTTGTCGGTTAAAAGTCACGAATAACATTCATGACACAAAATACATTGCTTGCTCCGTATAGTACACAAAAATCACTCACCACATGTCCGATAGCAATGTAGACCCACACAAGTCAAAGAGTAGAAAATGATTATCAGAAGGAAAGGTAGGAACAGCACGGTGTACTCCATGTCTTCAACAACGGGTCGCGTCGCGTCAACTAAGTGTTTTGGAGGTATTATCAATGGCTGATAATGTATCAGTTCAAATTGATAGCTGCATGTAATTAGTCAGATATCGTATGTGGCGAGGGGGAAAGGATTTGGGAAAGCCCTACTCGTGGTGTCATGCCAGGCAGCCTCGTTGTTAAGCAATTGTGGCCCAGTGGTAACGGCCGCAACCTACGAGTTGTAGGTCGTAGGTTCGAACCCAGACAGACACTTTACTTTGTGTAAATTATTTCGTCACCACTGCTCTCAAAACGGTGAAGGAAAACATCGTGAGAAAACCGGCATGTCCTAGAACCAAAAAAATCTAAGAACATGTCTTAGAATTTTTCGGTGCTAGGTCATGCCGGTTCCAACCCGGGTCCCATCTACCAACCCGCACTGGTCCCGCGTGGTGAATTACGGCCCACTGCCTCTCACCGAGAAGAGGCCTGTATCCCAGCAGTGAGGGCATTATAGGTTGATTATGCTCGTTACGCGCGTTATGCGCTACTGCTGAGCATGAGGTCTTGGATTCCGTTCCCGGGTCGAGCAAAGTGTTATTGGGTTTTTCCATCAGGAATTTCTCAGTAGCAGCCCAGAGTCTGGACCTGTGCCCGGTGGACGGCAATAGGCTCGCCTCCTGTTACATAGACTTAAACATAACTGGCGAAATGTGGGTAACCCTTCAGCGATCACCTGCAATTCCTCAAGCTAGCGGCGCGCCGCGCGATGTTGTGTTAATTGTTATATTATATGTATAATTGACCGCGAGGGGACATTGACTGCTTGATTATTGTACTGATTACAACTCAATATCATACCAATTACCATAAATGATAAATGATTTTATTTTGTAAGTATGTAGGTTTGTACAAACACTTTTACACGTCAATCATATTTTAAAACTAGATGAGGTCGGCGTTTCCTATCTGACTAGTCTGAGAAGAAAGGCCGAAACAAACTCAGACGTCACAGTCTCTTTTAAAGTCCAGACATAATCTTGGTCAGATCATAATCTGTATAGTCCTGATGACGTTCAAGAAACGGAGAGTATACACACTCGAAATATAATAATGATGCAAAAGAACGTCAACGTTGCGGTTCGAACGATTATCTTGAGACGCGATGGAGAATCAATTAAACAAGAAAACCTCAAACGGCGCAAATATTTCCCCTAAGACGACCCACTGACCAAAATTCCTATCAATCTATATCTTTTGAGATAAAGAGATAGTACTAACACTGAATAAGACATACATACATAACCTATAAATTCGCAGTATTCAAATATAAGTTAAAGTGCAGCACCCCTTGGGTGTCATTCATGTTATGGACATTGAGCAAAATTACTCTAAAGAAGGACTTACTGAAGACCCTGAAGACATATCGCCCAATCACCACATCACAGATCTGCAGGTATATGAACACTAACAAAAGTACAATTACCAGGAAACTCACAAACACTATCTCTTTTACAGTCAAAAACATTTTAGATCGAAGGACACTTTCTGTTACAAATTATTTTAGATCGAAGAGCACTTTTGTCACTATTTTCAAATTTAGAATCTAATTCGATCGTGTCTTGTTTCGCGTTCGTTCGTTGTCAACTGACGCTGATCTTGTATCTTTCTTTAAAAGAGAGTGATTGCGACACAGTGTCATTGATCGATGACACTGTGTTGCTTGTGTATTGTTTTTGTATGTTAAGTACGGTAGGTGTATGTTTGCTGGAAAATGGCAAAAATGGATTGTTTTGTTATTTGTTTCGGGATCAAATACTGTCACTTTAGAAAGGTACTAGCGGCGCCCCGCGGTTTCACCTGCATAAGTGTCGATCCCGTGGGAATATCGGAATAAAAAGTATGATATGTGTGATTCTAATGTATAAGCTATATTACCTACTGAAAAGTTTTGTCAAAATCCGTTCGGTAGTTTTTGTGTGAAAGAGTAACCAACATCCATCCATCCTCACAAACTTTCGCGTTTATAATATTAGTATGAACTAGGAAGTAAGATATTAGTAAGATAGGATATGTGGCCGATTCTGATATGATTGCAAGCGATGGAATCATTGCGTTCTATTTATTTAATTGACTTAAGTACTATCTGCTTGCAGAACATATTATGCTACGGTGACACATTTATTATGCGCTTTCGTCTGAAATGATTAGGTACCTAGGTACTGCTATTATTAAGACCTTTACTGTACAATGTTTAATGCAAATAAATAAATATATTCTATTGTATTCTATTCTGCATAAGTAGTCAGCCTCGAAAACTATGGAATAAAGAATACTATAATTATAGTTATTTGAAAAACTATTTAACGGTAACATGGACAAAGAGGACACATTGCTCAGAATACTCAGTTGAAAGTTGTCCCTAAAATTGTAATAGAAAAAAAAGTCTTCTGTGTCAGAACGTATTCCTGTTGAAAAACAATTTACACAGATGACTGACTATCCGTAATCTTCCTCTGGCAACTTCACTTGAAACTAAATCTTGTGTCGTACATCATAAAATAAATATCCCTTTGTCATATGTTAACAATGTGGTATAGATAATCTGATAAGCCTATCTTGTTGTCCCAACACTGATTGTACCAGCATGACCTCTCATACCTTCTCGTGTACTTGAATTTGTAGAACCGCATGCCATCACTCTCCAGACTCTCTGCATTTTAATCTATAAAAAATTTATCCCCATTTATTTGCAGTCGGCGCAACATATCTGTTTCTTCCATACTTCTGTATCAGTCGTCATCTCGGTAGTCGGTAGTCACCCCCTCTCTAGCCACATCATCTCTCACACAGTCCATCATCGTGTCTTTAGTCTTCCCTTACTCTATAGCCATCCACATTCATACTTAAAACTTTTCTCTCGACATTTCATTAGTAAAACAAAGTGTACGGATTAAAACAGGATGGGGCAGGGGGCAGGTCAATGGTGTGAAGATTATTTAAAATTGAATGGATACCAAGTTTATTTCGTTCATCTGTTGCTAAAGCAGTAAGGTTTATTTTTAGACTGTTTGTGCATCACAATGACTCATAGTTTTTGCCTCTCTATCTATCTAGTGGCCTATCTAGTGGTCGCAAGTGCTACTGCTGAGTCCTGGGTTCGATTCCAGAGTCGGGAAAAATTTTATTTGATTTTTCTATCTGGAACCACTATTCAATTCAATATTGGTTTATCTGTTAGGGTTAATGGATGAACACCAAGAAAAGGCTGTTATAAGGATTTATATAAGTAATACGTTTATTATCCTTTTATATTTATATATATGGCAACTAGGCCCATTTGTTAGTAACATTATTCTTAAAAACTATTCTTAGTAAACAAACACAGAGACAAAAACAAAAAGAACATCATTGTAAGGTTAGCTGTGGGGTCCTTGATGTTGACTTGAAAGAGCATGGCATGCTCACTTAAATGTCTCACTGGTGGTGGTGCGTGTGTTGGATCATTCGGTTCCCTACGAAATAGTTGAGCTGGATGGTGCTGATCCACGCGTCATGTTCGTGAACGGACGCCGTCGGTTGAGACTGGTCATCTCTTATCTGAATTGTCGGCTTATTTTGAATTTTGAATTTTATATTTTAAATTGTTTATTTTTTTTTTACATTGTTCTCACATATAGAAGCAATAAGAATAATGTACCCAGGATTTTGTAATAATATCTTGATTTAAAAAAGTGTCCGTGGAGTTTCTTGCCCGTTCTTCTCCACAGAGATCTATGTTTTGGAATGGGCAACTAGCTTCAACTTTCTGACTAACTGACCGACAATTTAATTTTGACAATTCAAAAGTGCCTGAAATGGTTTAATTGAAATAAATGATTTGAGTTTGAGTTTGATGGAATTAGTTTTTTTTGCGCGTTATGGCGTAAAAATCATCGGTATGCGCAAATGCGAACATACCGGACGCGCTACAATAGCGCGGCAGTCCCAGCAGCATTCTGAAGCAGTTATTATATTGAATACGCAGCGCGTAATCTTTACCCCAACACTGCAACGAGGAAAGCAGTTACATGAGACTTAAACATACTACTGTGTACTATTATAGGTACACCTCTGCCTAACCTCTGATTATAAGCACACGAACGGACAGACAGATAGACTGACAGACAGACATAGGTACAGACTACGTTTTAAAAGGAGAGAATATAAGGATGTGTCAGAGTGTCGAATGTTACCATCACCAAAAATGCTACCTGCCCATTATTTTGTTCCATAAAAACTGCTTCAAATTGATTCCTGTCTCCCATGCTTTGATACTGCACAGATTATGAAATAAATGGAGTGTTAACTTGAAAGCAAAGGTCGCATACTTCCAACAAACATTAGCAAAGACATATCTTTGTCTTATAGAGTAATTTTATAATAAGGGAAAGAGCCTTTTTTTTTTTTTTTTTTTGAGGATGGGAAATCATCAAATGACTCCTCCCGCTCTGGGTGGAGCAGGAGGGAGTGTCAGACTCTTACTGACTAAAACCCACCCGTGTTCCTTCCTTAGCCCTTTATGTTCCAGGGCAGCGGTAACCCTTTCGGACAATCCCGCTACCCAGGGAAAGAGCCTCAGACTATGTTTAGAACTGTGTTTGCAACAAGATTCGAAAATGTGTTAATAAACTATTTTTAACCAATGTATTTTTCTTATAATGTAGCTACGTGCATGGCAAACAATGCAAATGAGCTCTGGGTGACATTCGTTTCCGGTAAAGGTAAGTAATCTAGTGAATATACATACTAAAAATCTTAATAAATTTATTTATTTATTCACTGACAGATAATGCACAACCTAAACCGCTGGGTCAAAAGCATGAAATGATTTCCTTTTATTACGATGCGCTGAGAAAGAATATTTGAAATTTCATCCCCTACTTAACCCCCATGTAGGGAATGATAGTTCATATGAAAGTTCGTAATTTTTATCGACGGGGAAATCCATCGGACACATGGCTTTTGGCTCTCTAATTTGCAGTTCGAATCCAAGTTACTCCGATTATGACTCTCCATGTAGGTACTTTATTAATCCATGTTCCCAAGATGTCTGCTTCACACGCCAACTCAATTCCAGCAAACTAATTATGTTTCGGGAAGTTTTTCTTACAATCAACACGGCCCCCAGGCATGCTGGAGCGTGTGAAATGTTTCACTCAGTTTTTGTTCAAATAACTTGATTTTCAGATGCCAGGAAGACTTTTGCAGAATTTTCCTTATAATACGCAGTGTGCGTCTGGTGTCTTCACACCAGACACGTACCAATCATCATCTGCCTAGCCTTTTTCCAACTATGTTGGGGTCGGCTTCCAGTCTAACCGGATGCAGCTGAATACCAGTATTTTACACGGAGCGACTGCCTATCTGACCTCCACAACCCAGTTACTGGGTAATACGTTACCCCTTGGTAAGACTGGTTGTCAGACTTTCGGGCTTCTGACTACTCGTAACGACTGTCAAAGATCCACGAATGACAGACACGTACCAATGAATTAACATATTTCCTTATTATTTATAGCCAAATGGAAATAATACAAATGCTTCTAATTTTAATAGTTTAATAAATAGGTTGCATATTATCTAAACATTTTAGGCCTCCAGAAGATCGTGGGAAAGACCTGGATGAGACTCGAACAGACCAGGGAAGCATGGCGCAAACGGGAGGCCTGTCCTGACCAGTGGGTGGAACTAGGCCGCCAATAGTGATGATGATAAAGTAATTTAGAAAAGCGTTCCTGAAACGACTTCAGGAGGCCTTTTCCCAGACAGTAGAAACTTATAAAAAAAAACTGAAGATTCTGTATAAAATATTTCCCATTTTGATCAACTTCATCTCTTCATTATAAATTCAGCGTACTGCTGACCAAATTATCTCATCAAAGTTTCCACTCTAGCTTGAAAACAAACGAAAATCATGAACGTCTGTTGTATAAAACAAAAACCGCGCAAAAATTGCAAATGATAATAATTTCTCATGGCAGTTTATAAATAGCGCTATCCTAAACAGATATATATTATCTCCAAGGCACCATATTCCCATTTAAAGCACCATAAAACTAATACTATGCATGTGTTTTCTTATAGTCTCATCACGGCATCCAATCTGCAGTTATTGAATGATCAGCATAACGCGTCGACAGCGCCTGAGGCATTACCGTACATCGTACATTGCGGGCTCGCACCTGTCCTTGTCTTTAATATAATTAACACCTGCAATGAATGCGAAACAAACAAAAAGTCACGAACGATGTTGTGTCGATAGCGGTTTGCATATTAAATGTAGTGTGCAGTCTTGTTAGTGACTTTCGGTTTGATACTTTTTTTTATTTTGAGTTCGACTATTTTTTGATCCACAATGTTCATGTATTTGTAAACCTACCACCTAAGTTCACACTGTGGAATGTAATAAATACTAATAATAAGTATGTTGCAGAGGGGAAGCCAGACACCCAAAAGTCTGGCAATATTTAAAGCATATTATCGATATCTCCTATTAATTGGGCTGTGGAGCGGCCAACTGGCAGTTTATATCTATCTAAAAAAAAATTTACGTAGAACGAAACGGCTGAATTACTGAGCTCCACATTCCATATTCCAACTCCATATTCATTAATAATGAATATGGAGCTGGAATTACATTATTATGTAAGTGTCTCTGTGTCCTGCCACAGTAGCACGGGATGTGAGAGAGCCACCGGATCCAGATTCAGACATTAATAATGATTCATTATTAATGTCTGAATCTGGATCCGGTAACCGGTGAAGCTAATCCATTAATCATGTCTCTGGACATAGACCTCTCCCAACATAAGCAGAACACTTGCCTTTCGCATTCAGTCTGTCCTTGCTGGTTTTTCAAGGTCGTTGATCCATCTAGATAGGACGCGTCTCACACTACGTTAGACAAGCTTATTAAAATATAGTGTATCTCAATGTTGCCAAAATCTTGTTAGTATCGAATGCTCCAACATCAAAGTGAGTGGCATTTCGCCGCACCACTTGCCCGGGGCGCCCATTCCTCGTTACGAGTACATCTCTCTCACATCCCGTGCTACTGTGGCAGGACACAGAGACACTTACATAATAATGTAATTAATACCTTTAAGCCTGACTGCACAAATTAAAATATTTGATTTGATAACATTCAATGATTACTGCTGCTTATACCTGTAACACCAGAGGCATAGCAGATCAGAAAAACGATAAAATGTCTCCTTTGCCCTTCAAATTGTATCGCAGCAACGCTACTACCGCCGGAAATATCTATGGTAGGAGAGTGTCTTCGAAAGAGGTGCTATGCAAAGAGTTAGATTATTGCATGGTTTTAAAATAAGGAGCCGAAACTGAACCGAACTAGGGTGTTGCGCAGCACCGATCGTTGGTGAAGTAAAGCTATGTCCAGCAGTGGACGCCTTAAGGCTGAATGATGATGTTGAGTTATCACTTTAACATTAATCCGTTAAAAACTCTCCTCACACCACGTACTTACATTATAACTACCTTATAATTAGTTATTCCCTTCAGTCCCATGGTCGCTGTCAGCTGAAAGTGTTCGCTATACATGAGGGCCTTGGGCGTCTTCTTGCAGGCGTCCGGGTGTTCCCATGAGTTGTTCACTGAAAACATCACGCCCGTTAATTTCTCGGAGAAGGCAGAGGTGTGCTCCATACCCAGTTATATTTAATTTCTAGCATGTCGGGACGCGAGTCTACTGCCATCAAACGGGCACAAATGCAAACTCTGGCTGAGACTGAGAAATTCCAAATAATAATACGGAACACCCCAACTTTCGAACCGGGAATTGATCCCAGGTCCCTCAGCTCGTCGACTGATGAAAAGGTGAAAAACTGAAGAGAACTGAAAATATGTCGCACGATTTGATCCAAAGCCTGAGCATTCATTTTGAAACGTCATTTGGCACAAATGTCGTCCGTTTTAATCTGATCTCTAGCTGCACTTTTAAACACATTCTCAAATCTGCACAAACCTTAAATTTTTTGTCTGTTTTTAATTTCCTTAAATACTCTTTGTCAGAAAAGATGGCCACGAAAA
This sequence comes from Apamea anceps, assembly GCA_951799955.1. NCBI lineage: Eukaryota > Metazoa > Arthropoda > Insecta > Lepidoptera > Noctuidae > Apamea > Apamea anceps. The sequence goes on along the minus strand of OX637524.1, from coordinate 413,072 downwards.
TGTTTACTCTTGTCTGTGTCATACTATAATAAACATTATAAAAGATTTGTTCATTTACTTATAAAAACTTACATACCTTGTATTAGTCCGGGAGCTGTTCGCTATTTAGAATACAAAAAACTATAACAGTATAATAAAGTACAACACATCTTAAATTGTGATAGTAAGTTGTAAAGAAAGAGTCACGTAAAATATATTTCTAATACGCTGCCAATGTATAAAGATGGAAGGATTATTTGAGAAATGAAGTGAAAGAAAAGGGAGTGATAGCGTGACGGTTGACAGAGTAGAATGGAAGAAGAAAACGTGTTGCGCCGACCCCGAGTAACCCAAAGCCAAAGGTCTGCGCTGGCGGAAAGCACGTTAAGCCGTTGGGCTTAATGTGCTTTCCGAGCCACAGGGGTACCACACGGCCAACTTGCAAACTCGGGCTGTTACTGAGAAATTCCTAATGGAAAAACCCAATAACACTTTGCCCAACATGGCAATCGAACCCAGGAGCCCACAGCCCACGCTCAGCAGTCGCGTTGTCGGGGCTAGGCTCGATATTGAACACTCGGCGCATGTCATGTTCGGTACCTACAGTTATGTCGCTGTCCAGTACCAAAAATACAGGTTGTAAAAAGACCCATCACATAACCGTTACCTACGCATTCTGTACCTTCATCAAACTAAGTAACATTGAACAAAAATTGGGAAACGACTTTTATTTTTAGTGAGCGTGCAATGTAACGCACTTAAAACATTATGTTTATAGGTGCAGCAACTGTGCTGGAGGAAAATCACTAAAACAAGTTCAAAACTTTAAAAACCCCCAATATCTCCGTAACCGAAGGGTCCCAGATATGGTCCAGAACAAAAAGATGACAATGACGGGCAATGCATAATGACTCCCAGCTTCGCTAAGCGTCTTTTTACATCCGTTATTCTTTTTTAATAATAAATAATACTGAGTACTTACAGGCAAAAATAAGTATAGCTTTATCATTGTCAGTGGGCCTGACATGAAAGTGTTTCAGTGTTTTCTCGTCCAACGGATACTGCTCGAACTCATGTTTATACATCGTAGACGCCACCGGCGGCGCCTTCGCACGGTGACGGGAACCGTTCACTCTGAAGCAATGCACAAGAATGATGGTGAAGCACGGTATACCTCAGGGGCCCACACTATTTTTGGAACACATGTTAAATAGGAACACTCTACAATTACGAACAAAAAATAACGATACACTAAAACAGGAATCGGATGGAATTTATCTTTTTGGTTTATTGGTTGATTTGTACGAATTTACTCGCCCAAAACGGGTGAATCGACACTTTTAAGCAATATTAGTTTTTCTATAGGCGATTCGCACGAAGTTAATTTATTTGTGGACGAATCAGTAACTCCAGAAATATGTATCAGGCAATTGGCACATATTGTAAGAAAAAATACACAAGCGCACAGGAGTGATGAAAAGTAAAGTATTTTGAAAAAAAAAACAACCGACTTCCAAAAACGACACTACAAAGTGAAAAATAACTTTAATTTCGGAAGTCGGTGTCGTTGAGTTCGCATTTTCGTTGTTTGCCACCGACTTCCGAAATTAAAGTTATTTTTCACTTTGTAGTGTCGTTTTTGGAAGTCGGATGTTTTTTTTTTTGCAAAAAAGTTTTTATTTTTCACTTTTAAGTAGTAATTTTTACCAGTAATTTTGGTTTAAAAACCAAACTACTGAACCGTTTTTGATGAAATTTCTATGGGACCATTTGGTCCCATAGAAAAGTATACCCTTTCCAACAAAAAAATATTTTTTCAAATCGGTTGGCAAGCGACAGAGTTATGCGCGAACAAACATAAAAAAAAAAAATACAAACATCCGAATTGAGAACCTCCTCTTTTTTTAAAAGTAGGTTAAAAAGACATCTTTTTTTTTGCCCTGCACTGTGCTATATTCTACAGTACTCCTTAAGTACCTGCTGACGTAAAGCAACAAGAGTAAGACTTACGTGAAAAGACCATTTATTGGAATGAACTCGTCATCCCCTTGCTGTTCCTTGCGCCTGTAGCCACCGTCGTAGACCTCGTCCGAACTTGTGATGGACTTGATCCAGGAGAAGTACGGGAACAAGTCGATAAATCGAGCGGGGGCCGCGCAGCCGGGGCCGTGGATACCAAAGCCAATCTGACGAAGAGATGCAGTTAAAGAAACAACATTAAACAAAATACGCCTATACGGGAAAGATAACAGGATAACACAAATTTCGAGGTGAAGGATACTATTCCGCTCAACGAATAACCAAAACGGAGGTGTAGCGTGGTGAGCTAGGACCTAAGCGATTTCTTCAGAAAGTTGTTCATGGTGCTTACAGACTAAACATACTAAAAGTCCCTGCGTCTAGCGGGTGAGCCGGAGTGGAGGGAGGGGGGTGATAAAAGTTCCCACTTTTGAGTTTTTCGCTAATATCTTTAAATACGTACTTTATATACGAATTTCATACGTACCCTACGTAAGTACGTATGAAATTTTTTGGTTAAATATTGTCCTGTCGGGGGACCGCTACTATTTTAAACTTTAACAGAACGTTAGGCTAATAATTAGAGCGGTCCCCCGACGGGACAACATTAAATCAAAAAATTTCATACTTACTTACGTAGGGTCATAAATTCAAGGTTATTTTTTCTTTTTATAGGGTTTCACGTAGTCGGGGGTTTTTCAAATTTTTTTCTACATCTTTTATCTTATTCACTTTTTCAAATTCCTACCCATTTTCGAACTACACGATCCGGAAAAGTGATTTTTTTTTTGAAAAAACGTCTGTTATCAAACACTAACTATTATTTCGGGATAAAAAGTAGCCTTTATGTTGATCCAGGTCCTAATCTATCTACCTACCAAATTTCATCCAAATCTGTTCAGCCGTTGAGATGAATGGTTCTAGTTGACCCAACACTGCTATTTCAGCGAATGTGTATAAGCAAACGATCAGAGGACGATTTGATGGAATTCTTGGAGTACGTATACACACCAGATAGAAATATCCAGTCACGTTGGACACAAGCGCCATCCCGTTGTCCCAGACACACTGCGTCACGTTGTTCGGCGTATAACCACACAAGTATACAGACGGGGTTCGTTTCTGAGATGACAACTGGAAACAGAAGCAGTGCAAATGATGTAATGATATCATCAGAGTAAAAGAGAAAATACAAGATTTGTATGGAAGAAGAAGACACGCCGCATCGACCCCAACTGAACTGACAAAAGGCAGGAGGATGATGATGACAGTGGAAATAAGAGGAAACCGATTCGATACGATTCAAGAGGAAGGCAGAAAAGGAAGTACACTGATAGAGCAAGTGAACAAAAAGGCTTAAAAAAAAAAAAATGTTTATTCGGCTCTGGTCCACTTTTATCTATCTATTCGGAACACAGGTTTCTCCCAGCTAAATAACCACACCGGCGGGGTAATTGCGTAACACACTAACAGTAGCAATGGCTTTTATTTTGACAGTTCAACAACGTTCATTGCGTTATTTACGTTGTTGAGCACACAACATTTTCGAACATATGAAGCAATGGATTAGCAATATCCTTGAAAATGATTCGGATTGTGAGTGTAAGTGCGTTACGCAATTACGGCGCGGATCTCCTTTCTAAGAAACAGCTGAAATGCACTCATCTGGGTCGGTGTAACATTTTGATGTTACCACCGAACCAGATGAGTGCATTTCAGCTGTGTTTCACGCGCTATAAAGGTTTGCCTTTATAGCGCACTTCGTCAGTTTATTTTAATTTTAAAAACTTCTTACCCCTGCTCTGTTATAAAATTCTTTGCAAACTTGTTTTTCCAAGAATTGTAAGTTGTAAATTACTTTCTCCATTTTTTTATTTTCTGCAAATAATAATGACAATCACTTGCGCTATCCGAAAGAAAATAATATATATTCGAGTCTATATTGTCGGTACCATTTGCACGATCACTGATTTTGATCACGGATCGCGATCCAGATTGACGATATAATCGATGTCTAAGTTTAAAGGAGAATCATACTATTAATGACTTACCGTCCGTAAAGCCAGTTAGGTAGAGATATCTGGAGGTGTTGAATGTTTCGCCAGTTGGGATGCAAATCGGATTCAACGGAACTGCATAGTACATTATAATCAACACGTTTGTTTGAGAAGACTTTGACACGGTTGAGCAGACGATTTTAACATATGAAGCAATGGATTAGCAATTTCCTGCCAAATCTTTCAGGTTATGATTGAAAATGTGTCACAAAATTAGGCTGCAGGTATCGGTTAAAAGGAACTGATAATGCAACTTAGTTCCGAGCTGACAAAATTTAGATTACCAAGGACAAGAGTAAAATATCCAGTACAGTAAATAATACAGTTCACGGCCGTTTTTGCTCTGTCTGAAACTTGATGTGATATAGACGCTCGGATGCAGTAATGTAAATTTTGATCAGCGAATGGGCTAGAAAAATTTTGCAGCAGAATGTTGGAGCCAAAATTAAAATATTATGCGCTTTCTCGCTGATAGCTCACCAACAAAGATAACAGACACAAGTGACTCACAGTCGTCAGTATCGTCAAGGTTCAGCTCGACGACGGCGATGGTGTTGAAGGTGGAGTACTCGTACTCAGGGTGAGTGACGTAGGACTTCAGCTTGGCGTGCCACGGAGTGTCCCGAGCTGATAGGAACATGGCCTTACTGTCGGACCTGTTGTAGACGACGGAGATAGAATAGTGAAGGATTGACAGAGCAGGAATGCTTGGGGTCTATTTTTGTATTATTAAATTCGACTATGAATTAGATATGAGCGCCGATGGCCAATTTCACGGCGGCGGCGTGGCCTGAAAATTTCCACGGCGGCGGCGGCGTCACGGCGGCGCGGCGTGGCCGGCTGTGGGCCTTAGATATTTTTTTACCAGGGAGAGATTTATATTTTTTTGATAAAGGAACGTATTTGTTAAATACAATTTAACAGTCTTCTAAATAATTGGAGATCACGTTTAGTGAAAATTAATCATTTCATTATTTTCAGTTGAAGAGACACTGAGCGTTTTTAATTTTTAATCACATCACTATCTATCTATACATATAATAAAAACTAAAAAGAAAATATTTATCAACATAACAGTTATGTTGATAAATATTTTCTTTTTAGTTTTACTGTTAAATATGTATAATTAAGTAAATTCTATAATAATGTAAAAAACTAAGAACATAAAACAATCATATATAAGTAATTAAAGTTGTATCATCTAAGTGAGTAGGTATTGCTGGCTCTTGATATAGAAAAAATAAAATATCAAAATTTCAACAACAACAGCACATAGGTAATTATAATAAGATATGACGGACGTAACTTTATTCCTACACACTTACACCAAAAAGCAAAATACATAGCTGTCATGGATAAATAAATACTATCTTAGTTAGCCTCAAAGGATTTAGTCGTGAACGTTTCGAGGTTATCACGAGTTCAGCTGTGGAAAAGACTCGCACGGGGCGTGCTGCTGTTGGCTGGTATATTCAAAATTGGGCATGTAAGAGCATACAGTGCAGGCATAGAAGTTTTCCTGTCTTTGCAGTACTGTAGAACGTCTCCACCGCAGTTATTTTCGTTTTATAAACATCAATAGTAGTCGAAGTTGCGGTCATTGTTAAAACTAAACAACAACACACGTTCAATCGGTGAAATATTCGACTCAACTGAGTGAGCGACGAGCGTGGCGAGGCGACTAGACGAACTAATGCGGGCGGGCCGCGCGTGCGTGCGGGAAAGCTAGTTGCGACTCGTCGCGACGACGCGCGACGGCGCGCCGCGTGCGCCGCTCGGCGACGACGCGTCGACGTGAACTCACGGCGACGGCGGCGCGCCGGCGCGGCGCTCATATCTACTATGAATACGATTTCCCAAAATAGGGAGCGATTATAAATCCACCGTGACAAATACATACACCGTGCACCATGAAATGCCACCTACTTATGTATATCTACAATTTGGGTAAAATTTGGAAGACCACTTATCAGTGGCACTAATCAAGGGGTTTACGATGGCGAGGCCACCTGAAGAGGAAAAGTGATGTAAAGGAAGAACTATCGAATCAAAAAGAAGAAGGTAATTATTAATTGTTTAATTTGTAAGAATGTGAAATAATTTTGGTCTATGTCGTACAAATAGATGAAGTTTGCTTTACAGCATTTGGGGAGTATACTGTTACCCTCACTTATTGTCAGGCTAACAATATTAACACTACTGGTCTTACACTTAGAGATCAAAGTGGCAAGAGGTGTGGGATTTCGTCAAAAGTGTGATACTCACTTGAAGCTGTTTGGTGGTATCCTGACCACGTCGTCTGCGTTAGCGAGCGCGTGTTTGATCTTGATGAGAATGATACCAGTCATAGCGACACGAATCTTGCCCTCATCATCTGTGAATGTATTGAAAATTTTCAATTTAACTTCATTATAAAAGTATTTTTGGAAGTTAGGCAACATGGAGTTCCTCCTTCTACCAGACGAGTTTGTGTCTAGTGAGCTACTGTCCTACCTACCATATGAAAGGTTACTGCAGTGTGTGTGTGAGTGTATTTATTGCAGGAAGTGTTTTTTTTTAAATGTTATCATATATCCTGTTTCAAATAAAAATCAATCATGTTGTGTAAAACCTGCACGCGTGTGTTGTTAGAACCTTGGTCAATATAGATTAGTCTACAGCAAGATGCGGGTAGTATACTAACGTAGATGCACGTGGAGTACTCCGAGCCAGTTGAAGTCGCCACTCTGTCCGAGGTTGCCGGCCCGCACCTGCGCAGTGGTCGCCCGGTCGCACTGCTCTGCTGAAGAACGCCCTGAAAAACAACCTCTCACTGACAAGAGGCCTGCCACGAGTGACTCGCTCAAGCGACACGCGTCTTGCGACAGCGACTGCGGAGAAAACAAACGAAAGAAGTTGTTTAGAGCGTGCCACCAGTCACCGCGACGCGACGCGCGGTTTGTCCCGGCTATCCGCTAACAGACTTTACAGGTATTACCCAGTAGCTGGATTGTGGAGATCAGATAGGCAGTCACCCACGTAAAACTGGTATTCAGCTGCAATCAGTTAGACGGCTAGGCAGAAAGTTTGATTTTTGGAAGCCCTTGATTTTGTTACCCTACATGGTCATAGTACAAAAAAAAAAAACGAACCACACGACGTTACTGACTTCTAAAATCTGTCATTTTGCTTTTATAAAAACAAAACCGCTAAACATCTCATCACTCATGTTTTACAATTTATTCAGCCGTTAGGATGCTTCGAGGGTACAAAGAATTCCACAATATACAGTACAAAGATACGCGTGTAAAACAAAAACCTGCTGCCGTGCAGTCGGGTTACAATACAGAACAACCAACTCACCAATGAACAGGATCACCAATTTGACGAAGAGAAAAGAAGAGAGAAGCCTGAGTCTCTCCATCGTTTCAGAAATAGTCGTTTCAAAATATGAAGTTACACGTTCAGACATAAAATGGCGGCTAATCACAGATGTATGCCGACCGTGTAATTGCTACAAGCCACTCATTACTAATTAATTACTAATTACGGACACATTCACTACAAAACTGTCGTTATTTGTTACAAACAATTAAAATAAGAAATTAAAAAATGAACTAAAGTGGATTAAAATTGTTAATAAACACAGTGTAGTTTTCAAATGAAGTGTTGATTTTGCCCTCGAGTTACGGGATAGCTCCAATAGCGATTTAATTTTTTTTAATTTTCAAGCAAGATAATATTTACTTAATATAAGCTAACAGACTTAAAAATATTAATAATATGTACGTACATATATAGAAAAAACCGGCCAAGTGCGAGTCGGACTCGCCCATGAAGGGTTCCGTTACGTTACGATTTATGACGTATTAAAAAAAAACTACTCACTAGATCTCGTTCAAACCAATTTTCGGTAGAAGTTTATATGGTAATGTACATCATATATTTTTTTTAGTTTTATCATTGTTGTTGTTTTGTTTTACTATTGTGTGTGTTATAAAATCTGTAAAATACCATATTTCAGGCAAATAAAGAATCTATCTATCTATTCTCTTATTTTAGAAGTTACAGGGGGGGGGGGGGGGGACACACATTTTACCACTTTGGAAGTGTCTCTCGCGCAAACTATTCAGTTTAGAAAAAAATGATATTAGAAACCTCAATATCATTTTTGAAGACCTATCCATAGATACCCCACACGTAAAGGTTTGAAGAAAAAAAAATTTTGAGTTTCAGTTCTAAGTATGGGGACCCCCCAAATTTATTGTTTTTTTTCTATTTTTGTGTGAAAATCTTAATGCGGTTCACAGAATACATCTTCTTACCAAGTTTCAACAGTATAGCTCTTATAGTTTCGGAAAAAAGCGGCTGTGACATACGGACGGACAGACAGACAGACAGACAGACAGACATGACGAATCCATAAGGGTTCCGTTGCTATTTGGCTACGGAACCCTAAAAAAAACCGATCAACTGCGACCGAACCCGCGCACCGAAGGCTCCGTACACATTTGTAGGTATGTAAATAGTTTTAAAACGTTTTTTAATTTTTGTAAGTTTCGGATTTTTTCTTTTACTGTGCTACATGACATTGCTTCTTGCCAAATTTCATGATTCTAGGTCAACGGGTTTCCTATAGGTTTTGATTTTGGAACATAAACGCCCGTATCTTTTACCTGCGTTGACTTAGAAGTTTCCGTTTTTCCTTTTGATGTATGGAACCCTAAAAAAGAAGGAAAATAATCATAGGCCATCAAAACATTCGTCCTCATCGCTTTCTACAGGAAAAGTGGACAAAAGGTTGTCAGCATTGCCACATAGTATAGCAATGCTGATTCTTTGGTTAAGAAATAAAAGTTTCTAAGATTAAAGAGTCATTGTCTTTTAATAGTAATCTACGCTTTTGTACAGCTCTTTTAACCAGTGCAAATATTATATATGCTGAAAAAGCTGATACAAACCATTTTTTTTTAAATTTGCCTAATGCTCGTATTCGTCCTACAAAGGGCCTAATTAAAATATTTGTTCCCAATTTCAAGAATGTCGTAGTTCGTATTATAAAATAATTCTATCGAATCGGTTAAAGGCAGTGTCCTTTAACTGACTCACACCATTTTTTTTTTTAAATGAGACAAAATAGAAGTTTGGGGGTGTTTAGTTCCCGCAAAGTGTCAATCGCCGTCATCATCACGAATGTGAGCGCGCAAAAAATCACTTCATGTCCTACTTATTCTTTATCAAAAGTCATCATAATCATCATCTGCCTAGCCTTTTCCCAACTATGTTGGGGTCGGCTTCCAGTCTAACCGGATGCAGCTGAATACCAGTATTTTACATGGAGCGACTGCCTATATGCTTCCAAAAGTATAAACATAAATATTTGTTTGTTGTAGTCAATATAGTCAATAGGTCATCCTCCGGTCTTTAATCCGTTGAGCAACCTTGGTGACAGTTGGCAATGTTGACTATGTCGGTGTGTTGGGTGAAATGATAATGATTTTTAGGGACAAGAGTTCTGCAAAAGGAGATTTTTACGGTCTCATTGATCTAAGCCATAAGTCGTGCGACTAGTAAGTCCTACACCCTCAGAAGGGGTTCACATCGGCGTCGAGCTGACGATGAAGTACCTGGGACTCGTCCTCGACAGCCGGTGGATCTCTGTGGAGCACTTCCGACGTTTGGCTCCCAGACTGGAGCGAGCCGAGGCTGCTTTGAGGCGGCTCCTGCCTAATCTAGCCTCCTTGCCGGATTGCCGCCATGGGATCTGGAGGCCAAAGTCCTCGCCCACATATGGGAGTTGCGAGAGAAGGCAAAAGGCCGGGGCGTAACTCCGCTACCGCGAAAATCACGGGACAGCGGACAGAGCTCCGGCAGGATCTCATAGCAGCATGGAGAGCGTGACTGTCGCAACCAAGTGCTGAGCACGCCACAATTGCGGCGATAAGTCGCCTCTTTGGGGAGTTGCTAGAGAGGCGCCACGGCGCCCTCACCTTCCGCATGCAGGTCCTCACCGGACACGGTTGATTCGGGAGGTTCCTGTTCAGGATAAGACGGGAGGAAACGCCAGGGTGTCACCACTATGTGGATCGCCCGAAGGACACGGTGGAGCATACGGTGGAGATCTGCCCGGCTTGGAAGGAGCATCGCCGTGTCCTCGTGGCGGCGATCGGCGGCGGCGATCTCTCGCGTCCGGCCCTGGTCCAGGCCATGGTACGGAGCGAGAGTGCATGGGAGGCCGTTACCTTCTTCTGCGAAGCAGTAATGCTCGCAAAGGAGGAGGCGGAGCGCGTGAGGGAGAGGCCATCTCTGCGCCCTCACGCCCCTAGTCGCCACAGGAGACGCCCTGGACGGGAGTCAACAGCTGACTCCCGGCTACCGTAGGCGCGTGTTTGCGGGCGGCGTGCAATGGGCAGCTCGCCGCCCCGTAAGGACCAGACCCGGGTCGACGGCGCGTTGTGTTCCACGTGCGCCTCAAAGAGATGTCAGCACGAACTGACGGGGTCCGCTAAGGCCGATGCCTGCCAGGGCTGCGGGTTGTTCGAAAGAGATACCAAGGCCCCTGGCACAGGCAACTGAAGGAACACGGGTGGGTTTTAGTCAGTAAAAGTCTGACACGCCCTTCCGCTCAGCCCAGAGCGGGAGAGGTTATTTGATAATAATAATAATAATATCCCTGGACATTTCACACAGCGCCATCTAGTCCCAAGCTAAGCAACCTAATGCTTGTGTTATGGTAACAAGATGGCTGATAAACTACTTATATACATTTTTTTTTGTAAATACATACATATTATAGATAGAAAAACACCCAGACTCGGAACAAATACATGTAGGTCATACAAGTATTTGTTCCGTGCGGGAATCGAACCCGCGACACGCAGCGCAGCAGTCAATCGCTTAACCACTGCGCCAACCGTGCCGTCAAGATAATTTCCCACCCAAAAAAAAAAAGCCCTACACCCTAATTACGTAACATATATTGCTTTATATGTTGGAAAAAATTGTCTGCTCAACAACGCAAATAACGCAATGAATGTTGTTGAACTGTCAAAATGAAAGCCATTGCTACTGTTAGTGTGTTACGCAATTACCCCGCTGGGTTCAAGACGCAGGTTGAACAAAGTATTATTAGGTTTTTCCAAATGGAATTACTTAACTCGCACAATGTGATGTCCAATAGACTTCTACCTAACCTTTCGGAAAATACAGGCGTGAAGTTTGAACCCTAAACACTACGTCAACCAAGAAGCTCCAATTACCCGACCTGGTAATCGAATCTCCACTATTTAGAACCTTGTTCAATGTTCAGTACCAATACTAAGCCGGTGGGAACTGCGCGGTCACCGGTCTATCTTGAACTCTGTTAGTTCCATAGCTAGTGTACTGGTAGATCAAGTTAGTTTGGTGGAGTGGGATCCTGAGTAATGTAACAGCTGCACGACAGATTACAGAATTGCAAAGTACGGAAAGGGTAACTTATATAGGGTTACATTACATGAAGATGCAAGTAGTGCCTTGATGGTGCCTCTTGGGCTTCGTAATAGTAATTTGTCTGCATTCGAGACAAAATTATTTAAAGTCCGTCCCTCGGCCGTGGAAACGAACAAAACATTACCTAATTAATTCGCTATCAAAAAAAATATTGCTGTTCCATACATTTTGACCGCGTAGGTATTGCACTTTTCTATGAAACAGAAGATTTTTTATTTATAACCGACGAGAAATTTCTACGCTATGGGGTCTAAACTCATGTGCTGAATTCATGGTTACAGTTTGCGCGTCGATGTCCCTGCCAACCTGTATACTTATAATATATATGTAGGATCAGGAGTGCCGAGCGGTAAATCGTCAGGGTTTGGAGTTCCCATGTTATTGGGATAAACAATTACAGTGTTTTATTAAAGTACACAAAAAAAATACACTACAAAAGACACAATAATGGGTAAATATTAAAAACAGTTAATCGAACGAACCCTTTTAGGGTCACAGTTCGTATAGCGGCCAAGCCACCCAACCCAACACAAAGTGTATCTACTCGCTTTTAGCAAGCCAACACAGCTATGTAAATATACAGCAGCGCTGTACCACGTAAACTGACAGTTTCGGCAAAACGAGTGCACGCTCTTTTATAGGATGATGCCACCTTGCAATCCCTCCACGACAACTCTGTCCGATGACGGACACCACGTGTTTACTTGACACAAAACACAATAAGACATACATTATAAAGTAGATAATGAAATAATACAAGAATAATTGTCATAAATAAACAAGGGTGATTTCACAAAGCAAATCATTTTAAAAACAAAGTAACATGTCATCCGTTGTTTTGAATAAAACCAACGGGTACAATTTATCGAAATAAGTTGTCAAAAATCAGTTAGGGCGTACACCGAGTACTCAATAAATTATGTTTCGATTTATTAGACAATAATTGATAATAAAAAACACTTAAATTAATAATAAACTCAAATTATACCAATTTCTGTTGACTACCCACAATTGTAATTGACAACCAACTCCAACATATTTATATGTATGTAGGTATATACAAAATCAAGGGACAGAGGTGTTGAGATGACTTTACGCTATTTATTTCGAAAATAACTCTGCAATTATTAATTTTGTCTGTACGGAAACCAATTAGTAAAATAAAAAGCCATTAAAAAGTTTTAAACCAACAAAGATTCATTTTTCTTGCTAATTTTAACGTAACTTTGGGTGTAAGTACATGAGTAGGTATGTATTACAAGAAGTGTAAAATCTTCGAAACAAAGTCACAAACCGATAAAGCTCAATTATCGAAGAGTTCAATAAACTTATATGTAATTGATTTATTATGCAGTGGTTCTTTCGTAAAACTCGGAGGACTTTTAGTTTTTTTTTACGCGCGTTTCAGTTCGGACGGTGTGTGTGTGCGTGCGCACTAGACGTAGTGCGACAGCACTCTATGACTGTACGGGAATGTCTCAAAAAATAAAAGCGCTCTTCCTCTTTCCCCATCATCTACCTAGGCTTATCCCACCTATATTGGGGTCGGCTTCCAGTCTGACCGGATGCAGCTGAATACCAGTATTTTACATGGAGCGACTGTCTATCTGATCTCCACCACCCCCAGTTACTGGGTAATACGATAACCCCTCGTAAGACTGGTTGTCAGACTTTTGGGGTTCTAACGACCCCTAACGACTGTCAAAGATCTACGAATGACAGCCGGGACCAACGGCATAACGTGCGTTCCGAGGCACGGAGGGGTTTTGGTATGTCAAGAGTGTCAACCGTCCACGGACCAACCGCGGCAAGCGTAGCTTAACCTAAGTGATCAACCCGAGCGGCTGTTTTTAGTTAGCCACAAGCCATTGTGTACATTATGGATTGCAATAAAATTAATTGAATTGAGTAACTACTAAAGGGGACGTACAGTCGGCCTTGACCTTGACCAGAGTGATGCGGCAACGATATTAATACCTGATATTGTGTGATATTGTCAACCATAGTAGGTAGCCGCCAAATATGTAACATTGAGTTTTAGAAAAAGGGGCTCGTGGCTAATATGATAACAGCCGCACAGGTCGATTGAAGGTTAAACTAAACTTGCCGAGTTCAGTTCGTGGATGGGTGACCACCCATTACATATCGAGACCCCTCCTGCCCGGGAAAGCATGTTAAGCCATTGGTCCCACTCCATCACTGTCATTCGTTAATCATTGACAGTCTTTACAGGTAGTCAGAAGCCCAAAAGTGATAACTCGTCTTGCCAAGGGGTATCGTGTTACCCAGTAACTAGGTTCTGGAGGTCAGATAGACAATCACTCCATGGAAAATACTGTTAATCAGATGCATCTGGTTAGACTGGAAGCTGGCCCCAAACTAGTTGAAAAAGGCAGGCAGATTGATTGAGGCTTAGAAAATGTTCAGCTTTGAAGAGCTGCTTCTTTTCCACTGTTTACTTAGGTGAGTATCACAGTGAGGGGCGGGACATGTGTGGTGTAGGTGGGAAGGGAACTCCTTGAAACAAAACATTGCAGAAAATGTGGGAGTATCCTCTTAACCTCGTGCAAAATCTCAAAAATACATGTTGTTAACACTCATAGAAATACGTTAAATATTTATTACAGGAGCGAGTGCGAGTAATTAGCGTGGCCGCGCCGCCATGTTTGGCGCTCGTAATTACCGTAGCACAGCACCGGAGACAATCGCCAGTAAATCAACTGCGCTCATTTACATCGCCTCTTTCACTGCCTTTTTATTGTATACTGTGTATTTGTGTGAAAATTGCATAAAATTGTTTGTTTTCTTGAGTGTTTGAGACAATACTTGATGCAATGTGTAGGCTTTAGTGATCATTATGAGTCTACTTGCTTTTCAGCATAATGATGTAAGTATTCCACAACACATTTTGAACAGCCGGGCGGGTCGATCGAAGGTTAAACTACGCTTGCCGTGGTCGGTTTGTGGATGGGTGACCTTCTATTACATATTTATTGAGACACTCCGTGCCTCGGAAAGCATATTAAGCTGTTGGTTCCGGCTGTCATTTATAAATTGTTAATAGTCGTTACGGGTCGTCAGAAGCCCAAAAGTCTGACTACCAGTCTTACCATTAAAGACTACGTTTAAGACAAGGTAGTTTGGCAATGACTTCTTCTGCACACGTGGCTTCCCTGGCACCTCATTAACGGCATAACTACGTAAATGGCTATTAACTGCTCTCAAATTACGATGTTTATTTATGTTTTACATACTTCTTTGACGCAATCTTTTAATTATTTGACATTATAAACAGACAATTCTGGTTTCAACTCTTTATTAGTGGTTGTAACTGCAGTCATGTCACTTGGTTTAAATAGGTTTTTATGTTTTATCTGTTCTTTTGATGGATTCTTCTATATTTTGTAAATGTGAGGACTTTGTAGGCTTTGTAGACTTTAGATCTGTAGACCATTTTTTGTTTTATCAAGTACCTGGTACTTGTTGACAGGCCTACGCTGTCCTCCCATACCTACTGTAATTTGAAAACATTGCAAAAGCCAATTATTTTTAAAAGAGTAACCGTAGAGGTTCTTGCCGGCTTTCTCCATAGGAAACGACCAATTTGAACCGTGCTCCTAGCTTCTGACGTTTCATAAGTGCCCATGTTGGTTTATGTGAAACAAAATATTTTGATTTTGACCAGGGGTATCGTGTCACCTAGCAAATGAGTTGTGGAAGTCAGATAGGCAGTCGCTCCAGAAATAATTATAGTGGAATGTAAAATGTAGGTACACTGACTGCCTGATCTTTATTTATTTATTAACATACCACAGCTAACATAAATAACACTTCAAAAACAATAATAACAAATCGATAATGTTATTGTTAACAATAATTAATAATGTGCGCGGATTTAAGACACAATTATGATTGTGCCATAAATCAATCAAATCAAATCAAAAGTCATTTATTCAAATTAGTCTGAGAATCAGCACTTTTCGAACGTCAAAATTACAAAAGACAGTCCCCCAAAAACGCCCGCCCTTCACCACTTCCTAGTGCTATCGCTGGGAAGAAGTGGCGCAACAAACTCCCCAGCAGCACAGCTGTCTGTTCAGTTAGAAAATACTTGATACTTGATTGTATACAATACTAGGCGTTAAGTAATTAACATTACAAGGCACATAACATAAAATTAAATTATTTGCATTATGTCAGCTAGCCACGCCAATATACCAACAAATATAATAAGAACTATACATACTCAAGCTGAAAAATAATTAATTAAAATGTAAATAAAAACTTACTACCTAAATAAAAGCCTCCAGACATAAGGGGCGTGATAGCTTACATATTTATACATTGCCGGGTTCTGGTCACATAGCTGTCACTTGAAGTCACAGATGAAAAACTAGGACCATCGAAGTAAAATAAATAAATAAGTTAATACTAATAACAATAACCTGTCAGTAAGCTAATTCTGGAGAAAGAACATGAACATTGTCTTGAGTTAATTAGGGCAACCAACTATTCTTATCGCGTAAGTAGTCGTTGATGGAATAGTAAGCCTTTGAACAAAGGTTGGATTTTACTTGAGCTTTAAACGAATTAAAGGGCAAGTCTAGCAAAGAAGAGGGTATCTTGTTATAAAAGGTTATACCAAGCTCAACAAATGAGTTTAAATGAACCTTATGAAGCCGGTGAAAGGGGGCATGTAGTTTGTCCTTATTTCTAGTGTTAACACTGTGAATATCACTGTTTTTAGTGTACAAGTGCAAATTTTGCCTAATATATAAGATGTTGGCGAAGATGAATTGTGATGCAACCGTGAGAATACCAACATCTTTAAAAAAGTCTCTTATAGAAACTCCAGCACCTAGCTGGTAAATTGCTCGAACAGCTCGTTTTTGAAGGACAAATATATTTTGTATATCAGCGGCTTTGCCCCACAGCAGAATACCGTACGACATAACACTGTGAAAATAACTAAAATAGACTAAACGAGCTGTATCAACGTCAGTGTATTGTCTTACTTTCCTGACGGCGTAGGCAGCCGAACTGCGCCTTCCTGCTAGACTTGATATATGAGGTCCCCACTGAAGTTTGGCATCTAGTGTTAGTCCTAGAAAAATTGCCGATCCTACTGTTTCAAGCACCTCCTTATCTAAGACGATATTGGGTCCTAGATTTCTAACATTCGGTAAGGCAAACTTTACACATTTCGTTTTCTTGGCATTGAGAACTAGGTTATTTGACGTAAAACAATCTGTAACTATTGAGAGTGCACTGTTTACGTCGTCAAAATCTTGTCTATTCCTGTCTACTTTAAAAATTAGAGAGGTATCATCTGCAAACAGTACAACGTCACAGATGCCCTTCAATTGGAATGGTAAATCATTGATATATACTAAGAACAAGAATGGACCCAGTATTGAGTCTTGCGGAACCCCTAACTGAACTGGCAGCCCGGAAGATTTCACGCCATTAACATCTACACATTGGACCCTATTATGTAAATATGAAATTATTACGTTGAGAGCCTCGTTTCGGACACCGTAATGACGTAACTTACGCAAAAGCGTGTCATGGTGCACGCAATCAAAGGCTTTGGAGAGATCACAGAAAACTCCAATAGCATTTTGCGATTTCTCCCATGCGTCAAATATGTGTATCAGCAGAGCAACACCCGCGTCTGTAGTTGAACGACCTTTTGTAAAGCCATATTGCTCATTATGGAGGAGGCTGTTTAAATTAAAATGGCTTAGCAACTGTTTGAGTATTAACTTTTCAAATATTTTGCTAAATGCAGGTAAAATAGAAATAGCCCTGAAATTGCCAACGTCATTCTTATTACCTGATTTAAATAATGGTATGACTTTACTACTCTTCATGAGATCAGGAAAAGTTCCTAAATCAACACATTTATTAAAAGTAACAGCTAGATAGGGGGCTACGATACCTATTATATTACTTAAAAGTTTAATAGAGATGCCCCAATAATCACCGGTCTTTTTAGACTTAAGTGTATTAAAAATATTAACTACATCACGCGGGGTTACATGTTCGAAACTAAATAAAGGACTACATTTAGGTACACTACTATGCAAAAGGTTTTCAGCTTTAGACGGGGACGAATTTAAGGAGCGAGTCGTAGTTATCGGTATGTTGGCAAAAAACTCATTAAATGCCTCAGCTACGTCAGCTGCAATATTAACTAATTTGTTGTCGACCATAATCTCAAGTTGTTTTTCTTGTTTAACAGATTTACCCGTTTCATTGTTAATAATTTTCCAAGTGGTTTTTACTTTATTATTATAATTTTTAATTGTATCGCCTAAAAATTTAGATTTAGCAAAAGCACTAATTTTTTTGAATAATTTTGGACATACTCTAGGAAAGGAGTATCAAACCTGTATTTTTTCAAACCATATAACTCGTATAGTCTCGCTCTACTTTTATAAATACATGGAGTAGCCCATTGGTTAAAGCCAACAGAGGATCCATTAATGTTAATAAGTTTTGGTCTTAAAAGTAGATTGGTACTCTTTTTGCACAATATCAAAAAGGGCACCATGGCACCACCTATGCATTTAAATAATATTTTTATTTGCAGTTGACATCAAGTGATGCTTATGTTTGCCATTTATGTTGGATGCGTGCCACTTGCCAGGTAGAACATAGTGTTATTAGAGGACAACTGGACACAGATGAACATGCTGAAATAGAGCCTCAACCAGTTGGACCAGAACAATTGCTGGTACCTCAGCAAGCAATACCAGTGCCTCCACCACCACTTCTAGACCAACAGCATCAACGGGTGGAATATTTCTAGTCATACTTTGTTATTAGGATAGGTACTGATCCTAAATAAGTACTTTCTGTAATCGCAGAATGCCCTCGTAGGGATAGGACTATAATAATAACACATCAATAATTTATTTTAACAATAAACTGCACCTAACCTATAATATTCAATGTCTTTATTGTTTTTAGATTTAAACAGAAACCGCAAGTTCTACAGGCATTAGGACAAATGTTAAGTTATCAGTAATACAAAAGCAATAAGATGCTGCATACTGCATGATTGTAAATTAATTTTATTGAGTGGGGCAAAGTTCTATAGAGTTTCTGGCATTGTCCTTTCATTGGGATTCTCGTATTCTACTATAGATGGTGTAATTCAGTCGGTCGGTATTTAAAGTCAGTCGATTAGTCGTCGTTGTGGTTTGTCGTCCTGTACTCAATAGTTTGTGGGAAATGCGTTTCATGTGGACCATGGTCATGTCACTGGGTAAGTTCATTTACGTGAAAAGCGAAATTTTTATTTTGCGTAAAATGAGTTATTCCAACTGAAATATTTGACTACATAAAAATTGGTCAAAGTACTAGTTGGTAAACAAGTTATTGTTTAAACGCTGACTTGCCCAACATTAGGTTTGCGTTACGATTATTTGTGAATAGATTTTTTGCTAAGTAATAATTTAGCAAATGAAATTATGCGGAAATTTTTTTGGGAAGTGATAATTTGGCAATTTCTTTTCGATGAAACAAGGGAGACCCCAAAATTAACGTAGTAAAAGCCGGAAATATTTTACAATTTGTTGTTTTTCATGATTTTAAAGATAAATATAGTAAAATAGGTACTTACTTATTTAATTTGTCATTTTGCAAGAACTCGTTTTTAACTTTTAAAAACTTTTTACAAGGATAGTACTTGTAAAAAGTTTTTAAAAGTTAAAAACGAGTAAGTATAAAAGAAAAATTTAAAACACAATCAACAGTCACTTTATATTTTGACAAGTTGGTTGAATTGAAAGTGACATTTCCGTGACAGCAACAATTTTTTTACTTTGGCAGCACAGTCCCCGTATTATAAGTAGTGTTTTTTACAACATTTGGTCTTATTCTATCGAGAAGGCATTTCATTATAGACAATATATTTATTATGAGTCGTAATTCAATCACAGAAATGAAAAAAAAACATTATTTAAAATAAATTATAACTCATTCATTCATTCAGTGTCGTGGTAGATTTTAATAGGCAACACCGCGAAATATTCAACTGACACCATTGCAATCCAATTACTTTAATACTTAAATGTGGTGTCAATTGAATTGTAATAGAATCCTATTACAATTCAATTGACACCACATTTAAGTCTTAGCAGAATACGCATTTTGTTACAATGATAATTGAATTATAATTGACTCTCGATTGAATCGTAATAGTGGGACATGTCATTGAAATTAGCAGACTTGGGGCCCAGATTTCTGTCAATGACTGACCGATGATAAATTATTTTGAAGGTAGATCACAGTCACTCAAAACTGTCTCTTTTGTAAAACTTTTAGATTTTTTATCAACGAATAAATGTTCACTTAACTGTTTTTTATCCCTAATTATGGTATAGTTCGGTCCAGTTTTAGTTTATTTCACTTTGAAGCAATAATTTGCGTGATAAACTTGATTTTTAACACTTCTATATAATTATCATTGCGGAGCTTACAAAAGCACGTCCGAACGCTACTGAGATCTTTGCTTTGAGATCGATCTTTATCTATCTCAAAGCTCAAAAGAGTGTGCATTGTAACAATTTCGTCTTGTCACGGAGAGAAACAAAACAAAGCATTTTTCGTAACATTCAATTTTAGTAACATAGGTTTAAAGTTCCTTTTCATTCGTTTGATAAAGTTCCACCGATTCTTCCACTTCCACCGGAAAATCCACCGATTTTTTTCTAGACAGTTTGTTTTGTTAACTGTTTTCTTTGACATTGACATTGAGTATTACTTAGTTTTAGTTTAATGTTGTAAGTAAACGTATGTTGTTAAGTAAGATTATATGACTGATTTTACAGACTAAGACTATATAAATTGCAATTTTATTAATAATACTGGATACTGATTTGATTGAAAATCAATACATTGGATTTGAGGCACAAAATGCAGTATTATTTTTAAAATTATAAAATCATAAATAGTTTTCGAACCCTGGCCTCGTGCGGAACCCTAAACCTTCAGGCCATCACTACACGACACATACCTATATCATTATCTATGCTACATCCTAGACTCCTGCGCATCCGTTTCCACTTACCGATACGCATCACGGCTGCGGGCTCGGTCGTATCGGCGAGGTCTAGATCGCTAACTAAATTGCTCATTGTTGCTCGACCACTTAGAGTTGAGAGCAATACTAATGTACTTGCAGCTTACAATGTTAAAGAAAATTTTCTATTATGGATTAGCGCATCGTCAGCGTCATTACAGATGCGAATCCTCTTGTTGTTTTTTTATTTCTTTATATTTGCCAATAATGTCCCACTGCTGGGCAAAAGCCTCCCTATTCTCTTTCCACCTCTCTCTGTCCAAAACAGCCAAGAACCAATCTTTATTAAAAGAGTCCACCTCATCCAACCATCTCCAACTGGGCATGCCGCGATGTCGTTTGCCATTAAGCGGGACCCGATGGTAATTTTGGCCCACTGATCGTCTAACATGCGGCAGATGTGTCCAGCCCAATTCCATTTAGGCGTGGCAGCTTTCCGAGTGACATTAGTTATTTTAGTGATGGAGCGGATAGATCCATAGCTCACCGGCAAACCTCAAGCGTATAATAACATCTGCTAAATTGTCACTCTTATTGTTGCAGGGCCATTTTACATTTCACAATTAATATGATAAACCAGCTATTAATGCTGAACATCTCAAACTGCCGCGTTGGTCTAGAAGTCCCAAGAGCTACTGCTGAACACGAGGTCCTTTCCCAGAGTTCGATTCCCGGGTCAGGCAAATAATCGCAGATATTCTCAGTAGCAGCCCGGAGGCTGGATTTGTGTCCGGTTAATGGTAATAATAAGTTCGCCCTCTGTTACAAAAAAATACTGGCGAAATTTAGAAGTACTATAGTTAGTTACACCCCTGCCTAGCCCATTGAGGAAAACAGACGTTATGTTATTTTCTATTATAAAACCGACAGACGGACTTCAGACATACTGACATGCTCGTCTTCCATTCGTCCGCAAACACATCTCAGTCAAGTTTAGCTTCCAAAAGAGCCCGGAGAGAGTGATAGCATATATAATATCGCCATACCTTAAACAGTTATTACGCGCACAATAAAAATGAATAATGCCAGTGTAGTGCAATGATTAACATTTCTCCCCCTGCACCAAACAGCTCATTCAACTGTACACGTACACACAAGTATCACTCACCATTACAACGGTGACCGTCCACGTTATTCCCATGGTTTGGCGTCATTATCTGACATTACGCTGTCAGTGCTAACCTCCGCTGTTTATGTGGGAATAGCGCCCACCTTCGACTCGAACTTACTTTACAAATTTTACAATACATTTATACAATGTGGAGACTATAATACAATAGTAAATAAAAAAACTGGCTGTATGAATGCATTAGAGTATTTTGGAACTAAGTATAAAATAAATCCTAACATCTAAATTAAAAAACCGGCCAAGTGCGAGTCGGACTCGCCCATGAAGGGTTCCGTTGCGTTACGATTTATGACGTATTAAAAAAAAACTACTCAATAGATCTCGTTCAAACCAATTTTCGGTGGAAGTTTATATGGTAATGTACATCATATATTTTTTTTAGTTTTATCATTCTCTTATTTTAGAAGTTACAGGGGGGGGGGGGATACACATTTTACCACTTTGGAAGTGTCTCTCGCGCAAACTATTCAGTTTAGAAAAAAATGATATTAGAAACCTCAATATCATTTTTAAAGACCTATCCATAGATACCCCACACGTATGGGTTTGATGAAAAAAAAAATTTTGAGTTTCAGTTCTAAGTATGGGGACCCCCAAAATTTATTGTTTTTTTTCTATTTTTGTGTGAAAATCTTAATGCGGTTTATAGAATACATCTACTTACCAAGTTTCAACAGTATAGCTCTTATAGTTTCGGAAAAAAGCGGCTGTGACATACGGACGGACAGACAGACAGACAGACAGACATGACGAATCCATAAGGGTTCCGTTGCCATTTGGCTACGGAACCCTAAAAAAGATTTTTTGAAACAAACTAAATCATACTCAAATCATTTATTTCATTTAAACTATTTCAGGCACTTTTGAATTGTCAAAATTAAATTGTCGGTCAGTTAGTCAGAAAGTTGAAGCTAGTTGCCCATTCCAAAACGTAGATCTCTGTGGAGAAGAACGGGCAAAAACTCCACGGACACTCTTTTAAATCAAGATATTATTACAAAATCCTGGGTACATTATTCTTATTGCTTCTATGTGAGAACAATGTAAAAAAATAAACAATATAAAATTAAAAATAAGCCCTGGCAGTCTCAACCGACGGCGCCCGTTCACGAACATAACACGTGGATCAGCACCATCCAGCTCAACCATTTCGTAGGGAACCCAATGATCCAACATACGCGCCACCACCAGTGAGACATTTAAGTGAGCATGACATATTTCTTAACTGCCATGCTCTTTCAAGTTAACATCAAAATGCCGTAAAAAAAAAAAAACGAATCCATGGTTCTTACATTTACAAAGTTTTAAAAATGCTTCTAAATTATACAAAACTATAGTTTGCAATTTATTTAAAAGATGAGAAAAAAGAAAAAAGTATTACCAATCAGGAAGAGGTATATAATGTTGAAGTATTAAGAATTAAAACTTGATTGAATAAAATAAACATTAAGTTCGTAATGTCAAAACACTTAAAAAAACAAAAAGGGGAAGCATCTCTTCCAAATATTGAAATTGTGATCAACTAGTGTGCCCAAGTACCTGTGGAGCAGGACCAGCATTAAGCTAAGCATTTTTATCTACGATATACTCATCCAACTTATAATATGCCTGTCTACATAGTGTGCGTTTATTGCATGTTTTAAATTTCTTCTCATTTAGTTGAAGAATATCGAGTGGTATTTTATTATAACAGTTTACACAGTACCCCATAAAAGAAGTTTTTACTTTAGACAATCTGAAGCGCGGTTGATCTAGTTTGTTCCTATTCCTAGTGTTAAAATTATGCCTGTCACTTATCTTACTAAAAAGATGTAGATTTTTTCGAACGTACAGACGCCAGCACATCAAGCTACTACAATCTGTCAAATTTCTTTAATAGATTTTCAACTTTATCGTTAAAGTGTTAAGGTTCAAGGTTGATTGGGAAAATTTGACAGTTTCGGGTAGCTTGACCTGCTGGCGTCTGTACATAATGTTGTCGTATATATATTGACAAGGAACCGCCATGATGTTAATTTTTTTAAACAGTTCCCTTAGAGATTCGCGTCTGCTGAGATTGTAGATGGCTCTGATAGCCCTCTTTTGCAGAATGAAGATAGAATCAATATCTGCAGCCCGTCCAGCAAAATACCGTAAGACATGATGCTATGGAAGTAACTAAACTAGACCAGTCTCGCGGTATCCACGTCTGTTAATTGACGGATTCTCCAAACAGCGTAAGCGGCTGAACTTAGCCGCCCTGCAAGTGATGTTAGGTGAGGACCCCACTGCAGCTTTGAGTCAAGCGTGATCCCCAAGAAAACCGTATTTTCGACGAATTCAAGTATCTCCCTATTCAATACAACGTGAGATTCACTACTTCTAACATTCAGTAAAGCGAATCTAATGCATTTAGTTTTTTTCTCATTTAATACTAAATTATTTACAGTAAACCAATTATGGACCATAAGCATAGCGTTATTTACGTCGCCAAGCTCCTGTGCACGTCTGCGTACGTACTTTAAAAATCAGTGATGTGTCATCAGCAATTAACACCATTTGTAGTCGGGTTTTTAGTAAATAGTAGTGACTAAACTATAGGATATACTAGCTGCACCCCGCAGTTTCACCCGCAGAAGTTTCGACCCCGTGAGGATATCAGGATAATAAGTAGATATCCTATATGTTAGTTCTGGTTATAAACCATCTGTGTGCCTAATTTCATACAAATCCGTTTTTTTTTTTTTTATAAAACGTTGCCTTACACTATGAATTACTCCTTTTTCAATTGTCGATATGTCTGCACAACCTCCGCCGCAAAACGCGGGCGAGCACCTCTTTTTGAAAGTAACCCTGAACCACGTGAAAGTTCTTCTAGGTGTTTATTATTGCCCTTCGTCACGTATAAATTACTTGTATTCCTTTGAAAATATCCTAGAAAACCTAACACCCTCTTACAGTCATACAGTCATTATGGGGGACTTCAATACCTGCTTACTGAAAAACGATTCCCGTTCTTCTTCTTTTCGATCAATAGTCCAGTAGTCGAATTTATCAATTCTCACCTTGAGTGCCACACACCATTTTCCAAACTGTAATCCTTCACTTCTGGATCTACTCATTGTGTCGTCTACTCAACATGTCAGCAAGCATGGTCAATGCCCAGCTGACATGTTTTCTTACCATGACCTTTTATTCCTATCCTTTAAAATTCGCCCACCTAAGGCAAAATCTAAGATTCTCCTGCAGCGCAATTTTGCTGGTATGAATACAGATGATCTCCGAAGAGATGCTAGCAGCATTGACTGAGCTCCTTTAGTCAATGTTGAGTCGATGGACGATAAAGTCAATTTGCTGACAGATAACCTTGTGCAGCTGTACGATATTCACGCTCCCATTCGTGCAGTGAAAATCAAACATCTTCCGGCACCATGGTTTACAGACGACATTAGGGCTATCATGCACAGAAAGGCTGTAACCAAAACTAAATATAAGTGTCGGCCCTCACCGTCGAACCAGGAGATCCTTGTTGATGCACGCAATCACTGCAATAAGATGTGTAGAGATGCCCAACGCCGCCATATCCACACCTCAGTTGAAAACGGAGATCCAGCAAAAGTCTGGAAAGTTCTTAAATCCCCCATGGATTTGGAACAGACAGTTTGAAAATCACGCCAAGAATCGATTCCTAAAGACTTAGATATTGATCTACTGAATCAACACTTCTCATCTTCGTCCCACTGTAATGGGACCATGAAGGCAGCTATTGTTAACTATCTTTCAAACCTTCCAACCCCGGATCATCCCCCATTTATTTTTAGTTAATCATAGTTTCACTCACGTCTAACGCAGTCGGTAGTGATTGTGTAAGTCGGAAAATGATACTTCCTGTCCTCGACGAGATCCTTCCTATCCTATGCTATATCCTGAACTACTCTATATCCTATGGTGCCTTTCCATCGATGTGGAAAGAGGCCAAAGTCATTCCTTTACCCAAAAAATCCATCCTACTTCCTTTTCAGAATACCGTCCCATCTCCATCTTGCCTTTCCTCTCCAAAGTTCTAGAACGCCTTGTCCACAATCCGCTGAGTACTTTTCTTTGTACGAATAGTCTGCTGAATCCATTCCAATCCGGTTTTCGTCCTGGTCATAGTACCACTACAGCCTTAGTTAACGTCACTGATGACATACGGTTAGGCATGGAGGAAGGAAATCTCACAGTTCTTTGCTTACTAGATTTTAGCAATGCATTCAATACTGTTGATTTCGATATCCTGCTTAGTATGCTTCGCTCGCTTAACATATCTCCAACGGCGATTGACTGGTTTCATAGTAACCTGTATGGCCGCCGGCAACGTATATGCATAGAAGAGACTTGCTCTTCGTGGTGTTATACTTCTGCCGGGGTACCTCAGGGTGGCGTTTTATCTCCTTTACTTTTCGCAATATTTATAAACTCCATTACCAAAAAACTTCTTTCTTCCTACCACCTTTATGCAGACGATTTGCAAATTTATAAACAGGCTAACCACTCGAACTTGGCTGATGCTGTCCACATTATCAACATGGATTTGGTTTCAATCTGTGAGTGGAGTGAGGCGCATGGGTTACAGGTTAACCCATCGAAGACTCAGCTCATTGTTATTGGCAGCTCTAGGATGATCCCCAAAGATAAACTGGTCGCAGCTTCCCCAGGTTCATTTTAACGGAACTGCTATTTCTTTCAGCGAAAAGGTTAAGAACCTTGGGGCTTGGATCGACAAACATCTTTCCTGGGGTCCTCAGCTACAGGAGGTAAGTCGTAAAATGTTTGCATCCGGTAAGTCACTGAGACGGTTGCGGAACTTTCTTCCAACTGCCACTAAAACTGCGCTAGCAAAATCTCTTTTACTTCCCATCCTTGACTACGCTGATGTCAGTTATCCAGATCTTACTGAGGCACAACTAGATAAACTTGAGCGACTTCAAAACTTTTGCATAAGATTTATATTTGGCCTGCGCAAATATGTTCACATTTCTGAATTTCGTACAAAGCTCAAGTGGCTTCCTATACGTCTTCCCCCGTCACATCCATAGGATGCAAACCCTACAGAACCATTTCCTCCGCAAGGCCACAAACTCCCCTTGGTTCGTTCGCAATGAGATCCTCCACGTTGATCTCAAGATCCCCACTATCCAGCAGTTCATGAAACGCCTCTCCAAGCGTTTGTTTGCCACAGCCGCCAATCACCGCAATCCTCTGGTTGTCGCGGCCGCCAATTACACCCCCTCCAAAATCAGCAAAATTCGCCGTCCAAGGCATGTACTCGATGATCCCGATGACCCCACAACCCTCATCCAGGAGAGCAATAGGGCTACCAGCACGTTACACAAAAACAAATTACCGTCATTCCGACCTCGCCGCCGAGGTCCCTCGCGACGCCCCCAAGTAAACTCTTTGCCCGTTGAAGCGCCAGCCCGCGCCGTAGCTGAGCTTGTAATTGTAAATCCCCCGACTGTGACCTCTGAGTTTGTTTCGGCCTTTCTTCTCAGAGATAGTCCTAGGAAACGCCGTGCTCATCAAAGCATTAATACCATTTCGATCCAGCCTGTCCCTTTGCTGCCCTCTCCCAGCGACTCCCTAAGCCGAGGTTCGTTCCCCACAGGGGGAGCCCTTAGCGCGCAGTCGCTTAGTTTAAACCTAGATTTAGCCCTGGCTGGAGGCTTTAAGAATTCTTAAGGCAACCACAGGATAGTCCGGTTAAGTAGTTACGACCATCTCAAGGTCAACTACGAGATGCCATTCAAAAAAAAAAAAAAAATATACGTCTTCGCCGGAATTCACATATCTTATTTCAGCTCTGCAGTATTCTGTTTAATCCTAAAACTCCCTCTTATCTTAAAGAACGTTTCAAGTTCCTTCATGACACACATAATAGATATCTGAGGTCATTGTAAAACCTGAGACTAGAGATGCCGATGCATTCCACCCGTTCCTTTGACAAATCTTTTACTGTTCAAGCAGTACGGTTATGGAATGACTTGCCCTTGTCGGTAAGGCGTGCTCAGTCTTTGTCCGCTTTCAAAATTATGATACAAAAGCACTTCCTCTCTCCTTGAACATCATCATTATTATATTATTATTTATAATTTTTTTTTCTTTGCTCGTAAACGTAATATGTATATATTTATTTAGACGAGTAAAATATAATTTATTGTGTAATGTAAATGGAACACCACAGACTACCTACTATATTTGTCTCTCCTTAATTTTAATTCATCCAAAGGTTGTCTTTAAAAGATCGCTCTTAGCGATAAGACCGCCCATTGTGTCACCCTTTGTAAAATTGTATATATTTATGTTCTATAATTTGTATAGTGTACAATAAAGAGTATTCTATTCTATTCTATTACTCCTGTATCGTCGGTGCGTTCACAAACATTTAAGCTCACATACACGAAGAGCCAGACCCGGAACAACTACCTTTAGGCAATACAAATATTTGTTCCGTGCGGGAATCGAACCCGCGACGCGCAGCGCAGCAGTTGATCGCTCAGCCACTGCGCCAACCGTGTCGTCAGTAGGTTTAGCGTTTTGATTTGATTTTGATAATTGATTGTCGTTTTGTCGTCTACACCTTGGATGCTCATAGACGCAGCGATTGCTAAAAGCGATCTTTTCAAGAGAATCTTTGAATGGATTATAAGAGAAGAAGAGAAAATACTGCAGATAGTCTGTGGTGTACCATTTACATACACAATACATAGACACGTAGACCGTGATCTCCAGGAAAACCATTTTATTGACGAATTCTAGTTTCTCTTTATTCAATACTATCTCAAAATCACTACTTGATATTCGGTGAAGCATATTATGTTATGCACGGAAAACCAAGTAAAACTGTTTGCGATTGCAAACAAACTAAACGCAATTATTTTATGTACAACTAGCATTCGGGCTCCCGCAGACAGGCGGGACGCGACGGTGCGAACAATTTCCACGAAGTTTTCATAGAAATTGTTATACTAGTATCGCGTCGCGCCTATCTGCGGGTGCCTTTAGAGTTTCTAATCGAAGTCATAATTCGCCTCATAAAAACTTTATCGAAAAATACATTCTTTTGTCAAATAAAAATATCAATACGACATCAATTCAACATATTACCTTCATAAATTGAGTCGACAAAAAGTGAACCCTCGACAAATAATAGAAAACTCATTACAAATCCGAAAGCGATCGAATCTATTGTAGCCGTTAATTACGATGTCATACATCAACGCCGGCTATTAAATAATTGTTAAAAAATGCGGCCAAGTGCGAGTCGGAATCTTACACGTAGAGTTCCGTGTTACTGTACAATATTTAACATTACGAGTAAGTAAGTACTTTTTTTTTTGAGAAAATTATAGAAACCATTTCCGAATAAAAAGACTTTTCTTGTATGGCTTTTTTCATATTATACACACTCTGTGAAAATTTCAAGTATCTACCTATTACGGTTCAAAGCATACAGCCCTGTGACAGACAGACGGATGAACAACGAATCCTTAAAAAAACTTTTTTGCAAAAAAAAACAACCGACTTCCAAAAACGACACTACAAAGTGAAAAATAACTTTAATTTCGGAAGTCGGTGTCGTTGGGTTCGCATTTTCGTTGTTTGCCACCGACTTCCGAAATTAAAGTTATTTTTCACTTTGTAGTGTCGTTTTTGGAAGTCGGTTGTTTTTTTTTGCAAAAAAGTTTTTATTTTTCACTTTTTAGTTGTAATTTTTACCAGTAATTTTGGTTTAAAAACCAAACTACTTAACCGTTTTCGATGAAATTTCTATGGGACCATTTGGGAAGTATACCCTTTCCAACAAAAAAATAATTTTTCAAATCGGTTGGCAAGCGACGGAGTTATGCGCGAACAAACATAAAAAAAAAAAAAAAAAAAATACAAACATCCGAATTGAGAACCTCCTCCTTTTTTAGAAGTCGGTTAAAAATAGGGTCCCGTTGGCACCCTTTGTGTGCGGAACCCTTATGAAAGGTGGGTCCACTGGACCCCGCGGGAGAAGGAGATGATAACTCAAAGAAATGGGTCGTTATGGTCTTATTATTCAAAGTCGTCCGGAGGAAGTATTAAGTGTCGCGCGGAGAGCGCGATAGTTGGGAGAGTGGGACGTTTCCATTCATACACGAGATTATTGGAGTTTTGATATTGCTAAGCGGTTATAAAGGTGTTGCCTTGTAGACAGGATTTTTAATTTCTTGATAGGTACTTTGTTTTCATTATCGACAATTACTATATATTTATGTAAGTATTTCAATTTTAAATATTCTAAAATAAAATCTAAGTCTAATTAAAACCAACAAATACAGTAAAAGATTAATAATTAGCTACAGCTGCACATCTTTTTAATAACTCGACTTGTTCCTTTTGGGATAAATACTTCCTTTCTCTGTCACATTAATCAAATCAAAGATCGGTTTAGGAATCGATTTTCGTTAAAACAGCTCAGATGACATAAATATCTTATTACTTGTCGGCTTTCAATAAAGCGTACTTAAAGACAGGTTGTTTTTAAGTACAGTAGATTTGCAATCTCTCATTTAGTTTTTAAGATCCAAAGACAGCCAACCTCATTTGTGTGTTACCTAACCGAAGTATTTGTAAGATATCACCAATTTCGTATCCACACGTTTAATAACTCTGTCAACTGTATCATTTAATTAGGGCAATAAAGTACGTGATAAAGGTGTTGTTATAAATAAATTGGAATTAATGTAAGGGTTTTGCATCTTTAAATTAGATTTCTTTTTATTTCATATAAATTGGCGATGTTAGGGCCAGTTTCTCGGACAAATGTGACAATTGTCAAGCGGTCGTAAACTGCTGCAACTGGCTGTTGATAATTCACTCAACCTTGTATTATTACTTAGCTTACCTTATATTAGTCGTCTTTCATAAGTCCTGTGAACATGGCCAAACCATTTAAGCATACTCAATAATATTATAATAAAAACATCAACAACATCCGCATCAGCATCAACATCCACCGTGGCATACAACATATCGTGTGACGTCCGTGAACGCGAACAGCCCCAGTATAACAATGGTCCATACAACGTCCTTGTAGACCACACGGGACCTCCGCTGCTTATAATTATAACTCACTTATTCAAATAAAGCATTATTTGATCCTAATGAATGGAGCCTCGATAATATTACTGAGCTTTCTATATTTAAAGGGTTTTTTAATAGATTTTATTTCTTAAGAGCATTCATTGACTTGGGTGGAGGCGGGACTGGGTGTCTTGTGGTTTTGGGTTCACGGAAATGATTTTTGGTAGTTAAATCTATTCACATCAACGATTATTGACTTAAATTGTTCTCATTTTGTTATTCTATGTGGACTCACGTGATACGACACTAAATTAAACTGCTACATCTCATGAAATTCCCAGTCTGCATACAAAAATCCAATAAAAATACAAACAAAATAGTATAGTCACCGCTGGTAGAATATCGGCAAAACCCAGTCATGACTATTTTTTTATTTATTACTAACTGAACAGACAGCTGTGCTGCTGGGGAGTTTGTTGCGCCACTTCTTCTTCCCAGCGAAAGCACTAGGAAGTGGTGAAGGGCGGGCGTTTTGGGGGGACTGTCTTTTGTAATTTTGACGTTCGAAAAGTGCTGATTCTCAGCCTAATTTGAATAAATGACTTTTGATTTTGATTATTAACATTAACAGTTAGCTAATGTTAATACAGAACGTCTGTCAAACTGCATAACAGTGTGTCGGCATACTATTTAGTTAGAAAAAATCACTTTTATAAAAATAAAAATACTCCTATGCATTAGTATTGCCAGAGATTTAATTTGACGCTGTATTGGGTATAAGTACGGGCCGAACAGTTTATAATAAAGTCGAAACGTCAAAAATTACAAATTGATCTAGTCGCCCCTTTCAAAAGGTAGTTTTCGTATGCAGAATAATGGGCAAGAAACTCCACCGTTACTCTTATAAAATGTTTTACAATATTTTGTGCACATTATATGTGAATACCATAATAACTAGATAAAAGATATACCTATTGGGGGAAAAAGAGATAGGTTATATTATAAAAGGCATTTCACTTATTGAATTAAATCTAAAATATTGAACACGCTTCACGCATTGTCAGGATCACAAGGCGCCATCATATTTCAGCGCAGAATGCGATGCGAGACAATGAGAGTAAAAACAAAAGAATACGAGGACAATGTTTCAATGGCATAAATTGATATAAAAGTTTGCGTAGGAGATGTTCATATAGAATTGAAAATATTGAAGTTAATATCAACTGTTGTGTCTACAGTGTGCACAACACAAAGTAACATAATTATGACAGTTTTAATAAGCCTAGGACAAACAGGTGGTTAAGAGATGCATAACGAAGTCATCTATGCATTCTGTACATGAAACAAAGTCACTTTGTGCAAAAATTATTGCTGGGAAACAACTTATATGTTTGGTATGAAAATTCTCTATTTACGATAGTGCGCAATGTAACACACGCAAAACATTGTGCTTATGGATGCAAGCAATGGTACAGGGGTCGTGTTATAATATTTCAAACTTGTTTTATTGTGAAAAATACTTTAGAACCTTCAACATTTCCATAGCCAGAAGGATAAGACCAGTACAAAAAAATAATATGATAACGGGAAGATCAAATGGCTCTCGGCTTTGTTAAGGGTATTAATAAGTCTAAATGCCTCCTTTCACTGACTGTGTTGGTAAGGCTAAACATTGATCTAGTTTTGGTCCACTTGACCCTCTCAACATAACTTCTACAATACAAGCTCTTCGACCAGATCCACAGGCTATACACTAGCTCCTGCCCGCAACTTTGTCCGCGCGACATTTCTTGTTCCCGACCTATCCCGTCGCATCGCATAGTCTGCCCGCGCTATTACTTCGTTTTCGCTTAGCGCAGCTCCTTAGGGTTCCAGCGTGACTAAGCTTTTAGCCTTCCTCAAGAATAAAGCTATGAAATGAAAAAAAAAAAAAAACAAATCCGTCTGATAGTTCCAGAAATTAGCACGTTCAAAGAAACAAACTCTTCAGCTTTATTATTAATACAAGATTTTCAGGAATTACCTTACATTTGAGTGTCCACAGGCGGTCGGTGATAATTCGACTAACACCCAAAATATGAACGTTAATTTTGGGTGTTAGTCGAATTATCACCGACCGCTCCTTAAATGAAGAGCAATAAAAATTAGTGCCCAAGCGCCGCCGTGATGTCCTCAAATACTCGTAAATAAGGTTAGTAATCAACGTAAATGACAATTTGTCAGTTATAAAATGTATATCGTGCCGCTCTTGATTTTTACGAGTAATTCGACGATTTTGTTGATACATTAAACTGGTATTCTGATGAGGGGCTTGTGGCCAACTAATACCAGCGGCTCGGCTCGATAGATGAGATTAAGCTAATTTTGCAGCCATTGGTCCGTGGATGGGTAACCATCTTTCAGCATACCAAGACCCCTCCGTGCCTCGGAAAGCACATTAAGCCGTTGGTCCCGGCTGTCATTCGTAGATCTTTGTCAGTCGTTATGGGTCGTCAGAAGCCCGACAGTCTAACAACCAGTATTACCAAGGGATTGTATTACCCAGTAACTGGGTTCTGGAGGTCAGATGGTATACAGCTACGGTTTGACTGGAAGCTGACCCCAATATAAGTTGGGAAAAGGTTTTGGCAGATGATGATTAAACTGGTATTCTGTTTTACTTTTAGTTTCAATAATATAAAATGTGTAGCAACGTGTAAAAAGGGAGTAGGTATGTTTATGACTTCAGATACCTCAACTTAACTGATCGCAGTCCATTGCCGGACATAAGCCTCTCCCATGCTGCGCCACAACACCCTATCCACCGCCTTCCGCACCCAGTCTGTCCCAGCTACCTTCTTTTAAGGTCGTCGGTCCATCTAGCCGGGGGGCATCCCACACTACGCTTGCGATACGCGGTCTCCACTCCAGGACTCGTCTGCTCCACCGGCCATCGGTCCTTCGACAAACATGGCCAGCCCACTTCCACTTCAGCTTGCTTGCTACGCAAGCTACGTCGGTAACTCCGGTTCTTTTCCGGATAACTTTAATTCTGATTGAATCGTTCAAAGGATCTCCGCGCATAGCCTAATTCTTATACAGCAGCTTACCATTCATATTACTCGTATTTAACCAGAATTAACATTCGCTAGGATCTTTTTATTACAACAGCAAAATAATTCCGTTACCGACACCTTTTCGAAGTAAACGCAACCTTTTTTTTTATGAAATACAAAGTGAGTCCATTATAAGGGATCTCGCGGGCTCGTAAACATGTCATCGGGCGATTGTGCCGCGGTCCGGGCCCCGCGGAGCAGGGCGGGCGCGGCGCGGGGGGGAGCCCATCGGGACTATTTGTGTTGATTTACGGTTCCATGTTGTTAGTTAAGTATGCGTTTAATGTTGGTTTACGGAGATTTGTTGAATATTTGTGTTTTAGAGTAATTTGTAATTGATGGTAGTTTTAGGGGCATTTAATGGGCTAGTGGCGAGTGACAGAATAAGCGGCACAGTTTGGGGTGATATTTATGTACAAGTATATCGCCAAATTAACCGTCTTATATTCAAATCAAAATAGGTATGTTGCCTGAACCTCTATTCTGTAGAAATCTCACCGTGAAAACTTAGGTGAAGTGAGCTTGAAGTGAGCTGAAATTCCACCTAATGCTAGGGATTGACACAGTCTCACTTCAAGTTCACTGCAACTAAGTTTTCACGATGAGATTTTTACAGAATAGATTCTAGTTACAGTTCTATTCTGCCTCTGTCTGCAACTCATCATTTTCCTAATTGCACCCCTTCTCTGTTGGACCTGATGATTGTCTCTAACTCAAATAATGTATCTGTCCACGGACAGCTCACTGCTTGTTTTTCCTATCACGACCTCATCTTTATGTCCTACAGGATTCGCCCTCCCAAGCGTAAGCCGCAATATATGTTCCTTCGGAACTACAAGGGCATAAGCCAGGAGGCATTGCTGCGTGATGCTGGTAGTATCGACTGGACGGACGTCTTGGAGAGCACATGTATCAACGATATGGTTCATATCTTTAACAGAACTTTACTCAGCTTATTTGACCGGCATGCCCCCATCCGTCGAGTCAAGGTAAAATATGTTCCGGCTCCTTGGCTTACTCCTGCCATTAAGGATGCGATGGCAAGTAGGGACAGAGCCAAAAGAAGGTTGAAACGCAGTCCTTCTGAGCGCAACTTGAATGCGTATAAGGTGCTGCGAAATCGCTGCAGGCGTATGTGTAGAGATGCAAAGAGACGCTACTTCCATAATTCTCTTGACAATCGTAACTCGTCTGATGTCTGGAAGTTTCTTAAAACTGTCGGCATTGGCAAGTCTCCAGTGTTTTCCAGTAATGACGTTGACGTGTGTGCTCTTAACAAACATTTCTCACATCCCCCTGTCACTTTTGATCCGCACGTCAGATCAGCTACGTTAAATAATCTTTCTGGTCTGCCATTGCCGCAGTGTTCCTCTTTTGAGTTAAATCAAGTGAGTGAAAGTGAGGTCAAAAAATCTATTTGTGCTATCTCCTCCACTGCAGTTGGTAATGATAATATCTGTTCAAGAATGATTTCTCCTATCCTCCCTGCACTACTTCCTGTCTTGACCCACATTTTTAATTTCTCTCTGTTCTCTTGTACTGTTCCTGAGGTCTGGAAGCAGGCTCATATCATCCCCTTACCTAAAATTCCTAAGCCGGTCTCACCCACCGACTTCCGTCCCATTTCTATCCTCCCATTTCTCTCTAAAGTTCTTGAGCATATTGTTCATCAACAACTCTCTGCCTTTCTATCTGCGAATGACCTCCTTAGTCCTTTTCAGTCTGGTTTTCGACCTGGTCATAGCACAGTAACGGCTCTTTTGAAGGTTACTGATGACATCCGCTGGGCTATGGACCACAAATCTCTTACTTTACTTGTACTTCTCGACTTTAGCAGTGCCTTTAACTCTGTTGATTTCGACATCCTTCTAGGGATCCTTAAATCTTTAAATTTCTCCTCTTCCTCTATTGGTTGGTTTAACTCTTATCTTAATGGCCGCTCACAGCGGGTTCGTCTTGACGAGTCATCTTCTGATTGGTGCTCTCTTACCGCAGGTGTGCCTCAAGGTGGCGTTCTCTCTCCTCTTCTCTTTTCTATTTTTATTAACTCTGTCACCAGAGTCATCTCTTCTTACTTCCATCTCTATGCTGACGACCTGCAGCTTTACAATAATTTCCTAAGGGAAGATGCGGAAGCTGCTGTTTCAGCCATGAACAGTGACCTGGATTTGATTGGTGAGTGGTCGCGGTCTTTTGGACTGCAAATCAACCCTAGGAAATCCCAGGCCATAATTATCGGCGGCAGGTATATGCGGAATAGGCTCGATGTAGCGTCGCTGACTCCACTCTGTCTGAATGGAGTTCACATTGAATACGCTCAAACGGTTAAAAACCTGGGAGTGACCATGGACTCCTACCTGTCGTGGACTGCTCATGTTGCTCAAGTCAGTCGCAAAGTGCATTTTACCTTCCATTCCTTGAAATGTCTTCAGGGCCTCTTGCCCCTGAACACCAAAATTTCTCTTGCTCAAACCCTCATTCAACCCATTATTGATTACGCCGATGCCTGTTACTTGGATACCACGGAGGAGCTTTTAAATAAACTTGAGCGTTTGCAAAATATTTGTATTCGTTTTATTTTTAACCTTAAAAAGTTTGATCATGTCTCCAACTTTCGCAAGATACTCAAGTGGCTCCCCATTCGACTTCGCAGGAACTCTCGGATATTATGTCTGCTATTCAATCTCCTTCACAATCCCAAAACACCATCCTATCTGCGGGAGCGTTTTTCCTACGCCCGTCCTTCAGATGCACCTTGTAGGTCGCATCTTAAAAACCTTCTTAAGTCCCCTCCCCATTCCACCGACTTCAACTCCTACTCCTTCACAGTGCACGCGGTGCGTTTGTGGAATTCACTACCGCCTGACATTAGGGACTGCCAAACTATTGCAGTTTTCAAAAGAAGAGTGAAAGAACACTATCTGTCCACTTCATCATAGTTGTGTATGTATTTATTTTATTTTAGAAGTATTTATGTATGTATATTTGTATGTATATATTCTCGTAATATTTGTTTAGTTTTTAACTGAATTGTTTATTTTTGATTCTATGTATTATTGTTTGTCTCCTTTGCTCTATCACACGCTGTCTACATCTCTGTATTTATTGTCCTATCTCAGGTATGCTGGAAGAGATTTCTTAAGAAATAAGCATCACCTCTGTACCTATTTTTTCTGTTCTGTTTTCCAATGTCTGTTTATATATGTGTGTACATAAATGGTTAAATAAATAAATAAATAAATATAAACTCACATCGTTACAAATTTTACAGCTACCACCTAACCTTTGTTTAAGCATTAACCCTTGTTTATAAATCACACTATATAGAACTTTTACTATTTATTATTTCTTTTATTTCCTTTGTAAATAAACAATATAAGTTTTTATCCTACTAATATTATAAACGTGAAAGTTTGTACCTACAGATGCATGCATGGATGGATGGATGGATATTTGCGGAGTAACTTATCAAAAACCGTTAAATCCGTTTTATATTTTTTTTTTTTCAGAAAATGATAAAAGCCTTATAGCATAGTGTAATTTATAGAAACAACATTTTTTTATGACAAACTTATAGTAAAATTACGAGTACCTATAGTTAGGGTAGTGAAATGTTTTCGAAAATAACGATTGTTATTAAGGAGATATTAGGCAAAGAAATATGGAGATAACGGTTTTTGTTCAAGCCGTTTTGGATTTATGGGGTTTAGACCAAGTCAGCCTGGATTTAAAGACATTTGATCCAACCAATTTGGATTTTTTCAACTTTCGTATTTCTCTGTTTTGCCACCAAAACATTGACGTTGACGTCGATTTGTGAGGATTTGTCAGTTTTGACTGTGACAGATCTTTAGACAGGACTTCAGGTGCGTTCACAAACATAGTATTGTACAAAGATTTATCGAAACCATCGAGAAAAATCAATTTGATTCGAATATAACTTGGACTTAACGACATTTGAAGCGACCAATGTCACGGGCGTGTAATTTCATAAGGATTTAAATGATTTTTGTTTCAACGTGATGTATTTGTAGGATTTTGATCAAACCATCGACATTTAACATTTTTTTTCACTAGGATGTACTGGTTTTTGAAGCGGTTTGTTAATATTGGGATGTGTATTTCAACTTTGAGAAGGGAAAAAGAAAATAAAAAAAAAAATCATATCCTGGTCAATAACGGCTTTTGTTCCGTCACTCCTCATTTGTTACTCTTTCACGCAAAAACTACTGAACAGATTTGGATGAAATTTAGCACACAGATGGTTTATAACCAAGATTAACATATATGATACTTTTTATCCCGATATTCCCACGGGATCGAAACTTATGCGGGCGAGACCGCGGGGCGCAGCTAGTATTAGGGAATAAAGTATGAAATTGCCGATTTATACTGAAAAATTGAAATTAGTTTTTTTTTTTCATTTAACATAATTATATTATTTATTTAATCAAAATAATTACCATTATTATCTATACATTGCTGCCATCTAAAAGGAAGGTCATTTATGCCTTTGTGATAGAACTTTCGTGATCTAGATTCGACAAACTGTGTGAAAGCATTTTGTACTGCCTCCTGAGAAGAAAACTTTTTATCAGGTAGAAAATTGTCCAAATCACGAAAAAAATGGTAGTCCGTTGGAGCAAGGTCTGGCAAATACGGAGGGTGACGAATGGTTTCTAATTGCAGTTCCTGTAGAGTTAAAACGGTTTCTCGTGCTGTATGATGTCTCGCGT
Organism: Apamea anceps; assembly: GCA_951799955.1. Taxonomy (NCBI): domain Eukaryota; kingdom Metazoa; phylum Arthropoda; class Insecta; order Lepidoptera; family Noctuidae; genus Apamea; species Apamea anceps. Next base: position 374,424 of record OX637524.1, on the reverse strand, counting down.
TATCATGGAGCAATAATGGTGAAGATCGATTCATGAGTCGGGGCTGTTTCACTGCTACTTTTGCTATCATTGTTCGGAGTTCGGCACAGTAGACATCTGCCGTTATTGCTTGACCAGATCGGAGAAAGCTATAGTGAATAACACCATGCGAAGACCACCAAACAGTTACCATTATCTTTTTATTGGTAAGCTTTGCTTTAGGACACTGTTGCGGCGTTTGACCTGGGGTCAGCCATTGCATTTTTCGCTTACGGTTATCGTAAAGAATCCACTTTTCATCACATGTCACAATTCGATCCAATATTCCTTCATTTCTGTATCGATTCAACAAGGCAACACAAGTTTCAACACGCGTTTCTTTCTGCAGATCAATCAAATCATGAGGCACCCATTTCTCTATATAATATTGTTGGTAAGGTAACGTTAAACCATGCCGCTCCCACCATTTCTTTCAATTCATTGTTATTCACCTGTGTGGGCGGTCTTCCACGTGGTTCGTTCTTCAAATCAAAGTTTCCATCACGAAAGCGTTTAAACCAAAATCGCACGGTGCGTTCATTAGCAGTACCCTCTCCAAACGCAACATTCATATTGCGAGCTGTTTCTGCCGCGTTAGTTCCGCGTCGGAACACGTATTCAAAAATAACTCGAATTTTCGAAGTACTTATCCATATTTCTTGTCTAAGCTGAATAAAAAAAAAAAAAACTGAAAGTCGATAATCGAATGTTGCACATTTTTTAAAGAACTTCATAGGACCATGTGAAAAAAGTTTCACTTAAAAATCTCAAACCATGAAGGTTCTATGTCAATTCGAATTACCTATAACGACAATTTCATACTTTGACCCCTATTATTACAATATTTTCTCAAATGGTGCACCCATTTGAGGAAATATTGTAATATTAAACTTGTTTTAATATAAATTCAGAGGAAGCTTACATTTCGATAATTCTTTTAAAGTGAGTCATATTATGTCACTGCTTTCTTGTGGAATAGTTTCGTCCGATTGAAACCAGATTCCTTCTCTCTCTCTCTCCTTCTCTACAGCTGTACCACTGACCAGTGCTCATCGTTCAAACGTGTACTATGTGAAACTATTTCTAACTATTAGTAACAGACGCCGAAGGCTTTCGCGCATCCATCATAATACTGGTCCATGCACTGCTTGATGGATACTACCAGTAGTAACTTTGAATGGGAAGCTTTGCACTTAACTAATACATAGAATAGGAATGACTTGTCATTAATTTAAGGTTGATTTTTCTATACCTTGTCAGATAAATTTTATCAGAATCTGCCTAGCTTTTTCCTAACTATGTATGTTGGGGTCGGCTTCCAGTCTAACCTGATTTAGCTGAGTACCAGTATGTTACATGGAGCGACTGTCTGTCTGCCTTCCACAACCCAGTTACTGATGGGTACTACGATACCTCTTGGTAAGACTGGTTGTCAGACTTTTGGGCTTCTGACTTTTATCTGAATAATAAATATTGCTGTTTGACAGCTTTTGGGTAGAAAATATGTCCGACTCTTCATTCTTCAAATAAAAGTTATCTGACTATTGTAATTTTAGGCCTTATTATTTCAAACAGTAGATACTGATTGATTACACTCTACTCGACAAATAAAGCGAAGATTACAGAACACTACAAAATAAACTTCACGTGGACAAATGCTTGTAGTACTAACAGTGTAACTTACGTCACGTGCATGTTACATCATTATGGCTCGTATCAAGTGCAAGATTTACGACCCCAGCCGAAGATACCCGAAGGTTTCCGAGGAGTTCCGATCGTGACAGATTGTTACATGATCGTAAGTGGCCACAATTTGTCATCATCAAGTTGTACTGAGCCTTGTACATGTTGTTTGATAAATGCTTACATTACTTACCATGTGCATTACACATCCAGTAATCTCGTAAGTAACCAATAGATCATCCTATTAAAAGTTAACATAATATTATAATAAATACCTAATAAGGTGCAAGGGAAAAAATGTTAAAAAACTATTTATTCATTTTGAAGGCGGCTTTGAACTTTGTGCAGTCCACTCAACTACCATTTTTTTGCCTTTTTTGCTAGCCTATACTGTCAAAGCCAAATCCTTCCAGTAGGTAACTCTTTTCACGCGCCATCACGAACCAGCCCTCACGGTACGCGTCCAGCTCATCCTTCAATCTCTTTCTGTGCCGGCCTCGGAAACAAGCACCATTAATATATTTTAAATTTCCCAAGATTATTTAGATTTGACTATCATCCAATGATTATCGTTTAGACTTTAATTAACCACAATGGTTTCCAACAGCCACCCTGTGTGGATCACGATTCTACACAAAAATGCGCCAATAAAAACTGCTAACACCAGAGGTGCGGCACCACACTACACGCAAATTTCACACCACCCACCTGTAATTGATTCTAGCCCACCGGTTATTATTCAGGCGGTGATAACTCTTGATAAATGACGACTGTAATTGTGTATAATGCTTGAGCGAGTATCGTGTTCAATAGCTTTACTCAAATATTTATGGTTTCAGAACGATTTCGCGATCGTTTTCCCCTATATTTGCATTGAAGAGAGATATATCGTAGTTGTCGCGTTATTGTGACTATTTCTCGGCTTTGTAACATAATGTTAGATTTATGGCGGCCTGTGCGCAAATAACTCAGGTTATTATGTTCGTCAGTTTGTCTGCGCGAAGTTAAGTTATAGCAAAGTTAAGTGTTTCTTGTTTATTGGATCACATTTGGTTTCTTTATCGCGTCGTAACATAACAGTGGGCCGTGGAAACTCGTTGCATAACATTGGTTTAAAGCATTTATTGAAATTAAACCATTCACAGACAATTGTAAATTTCTCAAGGAATCGATCAGTTTGTTAGAAAGTTAAAGCTTCCAGTCCCGAAGCGTAGATTCCTATTTACAAGAACGAAAGGAACTCCATAATTATCTACTTTTATAAATAAAGTTGTTATAGTTTCACACGTTACTTACATCATTGGTGTTGAAACTATAGATAAATGAGATAACAATCGGTTGCTAGGTATGCTCGTTCCTGTAGAACTTATCCATGGTTTAGCAACAAGGGAGAACGTCTCGAAAAAAAAATTGATATTTTGTAGTGCGGCAGTGATAATATTAGCACAATAGTGAACTTTGTTTTTTTTTTGCACAAAAACAATCATTCAAAGCAACAAATGTATCAGAACCATAATGAAACTCCTCATCAAGATAGTACCAATTAACCGCACGTAAACATAAAGACAAACCACGGATTCCAACAAGTGATCGAATATGAAACAGATCAGCAATCGTCGAAACAGGTGTCGACTAAGTGGTACCGAGTGTGGAGGCGACTTCCGCCCGCGTGGGCGTCACCTGGACCAGTGCCTAACAAATTGTGTGGAAAGCAATGAGCTGTATTCGATATTATATCGTCACTTACTGTTATTAAGTAATTCTGTATTATTTATCATGCTAATAAGCGTCGCCTTGCACCATAATGTCTGGTCTCCCGCTGTTTGGAACTAGTCTAGTGAAGCCTTTGTGTGCTTTAGGACGAGTGGTGGTGAGGTTTTCTGTTTGACATTACAAAGCAGAATTAAAAGATAAGCAGTAGAATCATGCCTATGTAGATAAGGAGAATAGATTAGCTAATCAGCAACGTTAGTCAGCAACTTAGGCGGACTGCCCAAGGTTTGTCAGATACCAGAGTTTGACAACACTCATCTAAAGAAACTCAGACAGTCCAGCTTGGCGGCGTCATGTATTTTCAACTAGCGATCCACCGCCGCCGGTTTGTACGACTTGCCAAAATATCGATATATGTTTATTCTATGTACGAGTAAGTCATTGAACTTACTCGTACATACTCGTAGAACACAATAGTTTAGATATAGTATAATCTATCTAAAGCTGAAGAGTTTGTTTGTTTTTTTTATGTTTCCCGATTTCCACACGATATCATCCTTAACCGTTTTGAACATCATAATGAACATAGTTCGTTTTAAATCGTAGTATCTGAAGCATTGCATAAGCTTTAAACAAACAAACTTGTTTGTTTGAACGCGCTTATCTCGAACAACCAATCAGATTTGATTTTTTTTTTTTTGAAAAAGCGCAAATCTTCGTGACGGCGCATCACGCTAGGACACTTAAAAAACAGAAAAGTCAGAAAGAAATAGCGCGAGCAGGCGATGCGATGCTACGGGGTGGGTCGCACAATAATTTTCATGCGAACGAATATAGTTCGATATGTTTGTATAGGTTATATAAACAATCATGCGACAATGGAGCTAAAACAAATTTAGCTTCATGCATGCGACACACTTGTAAGGATATTGCTGTTTACATTTTGTTTACATTTTTGTTTTTTTTATTTTTATTTTGCATAGTAATTTTCTTTAATCGACACTCAAATCATAGCTATTGTTAGTATAATTGTATCATTCAATAGAATAATTTTGTTATTGAATTCAGTTGTTTATTTTTGTTTCTATTGTTTTGTTTTTTTTTTTATTACCGATTATGTCTTAATAATTTTTCTTGTGTTCGTTATGGAATTGGATATTTTATATATATATTTTTTACCTTACCACAGTCAGCATTTTGATTGTTAATGTTTTAATTTCTAATTTCTTTTTAAATGGTCAATGTAATTTATTTTGGTCTAATTGTTAATCTAATTTTCAAATCAATTATTATTATTATTTAGTTTGTATCTTATTTACTTGTTTACTCGTTTATGATTTGATTTATGATTTAATTTAATTTTCATATTTTATTCAAGAGTATTTTTATGAATCTGTAGTAATTTAAAAATTAATGATTTTACCACTGTTTTTTGTGCTAGCGGTGTTAACCTGTAATTAATTGTTGCATCCGCAATTGTAACCTATTACAAATAATAAGCTGCTAATGTGTTGATGTAAACAATTGTTGGTTAACCTTAATAAAATAAATAAATAAAAAATAAAATAAAACTTTCACGGCGAGCTCACCACAACTTGATTGTTCAGAGATGTTCATGATGGTCATTGGCTTTAAGTTTTGTGTTCAAAAAGATTCCACAAGGTGTGTCAAGAGTTATCGCGCGGCCAGATGAACAATCGCCTCAAGATATCTTAATAAGACAGATCAAATCATAATGAGACTAAATTTATAATCTGATTACCATACACTTGTACTGGTGGCAGGAAGCAGGGCTAGCAGGTAATGGACGCAGAGAAAGTAAAGTTTACACACTCACTTTTAATTTGAAGCGTGTTTATGGTATTTCATTTTATGTAGATGATGTTTTTTTTTAAATACTTTTTTTTATTTATCAACAAAATATTTACATAATTTAAAAAGCTAACAGTCTTAAAATAATAATATTATGTAAAAGTATATAAAAAAGAGAACAACAACGTGGCAATGCTGCCAGCCTTTTGGGCACGTTTCACTGACAGCGATGCGGACGAATGTTTTGATGCCCTTTAACTATTTCCCCTCCTTTTTATATACTTACTGATGAAATATTCAATCTCCATTCAATTTCCATTTTCCAGTATGCCTCAAGTATACGCCTCTCATCCACGAGGTTGTGGGTTCAAATCCGAGCTAGTGGCAATGTGACTTTTTTCAATCCATATGTCCTCTCTAAGCGGGGCTCGTGGCTAAGTAATATTAAACGCAAGGCTCGATCGATCAGGTTAAGCTTGGACATAACTGACATACTCGTAAGTGAACGAAAACATCATGAGGAAACTTGGTAGTCTAAAATCGCCAACCCTCTTGAGCAAGCGTGGTTATCAACGCTTATGCCTTCACTGTATGAAACAAGGTATTTGCCCTGCAGTGGCACAGCAATAGGCTGCTATTATTATTTATATAATAATATTGTATAACTAGGTGTGTGGTATTTCACTACAATAGCCACGTGGTATAAATGTATACGAGTACCTAGTTCTATGTTGACTTCATAATATAAATGTGTACGAGTAGTTCTACGTTGACTTGATAATATAAATGTGTACGAGTACTTCTACGTTGACTTGATAATATAAATGTGTACGTGTAGTTCTACGTTGACTTCATAATATAAATGTGTACGAGTAGTTCTACGTTGACTTCATAATATAAATGTGTACGTGTAGTTCTACGTTGACTTCATAATATAAATGTGTACAAGTAGTTCTACGTTGACTTCATAATATAAATGTGTACAAGTAGTTCTACGTTGACTTCATAATATAAATGTGTACGAGTAGTTCTACGTTGACTTCATAATATAAATGTGTACAAGTAGTTCTACGTTGACTTCATAATATAAATGTGTACGAGTAGTTCTACGTTGACTTCATAATATAAATGTGTACGAGTAGTTCTACGTTGACTTCATAATCGCCTCCTCATCGTCATCTTCTTGTCCTTATCCCAATTTATTAGTTATTCGTGCAGTATCTTACAAATCTTCTCAGCGCGAGAATGTTTACACTTAATATAATAAGACGATTCCTATTCTAACTTTTGTGCCCACCCTACTGACTCGGAGAGGCACTCGAGAGATCTTCGCTACTGATATCGCTAAGCGTCACAATATTATGAAACTCGTCACACGGCGTGTCATCTACAATTCAATAGACTTGGATATGATATTATTTATCTACTGATTATGATCACATTAAAGACATATGAAAGGATAGGCTCGCTGCAGGGGATGGCGAAATATGGACACTACACTGACTACCCGAATAGGGAACAATGATGGTATGTTAAAAACAAGAGGGTGTGTGCTTATGACCACACGATAGAAGTGAACACCGGCGACTGGAGCCGAGTAGATATACCCTGTTCAGCGTCACCGACCCGATCGTATTACTTTGTGTTTTTAATTTTATCACCACTGCTCTCAAAATGGTGAAGGAAAAAATCGCGAGGAAACCGGCATGTCCTAGAACCACAAAAATTGAAGACATGTGACCTCTACCAACCCGCAATGGGCCCGTGTGGTGGATGGCTCGCTCTCTCTCACAAAGAGGAGGCCTATGTCCCAGCAGTGGGCACATTATAGTCTGATTATGATAGTTCAGTTTCTTATAATATTCAGAAAGAGCCTTTTTAAAGAGATTTTTCACTTCAAAAACAAAAGAGAGAGCGCTAAGTACTACTCTTTCCATGTTGCAATTGAAATCCAATTTATCTGACACAAAACTAAAGTTTTATCTCTTGTCACGATCACTGACGACCGGTAAATATTCCTAAAACATTGATTATAGAGTAGAACAAAGAAATAAAGCTCTTATTGAATGATGTAGAGCTTTGATAGTAATCTGTTTGTGCAAGATCGGGATAACTCGGGTGTAGTCGGGTCCTACTCACAGACAACAATGTGTTGAAAACGAAAGTGTACTATTGTGAGTGCAGCGAGTTATTGAGGCGAGCCAGTTTCACTACGATGCTATAAATTATATTTACTATTACTAGCACTGCTTCTGTGCGAGTGTTGGGAGTCAGGTGTATAGATGGCGAAATTATTTGCTTCGCAAGTTGGTAAATTATTGAATGGGTCTTCGCTGTTGTTGTTGTGACAGTTTAATAGCTCAAAAGTCCGCTTGAGGGTTCAATTCTAATGAAAATCATTTTGTATTTTAATGTGAGGAATATGAATATAAAAGAGGCAAAATAATATGAAAGGGGCTCGTGGCTTAATGATAACAGCCGCACGGGTCGATCGCGCTGCGGTCTATTCGTGGATGGGTGACCATCCATTACATAGTGTGACTCCTCCGTGACTCAGAGAGTACGTTAAGTTGGTGGTCTCGAATCAGAATCAGAATCAGAATAATTTATTTGTAAACATAGGTCAGATTACAACGGAGTGTGAGGTGTTAAAAATAGATAGATTCTCTATGTTTTGCCCAGAGGCGTACAAATATATATAATTAACATTGTCAATTATCATTTACCTTCTGAGATTATGTAAACTTTCACATCATTAATAAATTTAAAATTAATATTAATTTGCACATTATTACAAATTAGATTAAATTATATCAGTTTCACTAAATGTCACAGGGATTAAGTTAATTATATGTCATATTAATACCAATATCAAATACAATTCAGAACCATCAGACTAGGTCAGGTGACATGCAATTTTATTATGTGAACTTTTATATAAAGTTAATAGTAATAATAATAGGCACATGCATATCATGATAAATTAAGTAAAATTAGTTTCAATAAATGACAGTCGACAGTCATTTGTACATCTTTGACAATTTTTACGGGTACCCATAAAACTCAAAAGTCTGATAACCAGTCTTACCAAGGGGTATTGTGTTATCCAGTAACTGGGCTGTGGAGGGCAGATAGGCAGTGCCCATGTAAAATACTGGTATTTTTATTTGTATCCGGTTAGATAGGAAGCTGACCCCAGCATGGTTGGGAAGGGCAAGCCAGTTTTATTTATGAAATATGAATATTATTTAATCTTATCTTACACGAAATAATATTGCTGTTTGTGCTAGAAAAATCTTTGTGTTGGGCAAAGTTTTCTTTGGAAAATCAAAGATGGCAGAAAAAAATTGTATTTATGACTTTGACAACACATGACTAGTGATAATCAAAGGGTCGGGCCGCACCCTCCTCACAGCCATCGTCACATAACATCACGCGTGCACTCCCCGCCAGGCTCCGCAGGAGTGTACACCCACATTTAGCCATTTATGTTTAAGTCCCATGTGATACGGAGCGAGCTGAACTTCGGGCTCCGAAATTTCTGATGGAAAAACCCAATAACAGTTTGCCCGACCTGCGAATCGAACCTAGGCCTTCATGCTCAGCAGTAGCGCACGCGACTACTAGACCAACGAGACAGTTACTAATCTTTTTTGCTGTTTCTACATTTGCTTTTGCCTACGACTTTGTTCGCGTTGTATACGGAATTTGCAAACCTGTTATCTTGAGTTAAAACTGATATGGTAATGGGATGCGAGGCAGCGGCGCTTTAGTAATATAATAATGTGGGCACTTCACGTGCCTACAGAACACTGAATGAAGTGACTTGCCCTTAATATAAAGTGAATCGCACCACATGTGACTGTTCCTAAATTACCCTAGGCTGATAAAATTTTCGTTTTTCCTAATTAAGTGGAAATGTCAGTAAAATAGGTCAGATCCTCCCCGAAAGCCGTTATGAGACGACTTCTTAATGTTATTGTTACTTCGCTGTAAGAGTTATATTTAAATTACAACAAATAAGGCTCAAGGATTATAATGTGAATAAAGTATCACTCACCAAAGTCAAAGTCAAACCATTTATTTCAAATAGGCACTTTTGAACGTCAAACTTACTTAACCGTGGTACTTTACAAAGAAAAAAAACTTAAAGTCCCTACTTACTAATAGTGCATGGTTTTGGAGTAATAACTTTATTATGAAAAGCATGGTTGAAGTCAAGTTAAGGTCGAAACTTATTGAAATTCTACAAGGAAACCCGCCGGTCTATTTTGTAAAACACGCACCGTGAGGTGAAGTGAGCTGTCATTCCATCTAGGTAATGCTAGGGAACTGCACTATTGACAGCTCACTTCACCTAAGTTCTTACGGTGAGATTTGTACAGAATAGATCGGCTGGGCTCAAAAGTGAGTGAAAATGTATTGAACATCAGGTGAGTGCTCTTTTTCTCGCCTTTGCCATTCTTCTCAGTGTTTGACTGCCTCGCTGGTTTAGAGGTCGCCGGAGTCTGGATTTATGCCCGGTTGATGGCAATAGGCTCACCCCCTTTTGCGAGGGACTCTCTGCCTAACCCTTCGGGGAATACAGGCGTGATGTTATAATTATCATGTTGTAACTAATACTTAAGTTTCAATTTTGAGTTTAAAGGGATCATGCTGACCAAGGCAACGTTCAAACATCCACACCGTCCATAGTTATTAACATAACCGAACTATGTACGGCTGATATAACTTGGATCTGTCGAGCCGATCATAAACTAAACACATTTACATTATAATAACGTCGCCAGCGCAACAAATATAATAACTTTGATTGTCACCCTCAGCTAATTAAATAAGGCTAGTATTTATGGCCTCCATTGTAACAATGTCGCCAGTCTGTTGTACGGAGCACCGAGCGTAGCGGCGGACTGTTGTACGGAGTACCGAGCGTAGCGGCGGACTGTTCCGGCTAGACAAATGTATAATTGGAATTAGCGTAGTTTTGATTTAATGTTATGCTTAGTGTTATAGTTGACCTATTCATTAACTATTTTTACTTCATTGGTCAATTTGAAAATGTGTACAACAATACTCTATTGCTAACTGTGGAGGCTTGTAAATAGCTTGTCGTCAATTACCTCACTACTACTTCTGTATTTGATAGCTGTAAGCCACCCAAAGACAATAAAATAAATAAATAAAGTTATTTTAGATCGTTCTTGGCTTCACTCGATGGTTCGTTGTCACCAGATGCTTAGTCTCCGGAGCTGCAGATCGATCATCAATAACTCAAAGACCTCTCCCATGCTGCGCCACAACACCCTGTCCTCTTTCGGCATCCGGTATGTCCCAGCCACCTTTTCAAGTTCGTCGGCCCATCTAGCTGGGGGGCGTCACACACCATGCTTGCCGATACGAGGTCTCCACTCCAGAATACGTCTGCTCCACCAGCTATCTGTTCTTCGACCAACATGGCCAGCCCACTGCCACTTCAGGTTGCTTACTCTTCAAGCTATGTCCGTAACTCCAGTTCTTTTCTGGATAATTTCATTTCCGGTGTTATCCTTCAAAGTACAGATGACCACCGACATTTTGGCTTTGTGTCTAAGCTAAAATGTCTCATGTGCCTGTACCTAATGATATCGGCACATACCTTCGAACCAGAACACAGAAACGCTGCTTGGCTGTACAAAGATGTACATATCTTGGTACCTCGGGTGAGTTCTCTCCAAAGATTTATTTTTGTTACCCTATATTGTGTCCCACTGCTGGGCAAGACCTCCCCTTTTTCCTTCCAAACCTATCTTGTATGACCTCTGGCCATGTTGGCCCTGCACACACTATCAGATCACCACTCCACTTCGCCGCGGTCTGCCGAGACCCCGCGCCTCTCAAAGGTACTGCAACTGAAACCTGCTCGCCTTTACCTATATTTTCCACAGGGCGTAAGACAGTATGTGTGTAGTGCATCCACGTATCGCCAGTTACAAGTTCCACGTGTTCTTCCCAGCGATAGCACTAGGAAGTGGTTAAGGGCGGGCGCTTTTGGGGGACTGTCTTTTGTAATTTTGACGTTCGAAAAGTGCTGATTCTCAGCCTAATAAATGCTTTTTGATTTTGATCATGTAATATTATCTTTAAACTTGTTTTTTATCTACACCCTCGTAGGACATATAGTTACGTTATTGGTGATGTTCTTCAGAAATTTCAGGTGAGTAGAACTCGCAAACGGTGTGCGTGTGTGAAGCAAAAAGAGTATGTAAGGATTGTAGCAAGTAGTTTGTTGTAGTTTCTGCTTACCCCCATGGGAAGAAGGCATGAGCTTATGTATGTGTGTGTGTTGTACCAAATAATCATTTCAATAAAATGTTACGTTACTAACATACCTTAGAATTTAAAAAGTCGATCTTGATATGCCATTTTCTCATGACTATTAAACGCTTTTAGTATCCGAATGTTCATGTTAATATTTAACGCAATAAATATTAAAGAATTTAGCTCATTATTCACTAATTATGCCGATGTAATCTGCTGGTGTGAAGACGTGAATAAACATTACAATTATTATAATTATACTATTATACCTTATTATTATCTAAACGGTTCCTATTTACTTATACAGCCAGACATTTCTTTTAATAATAGTTATTTATATTACTATTAAGACAGTATACGGAAATTAATAATAATAATAATGCTCAGCAGTGTGTCTGGTTTGTTTGTTGCAGTGCAATATTTAGGTTTATTTGTTAAGAAAGCTTCCCGGGCAAGGACACAGGAAAGCTGCCACGGTTATAACCTTGACGTGCTGTCAATTTCATTACATTTTATTACATAACTACAAGCCCTTGAGGGTGTCAATTGTATTCTATCCACTGAGGGCTTGACGACTGCAAGGTTGTAGGTAACGAGAAAATTCTTACGCAAACACATCTCATTTGTCATTATTTAGGTATTCAGGGTAGATTTTTGAGAAGGGGAGGAGGGGCACCTTGTCCGTAGTAGCTGCAGGGAAACGTTCATAGGAGACTGTCCTTACTTTTGGAGTAGTATGCATTTACAGATTCTGGAAAAAAATATAGTCAGTTAGAAAATCTGCCTGCCCTTACTGCCCCATTCAAAAAAATCACTCCGTATACCCATTTAATCCAATTATGGCGTGGTTAGCAAAAGCCCCATACCTACGAGCCCCGCAAAATAATCATGAAAATAACTCATTAAAACCGAGTAAAATCACGGAATCTGCTAGCGCTATAATATACGTCTATGAGATCTGTAGGTAGCTCTGTGCTGACAGGTAAATAATGACAGGTTGGCGCTGAGGCAGCCGCATAAGCACACGTTGAGGTAAGGTAGCGATGTGGACATAAGCGGAGCGGGCAGCAGGATGCGGCGAACTTTTATTAGATACAATACCTCGCCTGAGTGTCGCAGTCATGCTATAAGTCCCATGCAATATTCTATAAAAAGGAATTTTGGAAAAGTATCTTTTCCAAATCGATGTTTTTGACCTCGATCTGGATCTCGATCAATCAGCAGGCTCATTTTGTAATAAAAAAACCGGTCAAGTGCGAGTCGGACTCGCGCACCGTGGGTTCCGTACAAATTTGTAGCTATGCAACTAAAAATTTACGATTTTCGCAATTTTTCCTTTAAATCTGTGCTATAAGACGTTGCTTTGTACCAAATTTCAAGATTCTGAGTTCACGGGAAGTACCCTGTAGGTTTTGCAAGTGTCGAAAATTTGCGGAAATTTGCGGCATAAACGGCTGTATCTTTTGATTGCGTTGGCTTAGAAGTTTGATTTATTCACAGCTCCAAGGGTCAGTAGTCCTGAGTATTTTATATAAATTCCAGCTTGATACCTCCACGCGTTCCTGAGAAAAAGGGTCTTGACAGACAGACAGAAAGACAGACAGACGGACGGACGGACAACAACGTGATCCTATAAGGGTCCCGTTTTTTCCTTTCGAGGTACGGAACCCTAAAAAGCAGTGAGACAAAACATAGGCTTTTAAAAATGACAAAATCTTTATTTTTACTCCTTCTTCTATCTTTTTTTTTAACAAACTGCTACTCCGGTAAGTTACGCATCCGTAAGCAGTCTACTATGGAAGAGTCACAGGACAGCGGAGTGAACTTACATTTTTTGTAGTGTTTACTTTATAATAAAATCGCTAATCTTGTATTCTGCCGACCATACCTACACAATTCGTGTTAGATTAACGATTCAGTCACTTGTAGCAATCAATCAAAGTCTAACAGGTCATCGACCTTTCTACTGACATTAGTTTCAAGGCTAAACACCTTTTAAAACTAAAACGTAACGTAAACCTAAACGTAACGTTAACTTTTAACCTCAACGCAGACGGTAATGCGATTAACCTTTTTAGTATGAGGGTGACAAACGTGCGACTTGTCGTGTTTAGTTATAAATTGCCAGCCTTTAAAGTCGATGGATTAACTTGACTATGTCTTTATTTTACGTCTACGACTTTTAATAGTACTAAGGAGACAGTTTAGATTCTGTATAAAGGTGCGTTTAACTTCGTAGGTCAATATTAATTTAAGCGAAGCACGCAAGGAAAATGGCAGTAAAACTAATAAAAATGCTACTCCATAGAACACGTTGTTTCTAGGTTTTCTCTTCTGCATAGCTATTCACAATCGCTCGATACGCTACCGGGCAGAATCGAACATCAATACTTAAATGTTATCCAAAGAGTTCTCTACAGGCTGTTCACAAATCCAAAACCCGAAAATTTTGTCAGTTTAATTGAAATCTAATAGACGACCGTAATTTTTCCGACAGCTGGAAGACTACGCAAATTAGTTGTATTGAAAATGTGCCATATTTCAAAACAAATGATTAAAAAAAAAACCGGCCAAGTGCGAGTCGGACTCGTGCACGAAGGGTTCCGTACCACGTTTGTTGTATGGGAGCCCCACTTTAATATTTATTTTATTCTGTTTTAGGGTTCTGTACCCAAAGGATAAAAACGGGACCCTAGTACTAAGACTCCACTGTCCGTCTGTCTGTCTGTCACCAGGCTGTATCTCATGAACCGTGATAGCTAGACAGTTGAAATTTTCACAGATGATGTATTTCTGTTGCCGCTATAACAACAAATACTAAAAACAAAATAAAATAAATATTTACGTGGGACTCCCATATAACAAACATGTTTTTTTGCCGTTTTATGCTCGATATTAATAGCGGCAACAGGTAGACGCTTGAAATATTCACAGAATATTTAGTTGTATAATCATTTAAAAAATAAATATTTTAAGTGGGCTCCCATAGAACAGACGTGATTTTTATATCTAATGGTACTTAACCCTTCGTGCGCGAGTCCGACTCGCACTTGGTCAGTTTTTAGTATTTTTTGTTATAGCAACAATAGAAATACATCATCTGTGAAAATTTCAACTGTCTAGCTATCACGGTTCATGAGATACAGCCTGGCGTCAGACAGACAGACAGACAGTGGAGTCTTAGTAATAGGGTCCCGTTTTTACCTATTGGGTACGGAACCCTAAAAACTATGAACATTTATGACCATTCCATCCATCGATCGCCGATGCCTTTAATAATGAAGGGTATTGAGAACAGGTGTGAAATTAAGCATCTCAAAAATTCGCAATTTCCATCAAAACCGCTACCTCTCATACAGCGTGACCTCTCCCTAACCTCAACAAAAAACTCCATATTCTAGTAATAAAAAGTGTTCACCTTTTACCGGCAAATTAGCCGAGTGTCGCGTCGAAAGCTATAAACACGTCTGAATTCATATCTGAAGCAGTAAAGTGGCTGACGGATCGCTACCGGAGCGAGTGCGGCGCCCCTGACGCAGGCAGGGGTGGCGAACACTGGGGATGTGGGCTTTTGTGACTAAAAACTGCTTACTGCAAAATTATTCATACATTTATCCTTCTTCCGTCTATCATTATCATTCATCGTTATCATTAATTAACAGTTTAGCTAATTCCTTATCATGACAGACATTATAATTATTCAGCTTTGATATGAAGTTTGTTTAACAATCGCTTTTTTAAATACTCGTATTAACAATTATTAGTGTTGTAGATAAATACAGAAATACATAATTATCTACACTAATCAGCTTCTCCCGTGCTGTGAAAGACGCATACTCACTCATCATTTGTAATATCTTCGTTTAGATACCTACGCGTGCGAAATGTGCACGCCATGTATTTAAAGAATTTTAATATATTATATTAATTTCTTAACATCCAAAATAAAATATATTTTAAATCCCAAAAAAAAAACAGTAAAATAAAACGTTTTTCGACAACCCTAAGTTCAGAGTAATGCTATCGGTGACAATAGTATCAAACCATATTAGGGCTGTACCAACGGGCCACAAATGTGAAAAAATTATTACATAGTGCCTGCAATGTCAGATTGAGTTATTTGTTAGTTAGCTTACAGGAAAGATTGTGTTCACTGTGGTAGCTTGCGTTGAGCTTAACATTTATTTCGTAATTTGCTTCGGCCAATATTATTTGGTATAATTTCTAAGACAAGCATGGATACTTTGTGGCACAGGTGAGGTTAATGGGAAGGGGAAATCTGAAGGCCAATTTCAGTAATTAAAAACTAAGTTCAAACTAGTCGCAATCTCATCTCAGCGACAATCAATGTCAAATACTTGTCAAATATTTAGGGAAATTGGAGGTATGTTTGGCAAATTGAGACTGAGATCAAACTGTGATGTTCTTAAAATTGCGAGAATTGCCTCTCTGATTTATTTTAAAACACCTTTAGTTTTGTAAATGAAATACACCATTTTTATAAAAAAGTCTCTGTGACCAACTACTACAAAGTCAAACTTGCTAATGTTTACACTACAGCAAACTATTCTCGACTACTGTTAGCTATTTTATTCTCAATAAATCAATAGCTTTTCGTGAGAAAAGAAATATAGAAATTTAACAAACTTTTTACTAAACCTACCACTTAGTTCTAACTGTTATTGATCACATTTTAGAATGTAATCTGATAAAATGGTTATAACATTGACGATAAAGATATTTATAGTACTTACCTAATTTGAGTGAATCATACACCATTTTAAATTTTGTTTAATAATAAACACAATATAAAATGGTAATAATTATGAACATTTATTACTTCTTATACTAAATACGTTTTTAAATATTTTTACAAAAAACATTTATAAATATAAAAATAGTGGTACGCCGGGGCCCGACACCAGTGTCGGGAGCAGGGAGCAAGCTACCGCTCCTGAGACAGGAACCTCCTAAAACACGCGCCGTGTCTCCACTTTCTGGATCTAAGGAGCCTCTTCAGATGTTAGTCAAGGCTCTTGGCTATTAAGCCACTGGCCGTCACGATGGGATTTCTTTCGGATGGGATTCACTTTCGGATGGGCCCATATGTTCGTAGATGGACTAAGAGAGTAGGCCCCCTGGGCGTTAATTCACATGAACACTTAGTGATTCGTTAGCTATTCACGACATCTGCTACTAACGTATTCTCTATGACAAAATGACCGAAACCGCGCGAAATGAACGTAAAGTTGGCGTGGTTTAAACTGTCAAAATAGCACTCTTGACAACTGCACGTGGTTTGTAAGTGGTAAGATTACGCGGGGAATAATAATTACTACACAGAATGGGGGCCCTGGTTACCTTATTATATTACCATACTCAATCTTAATACTTATCTGTCTCAACCACCACAAGGTTCTCGTCATGCGGGACCACTATACCAAAAATTGTTACCAACTCCAGATAAAGTTCAGTGGCGCTTTTACAAGAACACACTTACTACTGGCACAACATGTTTCCAAAACGAGCCGACAAGTCCTGCCATGCGCAGACGCATTAAACTTGCTAATTGTACGGCAATATAATGTTAGTTGTAAAACCTCCTTCATTTACCACCGAGCCATAACAATAGCTTATTTTTTTACCTTTAATATTTTATTTGTAACAATTAAATCAGAAGTTTTCGTCTTCTTATAAATATTTAGTAGTTTGACATTTAAAACTTTTATTATCTTTAATTAATTTGTAGTTTAGTATTTTATGGCTGTAATCCGTCAAAATAAAGTCGTAAAACGATAAATACATAGTTATAAAAGATGTTTATTGTAATAAGTTGGTCTTGACTGCCGGAATCAAGACACAATACCAGCACAGAGGTCAAAGCATCAAAGCTCCCTCTATTGTTACTATGAGCTCGTTGTGTCATTGTGTCGCACTGGAGGGCCATTCTGTCTTTCTATTTTTCTCTCTCTTTTGCAAGTAGGTACATTCTAACTCATCACGCCTCCTTCTGAACCTACCGCGTCGCCGGTTCCTGTTGTAAGGAACACAATCTGTGGCTACTTTCACCTAATGGCACGAAGTATACTTCAGAGAATTCCAATGAAACAAAGTATACTCACTCAACATTATTGTTAAACAGTATTCAGAAAAGGTCAGATTTCAGAAAAAACAAGCTCGCACTTGCTACTCGTATGCTCCTTCACACATAAAAATTCACTTCACACAACCACTCATCATATTATTATATCGTTAATAACACCCAAAAAAATCGTTGAATTGAAAAATAAACTGTGCACTGGACTATGGTTACCTCAGCTCGGCACAGCCCTATCTTCAGTTGCATCGATGACATCTGTCACTTACTCGTCCCCTTGCAGGGACAGCACTATTAGTTATCTAACTAATTGGTCCTAACGTTTACTTGTCTCGATAACTGGCGTGAAACGAAAGAGACAGTTTTTTGTGCAGCCGACAAATTCTTTAAAGTTGTCCTTTTTAAAAGAAATAAATAGTTTGCGTGGAGTTAAAAGGGCGTAAAAGTCATTAACATTGTTGTGACTTACGGCCTTTTGACCCTATATGGAAACGTTCTTAACACGTTTTAGATAAAAGTTTAAGATTACAAACTGAGTGATACAGATGCATTGTTCGATTAATAGGTCTTTAGAAAACGTTATCTTTCACACCCTATTAATCTCTTGGCCTGATGTGGTAATTTTATCGTGGCAAAACTTTTTTGCCTGGCTGTATATTCGTAATGCATAAGTAACCGTAAGTTCTTAAATAAATTTAATAATAAACTCACAATTAAACACTAAAAATTAAAAAATGAATTCACTGAAAAACAATAACGGACCTCCCACAGAGGACAGAACAGCAGCTGTGTCAACAGCTGAAAAATACACATTCAACCAAGAATTTATTTCTTATTGTCCTGGTGGGCCTGGAATAGAGTTGTCAGTTTTTAATATACAACTACAGAAAATGTGCAGCCGGTAAATTGCATTATTTATCAAATTGTCAAACTTGTACATTTTCCGCGTTACAGCCTTTTCATAGCACTGTTGACAATTGTCATTTCAATACGGTCAAGTTAAGTTTACAGGCAATTTGCTTCACAATCTGTTTCCGAGACAAACATTACAAATGTAGCCAGTTCTCCACAAACATAATATATGATTATCCCACATTATAACATGCTTCCCATGGCGTGCACAGTCAGACAGACGGACGCAATGACACAGTAATGATGCGGTAATGAGCGAGCGACGCCGCGGGGCATAACTATGATTTTTAGGGTTCCGTATCCAATTGATGCTACACAAAAATGCAGTGCGACATTTATGTGTTCCTCTTACTCGGAATGAGGAAAATGTCGTGAGGAAAGTTTTGAGTATGAATGTAAAGAGTAAGGATAGGGGAAGACCAAAGGCACGATGAATGGACTGTGAGAAAGAATATTATGGTTAGACGGGGGATGACTACCGAGATGATGACTGATAGAGAAGTTTGGAAGAAAAGACATGTTGCCCCGACCACGAATTTTGGATAAGGGCAGGAGAGTGATGGCCCTTACTAAGCTTTCGAAACCTTACTAAGCCTACATGTACGCACCCCGTCTGTCTACCTGTCACCTTGTGTGGCTCTTATGTACTTTTCACCTAAACAAAGGAAAATGCTGGAAAAAAAAAATATCGGTAAAACTGAAACACACTTACTATCAAAAGGATACCGAAGAAGATATGTTGTGCCGGTTGTTTTATCTAGTGTAAAATACCTTTAATTTATTTTTGCTGCCGATACAATCAAAAATGTGCTTGCGTAAAGATTCATCCTTACGGAAACGAACGGTGCTTATAAATAAACACCTACTAGATCAGCGGCAATTTCCGTATTTTTAAGAACGTTCGAATTTTACATCTCAGTCTGAATCTGTCAAAAATACAATCAATTTTCATACGTTTTTAATGAGTTTTTGTCATTGATTGTTGCCGAGTTGAGACTGCGACTTGAATTTGAACGTTTTTAAGTACGAGTATTGGCCTTCTGATGTTCATGCACACCTTGTTTAAACAGAAAATAACAAACAGAAGGTCAGCGATAGTCATTTTAGTGAGACGGGACCCTTTTTCCGCAAGTCCAATTCGCACTTATCAGGTTTTTGTAAAGCCATGTCAATTATATCTCATTATAGCTACACTTGATGTAAAATAAATGCATGCGTGGGCGCAGTTTATTTACGTTGTAAATTATTTAAATGTATAGGAAATAGTTTATTAGACTGCGCCTGAGGCGCTGGCTGTCAGCAGGTCTTAAATTAAGGGTTGCTTATTAAACTAGCGTTAGTCCAGTTGTAGAGGCGTTTAGGTCCAAGGTTCGAATACATGGTTTGTCTTATTAATCATCAAAATCACGAGTTGTGTTTCCTTTATTCTTACAAGTGACAGACGACAGTTGTCAATCTCTTGACATTGTACTAAATTCATTACTTTCTCAATGTTGCAAATCTTCTTATTTTGGTCATAATGCTTACAGCCGGTCTATTCCGTAGAAATGTCAGCGTGAAAACTTAGCTGAAGTGAGTTTGAAGTGAGCTGTCATTTCACCTGATGCTAGTGAATCGTTAAATTCACTTCACCTAAGTTTTCACGGCGAGATTTTTACAGAATAGATGGGTTGCACGTCCTTAACTCAATGCAAAGATCTACCATGCGTCGTCTTTGCTTCACCCTAGAGAGACTATGTCTTGCTGCAACAGTAAATAACTAAACACACAGCTTTGGTGACCTTACCCTTGCGGGACATTATCATAGTTAGTCGATATTGTAATTTAACAAAGTAAATATAATAATAATTATTCTAGCTTTCTCGATGATAATAAAACACCATGGCGGCCGGACGTGGAGTCAATTATAATAACGATTAAATAGGTCTATTAAATACGCGAACATGACCTCTACAGTTAATAGTAATATCTGCTACAGTGTAAGGTAATTATGGGACATTTGAAGCAAATTCCGATCTATGATCTGTGTAAGGTAGGATTTATTTATTTTAATAGCAGTAAGGCACTCTGTACACGGCATGGTTTCTTCGCGGTACGGTGTATGAACAGCTCCCATAGTGATCCATATAACACTGACGAACCGTACGTATACACGGCTAATACCTAAACCGCGCCGTAGAAAAAACATGTTCGTGTACAAGCTCCCATAGTGATCCATACAACACTGACGACCGTGCCTACACACGTCGAACAAACCGTAGTTTTTCACGGCAAGAAAAACGTATATCACAAAGGGCCTAAGCTCTTTGTGCAAATCTCACCGGGGAAGTACTACCACCTTACTTATGCCACCGACAATCACTACCATGTGACTCTTGGTGAAATGAACACGATCGAAAGCCTCATCAATTTGCATTCTGCATTTTACAAACCAGCGAGAGTTTGCAAACGGCACCGTTTATATAGTGACGAATCATACAATCTACTGACGGCATAAATACAGGCACATGAGATATTTCTGCTTTGTCCTTCGGATGACGACGCACCTGCGATGCTTCTGGTATTGTAGATGTCCACAGGGCGGCGTACACCATCCACCATCGGGTAAGCAGTCAGCTTGTTAGCCCTCCAACAACATTCTGCATTTCTTACTTGTTTCCCAAACTACCAATACTCAGTTGTGCTGTAACATTCTAAACGGAAACCGATTTTATTGGCATTGGCATTTTATTGGCATCGGTACATAGCAGTATATTTAATGGCAAACCATTTCATTGGCGCCGGGACACTGCAGTACATTCCCAATTAAACCGACCGTCGTTAACCCACTCAGTGCTCGTCGATGTAACGATAAACCGTGCGACTGATCACTCTTTGTGTACGTCACAGTTTCGATAAAGACTCGCTGCACCCGTGCAACTGATCACTCTTTGTGTCCGTCACAGTTTCGCAAACGGCTAGACGGAGTGAGTCCTCAGACTATGCTTCTGTACAGGGTTATTTTATATTGGCTAGCTAAACTCCGCAGACGCGATGGGTATCGATATCTAAAACGATAAGATAAAAAGTAAAAAGGTTTCATGCTTTTTTTGGAAGGTTGTTAGTGTTGTTACTTGAAGTATGAATTGAGAAAAACTGTTTAATTATGTATATTTTATCGTGTTTAGATATTAATACTGATCATGCCTGTGAAGTTTACACAAAAAATACAGTTTTTTAAACTGATATTTCAAATATGATACTTTTTTTTTTATATATACACTTTGACATTAATGAATTTGATCTATGATATTTGCTTGCTTTGTAAAGTATTCTATTATTTTAATTATTGTGAATGTGAATACTATGTGGGTCCTTTTATTTTTTATTTTTCTCTCTGTTCTGTTAGTTTTTGTCATGGTCTGGCAGTTTGAGTAATTAATGTGGCCTACCCAAATTTCCTTTCTTTGGTATTGTTCGTCGAATCGTTGAGCTCCTTAAGTTTTGAGTTGAGCTGCACGATTTCTGACATATGCGTGGACTGACTGGACAGGTCCTCTCAATCTGTGTAGTTCTTTCCTCAAAAGACCATCACAGACATCGACCTAAATGGTCTTCATATGATCTGACCAAGATTATGTCTGGACTTTAAAAGAGTCTGTTTGGGCCTTTCTTCTCAGACTAGTCAGATAGGAAACGCCGACCTCATCTAGTTTTAGAATATGATTGACGTGTAAAAGTGTTTGTACAAACCTACTTACAAAATAAAATCATTTATCATTAAATAACTACAAGTACTGCGATGGCGACCCCACAAACCAAAACCATAAAAATAATTCATTTTTTTGTTTTATCGTGTTTACATATCGATACCCACTGCGTTTGTGGAGTTTCGCTAGCCAATTTAAAATAACCCTGTATATGGTAGGGTGTATTTTAGATTTTTTATTTTTCAATAACCAATTTCACAATATTATAGGCCTGTATTCTAGAACGATAAACTAAACAGGCACAAACATACCTGGCGCCATTTTACTATCCACCTCCGCCCCACTCTTAGTAGAATACAGGCGTAATAATACCATTTTATGTTTTCAAGAACAATACTTAATCATGAATCTCGATTTAGAACTACATCTGTACCATATTTGTCGGATTCGAATCAAGATTCATGCATCGATCAGTATGAAAGTTAGCTTGTCTGTCGGTCGCAGCGGCCGGGCGCCGGCGCCGGGCGGCCGCTCTGCAACAATACGCCATCGAGTGAGTTTCCTCTCGTCCATCATGTGCCGGTGCTCACGGACGCTCTATTTGTTACAATTTGTCAGATCATTGCACAAGAGATTTGATTTAACAGGTGCTGGTACACGGCAGGGCTGACTCACGACAACAGTTGGTTGATTTGATTTGATATTGATTAACTTTCCCTCAATACTCAATATAAAAGCGAAATTCTGTCTGTCTGTTACCAGCGGATTTCGATGAGATTTGGCACAGAGGTAGACCATGACCCAGATTAGGACATATGATAATGGTATTCCCACGGTGCGCTCCCGTGGGATGATTTCATCAAGCTAGCGAAGGTCGCAGGTAAAAGTTAGCATTTAAATAAATAAATATGGTTGGGAAGCCGTCATACAGGATGAATCGAAAAGTTAGTAACTCGTATATTATAAGCACCGGGCCTGTATTATGTCAAAATTAAATAATTGTTAGGTAATTACAAAACATACATGAGTAAACCATGTAATTAATATTTTTTAATTTAATTGCCTTTATTATTTATCTCTGTGCAAGATTCGTAGTTGTCGTTATAAATAACTTATCTACAAAAGGATCTCATTATCTGCTAATCTGATACAAACGATACTGATAGTACAATCCTCTCCTACAAGTTCAGCGCCATGTGAACCTGATCCCTCCTGAACCTACTCGTAGCACAACTAGGAATGTTCTCTTAATGAAGCATTAATAGTCTTAATGATACTTTATGTGGTAGGAAATCATTATGATCTGCTCCAAAAGCATCTGAGGAAAATGTAAATAAATGGATCAGAAAACGTACCTGTGGATGCCAATTTATAGTGTCACTTAGAAATTAAGATTTGAATAAGTGAATTCTTAAGTTAAATCGTGTTTCTCATTTTTGAGATTAATTTTATAACCTCAATTTTTGGTGATAATTTTTCAAGTACTATATTATATTGTTATTCAAAAGTTGTTAAGTTATTAATTGTTGAAAAGTGCTGAGACACAAACTTGAAATCTTTTTTAGGTATACAGATAAATGTGTTAGTAATTCCGTTAAGTGATTGAGTCATTGCGTAAGAACTTAACCTGAACAGGGTTTATTTACACTTTCATCATATACTTTTGAAACAGACTATACTACTTAGCATCCTTACTCCTAGGCTCAGGACGAGAGAGGGGAGTGAAGTGCGGCGCGGGGCGGGGGCCGTGTTCAGTTACATTGTGTATAATTTCACATATTGTGATTAGGTACCGTCGGAGTATAAAGTAGATGACAATTCTATTTTTGACTAAAGGGCAGTTTTTCATGGTAAGTACTGACATGATAGTTTGTAATGACCTGCGGGGTGATTGCGTTACACACTATCAGTAGCAATGGTTTTCATTTTGACATTTCAACAACATTTTATTGCGTTATTTATTTTTCGAACATATGAAGCATTGAGGCAGTCAAAACAGCAATCTTCATTAAGAACAAGTCACCAGGCAAGGCAGTGAGAGATACAACACCGGAGGAAAAATGGACGGGTAAATAAATCTGTCTAATTTACAAGTCTTTGGCTGTATTGGCTACGTAATGATACCTAACGAGCTCATCTTCGTCGGATATTGCGGTGAATCGAATGGTTATCGATTTGTGAAACCAGAGAATCTGTCGAAATGCATTAAAGCCAGACATGTACAGTTTTTAGAAGGGAAAATGTACAAAAACTTGGAACATAATCAGAATAATACTACTGATTATTGTCAGTTATATATTGGGAATGCGTTTGAGACAAGAAAACAATGAAAATATTCTTGATCAAAGAAATTACACTTAAAAAGTTTTGGAACAATTTAAGATGGCTGACGCCATTGGAAAATGGCATGAAATTTGAAAAAGGAGATAAAAGTGATCCCAATTCAAGATATAGAAGTCATATAGGATGCATTATGTGCATAGCAGTATGTACAAGGCCAGACATCGCTTTCGCAGCAAGTTCATTAAGTCAATTTAATAACTGCTACTCTGAAGAACACTGAAACTGCGAAACGAATTTTGCGATATTTTAAAAATACTGTAGATTATAGTATAATGTATGAAAGATCTACATACATTCTCTGTCCAAGGCTATGTTGACGCTATGTTTCGGTATAATAAATAGACTGCTCTTTATTCAATCCTGGTTTAATTTGCTCATAATCTATCAAATGGATTAGCAATATGATTCAGATTATGATTGATAGTGTGATACGCAATTAGGGTGCAGATCTTTCATAACGCGACGCCAGTATTGAGGCAGATAATGTGTATAGTCAATAATGTCCTCATGTCAACATGTCATCTTTATTTTCGCTAATATAAAGATTACTAGCAATATGGGCACCATAACACCAATAGACATTCCGATTCAATCCTCCATCTAGGCTATACATATTTGGCTTCACTATCAAGAAAGCTATAACGGATATTATTCTATTAACTATGTTCCGCATATCGAGCAAAACAGTATTGACATTTAGTACCCAAATTAAGTACCCAAAGTAATATTTCTTCAAGTTCAAATAAGGTAATATCCAATACGATTTACAGCGTTTTATTTACATAAGGACAAGGTAATGAAAGTCTAATAATCGCTGCATTATAAAGTGGTTGTTTTGCTGTCGCTGCACGATATTAGGGAAAGCTGTGGTCTGCGGCTGAAACGGAATCCGTGTGTTGATGCTAACGGTACTCTAGGGATAGGGGTGTGGATCATCATAGATTAGAAAATATCCAGGATTTTTTTGTTCAGAGATTAATCTTAGGGCGAATTTCACCAACGAAACTAAACGCGATCAGCACAACCGAACCGCGTTCAAGAGCTGTCAGTGTCATCATTGCTGTAGGAATATTAACACTCTCAACAACAACTCGACAACTCTTAAACGCGGTTTAGATGGGCTAATCGCGTTCGGTTTCATTGGTGAAATTCACCCTTAGTAACACGTTCTGCATTCGTTGGACATGCTCTGTGACATCTTACTACTTACTACAAGTCGCTGGTTGTAGCAGCCCTGGCTACAGGATAGCAGACGACAGTGCACATACATTCATTGGCGAGACACTTCCGATATATTCCCGATACCTTTCCAATACATTCCCGATAGCTGCGTGCGCGCAATAATATTACTGCAATATTGATAGTTTTCACGAATCCTGCGCGGTAGTAGCACAGATTATATACTCCAGAAGAATTGCCAAACTTAACTGAAAGTGAACGGAGCACATTGCTGGCAGAACGGGTAGCTGATGAGGCTCAAACGTTCTGCCCCTAAGTGAATCAACGTGTTGGTGAAGGCCACAGGAATCCGCGAGATGTGAGAAGCACAGGACTGGACGTTGTAGTGATGCTTAACGGAGGCAATAGGTCCAGCAGTGGAAGGTTTCCGGTTGAATAATTATGATCACATTCGTGTATAAAATATGTGGAATCTATACTGACTAATAATAAAGCTAATTAGTTTGAACGCGCTAATCTCTGGAACTACCAGTCGGATTTAAAAAATCGTTGTCTTTGATAGCTTAATTCTTGAGGAAGCTATAGGCTATTTAAAATCACGCTAGAATCCTTAGGAAACGAACAAAATGAGAAAAAAGCCAGAAAGAGCGCTAAGTGAAAACTAATGGCACGGCCAGGCGATGTGACGCGACGAGGTGGGGCGGGGGAACACGAAACAACACGGGGACGAAGACGCGGCCAGAAGCTAGTGTATAAACAACACGGGGCGAAGACGCGGCTAGAAGCTAGTGTATAAACTAGACGGGGCGAAGACGCGGCTTGAAGCTAGTGTATAAACAACACGGGGCGAAGACGCGGCTAGAAGCTAGTGTATAAACAACACGGGGCGAAGACGCGGCTTGAAGCTAGTGTATAAACAACACGGGGCGAAGACGCGGCTAGAAGCTAGTGTATAAACAACACGGGGCGAAGACGCGGCTAGAAGCTAGTGTATAAACAACACGGGGCGAAGACGCGGCTTGAAGCTAGTGTATAAACAACACGGGGCGAAGACGCGGCTAGAAGCTAGTGTATAAACAACACGGGGCGAAGACGCGGCTTGAAGCTAGTGTATAAACAACACGGGGCGAAGACGCGGCTTGAAGCTAGTGTATAAACAACACGGGGCGAAGACGCGGCTTGAAGCTAGTGTATAAACAACACGGGGCGAAGACGCGGCTTGAAGCTAGTGTATAAACAACACGGGGCGAAGACGCGGCTAGAAGCTAGTGTATAAACAACACGGGGCGAAGACGCGGCTTGAAGCTAGTGTATAAACAACACGGGGCGAAGACGCGGCTAGAAGCTAGTGTATAAACAACACGGGGCGAAGACGCGGCTTGAAGCTAGTGTATAAACAACACGGGGCGAAGACGCGGCTAGAAGCTAGTGTATAAACAACACGGGGCGAAGACGCGGCTTGAAGCTAGTGTATAAACAACACGGGGCGAAGACGCGGCTTGAAGCTAGTGTATAAACAACACGGGGCGAAGACGCGGCTTGAAGCTAGTGTATAAACAACACGGGGCGAAGACGCGGCTTGAAGCTAGTGTATAAACAACACGGGGCGAAGACGCGGCTAGAAGCTAGTGTATAAACAACACGGGGCGAAGACGCGGCTTGAAGCTAGTGTATAAACAACACGGGGCGAAGACGCGGCTAGAAGCTAGTGTATAAACAACACGGGGCGAAGACGCGGCTTGAAGCTAGTGTATAAACAACACGGGGCGAAGACGCGGCTAGAAGCTAGTGTATAAACAACACGGGGCGAAGACGCGGCTTGAAGCTAGTGTATAAACAACACGGGGCGAAGACGCGGCTTGAAGCTAGTGTATAAACAACACGGGGCGAAGACGCGGCTTGAAGCTAGTGTATAAACAACACGGGGCGAAGACGCGGCTTGAAGCTAGTGTATAAGCAACACGGGGCGAAGACGCGGCTTGAAGCTAGTGTATAAACAACACGGGGCGAAGACGCGGCTTGAAGCTAGTGTATAAACAACACGGGGCGAAGACGCGGCTTGAAGCTAGTGTATAAACAACACGGGGCGAAGACGCGGCCAGAAGCTAGTGTATAAACAACACGGGGCGAAGACGCGGCTTGAAGCTAGTGTATAAACAACACGGGGCGAAGACGCGGCTTGAAGCTAGTGTATAAACAACACGGGGCGAAGACGCGGCTTGAAGCTAGTGTATAAACAACACGGGGCGAAGACGCGGCTTGAAGCTAGTGTATAAACAACACGGGGCGAAGACGCGGCTTGAAGCTAGTGTATAAACAACACGGGGCGAAGACGCGGCCAGAAGCTAGTGTATAAACAACACGGGGCGAAGACGCGGCTTGAAGCTAGTGTATAAACAACACGGGGCGAAGACGCGGCCAGAAGCTAGTGTATAAACAACACGGGGCGAAGACGCGGCCAGAAGCTAGTGTATAAACAACACGGGGCGAAGAAGCGGCCAGAAGCTAGTGTATAAACAACACGGGGCGAAGACGCGGCCAGAAGCTAGTGTATAAACAACACGGGGCGAAGACGCGGCCAGAAGCTAGTGTATAAACAACACGGGGCGAAGACGCGGCTAGAAGCTAGTGTATAAACTAGACGGGGCGAAGACGCGGCCAGAAGCTAGTGTATAAACAACACGGGGCGAAGACGCGGCTAGAAGCTAGTGTATAAACTAGACGGGGACGAAGACGCGGCCAGAAGCTAGTGTATAAAACAGTTTGATGTGTCGAGGCTCTGTAAAGCGACTAAATGGCTGGGTGCTGATAGTAAAAGTGTAATGTGATAGTAAAACCTGCTTCCAAATCCAATTGGAGCAACACAGTGTTGGTGGATTGTTTCCCCATTCAAGTTCACATTTCCTCGCATCACTCTGGTGAAAAGCCAGCCTAAGATATCCGTGTGTATGTATTGTATAAATTATCTGACGGTAGCTCCCGTTACCTTTATATATTGTAATTACGCTGCGCGTAACGCAGATTAGATATACACCGAGTTAGCACCTAGGCTAAGTGGCGGTCCGGGCGGAGTTACTGCCTAGGACAAAGTTCAGTGGAGTTAAGGTTACTCCTACTCTCTACATTACTGCATTAGTCTCGTTTACATTGATTTGGTATTATTGTATGTAAAGTGGATGTATGGTGGGGCTAACGTGGGTCTGGGTTCAATACAGAAATGGGAAAATAGTTTATGAAATATAGACAGCTTCGTTGGTTTAGTGGACGCAAGCGCAACTGTTTAGTATAGAGTGCTGGGTTCGATTCCCAGGTCGAACAAAGTTTTGTTGGGTTTATTTCCAGGAGTCCAGAATCTGGATTTTGATTATTTCGCCTGCTATTAGGTACTATTAAAAATCCAGAATTTATGGTCAAGAATGTATCTGTAGCAGCCATAGTCTGGGCTTGTGCCCGGTGATGGCAACAGGCTCGCCCCTTTAACATGGGACTTAAATATAACCTGCAAAAATGTAGGAGTACTGAATACCCTGCCTTCACCCTCGGGGAATACAAGCGTGATGTTATGTTCGTTTTAAATTAACATTACAGCTGTCACTACAGCGTATTGTATTGCTGAGCAGGGGGATTATTTGCCTTTGATAATAAATAAATTATTTATAAAAACTAGCTTCTGCCCGCGGCTTCGCCCGCGTGGATGTCGGAAATTATCCCACGGGAACGTGCCAACAGGATAAAATGTACCCATGTGCTTCCCCAGAATGCCATCCATCTCGCGGGCCCTTTGTGGCTAATTACAATAGAAAACCAATTGTGTCTCATTAGTGGTGATTAAGAGGGTACCTATATGATACCTTTACCTAAGTACCAACCTAATTAAAAAAAAAAACTCAATAACAGAAAATTGAATACCTACCTACCTAAATAAACCTATTTCTGATGATAACTAATCTAAACTCAATAAATAAGCAAAATCCCTAAAAACTAATATCTATACGAATGACTAATCCTACCTAACAGTATTATAAAAATTAAATAACCTACGGTCACTACGTACACTATCAAATATACTACCTATACTTTAAAATTAAAATCTATACCTACCTACGACTTATATAAAAATAAACCTAAATAACTCTAAAAACTAAAAGGAATAAAAATGAACTCCATTGCGGGTGACTTAACCTACGACAAACTTATTATTTGCGGTTGGTGCAGTAATCGAGTCTAGGGATCGAACCGCAAAATTAAGTTTGTTTTTTATTGTATATACTTTTCCGGGATAAAAAGTACCCAGTGTGGTGCCCAGGATATTAAAGAATAATTATACCAAGTTTCAACGTAATCGAACCGGTAGTTTTTGCGTGATGCCTGAACAAACAGACAGACACACAGACAGACAAAAATTTTTTTAATCACATTTTTGGGTTCGGTGTCGGTCTAGTAACACCCCCTGCTATTTATTTTTTTGATATTTTCAATGTACAGAATTTTCACTTCTACAGATTTATTATAAGTATAGATAACACCTTTTAATATAAACATAAGGAAATCTGCTTTACATGTAAATGATGATTTAGCATCAATACGAAAGACATTTTCATAATTACAATAACTTATTGGATGGGTCCTAAGTGCATCGTTAATTAAACTAGATAATAAGGATAAATAACTTATAGTCTTGAACGATAATAAATTAATTTAGTTTATTTACCACGCATAGTATT
Organism: Apamea anceps; assembly: GCA_951799955.1. Taxonomy (NCBI): domain Eukaryota; kingdom Metazoa; phylum Arthropoda; class Insecta; order Lepidoptera; family Noctuidae; genus Apamea; species Apamea anceps. The sequence continues at coordinate 343,957 of OX637524.1, read as the reverse complement.
TCTAGCAAGGATGTCTACTACTAACTCCTATGATGTTGTAACTTGATATAAAATCAAATCTCGGCTGTATTATCCAAAGTGGAAGGCAGAGGTATGCAGGGGGTAACCATGAAATCAGCACTTGATGTTTCACGGAAAAGTACCTATGCGACCAAAAAGTACTGAACAGCAATTTTTTTTTTAAATAAGTGATTAACAATCAACGCCCCATGCGTTGATTGTTACTCAGTTATTCAAAATCATGTACTGAATCTACGGTCACCCTGTATTTTTTAACCGACTTCTAAAAAAGGAGGAGGTTCTCAATTCGGATGTTTGTATTTTTTTTTTTATGTTTGTTCGCGCATAACTCCGTCGCTTGCCAACCGATTTGAAAAATTCTTTTTTTGTTGGAAAGGGTATACTTCCCAAATGGTCCCATAGAAATTTCATCAAAATCGGTTTCGTACTTTGGTTTTTAAACCAAAATTACTGGTAAAAATTACAACTAAAAAGTGAAAAATAAAAACTTTTTTGCAAAAAAAAACAACCGACTTCCAAAAACGAAAAAAATTTTTCACTTTGTATTGTCGTTTTTGGAAATCGGTTGTTTTTTTTTGCAAAAAAGATTTTATAGATTTGTTGGTGATACCACACAAACACGTATAGAGATACACATAGTAGTGAACCATCCTGCAACTACTGAGGAATTCTTAAAACCAATAACTCTTTGCCTGAATTGGGATCGAATCCAGGAGCTCATGCTCAGCAGTCCACCAGGATACAGACAAACATGTTACACTAGACCACCAGAACACAGATAAACACGTTACTGTAGAATGTGCCACTTACACAATTTATTTAAACTGACCATTTATACACTTTATATTATGTACCCTTACATAAACACATGACATATATATTAAATAAGAGTTGCTCTATGAACTACCTTTTTTAACTTAACCATAAAACAATAAAAGCTAAGTAAGTTCTGCGCTCATTAAGTTTCGGTTAAGTTCCCAAGTGCAAGGCGGAGCGCGCATACAAAAGACTTCAACGAGAGACGTCCCTTTGATTGTTTGAATGTAGAGGAATTAAAATTTTCTCAGATCTTAGACACCAAACCAACAGGGCAATTTTCCTTAAGTTATTAGTCTAAGCTAGCATAGTATACATACTAAACTAACTTAGGTATTCGCTAAATCATGTCATTATAAGTGATAATAATCTTCGGCCGCCCACATCCCCAGTAGTGCCGGCACTTAACTATTTAACTCTACCAATAAACTTAACTAAAAATACTGTTTAATCCCTTTTATCTAAGTCGCACGCTAACCGCCAAAAGCTAGGAATCCCTCGTCAAAGTTATGGGATCGTTAGGATCAGGTTATGTTAGGAATGTGTAACAGTCTGCGCTGGCTAGACCAGACGCGGCTAACAAAGCAAAAGGTCGCGGAGTGGGAGCACCGCGGAGACGCGTGCCGTTGTAGCTACAACTGTGCCCCTTCTTCGTGAACCGAGATGTTAAAGGTCCACAAGGGTTTGTTGTCATGACGGCTACCGAAGATTACATAACATCACGCCTGTATACCCCGAAGGGTTAGCAGAGGTGTACCTATATATAGTACACTCACATCTCAGCAGTTATGTTTAGGTCCCATAGCGTGACATGCCCGCACTTGACCCTCTCACAGACAGGAGGTCTGAGTTCCAGCAGTGGGAACATTATAGGCTGATAAAGTTAACACAATCGTCTCGAAACACTCATACTAAATCACCTGTTTAACGTGTTAATAAACTATTGTATTTACGAACCCTGACTCACAGATTATCATGAACAATAGTTGCACTCATAGTTATCCTCCACAAACAACACAACTTAATAGTTTCCTACGATCGTAATGTTCGCAGACGTAATAGTTTTATAGCTGCAACAATATTGGCGATGTGCTCACTTCCCCGTCTTTTGTTTTAAGGTCGCACCGAGCTAACTTGATTGGTCAGTATAGGATGTTCAGATTTTGTTTGCGCTTTAAATAAAAGTTTAACATTATAAAGACTGCTGTAATTAAGGCTTTATTGTATGTATAGATAAGTAACTATTTACACTAGGTAATAAATTAAATGACTAACTATAATTATGTACAAATGAATACAAAAACAAAAAGACACTCAGGTGTCGAAGTACTCGTCCATATGGTGTCATCCAGAAACGTGTCAGAAGATTACCACGTTTAGTGACAATGCTAATTCTTTGGTTAAATAACTTCACGTGACCAGAGCCAACCCTCTGGTCACGTGAAGTTATTGTGTCGACCAATCGGCGAGAACTTTCCTTAAAAAGGAGACGCACACACGGGCCCTACGATAAAACTATTAATGTATGAGAAGAGAATAAAATCACTCTTTAGAGGTCTATTCTCACATATCACGGCCGTGCCCGGGACGTGACAGGGCCGTGGCATACACAGGGCAGACACTTGAAGCTCCGTGTCGCCGCGGGACGCGAACGTGTGTGAACGAGTTCATATACAATGTGCAAACCGATATTGTTTTCGAGCTCCTGACGCAGCACGGTCCGTCCACGACACGGCGCGACCCTGACATGTGTGGATTGTCTATAATACACCTACATTTCGTAAATTATGTTTTCGTCTTATGTAAGGGGGTGAGCACAAATCCAGGTACTGGGCGCCTAATAAAACATTCGTTACGAAAACATACACTAAGTAACACTTTGCCCGAATCGGGGATTGAGCCCTCGAGCCAACAGCCCTTCAGCTGCCACGCTTGCAACCACTGAACCACTTAACACTTAGTCATTGATATTTTAAGACAATCCCGGTGGTCTTCATCGCTGAAGGAAAATATTATGAGGAAACCTGGAGTCTATAGTTTATATAAGTTTGTAATCACCGACCCGTCTTGAACAAGCGTGGTGATCATTCCTTCTCTGTATGAGAAGAGGCATTTGAGGGTTTCGTTTTGCAAGATAATTTCTATTCGATTCTAAAAGTTCAAATAAACGTTCAAAAACCAAAAAATCTGAAGAGGAAAATATCTATATCCTTATCAAAACTCCATGTACATGTGATAACAAGACGCGCGACCAATAAGAGTACCCGTCGGACAATGAGCAAGTTTCATCCTTTTTAGGGGATGAATATGCAAAAATCCTTCCTAAGTCTTGGGAACAAACGATTTCTACTGTGCGTTGTGACAGACAACGCTCAACATAAACCGAATCAATGAATACATTTATTAAAGTTATTTATTAAGTAAATAAACAACACAAAACATCTCCTTACCTTCTATAACATTCTAAAAATACGCTTCTCTTGCACCACGCTCCAGCGTGTATCCTATAATTAGCACATTATGACACATTGCTTCTAACTGCGGCACTAACATTCAGACTCCTTCGTTAAAATGTTTCACATTCTGACACATACAGCCTCCATTCGGCTTCGTTTGCAAAAAAGTTAACTCGCCCAGCTTTCGTAGAACCTTCGCCGTACACGATAATGATAACTACATTACATCAATCAAAAAAAAAAGTTTTCAACAATCTTTCCTTCCACAATGTTCATTGCTGTTTAAACTTAGGACAGAAGTTTTGAAAATAAGAGTAAACCAGTAATGTATGTTCTTTTCTAGATGGGATAGTTTCCTGCCAGCACTATGCAGGCGAAATGCCGGTCCATTCAGCGATGACCGTCAGTGGATGCTGTGGCCGCGTCGCGAACGGACGTCGACCGCGTACCGACTATCTCGGAATATTCTATACGCCGCGAGTTCGAAACCCGTGTGTGAAGTGAACTGTGATTTAAGAACTAACAGTTTTTTATACAATCCTTTGTTGTAAAAGTAAATAATTTTCATAGTACCAGTTTCAGTATTTTGTTAAGAAAATGTAAGTTTGAATTTTTCGCTGAAAACCTGAAAACGACGCTGAAGATTTTCACAAAAACTTTCGTAAGTGTTTTTCTTATTTTGTTTAGTTTTAAGAATTTGTTTTAATGTTATACCTGAATGACTAAATATTGCAAGTGTTACCTTATCACTAGGAATAAGAACGAGTGACCTTTAAACCCGATGGAAACCTGTATCGTCGCACAGTTAACTTTTGTAGATTGAGCAAAAATAATGAACAACTTTTTCCTCGCGAGACATTTTTTTTTGTATAATAATAAAGATTTGTAATTCTTGCTACTCACATACTTTTTTGAGAGCTTCAAATATCACTCTTAAAAGTTATAAAAATTAATTGAAGGTAAAAAAAATAATACTTTTGCGCGAAATTATATTCGACGTTTGAATTTTCCGTACAAAGAAAATTCTGGAGTAACTAAATGAACTTGAATGGTACCTTTTCCAATTAAGTTTCAAACCGGAACCTTATTACTAAGGCTCCGCTGTTCGTCCGTCTGTCTGTCAGCAAGCTGTATCTCATGAATTGTAATAGGTAGACAGTTGATTTTTTTACAGAATGTGTGCCTATTGCCACTATAACAACAAATAAAAAAATAAAATAAAGTTACAAATTAAATATTAATACAAGAAACTGATTCTTTTTAATATGTCGTGCGGTGGTACAGAATCCTTCGTGTGTGAGTACGACTCGCACTTTGCCGGTTTTTTTACATTATTAATCTTGTAGATATTATTTATAGTTTAGTATTAGCTTGTATATTATATTTAAAATGGCTAACTTACCTAAATAAGGATCGTATTGATTTTACCCAACATTAAATGGCTAGTTGTGTAAATCCGAAACAGGACCGAATAGTCGAAATCTCAATATCTATCAACGCGATCTATTAGGAATATGATTGTCCTTAAGTAGATACTAAATAAGACACAGTCAACATTGCCCAAGTTAGATAAATCATTAGGAACACAGAACATGGGCCGCAACTAGATATTATATGTTAATTCCGTCACATTACGCCTCTGCGCCTGCGCTCTCTATTGCAAACACTTCGGTCGTATCGATTAGAAATTATTCGATTATATCGTAACTGAGATCCGAATGATTGGCGGGAATAAAGCACCATTGACACGAACAGAATATCTTTCCTGCAGAGAGGCGAAAATATCCTTACGACGTTACGAGTTTAGTAGGCGAGACTCGCAAAGCATTTATTGCATGAGCTAGAAACAAGAACTAGCCTAGCCTATATACGAGTTTGAAAAAGTTGTTATCATCAACTGTTGTGTGTGAAATGTCCAGGGATATTATTATTATTATTATTAACTCTTTTTACTGGACAACAGTGAATGTTTTAATACTAGTTGCTTTTGTCATCCCAATTTAATTAAAGTCGGCGCAACATATCGTTCACTCCTATACTTCTCTATGAGCCGTCATCTCGGTCGCCACTCCCTGTCTAGTTTCATCAAGCACACAGTCCATCCATCGCTCCTAAGGTCTTCCCCTACTCCTATAGCCATCCACATTCATACTCAAAACTACAAGGACTATTTTGTACTGTGACGTATTAAACGATAACGCGAGCCGTGATGAACGCTAAACTTACATTTTGACAAGTTCGTCAAGTTTTTCCTCTGATCGGAAAATAGTAGACTTTTTCACAAATAAAAGTTTTTTGTCTCCTTTTGACACGAAGGTACCGAAACGCGAGACAGTCTCCCTGTGTAAACGAGATATTAGAGGAGGTGGGCATTCGTGGGAAGTGAATATTAGTTATTTTAAGTGATCTAGATTTAATTTATTTGTAAGAATTATTGCAGTTGTCAGCCGTGACAACTTACTAAGTGGTTCTAATATTTTACGTGTCTGGCTTGATGTGCGATAACACAGCCGACGCAATAATACGTGATTTCGTAATTATCTTAAAAAATATTTAAGTGCCAAAACAATATCAGAAGTCCAATTCCCGTAATTTGAAACGTTCAAAATCTAGTTGCAATGTCATCTCAGCGACAGTCAATGTCAAAAACTTGTCAAAAAATTTAGGGAAAATAGAGACATTTTTGAGAGATTGACACTGAAATCAGACTGTGAACATTCTTAAAATGACGAGAATTGCCCCTCAGGTACTTTTGAAAAAAACCTAAAAGTTTATCTAATTTAAAAGTTCAAGCTTTTCTTTTGCTTTCTCCAGAAAAAAAAAGCTGAAATACAACTCTCATACTTAAATCACTTTTCCCTTGAGTTGGAGTGAACTACTACATATGTAATAATATATCAACAGAATAAACCAGCTCCTCAGGCGCCGTCGTCGTAAGTTCTTTCTGCCTCTACAATCTGTAAAACCGAAAGAACTTAGGGTTTATTCCCAAGCATATTGGGTAATTTCGGCAAATCGTCGGCAATCCATAAATTAAAAGTAGCCTATGTCCTGCTCCAGGTCCCAGGCTACGATCATTTCAGTCGTTTAGGCGTCAAAAGGTAACAGACAGACAAAGTTACTTTTCCTTTTATAATATTAATGTACGTTGAATATGTACGCCGAATGAGTTGTTCATAAACCCATCACTATCTAGGACGCATCTCCGTAACTTCCTAGCTCACGTGTCGTCACCCATCTTGAATGTATACACACTCCACTCAATCGCCGGCAGCTACAGATATTAGTTGCGATCCAAAGTATTGCAACCTGCGTGTGTCGAAATACTAATGATGAACAAACAGCGCGGCGCCGGCCACAGCACACTCTTACTGTATACGCTCTTAACTTCGAGCATACAGGGTGATCGGTAATCTATACCTAAGTATCTTGTACTTTATAAAAAAACATAAATCATTCACTGACGGACAACGCACATCCTAAACCGCAGGGAAACATGAAATTTTGCACAAAACTTCCTTATAGAAACTTCCTTGGAGGAGCTTAAAAGAGCTACCGATTTTAAAACTGCTCTAACAGCATACTATGCCTCCGCATACTCCTGGCTAAATTATGGAATCGTGGTGTGGGGAAATGGTAAAGACCAAGATAAGTAGGCTTTTTATCCTACAAAAGAAATGTACCTATACGAATTCTTGCCAATATAGATAATATAGAAAGCTGCAAGCCATTCTTTGTAGAATACAAAGTCCTTACACTAACCGGTATCTACATTTTGGAAGTTAGCAAATTTGTAAGAAAACACCTGTCACTATTCCAACTCACTAAGGACCTTCGCCCACAACATCGCAGTGTTACACGCGAAAACAAAAATGAATTAGCCTTACCAAGCTCAAAATTAAGTATGTTCCATTCAGGACCTTTAGCCATGTGCGTGAACATATACAATAAGCTTCCAAATCCAATTAAGGACATAGAGTACGAAAATAAATTTAAAAACAGTCTCCAAAAATATATCTTATATTAAAACCTATTACACTCTAAAGAAATTCTTTGACGATAAATAAATTTTGACATTGAATTGATTGAATTGAAGTGATTCACAACTGTGCGCAATACATACAGCACCTATAATTTTGATTTACTACCTACCTGTTATTTTATGATTATTATCTCATTTATTTCATTTAAATACTTACAAAATACATTTTTAAATATTTTTATAAACAAAAGGATAAAAAAAAATTTAAAAATATAAAAAGTAGTAGCCCACCGGTATCGGGAACAGGGTCCAAGCTACCGGCGGTCAGGGCTCCAGAGAGAGGAACTTCCTGACAATGCGGCCGTGTCCAGAAGTACCGCTTTCTGAATCAAGCCCTTGATCCAGCTGCCCAACGAGAGCCTCCTCAGGCGTTGGTCGAGGCTTTTGGCTATTAAGCCATTGGCTGTCACGACTATCGGCACAATGATCGCTGAGTCCACATTCCATATGTCGAGAACCTCGCGAGCCAAGTCAAGATACTTGATTTGTTTATCTTTCTCGGCTTTCACGAGGTTCTCATCATGCGGGACGGTTATGCCTGAATCATGAATGAATCATTGCGCGCCGCTCTGATCGATCCACCACCACTATATCAGGCTTATTGGCAATAATAGTCCTGTCAGTGATGATGGATCGATCCCAGTACAATGTGATATTTCCATTTTCGAGAACTGGGCCGGGCACATACCGTCCTGTAGTACGGCACCTCAGATTGGACAAGGCTGTATTTCGGAGCAAGTTGCTGATGGATTATCCTGGCTACAAGGTTGTGTATATGCAAGTACTCTCCGTTAGCTAGACAAGAACACCCGGAGATAATATGCCTGATTGATTCTCCCGGCCGGTGGCATGCCCGACAGATGTCAACCGTGCCGCCTTTCACAATAAATTATGATAATTATGATTATTATTGTTATCGCTATTACTTTTTAATTTAATCTTTTATCTTATTTTAATGTATTAATGAAAATGATGACCAATTTTATTGTTCTTGCCCTATCTTTTATTATATCAATGACATTTACTTATTTAAATAACAAATGATGGACATCTGATAAACATGTTAAAATTAATATTTTTGTTTAAGCAGTGGTTTTGTTAATTATTATGACACTGTAGCACTTGAAACTATTTATATTGCTGTGCCCTGGCAGGGTTCATGTACTAAACCTATGTAATTATACTTGTAATAACTTGTAAACTACATAAATGCAATAAATGATGAATCTGAATCTGTATAGCGAAAGTAAGCATTAGCGATTTTTTTGGAATTTCAAAGTTTGTATGGAAGTTTTTGTCCAAACACCATCGGGCACACAGATTGTACATAGCATAAAATAAAATCACTCTTCGTGTCCGTCGGTGTGACCGCGTTGTTCTTCTAAACTACGCAATAGATTTTGGTGCGGTCACCATAATTTAGAGAATTTATTCCGGAAGGTTTATGTTGTACATGCACGAATGAATCCTCCGAAAACACAATATACTCACCACCCTGTATACCGCACCCGTCCACGACGCACAATAGATCGCGTTAGGTACGCTTCTATCGCTCTGAAGTACAACAGGTCGATGTGATTATTTTGTAGGCGATGCTTGTGGCGCTTTGAATACTATTTATGTAGGTATAAGATACACTATTCAGGCGTTATAATATAGCTCATCAGTTAGGTGGTTTCTGTGATAGCCTTCAGCTTAATGGCGGTGGCTTGGCACGACAGTTTATTTAAGTTTGTTGGCCCAAAACTTCGCCACTCCCACGGCATCGTCGATGGCGGCGCAGAGGTCGCCATGGCTGCAGGTTTTAGGGCACAGAGGGCAGGATATGAGGTGGGACATAGTTTGCGCCACAACTCCTCATCCACAGCCTGTTATTACCAGACCATCGAGGTAAGGTTTGCAAGGTTGTGATTGCATTTTCCAACTTGAACTTCAAAATCTAAGACGTGATGTTGTGCCATATTATAATCAGCCTATAATTTCCCCACTGCTGGGACACGGGCCTCTTCTCTGTGAGGATGGAGTGGGCCATAATCCACCACGCGGGCCCAGTGCGGGTTGGTAGATGTCCCATATCTTTGATTTTTTTGGTTCTAGGACATGCCGGTTTTCTCACTATTTTTTCCTCGCCGTTTTGAGAGCAGTGATGACGATATTAAATACATAAAGTAAAGTGCCTCCCTGGGTTCAAACTCACAATCTGCAACTCGTAAGTCGGGGCCGATACCAGTGTGCCACCACTGCTCGATATAACGTGAGAAAATGATTATTAAGGCGCCATTTTAATTTGTAACGCATTAAAATAAAGAAATTCAACTAAACGTAGATAGTATCGAATGCGGAACGTGTAGGAGATGCGTTATCTATGCAAATCGGAGCAGAAACACTATTAACATCCACTCGCATTCCTACGTAATTAAATCAGTCGCATTTCTTAATTATACAAAACTGTTATCAGATCCACTCAACACTCTCTCTATGGTTGAGTAGTCGCTAGTGCGACTCCTGAGCATGGGATCCTGGGTTTGATTCCGTACGGAAAAAATGTCATTGGGTTTATGTTTTGGAGTTTGTCAGCAGAACCCGGAGTCTGAACGTGTGCCCGGTTGGTGGCAACAGGCTCACGCCCCATCACATGACACTTCAACCTCACTGACAACGTGCGAGTGTACGGTTACACCGCCTACCCCATCCAGGAATACAGGCGTGATGTTATGTTATTAGACTCACAGAGGTAAAACTCTTGCGAAATCCTGAGCAGATCCAAGGTCGCCAATATACAGTGACCAATGCCGATTTCTACTTTTTATGAAAGAACCCTCTGCTGCCGTGGGACAATGATAGGCTGCTATTATTATTATTAGTGAACCCGCAGACTATTTCATGTAATACTTCGAATATGATAATCTAAATCTTCCCGAGTCCGCTCGCGATTCCTTGTCTCGATAAACTATGGAAGTAAAGTCGTGACCGACTCACTAATTCTATTTATGCCTCAGCCGGCTCCGAACCTGGAACGTTTCGTATCGCGTTTCTCTCGGAATCCGTATCTTTGTTGTGTAGTGGTTTACAAGCTCGGTTTACGATTGAGGCTATTTATGGGGGCCTGGGTTCGATTCTCAGGCTCGGTTGAAGAGTGGTTCTTTTGTTTTGAGCTAGATTTAAGCCACCTATAATTCTTCAATGCACAGACAACGTTCAACCTGAACCGCTGGCTCTAGAAACATTAAGTTTAGTATATGAGTTCCTTATATAACGAAAGTGAGCACTAAGGAAGGATATTTTTATGGAATTAACACGAAGTAAAGTGCCTGCTTGGGTTCGAACCCACGACCGTAACTCTCTTGTAAGTCGCGCTCGTTACCACTGGGCCGCCGCTGCTCTTGATTTGACAGATTCACAATGCATGCATTTATATTTTGAGGTTCCCTGATCGTCAGCGAGAGCAATATTTTTGCACCAAATTACCAATTAGGCTTCGGAAAGGCAATCTAAGCGCTAACAGATTCAATTTTAAAATTAACTTATTGTAATTTTATTTACCTTTCTCACAACTGAACTTATCTGTCATTCATCACGATCATTCTCCTGCCTTCGCCCCAGTTCATTTGCGGTCGGCGCAACTGTCTTCTTGTTCCATACGTGTCTAATGGTCTTCACCTGGGAGTTACCCGTTTCTATCTACATGATCTTTCACACTGTCTGTCCATCGTTTCTTTGGTCTTCCCTTCCTCTTATAACCATCGAAATTCCTACTTAAAACTGTCCTCACGACATTTCACCTAACTTGTCTATGTTTTCTTCCAAAATTGTGAGAAAACACAAGTTCATCCATATAATTAATACTAATCAATTAATTAAAAAGTAAATCAAGCAAATCAAATACGTGTAACACAGATACAGTTACATAATTAATATTATCCTTATCTATGCTAACTGTCTGTGGTCGCTAAACGGATCTAAATATTGCTAATTAATATTTTATAGATCACTTAAATACTGCAGATACCTGACGTTATTTATTTTTATTTTTTTTTTTTTATTTATTTTTTTTTTTTTTTTTTTTTTTTTTTTTTTTTTTTTTATTTAATTATTTTACATTTGCATACGATTTATTGATAGTGAATTATTGTAGGATAGATTATTATCATCACCTTCCTAACTTAAGATAATCCTTTGTATAAAATCACGCCAACCAGAGTTTCCAGATTGCAATCAAAGCAATATATCCTTTGCTTTTCAATAAAAAAACGAACTCTTTTACGTTTAACATAATATTATTTCATGTCGTAATAATATGTATGCATGGAATTACTATGTACTATTTGTATGGCATAAGTATTAATCTGACAGCTGTCAAAAGACACTTTAAGATTGAAGAACTGTAATTTTTAACAGTTCTGTGAACATTTTAGGTGAACACTATACTACCAGTATCCTATATACTACCAGCCTGATTGCGTAACACACTATCAATCACAATCTGAATCGTTTTGAATCATTTTGAGGGATATTGCTAACCCTTTGCATCCTACTTTCTAAAAAAAATGTCTGCTCAACAACGTAAATAGCGCAATGGATGTTGTTCAACTGTCAAAATAAAAGTCATTCCTACTGCTAGAGTGTATAGCTGATAATGAATGCATCGCCTAATCACCGTGAAAACCTCACTAAATTAACTAAACACTTTAAGCGCTATAAATAATTAAACAATTTAAAATAAAGTTGATAAGGAAGACGCGTTAATAAATAACCGGAGTGTAAAGTGTAACAGTTATCGACATTAATATTTATAAACTTGAGAGAATATTCTGAATATCGGAAGGCGATCAATTTGTCGTGAGAATGTTAGTGCCGTGTTGGAGATATGTACTATACGGAATGTTACTATCAGCAAATTGGTTTAGCATCAGTTTTCAGCAGTTCACTGCTGAATATAGGCCACTCCAATTGCACGTCATTCAGCTCGATCTCCGGCACTCTCATCCCTCTGCCAACAGCCACCCTGTGAACATCGTCGCTCCACCTAGTTTGAGGCCGTCTTACCTTACGCTTGCGGACTTGCGATCTCCACTCACTCCTACCCCAACGGTCATCGGTTTTACGGCTAATATAGTCGGCCTATTGCCTCTTCGGCTTTTTTATTTTGTGAGCCATGTCGGAAAATACCTATAGTTAGGTAACTATTATATAGAGATAAGTGAGTGAGAATAAAATAATAAAACACAAACAGGAACTTGTCGCATGACACTGTGTCCAGTGAAGTAAGTTTTTATTTGAATACGGCGACATGCACTGATTTCACTCATTTTACTTTTGGTCAAGACTTATCCACGCACACTTCATTTGCGTAAATCGGTTTGGTGACTGAGGCTGTACGTCGGAACAAACTTACTATGTACCAGTGAGATTTATAATTACTAGGTGTTGCCCAACCTATGTCCTACATATCTGTCAAACATAAAGAGCAGTTTAGTGTTATAAGCGTGAAAAGGTAACACACAGACAGATTTAAAAATTACCGCTGGACCCGATTGGATCGAATCCCAACCCTACAAGCAGGGTCATACCGTACATCACTGGCTGAGCGAGCTGTCAGTTGAAGGTGACAGGATGACTTCTCGCGCTTTCGAATTCCCGGGCGATTTGGATAATCAATGTCGGAGTATAATTAGTAAAGTTATTAAAGGAATCGGTAATTAACACACTTATAATTGCATCTCATTTTAAAAACATAGTAATTTTTAGAACGTTCACAGTCTGATCTCAGTCGTAATCTTTCAAAAATGACAGTAATTTCCTAACATTTTTTAAATTGACTGTCGCTAAACTGAGATTTTGAACGTTTTTAATTACGGGAATTGACGTTCTGTCTTCGCAAGTAAAGCCAGAATGTAAAGCTAGTCCCCACTAATGATATTCCGCGGTGAGTGTAGATCTACCTGTGCTAATTAATTCCACGTCATAGTTTGTGCCAGTTGGCTCGTAATAAATCGACGTGTTACCATTATGTGCGCGATCGTAGATTATATTATTATTCAATTAATACATCTCCGGTAACTATCACAGATTTAATTACAATGCTGTCCGCATTGTAATTAAACCTGTGATAGTTACATTATTATTTATGAAAATCAAGTCGAAACTAAGGTAATATAAAATAAAATACTAACATTAAAAAATAAGACTATCAAAGATCTACAAATGACAACCAAGACTAACGTTTAACGATTTCGGCATGTAATGGACGGTCATCCATCCACGGACCGACCTCGGCTAGTATTGCTTAACCTTGAAGATCGACCCGTGCGGCTGTTATTATTTAGCCACGGCCCCTCTCCTCCCACAAGCTCTTTATTATACTCACACCATAACAATTAAATTAAAATAGTGGCTGCATAATTATGTATGTCTATGTAGGTATACAACAAAGGTGATTAATCAACATTTAAATTATCATATACACAACAACTCTGTAACCACTGTCTCACAATAAATGAAATTTGTTAGACCCTCCAACCGCAAAGGAAACCCTATAAGTAAGAAATAATTTCTGATGCAGCCAAGGACGCGAGAAGCACGGGACCGGTGGTGTGGCGGTGCTTGGGGGAGGCCTATGTCCAGCAGGGGACCTCTCTCTAACATGATGATGATGTTAATATTTATTGTACGGCCAACTGCTTAACAAAACTTTCATTTAAAATACATCATCATCGTCACAATAATTTTCCTTCCCTTATCCGAATGTATTTGTGGTCCGCACATGACTTTTTCTTCCATACTTATCTATCAGTCGTCATCGCGGTAGTCACCCCCTTTCTAGCCATATCAATTTCACACAGTCATTCCATTCATCGTTTCTTTCAAACACATCAACACATTTAGATTCAGCAACACTCATTTCTTTCCAGTCCCAACTCGAAACACAAGCTGACCTTATCTCCCAGCAGACAGCGCAGACACGTAGATATTAATTATGTTAATACACGGAACCAGTTCCTCTCTTATTAGGTACAAACTAATACTCGTCGATAATGTTTCATTAATTAATTACTCGGACTTGTCACAACATGCCGTATAATCAGACCAACAGGGGCCCACCACTCGAGGCAAAAAATTATCATCGTAGTTTTTGTTATTCCTTTTGGTGTTGGTATTACACTATCTAACGTATGATGAGTGGTGGTGGATATAATTATTCATATAGTCAACGAAATTTATTAAAATGGTATAACATAAAAACAAAAAGAAAACTTATAGTAAATACAACATAACATCACGCCTGTATTCCCTGAAGGGTCAGGCAGAGGTGTACCTACCTAGGTATAGCATATAGCTCACCCACATGTCGCCGGGTATGTTTAAGTCCCATGTAACAGACGGCCTATTGCCTTCACCCGGGTACAAGTCCAAACTTCTAGCTGCTACTGGAAAATCCCTAATTGAAAAAACCAACATCACTTTGGACCGAGAAAGTAGTCGTACGTTGTATTCGTTATTTGGTGTTCCTACTCTGATTATGTGTTGGAAAACTTTTCAACGAACACTCCTTGGAATGTTTTGACACCACACAATCAATGATATGGATATTAGTCCGAATTAAATATTTTTGACAAGATATTTTGATATTTATACTTCTGTTTTTTAAAGGTTTCGGACGATAACAACATTATAGGTACGAGTACGTTTATATACAATTGTATATATTTAGCAACAAACCTAACTCTACAGCATTATATACAGAAAAAAAAGGCCAAGTGCGAGTTGGGCTCGCTCAAAAAATGTTTGTGGCTCCTGACATCATGTGACGTAGGAGCAGCATGTAACGAATGTTCCCTCAACGTCGGGGAAAGCGATAGTTAAAGAATGTATGGAAATATAGAAAACTGGTGATTTGTAACTTTTCCGGTACCTTTTAGTCAAACGATTTAGATTACATAGGTAAGTTCGGTAATTTCCTGCTTTCTTTTTGTTGACTAGTGATCATGAGCACGAGGCATCTGCCGCTCTATTCTGTAAAAATGTAACCGTGAACATGTAGGTGAAATAAGCTTAAAGTGAACTGTTATCCCACCAGATGCTAAGGGTTTACAGCTGACGAAAACATACCGCTCGTGTGTTTGAGCACCGTACACGAGCGACACGAAGTCGACGCGGGTCGCTCGTGTGTATGTACACTTAGTTTTCACGTTGAGATTTTTACAGATTATCACTACTGGTTTTTATCGGCACAATCTTAGAGCCATGGACACAAAAAGAACAACAAACACAAATACCACAAATACACTAAAGAGGTTGACAGCATTTTGGCAACTTGAACATGAGTCACGCTCTTAATGTTATTACTAGTCGTAAAATATTAAACATAGCTTCGGCAATAAAAAGTCAACTTTAAAGCTAGTTCTGAATCACTCCCACCGTCAATTAAAACTACATAAACCTCGAATGGACGGTTGTATAAATATTACATAAATATAAACATAACATGTACATACATACATTTGCCAAACTTCCAGATCAATTAACAACTACATACTCTACGCTGTTTACTCTATAATTAATTCTACAAATTAACTGAAATATAGAACCACTATGTTAGGGTGACGTCACACTACATATGCGACACAACTAGAAGAGATATTACTTAATACAAATCATAAATTCATTCACTCACTGACAGACACCGCACAGCCTTATATCCGCTGGGACTAGAATCACGAAATTTTGCTCAAGAACTCCTTATACAATCAAAAGACGGGTCAAAGGAAGGATTCTTGAAAATTCCTCCCCTAATAGGGTTTATATAGAAAAAATTGAAGTTTATATGGAAGTTCTTTAATGGAATTTTAGAACTTTTGAAGTTAGAAAAGTGAAGTTGGTACTTAGACTTCTGTTTATAAGTAAAAGTTAGTTGCATCATCATACCCTAAGGGGGTTCAATAGCCACCGTCGGGCTCACAAATAACGGCGGGAGGGGTTCACATTGGCGTCGAGCTGACGATGAAGTACCTGGGACTCGTCCTCGACAGCCGGTGGAACTTCGTGGAGCACTTCCGATGTTTGGCTCCCAGACTAGAGTGGGCCGGGGCTGCCTTGAGGCGGCTCCTGCCCAATCTAGGAGGACCAAACGCCTCCTACCGGAGGCTCTATGCGGGGGTCTTGCGGTCCATGGCCCTTTACGGGGCACCGGTATGGGCGCGTTCCCTGAGGCGGCGACCAGCCCGCCGGTTGAACGCGTCCCAAAGGGTCATGGCTGTCCGGCTGATCCGAGAATACCGCGCGGTCTCCCCTGAGGCGGCGAGCCTCCTTGCCGGATTGCCGCCATGGGATTTGAAGGCCAAAGTCCTCGACCACATATGGGAGTGGCGAGAGGAGGCAAAACGCCGGGGGCGTAACTCCGCTGCCGCGAGAAATCACGGTACAGCGGACAGAGCTCCGGCGGGATCTCATAGCGGCATGAAGAGTGCGATTGTCGCAACCCAGTGCTGGGCACGCCACAATTGCGGCGATAAGTCTCCTCTTTATGGAGTGGCTAGTGAGGCGCCACGGCGCCTTCTCCTTCCGCCTGATGCAGGTCCTCACCGGACACGGTTGTTTCGGGAGGTTCCTATTCAGGATAAAGCGGGAGGAAACGCCAGGGTGTCACCACTGTGTGGATCACCCGGAGGACACGGTGGAGCATACGGTAGAGACCTGCCCGTAGTTTGTCAGTGGGTAGTTTGGTTATCAACTAATAATGTACTTTTGTGTGTTGTGCTGTCTTTTTTGTGTGCGCCAAATAAATGGTTTATCTATCTATCTATCATTACACTTTAGAGTAAACCATCAATCTAGCATTTGTTTACTCTCGACAATTTGATTAGGTTAAATCTAAATGCACGGTAGTTTTGCGTCATTCTGGCACTAACTTTTCATCACCTTACCTAAAAATTAAAAACAATATGTCTAGCCTTTTTCCCAAATATGTTGGGGAGAAGGCTAGGCAGTCTTCCAGTCTAACCGGATGCAGCTGAACAATATTGTACATAGAGCGACTGCCTATCTGATCTCCACAACCCAGTTACTGGGTAACAAAATACCCCTTGGTAAGACTGGTTGTCAAACTTTTGGGCTTTTGACTACCCGTACCAATTGCCAAAAATGTACGAATGACAGCCGGGACCAACGGGTTAGCGTGCTTTCTGTAGTACGGAGGGCTCTCGATATAAAATGGATCCTATCCACGAACCGACCGCGGCTAGCGTAGCTTAACCTTCGATCGACCTGTATTTGCGGCTGTTATCAATTGACCACGACCTCCTCCAATGGTCACCGTACTTAAATTCCATGTCGGCCACGCCGCACCTGTCACCTGTGCACTTGATGATCTTATGACTGCGTCAGGGAGCAGAGTTCGAGCAGCTCAATTTTGGGCCAAAAATCTTAAAACTTGTAGCCACCGAACTTGAACTCGTAGTAGCACTGTATTCTGTGTCACCAAGCTTTTTCCCAGCTACGCCCGAACAGCACCAACTCACTGTGTTCCATTATCAATTAGTGCGAACTGACACTAACTGAAGTAAAGGCTTACCCGTTAGATAGCGAGTAATACGCGCGACGAGTTATGTCTGGGCCGGCTTTATTTACTCCCGGACAGGACACGTTTGTACCATTCATATAAATTATAGAATATTATTGGCGATTGTTGAATTATTTAGTAGGTGCGACTAATGTGGGCACTGCGGCTTTATGGAGACAGGACTGTGTTGGTATTACAGACTTTATTGAATTAACTTTAGCCTCTGACATCGATCATAAAGCCCGGAGTGTATAATAATATTATTGACTATGGCGTTCATTTATTTTTCGTTAGACCTTGTTTACGAAACCTTAGCAAAAGGGAGAGACATTACAGATGCAGGTAGTGGCGCCCAGTGGTAACGGTCCCGACCTACGAGTTGTAGGTCGCGAGTTCGAACTCAGGCAGGCGCTTTACTATGTGTAAATAATTTCATCACCACTGCTCTCAAAACGGCGAAGGAAAACATCGTGAGAAAATTGGCATATCCTAGAACCAAAAATAGAAGACGTGTGATATCTACCAATCCGTACCGGGCCCTCGTGGTGTATTATGGCCCACTCCCTCTCACCGAGAAGATGCCTGTCCCCGAAACATTATAGACAGATTATGCTAAGATTTATCCCGCTAGGTGTCGCACCGTCGCTGGTGTTGATTATCTTTAAAGCACCACTCTCCAATCCACCACGCGGGCCCAGTGCGGGTTGGTAGGTGTCAATTGGTTCTAGAACATGCCGATTTCTTGTCGATGTTTTCCTTCACCGCTTTGAGAGCAGTGGTGATGAAAATAATTTACAGAGAGTAAAGTGCCTGCCTGGGCTCGAACCGACGACGTACAACTCGTAAGTCGGGGCAGACTGCTTCAATGATTATTCGCAGATAAATATCAAATGGTTTTATTTCAAAGTAAGCCTTATGAAACCCGTGTCGTGTCGCATCGTCGGGTCAATATCAAGAGTCACTGCATCTCAATAGATGCAGTGACTCTTGATATTGACCTCAATAGGTACGACTTACAAGTGACCACGTTCACAGAGCTCCCGGTAAGGTGGCGGAGACTAACTGACGGCATGAAACTACTATCGATTTCTATAATAATCCATACTGTCAGTCTGTCTGTATATCTGTTACCTTTGCACGCCTAAACGGCTGAACAGCAGACCATGACTTGGGTTAGGACTTAGGATACTTATTATCTGGGTAGTAGGTACGTTCCCGTGGGATTATTTGGAAGCAGCGGGCAAAAGCAACTCTCATTTATGCTAACATATATTATACAATATAGCTAATAAAAAGAAGTTCCTAAATCACACACAGGTAACCGAAAAATGGTAAGATTTATATTCCACAAATATGTTAAAACATAGAAAAAATATTAACCTTTTGGTAAAATCAGTGTAACATTTTACCACAAACAGACAGAGAAATACTATGCTAAGTTAACTATGAAATTAAATCAAGATATCGTTCACACCCTTAACAAATAAATAACACTAAATAATAAAACTCTCTCTCTCACTAATTTATATTGAAGCAAGTTGGTCACTAACACCCGCGTCTAACAACTCGACAAAAGCCGCTGAGCTGCCCTACGATACATTACCATCTAAATAAATCTTAACGTTGTGTTAAATCAGGACATACCGCAGGAAACCTCAAAAGGCCCACTCCGTAAACTAAGGTGAAGGCTGAAAGGTAAATATGGATTTCTTATAATCCTCCCGACCGATTTCGGTTATAGTGGTCAATCTCAATGGCAATTAGCGCGGGAGATATTATAGTGCACAATTAGTGTGTGCAGAAACACAGGTTCACTCTCTGTTCCTTTACTCTCATAGCCCAACGGGAAGGCCATCCGCCTGTTCAATTCTTGGTATTTGTAGTTATTATCGTCTCGACAAAGCAGTAATTGTCGGCACTACAAAGATAGCCTACAAATTGCAAAGAGCTGCGCAATGATTTTTAGTTGTCATAAACATAGTTGTAAATAAACAAGGCGAATACAACAAACTTTAGAAAGAGACTGTGTCTGTCAGGCACAACTGTGTTTTGAGGCTTGTGTACCAAAACTACAAACATACATAATTAAATTCACGATTTCTCCCCGTGGGAGTAGGCAGCAACTACAGAACGCCACCTGCTACCGAAACAGGCTGCAGGGTGCTGTTTTCCAAAATTTGATGTGCCATAATGATTTCCGGCCGAGCACTATTCAACATTGCGTTGACTTGTATTTCTTAAACTACTCTGTACAATAACCATGCGACAAAGTGCACTGATAAAGAGCGCCGGATAAACTCGTACAGTGCTCTCCGAGAGTCCAGCTCTACAGGACACAAGCCAGTGATTGAGGTCCCCTGATACTGCATCGTAGTTATGGACGAGATTTGAGCTGGTCCGTACTGGTGACCCTATCCGTTGTGCTAATAATGATATTGGAAGAGTGGGAGGACGATAGAGGGTTGATTCAGGAAAGTGGGAGTCATGGAATTGTCAAACAAATTCATTTTAATAACATAATATCATGTCATTTATGTTTATGTGGAGGCTAAAATATAATATAGAGGATGAAATTATCCGAAAACAACCGGAGGTACCGACATTCTCGTAGTTTGCAGAGTAAGCAAACTGAAGCGGCAGTAGGCTAGCCACGTTTGTCGAAGGACCGATGGCCGGTGGAGCAGACCAGTCCTGTAGTGAGACCTCGTATCGCGTGTGGGACGCCCCCCAGCCAGGTGGACCGATGACCTTAAAAAGGTGACTGGGACAGACTGGATGCGGAAGAGGTAGGACAGGGTGTTGTGGCTTAGCCTGGGAGAGCCTTGTCCAGCAGTGAACCTCAAAGGGCTGAATTGATATGTTTATGTCCTATTAGCTTTTGCGCGATGAAAGGGATCCTCTAAGCTCAGGTCAGCGTCTATCCGTGTGCTCAACATACAAATTCGTTCAGTCGTTAAGGCGCAGAAAGGTATCAGACAGTCAGACACAGTTCGAATCAATTCAATTTTGTTAGGATATAATAAGGGACGAGCCCGCTGCCATCAACTAGACACACATCCAGAGTTCTGGCTGCTACTAGAAAACTAACGGATGAACCAAATAACAATTCGACCTGTGAGGATCCATCCTATACACCAGATCCCCCAATTACAGCAGTCGGGGCGGTCACTAGACGAGGCAGACAAAATTCATAACTTCAATTCAAATTCAAAATATTTTATTTCACATAAACCTAAATGGGCACTTATGAAACGTCAGAAGCTAGGTGCACGGTTTCAATTGGTCGTTTCCTATGGAGACGACCCGGCAATAAGCCATGTGCATTTGGATTGAGTGATCTTTTTTTATTTCGTGACAAAATGTGATTGTACATTTAGTCAAAAATAGTCAAAACTCATAGCCCAAAGTAAAAAATTTGTCACTCTCAAGGGTCTTTAGTTATTGCCGAAAATGTGGATCACTCAATTCAGACATTTTGCAAAAACGGCTATGAGCTAAATCTCAACACGACTAAATTTATATCTTAAAAATTTGTAAAGAATTTGTCACAACATTTTTTAAGCCCATCAAGGCATTTAAGCTTCTTCCAGGTATCTTTGGACAGTATCATTGGATCACTCAGTACAGACACCATTTTGTCTGAGAGATCTTTGTAATAGGGTTCGGATGACTTTTTCTATAGATCTATTGTTTATTCTAAAATGTACATATTCCGAATATATTTGTACAATAAATATCATAACACAAAACCTTTTGTTAAAAATTTATGAGTAACTCAATGTTTTTAAATTTGCTGAACTGAGTGATCCATAAGAATACTTAGAGGTAACTTAACTGTTTCGTATTGATTTACACCAACTACGGTTAGTTTTTGTACAAATGTTTGATTAAAGTTTTACATAAAAATAATTTACATATACAGCTTAATTTACGAGATATTACATTTTTTATTTTATTGTTAGAGAAAAGTGCAGTAGGGTGTCCATATAATATGAGATCATCGGAAATACAACTGATACAGTAAGTACCTACCTATATAATCGTCAGTTGTAATATCAATTAATGTAACCAGGACTTAACTTGACTTTACAGGAGAGGCAAAAAAACTAAATTCTATTCACAAAAAGAGTGGTAAGTTTTTGTGTTTTCATCCTATTGCAATGCTGTTTAGAGCATTTTTCTCTTAAAATGTTAACTTTAAATCTGAAAGAGTTTTGACTATTTATGACTAAATGTACAATCACATTTTGTCACGAAATAAAAAAAGATCACTCAATCCAAATGCACATCAATAAGCCCTACGGTGACTCCTTAGAGTAAGAAAAAAAAAATAATTGGCTTTTTTACAATGTTTTCAAATTACACTGTTAACAGTTGTATGGATGAGAGCACAGTCTGAGCCTGTCGAAAAGTACTAGCTATGAAGTTCGTATTAGTGACATTAATTTTGTATACTTTCTCACGAAAATAATCAATGTTTGTACTGTTCTCCCATAAATGAACATATTTATCATTAGAAGCAGTTCCCGAGCCACTAATCGTTGCCATAACAATCTCAACGATAACGCCCCCAAGCTTACTTACAATTAGCAACCCAGCGTGATACCGATATCGAGACCGTAAATCTGATACCGATACCAACTTTCTAGCCGACATGATAATCAAGCGATACGATATATAATCTGTGGTGTATTTACTGCGGCGACAGATGGAAACGTTTCAATTTGTGTAAATCTCGGCTTGGCTGCGAGTCAGGACACAAAGTGCTGTGATAAGTAGGGCTCATTCGATACCGGAATTATCGATAGGTACTTTGAACTTGACATCGATTCGGAGTATCGATACCTAAGAAATGGTTGTTGGGCCTTTGCTTTTATAAATTAATCTCTATCAGAATCGGATTCGAACTCGATACTTTTTAATTTCTTACAACATACTTCTCTCTCTAACAACTAACAAATTGTGTCTATCCACAGAGTTCTTATAAAATGATAGCATATAGTGGCCAGCCTATTATTAAGCCACTGCACGCAAGGCTCTGTACAGAGAAGGCATGAGCATTGATCGTCTCGCTGGCTCAAGTTTCCTCACG
Organism: Apamea anceps; assembly: GCA_951799955.1. NCBI lineage: Eukaryota > Metazoa > Arthropoda > Insecta > Lepidoptera > Noctuidae > Apamea > Apamea anceps. Next base: position 320,972 of record OX637524.1, on the reverse strand, counting down.
TTGTTTAGCCTTCAGTAATGTCCAAGATAAACTCTGAAAGTTTGGCACGCCGATTTGAAACCACAACTAGCCTGTCACACGAGCAGAGGCGAGGCATTACCCACTGGTTACGACACACATAACAGAACAGCATCAAAATAACTAGTTATCATTTCTTCAGTCTACTAAACTCATAGGTACACACGCCGACATATCAAGCTATTCATTTCCAGTTTTAGCTGATCTCGCATTGTATAGGCTTTTCGTATAATGATAAGTCAGTCAGTCAGTCAGTCTTGATATTGTGTCATCGTGCGATGGTCACAACTTTACTGAAAACTATGGAATACTCGCTTGTCCAGTGTAAGATCAGCCCTAGTGATAATCATTGTGTAGTACATAAAGCGAGTACATCTAATCTAGTTGAGAGCGGAGCCTGTTCGTTAGCTCGCTGTCACCACAGAGAGGGGTCGATAGATCTCTTACCGGTTCCACTAAGAATAGAATTATAGTATTTTACTATCAACCTAATTATTGTCAAACCGAAGAAACCACTTTACAGAGCTATAACTAAGGGGTTTAGTTTTAGACAATGATTTAAGTTAAGCGACGTTTAAACGTCAAAAATGTATAGTTTAACAGTCGGCAATCAAGTAAAGGAGTTATAGTTTGGACATAGGATGCATTATTGAGTCACCACATCTACTACTAGCATCATATCACGCCAGTATTCCCCGAAGGGTTGGGCAGAGGTGTACCTATTGCACACACACATTTTAATAGGGGCGAGCCTATTGCCATCAACTCAGACTCCGGGCTGCTACTCAGAAATTCCAGATGGAAAAGCCCAATAACACTTTACCCGACCCGGAAATCCCTGAATGCTCAACAATACCACTAGTAGCAAAAGTAACGTCAGAACATCAGGCACATGAGGCATGTCGTTTAATGGGTAACTTTATTGGGCTAGTTAATATCAAAACTTAATTTATAGGTTGACCGGCCATGGCTGCGCCTCCTGTCACTCTATGTGGATTCAGTAAATGATTCTGACTTTTTTCGTTGGTTTATCACAGTATATTTCATGGATTCAAATTTTTCTTCAAAACAGCTGGACAAAACCTTTTTCCTTCCAAACCTCCCTCTTGTGCGATAGCTGGTTTGTTGGCCCTGCATACATTATCAGATCGTCACTCCACCTGCGCCGCGGCGACTATCTACCTCGACGGCGATGTCCTCTCTCAGGCCTCCAGTGAGTGACGATTGTTGCCTATCTCTCCGGATGCATTCGTGTGACATGGCCAGCCCACTCTCACTTCCTCGCTCTTTTGTCTCAAAAAATTCTTAAAACTAATCTTCATTCTCTCAAGATTAAAAGGGACCTAAATTGTGAGCGATTTATTCACACGAGCTTGAACTTATTGCTGATGTTATAATTGCACGCCCGCTGCGCAGGTCTGATTCGATAGCATGCCGTCAATCAACGACTGAATTATATTAGCTATACCTAGGTCAAACATTTATAATTATTAGGAATAACTCATGGACTATTAGCTAATTAATTGACTAAATGATTAACACTTCACGGTTTGCTAAAACTGTATTATACAAACATAGTCGTAATTAATATAATCTATACTAATAATAAAGAGAAAAAGTTTGTTTGAATGCGCTAATCTCTGGAGCTGCAGTCCGCGCCGATTTGAAAAATTCTTGAAGAAGGCTATATAGGTTACTTAACATTACGCTATGACCCTTCGAAGCCGAGCAAAAAGAAAAAAGCCACAGAGGTCGCCAAGCGACAACGAAGTGAGTGGTGGGGGGGGACAAGACATGTCATGCGAACGAAGTCGCGGGCAGGAGCTACATACAATATATAACTTTCCTTAGTTCCCACAGACTAGAAATAATATTTAATTTATTTCGATGTTTATAGGTACTTAAGATGTTGCTGAGAAAACAAGCATGTATTGTCTCGTCTTTGACTGAATGAACTAAATTACCACAACACTAGGTATTTTGATAGAAGTCATAACTTTTCACACGAAATAGGTTTCTAGTTTTTACGCCAATGTTACTAAAGTTGGAATCTGACTTAGTTCGAATTTGACCTGCTTGGAATCTGACCTACTTGGAATCTGACCTACTTGGAATCTGACCTACTTGGAATCTTGCCTACTTGAAATCCAACCTTCATCGCCAAAATTATATAAAATACGTATATTTTTGATTATGTTTTCGATGGCCGCTGGGCGTGATTGTGACGCTAGCTCTCCCCAACTTGTTCTTGTTGTGTTTGGGTGCTATATTTTAATACTCTGTATGCGTCACGTTTAGTGCAAACAAATGTATTTCCTTTCTTTTATATGTTCTTTGTAATGTGCCACTGGTAGGTGAGCGTCTCGAAATTCTGCTAAAAGATATTATAATAGCACGCGGCACAAAGTGAACCTGACCACTCCCCACACACAGCGAGCGCCTACATCCGATGTAAGTATTTATTCATATGTAGCACTTCTGTGAAACTATCAATATATTAGAGTGCGGCGATTGTTTGCGGAAGCCGCGCCCGCGCTGCGCCAACATGTCGGCGGGTAATAGATGACATAAATATGTAATAATGAGCCTCTCCAGATGATCCGTGAGTCACTGCGCACAGAGCAGGATGCTACAGTATACCGAGATGAAACCCATTGGTTAAAGATGTTAGGATTATCGGTACTTACCTATAGCTTTACTAAAAGTCAAACTAATTTTCAGTTTTAGAACATTGATTGATTCAAATCTGCAAAAAAAAAATTCATCAGTCACTGTGATTACCTAACATCACGCCTGTATTTCGAAAAGGGTTGGGCAGAGGTGTACCTATAAGTAGTACACACACACATTTCACGTAATAGGGGGCGAGGCTATTGCCATCAACCGGTCACAGATCCAGAATCCGGGCTGTTACTGAGAAATTCCGGATGAAAAAACCCAATAACACTTTGCCCGACCTGGGAAGCGAACCCAGGACCTCATGCTCAGCAGTAGCGCCTGCGATTAGATGAACGAAGCCGCTGGGATTAGTGACCAACATACGGATAACCAATCAAACTTAACATTAGGTTTTCACAAACAACTGCATAGCTAAGTTAATAGTAACTGTGATTTAATTATTTTTATTACAAGTTTTTTCCGTAATTTCTTATAAACATAGATTCGTAATTATTTGAACAGGCACATTCCAAGTCTAGTTAATTAGATATTTTTTTCTAAAAAAAAACCTGTTGGTACTACCTGCTTTGCAGGAATTTACCATAAATCATAAAATATTTCTAGATCTTGAGCGTAAAAATTATGCGTGTTATTTACTTAATTTATTATTATTAATTAAGTCTTTTAATTAGCTCATTAGCATTTATTAATTAACAGTTTATAAATGCTATAATCGGTGACAGTAAAGCTAGGCATCATGTTGGTACCGCGACGATCCTTCTTCGACTTTGGATATTGTACGCACGTATTACAACGAATCATTTATCAGACCACATTTTACCAATAATGGATCCTTGAACTCTGATCAAGCACAATAATCAGGGGATCAAGCCTTTTGCCACGAGATAAAATAAACTTATTAATATAAATATTGTACACCCCATGGGTATGTTACAGTGATTCATTAATACTATTGTAAGATCTGTTTATTTACCTGTGACAAACAATAAATAAATGAATTATGAATAATATCAAACCAGTGGCCACTTACTACTGATAGTTTTCTGATTTACCTGGAACCAAAAATATATCTTTTATAGCACATTCTATCCAAATAACATTTTTTATAGTACTCTTGAAAACTCAGTGTTTAGAGTTTTCAATTAATTAATAAAATTTTGAAAATGAGATATTAGATGTTAAGCGTAATCTTCATAAAAAGTATTCTACTCTGTTCTAACCTTTAACATACAGAACCACACCGCATCATGATTCAACCGCTACTCACAATAACCATATGTTGGAATCTCAAAATTATGACAGAATAAAACAAAATTCATAATTATAAGAGACACTGATATCTTCATCCAAAAGCGGAAACGGAAAATTTATTGCAACCGTAATTGATTAATAATTTATTAATCAAAAGGTCACGTCCGTTACGTTACGTTACGGTCTACGAACAGCTCCAAGATGGCGGACCACCCGTTGTTAACGACGCTGTGGGACGAACGTTATTTTATATTAATTAAAATATTACTTTATTAATAAGCTATTTAAATGACAAGCTAACTGTGTAACAATGACAGAGAGGCTATTTATAGTTTTTGGGTAATCTTATATTTGATGCTGCAAGAATAAAGCTGTATTTGTGCGGAATGTGGCTCTACTATGGATAAGTTATTTTTCTTAAACCCCTTCTAAATTAAAATCAAACTTGTTACTTATTCAAACTAGGCTCATGCACTTTTTGAACGTCAATATTACAGAAGACCGTTCCCAAACGCCCGCCCTTCCCCACGGTTACGTGACGTTCTTCCCAAAAGATATGGCGCAAAAAAAACTACCCGAGCAGCACAGCTGCCTGATAAGTTAGAAGAACTTGATTCTAACACAAATCATTAAACTAAATTATTTGCCATATGTCAGCTAACACACGCCAACAAAAACATTGAACTCTACTCAAGCAGGTCTCGCCGACTGGTCGACACTTCACGTGACCAGAGGGCTGACTCGTTCTTTGGCCAAAGAATTAGCATTTCCATTCAACGTGGCAATGCTGTCTTCTGGGCACGTTTCCGGATGACAGCGATGCGGACGAGTACTTCGACGCCTAAGTGTCTCTTTCGCCTAAGTGGAATTTTGAGCTTCCATATCTCCGTAACCAGAAGGTTGCCAGGTTTTGTCCAGTACAAACAAATGATCACCATGACGGGGAGTACAAGCGACTTTCGGCTTCGTTAAGAGTATTTTTGCACCCGTTATTGTCCGTAGCTACTAAAAGCTCGTAACATTTCCAATGTTTAATTCTGTTGGTATACTGTAGGTATTCTCTTCTCGGTGTAAACCGAAGTATCTTCTAATTGGCAGTAAAACAGCGCCAATTTGGAACCATGTCCGAAGTCACCGAATAAAGAGTGGCTGCACCGACGTATTGTGGACTGTAGACGACTGCGGCGCTTTCAATTAATTGTATCATCGTTAACTTTACAAGCAGCCGACACACTTGATTGACTTTTAATGAAAGCTTATGGAGGTGTGTGGGTGTATGTGAACATGATAATTATATGTAGGTACTAGCTTCTGCCCGCGGCTTCGCCCGCGTGGATGTCGGAAATTATCCCACGGGAACGTGCCAACAGGATAAAATGTACCCATGTGCTTCCCCAGAATGCCATCCATCTCGCGGGCCCTTTGTGGCTAATTACAATAGAAAACCAATTGTGTCTCATTAGTGGTGATTAAGAGGGTACCTATATGATACCTTTACCTAAGTACCAACCTAATTTAAAAAAAAAACTCAATTTCAGAAAATTAAATACCTACCTACCTAAATAAACCTATTTCTGGTGATAACTAATCTAAACTCAATAAATAAGAAAAATCCCTAAAAACTAATATCTATACGAATGACTAATCCTACCTAACAGTATTATAAAATAACCTACGGTCACTACGTACACTATCAAATATACTACCTATACTTTAAAATTAAAATCTATACCTACCCTACGACTTATATAAAAATAAACCTAAATAACTCTAAAAACTAAAAGGAATAAAAATGAACTCCATTGCGGGTGACTTAACCTACGACAAACTTATTATTTGCGGTTGGTGCAGTAATCGAGTCTAGGGATCGAACCGCAAAATTAAGTTTGTTTTTTATTGTATATACTTTTCCGGGATAAAAAGTACCGAGTGTGGTGCCCAGGATATTAAAGAATAATTATATCAAGTTTCAACGTAATCGAACCGGTAGTTTTTGCGTGATGCCTGAACAAACAGACAGACAGATAGACAGACAGACAGACCGACAGACAGACAAAAATTTTTTTAATCACATTTTTGGGTTCGGTGTCGGTCTAGTAACACCCCCTGCCATTTATTTTTTTGATATTTTCAATGTACAGAATTTTCACTTCTACAGATTTATTATAAGTATAGATTACAGAGAGATGAGAGGGGCTCGTGGCTAAATAATAACAGCCGCACGGTTTGATCAAAGGTTAAGCTGCGGTCCGTTCGTGGATAGGTGACCCCTACGACACTCGGAAAGCCGTTGGTTCCGGCTGTCATTCGTAGATCTTTGACAGTAGTTACGGGTAGTCAGAAGCCGAAAAGTCTGAGAACCAGTCTTAGCAAGGGGTATCGTATTATCGAGTAAATAGATTAAAAAAAACTTTTTACAAAAAAAAAAATAACCGCCTTCAAAAAAAGACAAACAAAAACGTTCCTGCACTAAAAAGTAAAAAATAAAAAATTGAATTCCTGTAAAGAAACTTAATTTAAAGGTAAACTTATTTGACATTAATATTTTGCAAATATTCAAAATTGTTTACTTCTTTTTGGAGTCGGTGCCAGCAGTTGTATCCTGTGCCATTTATTTTTTCAATTCACGATTATAAAATTTTAAAACAGATGCTTACAAACTTAATGCTTCAAAAATTTCAAAGTACTTAAAAAGTGGCAGGGGATTTTTATACGTATGTATAATTATTATTATTTAAAAGAAATTATTGTGAAAATTGTGTCAATTTGTTTTAGAGTACAGTCTAGTCTGTATTTGTGTTTTAAATATTCTAGGTATGCAATAGGTAGCTTGGTAGTTTTATAGTAAATGTTAGAGGTCGTTTTTCGAGGTATTGTTGCCCATACGTATTTCCTTGCCTTGGCTGGCACCGACTCCAAAAAGAAGTAAACAATTTTGAATATTTGCAAAATATTAATGTCAAATAAGTTTACCTTTAAATTAAGTTTCTTTACAGGAATTCAATTTTTTATTTTTTACTTTTTAGTGCAGGAACGTTTTTGTTTGTCTTTTTTTGAAGGCGGTTATTTTTTTTTTGTAAAAAGTTTTTTTATTTCTAGCCGTTTAGTGTATTTTTTATTATAATATAATGGCAACGTAGTTAATATCTTTTCTACATAGAATATTATTTTGAAGAAGTACCAATATCATACAAGTAGGTACATATTACTGTCTACTTTCTGATCTTTAATTTGATCCCGTAGAGAGATGATAATATGACGCATGAAATACTGTCGATTCTTATGCGTCGTATGCTGCCTCTAATATTGAGCTGGGCGGTAACAGTCCATAAACTACAAGGGACCACCCTCGAGAGAGCTGTGATCGACCTTGGTAAAAAAAACTTTGCAAAAGGACAAATATATGTCGCGCTAAGTCGTGTCAGAAGTTTGGAAGGCATAGTGTTATCAGATTTAGACGCCTATAAATTATTGAATCGACCACACGATGATCGAGCGATGACAGAGATAACAAGGTTGCGGAATCTGCCATCTGATAATCAAGACAACACATAACGTGCCATGGAATAGGCCTACCGGGGAAACCACATTAAAAAAAACGCGCCCAGCACACTACCTCATAGGTGGCGTGGAAATGTGTGCATACTACCAAGAATACAATTTTATTTTAGTAAATAATAGAAGCGATTTTTTTTTAAACATTGTAAGCAAAATGCCTTTAATATTTCAGAAGTTGTTTTGTGGACACATTGATGATAACATCAAAACTAGATTTTCAATGGCACCTTGTATTCAGAGTGCATCTCATGACAGTTCTAAGCCCAAATACTGCTAGGATACATTGTTTTATTTTGAAGTTCTCATGCCAACCTTCCGCCTTCCAGCTCCATCATCAGATCAGTTCGATAGTAACTTATAGCCAAAGTGCATTTCATGACAATTCTAATAAGCCCAAACACGGCTAGAATACGTTGATTAATTACGGAGTTCCGATACCTGTCTTCCGGCTCCATCATGATCATCAGATCAGTTCAATGATAACATTTTCAATATAACTATTCAGGATTGTATGTTTATTTGTATTGTCATAGTTGCTTAACTATCTTGATTGTGATATCTATGCGAGTGACAAGTTCCGTTAGCCATATCTGATCTTCTTTACCAGTTCCACTTCATCAAATGTTACTTTTTGACTGTAAACGCTTGATTTCTCGATGAAAATATTAAAATTACTATATAGTTGCCTATAATATTTGAGGAGTTCCCTCGATTCCTCATGGATCCCATCATCAGAACTGGATTTTGAAAAAAATGGGACCAATCTGGAAGCATATCCTTTAAAGTTAAAAAAAAATTTTGCAAATCGATCCATAAACAACGGAGTTCTGAGGTAACAAACATAAAAAAAAAAAATAAAAAAAAAAAAATAAAAAAAAAATACAACCGAATTGAGAACCTCCTCCTTTTTTTGAAGTCGGTTAAAAATACTGATATTCAGCTACATCCTGTTAGACTGTAAGTCACCCTAAAACAGTTGGGAAAAGGCCAGGCAGATTGACTATCTTGTGTGCTGATTCGCCAATACACAATACTCACATTATTACAATAGTGCCTATATCGTCCGATATAACCAATAGCAGTCCTTCCACGTGGCGTGGGCTCCGCGTCCCACCTCTCTGCCTACCTCCTAATACGCCGATATGATGGATGCTAATGTATCGGCGATGGCGCCCACTTCACCATAAACATGACGACGTGCCTGTTACGGTTATGTTAATTAATTTACATTTAAATTATATCAATATGGACTGAACGGAATTGGGTTACAAGTTTATGATAGATGGTGAAGGATGCCAATTAGGAAAGTGAGTAAATGTCAAGAATATTTTGTGATATTCGAAATATGAAGGTTATATTTATTACTAGCCAATCAAAGCCAATTTCGTTATTAGTTATACCATTTAAAAGAAAGTCCACCCTCCCGTGTCGTGGGTGTCACATGGAGGATACCGCCACACATCTCCTCTACAAACAGTTAGTTAGTCGGTGCCCTTTTACGACATTCGTAGAAAATAAATGGATGTCCAAAATGATGGTAAACTGAACCATCGAGTTACTTGGTTTAAACCAACAAAAAAAGGAAGCACCCACTGAAAATTAGTTACTTACATAGCTGATGCTTTGAAATCCTACTGAACAATTAACACAACATACTTCTGGAGTCAATGCTGGTATACTGTAATGCATCTTCCAATTATACAATCCTTTTTTGCTTTTCAGTTTACTGTTTTGTTCAAAAGTTCATTTCCAATGGCTTGTATAGGTGTTCATTCTTTTCGCCTATACGAACATGTAACTGTAAAAAATTAATGTTTAAACATATATTTTTTATTAGGTTATGTTAGTCAACATGTAATTGCACCTAGTCAGGCTGGAAGATGACCTCAACATGTCCGAAATCCTAGAATAATGACAATGGTGTAATAAAACTAAAAATGCCAACAATAATTTCATTAAAGTCTTGCACTATAAAATGATGTATATCTTAATGTGCAGGTTGTGCCGGCATGCGGCATGCGGCGTGCGGCATGCTGTCGGTAATGAGCGCTTAAACTTTAGTAAGACGTGATTGTTATTCTGTGCTCATCTCCAAATTGCGACATTTTGTGTTCACAGTTTGTTTTAGGACAAAGCCGGAATGTGACTACTCTGGTTTAGTTGCTTATCTTGAAGTATTAACTCTTCATCTGTTTTGAGAAAAATATAAAATATGTATGTGAGTTATTTGACGTTCCCAGAAATTTTTACTAAACATTATATACAAAAGAGGTGTTCAAAGTTTTGATCAGATTTCCTTTGGGCTGGAAAAATTTATTCTGCAAAATTACCCTTGAAAAAACTCAAATTCAAAGCATTTATTTTAATTAAACCAATTACAGATACTTTTGAATTGCCAGGGAGTCCGTCAGGCAGAAAGATGAAGCTGGTTGCCCATTCCAAAGCGTAATAGGTTACTATGGGGAAAAACGGGCAAGAAACTCAAAACCATCAACAACCAAGCGTGAATAAGTGATCCGACTTAAGTCAGTGAATCAATCGATGATCTCCCGATATGCCCCGATATGGCAGTGAGCATATAATCCGCATGACAAGAGGCGCGGCTCAGTGGTGTAAGCGGATTATTGTAATGTGTGGATAGCATGGCGGATAATCTCCACTCATTGCCAAATACTCGATGCGGTGAGCGAGCTTTGTCATTAATTATTATTCGTATTCATATTTTTAAGATGAATCACAGGAAACAGGTATTATAAACTCAAAGCATTTATTTTACCAATTTACAGATACTTTTGAATTGTCAAGGGGACGGTCAGTCAGAAATATGAAGTTGCCCATTCCAAAGCGCAATAGGTTCCTATGGTGAAGAACGGGAAACTCCATGGACACTCTTTTGAAGATCTATCCATCCATTTAGTTTTTGATAGTCAATGCTGTTTTCTTTTCTCCTGGCGTTATTCGCCTTAAACTCCCACGTGTGGAGAAACAGACCCAATCTTTTACATCTTCCAGATAGGTAGTATAGGTAGGTACCTAATATAATCGTAAGTAGTAATTAGCACCTGCTGATCAGTTTCGTACACATTAAAGGGTCACGCGCCATTTCACAGCCGGCTCATTAACATGATACTACGCTCAGATTACGATACACACGCACCGCGCGAGTTCCGCTATCTCACGCACTCAGCTGAAAGGGCACGGAGAGGCAAAGAGTAGGTAGACAACACAGACCGACCTATGCCTTGGCGCATGGCGTGGCTATGTGCATCAGTGACTACGTGACTGCAAATAGACTAACGGGTTGCAGGTTAACACTAAATAGCCATAAAAAATGATAATATCACGCTTGCATTTACCGAAGAGTAGGCAGAGTTGCATAGAACACTCACTATCTACATAGATACTATGCAACTGTGAGTGTATCTGGTTTTTTATTTGTAGTTTTCATAGAAATTGTTCTACTTGAGTCTCGTCGCCCGCCTGCGGGAGCCTTAAATCACGTAATTAAAATTGGAGCGAATATATTGAACTTACAGGCACAAATTGGGACCCCGGCCTGCTACTTCGAAATTCTTAATAAAAAAAATTCAATAAGCGCGGCTCACTGCCTAACCCAGGACCAGTACTTCGGCTTTTGACTTCTAGACTAACCTAGCAGCCAATAAGCGGACAATGATAGCTCAGTTTCTGTGTCATATCTACTCTGTGACGCGAGCAACTGAGCTTGTATGGGACATAAATAGTAACTCTAGTGCTATCGATGTACAAGTGCGCACACAAGGTCAATGTCCCCGTTTCGGCAAATTAATTATTACACTAGATAATGTGGTATTATTGCCTTAGAGCTAAAAGCTACCTAAATAAATTATTGCCGGCCTATTAAACTTAGTATATCTGCCTAGCCTTTTCCTAACTTTGTTGGGGTTGGCTTCTAGTCTAACCGGATTCAGCTAGCCAGTATTGTATGTACATGGAGCGACTGCCTATCTGACCTCTACAAATATTCAAATCTAAAAAATAGAAAAATGAATTTACGTATAAAATATAACGTGTTGAGTGCGTAAATAAAAGTAACCCAGTATATTATGAAATAATTTAATACTTGTAGAAAAATTATACAAAATTGTACTTATGACAAAAGATTTGAATCTATAAGACAGTTGCACAAAATGTACAAATTAAATTATAATGTGTTTTGTTGGTTTGGTTTAAAAATATGTTTCTGGCGCTCGCCAGCCGCTACCGCGGCAACGCTCGCTTCGCTCGCTCGGCTCGTGGGCTGTGTGGTCACAGTTCTAACCTAACGTAACCTAGCTGAAAATATATATGCGTGTTACGTTGCAAATTTCAATAAACTATAACCAATAATATAAATTAAGCTGGTTTCTATAAAGCTTAAGAAAACGACGATTGTTTTAGCAGAACATAATTATGTTTTCGGAAACTTAGTAGGTTTAGTTTATTAGAAAGTATACATTACTTAAGCTTCATGTTTGTTTGTTAAATACAAACATTTTTGTCGGTTCATTTCGTATTAATTTTTCGGTAATTCATTTTAACACAGCTTAGTTAGTATTACAGTCAACCACAGATCGCTGGAAGTTAATTTGTTTTTCGGAAGCCTTATTATGCCTTATTATTTCCCTATTTAAACCAGTGTTAAAGTAACAGGGGTCTGATTTAATGGCCCCACTTTCACCTCATAGACACCTACTGTTGATGTGATAGTGAATGAAGTGCGTGACGGATGCTATTAACTGAACGTAACTTGACTCAAGTCAAGTAATAAATCAAGTGCCTTGTACAACTTGTACCTACTAATCGCTGGACTAGTGCTCGAGAGCGCGGCTACTGAGCATGGGGTGCTGGGTTTGATCCTTAGGTCGGGAAGTGTTTATATACCCACATTATTTCTAAAATGTATGCTGTATTTTACCAATTTTTATTTTTTTTAATAAATATATATTAAGTTAAAGGAGATGTTTCATTTTTTTGCTTTTTGCTACAATATATCAAAAAAACGGGGAAAAATACCCTGAATTTAGGAAAAATATTAATCTGTGAATTTGAGAATAACCGTTCGTGTACAAACAAATTAAAGTTTTTCAATTATTGCCATTTGTTATCATTATGGCCAATATGGCGGCGTCCTGACAGCAAACATGCGTTCGGAAACCAAAATGGACCTGAAATGAGTGTGAAACCGTAAATACAAAAACATTAAATATAATTAAGTATAGAAAGGTATCACTTATTATTAATTCATCTTCATCATCATTATTATTTCCACACATTTCACTTAAAATTGTTAACAATCACTTTGCTAGCATAGGAAAAACTCTCGCTTCGAAAATTACACCACAAAACGATCAGACCCGCGGTTCTGATGACCCCGACGCAACTAGTTCTGACCCTAGCTCAATGGCTATTTTTAGCACGGACATTGCCGAAATAGAGAGAACAATACTCGGTCTTAAATTAAATAGTGCCGTGGGCTGGGACGGTATATCTACCGCTCTGATCAAGGCAGCCAGACAAGTCCTTGTACCAATTATCTGCCATGTTTTTAATCTATCTCTGATGACAGGAGTTTTTCCCACGGTTTTAAAAGAGCTGTTGTGCACCCTGTTCACAAGAGTGGGGACAGAAGCAGTGTCAATAATTATAGACCAATCTCTGTGTTAACAACGTTATCTAAAATTTTAGAAAAAATAATTAATCTTAGACTTCTCAACTATCTTAACTCTAAAAATATTCTGGTGGACAATCAATTCGGGTTTCGATCTGGTAAAAACACAGAGGATGCTGTTCTCAAATTGACAAGTACTGTGGCTAAAAGCTTAACAGTAAATTAAAAACAATTGCTATTTTCCTAGACCTTTCAAAAGCATTTGACACTGTTTCTGTTCCTCTCTTGCTGAATAAACTCCAAAAAATCGGCATTAGAGGTTTATCACATGATATCTTTAGAAGTTACCTTAGTGATCGTTCTCAGGTTGTAAAAATAGGTAAATATGTGAGCAACGAAGAAAACATGAGCTATGGCGTCCCACAAGGTGGTGTTCTTGGTCCCACCTTATTTTTAATTTATATTAACGAGCTCTGCAGACTCAGCATACCTAATTCAAATCTTATAGTGTATGCAGACGATACGGCAATAATTGTTCAGGGAAGAGACTGGGTTGAAACCCGCTATCACGCAGAATCCGCATTGCGAATGGTTTCTGACTGGTTGTCAAATAATCTACTTACCCTTAACATGGAAAAAACTAAATTTATCACGTTTGCTCCACGTATAGCATCTCAACCAGCTTCACCATTTGCTTTGACTATCCACAACTGCCCATCTGCTACCAATAACAATTGTGGCTGCAAATCTATCTCACGAACGAATAGCATAAAATATTTAGGGGTAACAATTGATAGCACTTTGTCCTGGAACGATCACATTGGGTCATTGGTTGGACGAGTTAGAAAACTTATATTCGTTTTTAAAAAATTAAGATCGTCAGCGGATCTTCCTATGCTTAAAATGGTCTACTATGCTCTGGCAAACTCCATCATTAACTATTGCATAACCGTATGGGGTAGTTCTGGAAAGTGTTTAATGCTTCGTCTAGAAAGAGCACAGCGAGCGGTACTGAAAGTCATGTCATACAAACCAATCCGTTTTCCGACTGATGAACTGTATGCTCTGTTGCAAATCCCTAGGGTAAGACACAGCTTTTTTCTTAACACAATCCTACGTAAACATTCAGAACTTAGTTTCGACCAGAGTTTTAACAGCCAGAGTAGGCGGAAACGTAGACCTACTGATGTTTGTCCTGTAGTACCAGCTAGCATTGTAATAGTTAGACGACAATACTATTTTCTAAGCCCAATTATGTATAACAAAATAAATAGAATTTTAAACATTTACTCCCTGACTTCACGTGAGTGTAAATCAGTAACTCATGAGTGGCTTAGCTCTCTGAATTATGAAGAGCTTGAACATCTTGCAAAAATTTAATAACAAAAATGAAAAAAAAAATCCCTTCCATTCCATTGCCTTCCAAATCACCTAACAGACACACATACATATACCTACACGTACTTACACATTTACTCACTCGCATACACATACTCACACATTTACCCACTCGCAAACACATACTTACACTACACTCACATTCTCTCACTCGCATACAAAATCAAAATCAAAAGTCATTTATTCAAATTAGGCTGAGAATCAGCACTTTTCGAACGTCAAAATTACAAAAGACAGTCCCCCAAAAACGCCCGCCCTTCGACACTTCCTAGTGCTATCGCTGGGAAGAAGAAGTGGCGGAACAAACTCCCCAGCAGCACAGCTGTCTGTTTAGTTAGAATATAGTTGCATGTATACAATACTAGGAACCTATGTTCAGTAATGAACATTACAAGAAGCTTAAATTATTTGCCATATTATGTCAGCGAGCCACGCCAATATACCAACAAATATAATATAAACTATACGTACTCAAGCTAAAAAATAATTAATAAAAATAAAAACTCACTACCTAAATAAAAGCCTCCAGGCATAAAGGGCGTGACAGCTTACATATTTATGCATTGCTGGGTTCGTCACATAGCTGTCACTTGCAGTCACAGATGATGAACTAGGACCATCGATGTGAAATAAATGAGTTAATACTAATAACAGTAACCTGTCAGTACCTAAGCTAATTCTGGAGAAAGAACATGAACATTGTCTTGAGTTAATTAGGGCGACCAACTATTCTTATCGTGTAAGTAGTCGTTGATGGAATAGTAAGCCTTTGAACAAAGTTTGGATTTTACTTGAGCTTTAAACGCACACTTACACTACACTCACATTCACTCTAATATGAACACATTCACTTGTATTAATATTGTAATTAGTGCTTAAGGTTTTATTCCACTTTTTTCTTTTCTTCCTCTTTCTTTTTTTTTTTTTTGTTCAGCTTTTTTCTTTTTTTTTTATTTTGAAATCTAAACAAAAAAAAAATTAACTGTGTTTATATAAAAGCCTGGAACGCTGTCGTCTCCCTCCTGGAGGTGGGCGCTAATGGCCGCGACACGGTATTCCTTACTAATGCGGTCGTTAGCGTACACAAATATTGTAACTATTATTTTTGTTCCAATAAATATTCTAAATCTATTTATTACACCTATTTCTGATGTGTCATTTATGGACACATGTAAAAAAAAAAACAATATAATATTTTGATAATAATACCTATTCTAGTTCGATTAATCTACTTGGCCAGTGTACTTCCGAACGTTTTATTTTGACATACACTGTCTGTCAATGTCTAACCCGCTAGTAATATACGTCAATGTACTGACCCTGTGCAAATCAACCTGTCTTGTAAAATGCATCACCCTTGCGGTACCTACCTATTGTAGTAGGCCCATGAGATATACGAAATTATTACGTAGTTGTAGTTAGTAGAGCTTAACAATGAAGCAAAAACATAAAATATCCCGTTTTAGGTTATAATTACATTAACGTCATTGTCATCTGTCATTGACTCAATATGTCTCCATTTTACTCACAACAAATGTCAAACATTTTCAATTTTTGGTTTTGTACTAAATTAATACAAATTAATTCTATAAATCATTCCCTATTATATGTTTATATATTTCACAGATTTTCTGAAATGTACACGTCCTAGCCAAAGCTCCATACAAAAATGAAACGTCTCCTTTAATAAATTAATAAATATATACCTAAGTTTTTCCATTAGGAATAGCTATTGGTTAAATGATAACAGCCCCACGGGTCGATCAAAGGTTAAGCTACGCTTGCGGCAGTCGGTTCGTGGATGGGTGACCATCCATTACATATCGAGACCCTTCTGCGCCTCAGAAGCAACGTGCCTACCGAGGCGCAGAAGGGTCTCGATAAGACGTTGGTCACAGCTGTCAAGCCCAAAAGTCTGGTAATAGGCCTCTCCCACCTTTAAAAATACCTGTAAACATACCTGATAGACAGTCCAAACATGGGATTAGGGTCTCATAAAATTAAAATAATTAAAAAAAGATATATTACACTAAAACCAACGACGTTCCGCTCAGAAGTCGTTATGATCTCGGCAATGGCTTCGGATACGAGTTTCATATTTAATGGCTACCATAAATGTTATTTTTTGTAATGAAGTGAGCGGCGCGGGCGCAGCCGTAAATAATATAGAACTGCGTCGTAAACAAATCATCGACGAGATACTCTGTCATAATCCAATCACATTCTGTAGGCTGGCGACACACTCACGACTTAAGGCTCGCACAGACTCTAGAAGAATAATTGCCATGAAAGCTTCATGGAAATTGTTCAACCAGAATCGCGTTGCACGGTCGCATCGTGTGTGCCTATTTACAAGCCTTCAATACATACAATATACACCATTCACTCAGTTTTCTAACTTTTGTAATATTTTCACGTTAAAATCATCATTCTCCTGCCCTGACGCCCCGCCCCACATTTGTGTCACAGATTTTAATTAAAAGCTGTATAGAAGCTTGACGCCTGGATATGACTATAGAGTTCTTTATCATCATCATCCCTCTTCTCTATACCAATATATTTATGGTCCATACATCTCTATTAGCTGTCGTCTCTAAACTCATTCTCTTTTCTGGGTATGCCTCCTTTCTTTCCTGCCATTTCTCACAGTTTCATGCGTTCCTCGTGCAGGTGTTTTCTCCAGCTGTGACAATGTCAACCAAATCGCTTTCCTGGGTTTCTTTGCCTTGATATTAGACACGTAACAATATTCTCTTCTATTCGGTTAAAATCATTTTCCATCGGCTATGTCCAGTTATGGGAGTATGATTTATCGAAGCCACTTACTTTTTCATGATTTAGCTCATGGTTCCTGTCAGTGTTTTTCTCTATGACCATTTGTATATAACTTGCCCATTCTAGGAAAAAATCGCCTTGTATATCCCGAAACGTAAATTAAATTCATGCTGTATGTATTTTATTAATGTATTTATTTAACCCTTATGTACACACATATAAACAGACAAGAAGAAAGGAACAGAAAAAAACGTACAAAGATGATGCTTATTTCTAAAGATATCTTTTCCAGCATACCTGCGATAAGAGAGCACATAAAAAGAGATGTAGACAGCGTGTGTCAGAGTGTCATATTAATAGTAAGAACAATATTTTGTGCTATCTCGGAACACAGATCTGGTCCAGCATCACACGACAAACTACTTATTTGTATGACTAAAAGCGATTGCAACTAGAATTATTAGTCGCGTCGTGTAACGTTCAGAGATGTGACGATAATCCCAGCAGTGATGGAGGACGGAGCCGATGCTAATGAATGAGCCGCACTTATCATATTGAGTAACTTCTACTGTAAAATTAACTAGAACTAACTGTGCTCTAGATATGATAGATAATTAGCAACGGAACTAGGTAAAGCAAAAGTGATACCTCGCACTTTATGTTGTTGTTGAACATCATGCCGGTCATCCCGACGGGTTAGGCAGAGGTATACCTATCCATCCATATTTTGCCAGTTATGTTTAAATCCCATGTTATAGAGGACGAACCTATTGCCATCAACCAATCCAGACCTCGAGCTGCTGCTGAGAAATTCCTGAGAGAAAATCCTGAAAACACTTTGCCCGACCTGGGAATTGAATCCAGGCCATCATGCTAGCAGTAGCGCTTACGACCACTAGTCCAACAGTCTTAATAATATATGTATACAACAAAACAAGATATCAAAACTACACATTAAAAAAGGGATGCTTCCAATTGCACTTGCGTTTACAAGTCGCCAGTACGTAGCTATCCTAACAGATCAACAGTAACATCGATACAATCAATACGAATCGAAGCAGTTTTTGTGTTAACGGTGACATTAACGGTAACATAAGCACACGTATCGCAAGTATTAACAAAAAATACATATATTTGTACAAAAACATCCCACGAGTGATGTGACATACATATTGAATGTGACATGTAAACATCGAATGTTGACATTTGGTAATTGAAGTGTGTGATGACTGATGACAAATGTCAAACAAAATAATATACAAGACGTTTATAATTTGTCAATCACAGCTCGCTTGTTCAGGTTTATTAGGGAGATCTCACGGTAGCTAAGAGCGACGTTGAAGGAACCAACGCGGTGAAGCGTTAGCTACTAGAGGAATTAGCATAGACGTATTAAGTCCATCCACATTTTGCCAGTTATGTTCAAGTCCCATGTAAAAGGAGTTAAATGGGGTGCTATTTAGATAACATAACGTGACATAACATCACGCCTGTTTTCCACGAAGGGTTTGGCAGATGTGTTCTTATAGACCAGCAACATTTCGCCAGTTATATGTATTTAAGTTCCATGTAAGCGACGAGCCTGTTGCTATCAACGTGGCACGAATTCAAGACTCCGGGATGCTACTGAGGAATTCCAGATTGGTAAAACAAAATAAATAGCAATAAGGCCGCCCGCTGTATATTGTGTAGTGGCTGATTTATTTTTGTATGTATTTTTGCGTTGGACAATAAAGTATAAATAAATAACATATTACCCAACTTGGGAATCGAATCCAAGACCTTATGCTCAGCAGTAGCGCTTGTGTAAGTATGTATACATACAAGACAGAGATCAGTTCCTATTCTCGTTACAACCTTGAATTTCCTACCATTAACATTACGACCAATTAGAAACCGATAAAATGTTGGAACTCCTCAAATTGGCGCCAACTTCATACATGATACATAAGAACGTAACCTTCAGGAGTTTATTAGCCCAAAGGTAAAATTAATAGCCTCTGTCGAAGTGCCAACCTGTCTTTAAAGCTATTCAAATTAAATTAATCTAATTTTACCAAAGAAATACTTTTTTTTTTGAGGATGGGAAATCATCAAATGACTCCTCCCGCTCTGGGTGCAGCAGGAGGGACCGTGTTCCTTCCTTAGCCCTTTATGTTCCAGGGCAGCGGTAACCCTTTCGGACAATCCCGCTACCCTGGCAGGCTTCGGCCCTATGGGGCCCCGTCACTCATGCTGACCTCTCTACCAAAGAAATACCTTGCTTTTGGAGCAGTGGTGGCTCAGTGATATCGGCAACGACTTACGAGTTTCAGGTCGTGGGTTTGAACCCAGGCAGGTACTTTACTCTTTGTAAATAATTTCAACACCACTGCTCTCAAAAGCAGACAAACATCGGGAGGAAACCGGTACGTCCTAGAACCAAAAATTCGCAGATATGTGTCATCCCCAACTCGCACTGGGCAAGGCAAAACTCCTTCCTCAGGTCACCGTTGTTACATACGGACCTCTTGTCCAGAATTGTATTCTTCTCGACCCAGCAGTTTAGGCTGTACGTTGTCTTATGGCGAGTGCTCGATGGGATTTCCCAGCGGGCAAAAATAAAGAACTTCCATACAAACTTCCCTTATTTAACCCCAATAGGGGATGAATTTTCAAAAATCCTTCCTTTTCTCTTATCTTTATAAAGTGTTTTTTTTTTTTATTAAATAGAAGATGTATACCACCTATCAAGAAATGTCAAGAGTAAGTACATAAATAAATATACAGTGTATTTTTTTATGAATAAATCATATATAATTATGAAATCCATGTACAAATACAGACTCACTCAAGCAACCTGTAATGATAGTGTGGCGGTCAAGTTCTCGCACAGAAATTATTTTATTTATTAGTTTTTACGATGGCTCGTTTTAGTCGCCGTAGTCTGTGCCTGTTCGCTACTCGTCCATCAAACTTATATCTATTTAATAACTAACTAATTTGAACACCTGACAGATCCATAAAGTCTGTATATTTTTTCTAGGAACCATAGAGACGTAATTACTATCTTTTATTTGAATTCATCGAATGTGCTTCGAGTCCTGACAACTTTATTAGTGCCTTCGCTTGCGGTTGAGCAATGGACTTGTAATTTATTTTATATCACAGAACATTTATTATCTATTAGTAAAAGTTAATAACTTATATTGAATTTGTTAAGTATATTCTTCTAACAGTCAGAAACGCACGTGTCTAGTTTAAGACGAATCTTTCTATAACAATGCCTTACTTAACGAAATTAGAAGTAGGCAGTATGTAAGGATCGTACCATGATGGCGTTCTGTAGTTTCTGCCTCCCCCAGGGGAACAAGGCGTAAGTTCATGTATGTAGTTTACTTACCAGCCACTGTGAATTGTGTAATGTGCTGCTCCCTAATTTTGCTTGTCTCTCAGTCTCGGGGTGACTGCCTGCTGCATCGTAGGTTATTCGAATTGTGTAATGAGCTGCTCCCTAATTTTGCTTGTCTCTCAGTCTCGGGGTGACTGCCTGCTGCATCGTAGGTTATTCGAATTGTGTAATGTGCTGCTCCCTAATTTTGCTTGTCTCTCAGTCTCGGGGTGACTGCCTGCTGCATCGTAGGTTATTCGAATTGTGTATGTGCTGCTCCCTAATTTTGCTTGTCTCTCAGTCTCGGGGTGACTGCCTGCTGCATCGTAGGTTATTCGAATTGTGTAATGTGCTGCTCCCTAATTTTGTAACACACTATCAATCACAATTTGAATCATTTTGGCGGATATTGGTAATCCATTGCTTCATATGTTCGAAAAATTTGTCTACTCAACAAAGTAAATAACGCAATGAATGTTGTTGAACTGTCAAAATGAAAGCCATTCCTACAGTTAGTATGTTACGCATTTAACCCTCGGGTTACCTGCGGGATCGAAACAAGGATTTCTCTATAGGAACACATATTGGTTGCAAGTACAACTTTATAGAGCTAAATATTATCATAAACCATATACTCGTACCTTAAAATGTTGACGTCCCTTTATCAGTTAAATACTTAGACCATATTCTTAGAGTCATGCTCAGTCGTGAATATCAATTTAAAACTAGATTCCAGTTCAGATTAGCGTGAAATCTATGAGATATAAATAGAAATTCATAACTGAGCTTCGTTATGTACATACACTAGTGCATGGAATACTACTACGACTCTGTAGTCGTCCATTTCATAAGCAATTTTGATAAACATAGAAATAACAGCATAATCAGCCTATGATGTTCCCACTGCTGGGACTCACGCCTCCTCTCCGTGAGATCGAGTGGGCCATGGCCACCACGCGGGTGGTTGGCGGATGTCATATGTATTTGAAGTTTTTGTTCTAGGACATGCCGGTTTCCTCGCGATGTTTTCCTTTACTGTTTTGAGAGCAGCGGCGATGCAATAACGTTACGTAAATCTATAAGAACCAGAAAACATTAAGGTCGACTTTTTTTGAGAATTTATTCAGATTTCCAGAGAATAATTCATAAAGCGTACATAGACAAGAGAGAAACAAAAATCTTTTAGGGACATCCTAGTAAAATATCTACTGTACTACATAGGTATAATGTAGAAATACGTGTGAAATATGCTTCATACCTAGGCCTATTGCAAAATAGATATTACCTACATAGAAAGATGCGGTCGATGAATGAGTCTCATTAAATAACGGCTGTAATAAACAGTGTTAATATTAGGTTAATTAGCGGCGCTACGAGAGTGATATACTAATAAATTAGCGGCGAGATAATATCTTAAGCGTTGTAATGAACTTGTATCTTGATTGTATCTGCTCGGTGATCGCGTGGTGAACTGGTGATCGTCTCTTGCTATCTACTCATCGCAGTAGTACAGCAAGTACGTAAGCGAATGTCCCAGTTTGCAAATTGATAGAATTTCGGATCTCATCCCGTAATTTCTGTATCTAATAACAGCTTCGGTTAACTCGAAAACTATTCGAGCATGTTCGAATGTTGGTTGCGCATAATTGCGCGTTAGTGTGCTAGTGAACAGTCTTAAATTACGTGTTAATTATTATAATTATACGTGTGTATCTTTATATCTATTAATAATTATTATTATTAATAAAGCTATAGTTTATTTGTTTTAACGCGCTAATCTCTGAAAGTACCAGTCGGATATGAAAAAATAATTTTTGCATTTGAAGGAACCGAGCAAAACGAAAGCTAAGCGAAAAGAAGTAAACGCGCGTGGTGGCGTGGTGCGGGTTCGGGCCGCGACTGTTCCCGCGTGATATTCTTGTGAATATCACGCGGGAACAGTCGCGGCCCGAAGCTAGTACCATAATATGTGGTATGATTCCGAATACTAATGTTATTGCGTTAATGGGTACAATGATGCTAAACTAACATAAATGTTAAACTATTCTATGTTTGCCAGCGAGTTTATATGACTGTAACATCATATTACATGCTCTCGATATAACCTGACATTTCATGTTTTACTTCGAAACAAAATGGAATTGAAATAAATCATACCTACGAACTGTCGCGTATCATGCACTACACTACACTGTATATAGAACTGGTATCCGTGTGCACTGCAGTGGAGGGCCAAGTTCGCGAATGACTTACTGTAATAGTATTACATCGCGCCTGTATTCCTGGGAGAACAATTCAGAGTGTTGTATAATAATAGCACCTATGTAGGTAATGTAACAAACCTTCATTTTGTCAATCATGTTTAGGGCTCAAACAATGAGAGGCGAGCACAAATCCTGACTCCGGACTACTACTGACAAATTCTTAATGGAAACACCATTTTAAACTTTGCCAGACTTCTATCGTGCCCAGGAACCTAAATTTAGCAGTCACGCTTGCAATAAAGGACACACTGATATCACTGATTTTAAAGCTCGAAGAAAGCTTCCAGATTTTTCAGACCATAATATTTTCTTATGAGGTGGCGAAACTACCAAGACGCTTATCATGAGGGCTGGTTTGAGCTGGCGTCGTTAGAGTTCCTGGAAGGACTTGAGAGAGGCCTTTGCCCAGCAGTGGGACAGTATAGGCTAGGAAAAAACTAATCTCTGTTTTTCTAAGAACTTGGCCCTTCTCACTCATATTTTCAGCAGGACGGTCGCGTCCAGTCTTAGTTTTTGCGGCATTTAATAACTGCATGCGGCAGTCGTTATTAATAGAGATATCTTTATAAGGCTCGCGGCTGTTTGCTGACCATTACTACAGGAGATGCTGCATACATTTAGAGTTAATGTCTTGTAGCCTAAAGCTGAGTATTCACTGAACGATTATAATAAAATTGCTTGATTCTTAATTTATACTTTTGTGTAACGAAAACAAAACATTAACGTCTGCAGACATTGTACATTCATCCAAAACAGTTGACTATCGGAACAATCATTGCAGTGTGAAGTAGTAGGTAGGACTATTTATTGCTATTTATTATTCTATTTATTGCTATTTATTATAAACTTAAGCAGTGTATTTATGGAAGGCACGTTGCTCTACATAATCCTCTTCTTACACTTCTTAAAGCGAAAGCTAGGTAGCAATTTTCTTACGTTTACGTGTAATCATCAAAACAACTCTCTAACTTCAAATTATCCTATTAAATTAAAAAATTAAATAAATTGTTTGTGTACAAACAAAGTGAAGCCCCTGACTCCTGCGCTAGGTAACAACACCTGTGTTACAGGAATAACTATATTTTCATGAAATCGTAACATTTTCGGTTAGTTGTAACTTAGAGAGTTGTATTTGAATTTGGCGGGCTACCTTGGGGCTTCCATTTTAAAGACACAAATTCAGAACTAGCGCATTGGTGATGGTGCTTTTGGTTTGTTGTCACGTTCCCTGGCTATTTCTGAATGAAACATTGGACAGTCGTCACAGTTATGGCCTACTACCATCCTTATTAAACTTAAGTCGCATAGTGAACACCCAGCTTTCATTACCCCCCTCATCCTGCACGCGGACTTTTCGTCGTCCCATTCACTGCGCGACATATTTATATTATTTATCCTTCAAGTTAATTTGCGCTTAATTACAGCGTCGTACACCCCGTACTAAGTTAGCAGACAGTTAACATTATGTATTCGACAAGCAGCCACTAACCGCAGAGTTATGGACCAAATAAATGATAACATTCGCCTGTAAACTCTAATACATACACTAATAAAATGTTCTATGTAAATAATGTGCGATAATCATAAATAGTTCGAACACGACCCCGCGGTAACTCAGGCGATGTTATTAGCATGCCGAACAAATAATAATAAATTATGTAATTATTAAAATTGCATTATTATAAAAGAAACATGCTTTCGAACAATATAGTCAATGCAATTAGCTTATGAGTTTTGTATTAGGCGTTGGGCCACAAAAACACGGTGTAGCCACAAAAACAGCGATCTGAGTGGATTAGCTGAATGTTGCTGTCAGTTTTTATTTGATTTATGTTTGTGTTTGATATTGGATGTAATCAGACATAATTTAGTTGCAGTGCAAGGCAGAATCACTTGGACAACATGCTGATTGGTTAGTCTCATATAATTCTTGCCACGCTGTTTATTCTTTTGTCTTTGAATACAAGTACACGTAAGACAAGTAAATATTTTTTTCATATATTGAAAAAAAGAATTACACAGGAAAAAAAATAACCAGTACGCCAACTTTGACCACGAATTCAGCTTATGATTCTAAGCTAGCGTTAAAGTAGAGCTAGCGCGCTATTTAAGCTTTATTAAAGCTTTAAGAGTAACGCTAGTGCATTACACTTAAATGCCAACTATTTTTCAGCTTCAACTTTCTGACTAACTAAAGGACTTCAAAAATATCTGTGAATGCTTCAATCTACCTAATAAAAATCTTCAATTCATTCATCCATTAACTGACAAACCATGCATAGCTAAAACCACTGGAAGGATTTTTGAAAATTCCCCTTAAGAAATGAAACAGGGGATGAAAGTTGTCGAGGAAGTTCGTAATTTTTGCCGCACAGCTTGTATTGCTTTGAGTTTGAAGGTTCTGTAAATAAGAAGGAACTCCCCGCTCTCCGCTCTTCAGTTGCACCCCACCTGGCTATGTGATTACAGCGCATATAATTACACGCCGGCTGTGATTTAGACATCTCGCGTTACACTGCCGAAGCGCCGCCGGCGGCAGCGATACCGACCTAATCATATAGGAAACTGAGCCAGTCTAGACTTTCGGTATATCTAGACATACAGGTGTACCTGGGAGCTAGACATAAATCATTTGATGATTGTTGTGAAGCCAGATTTTGGTGGGTCTATCTTGTAATTCTTGACCTTAAAAATGGATTGATTCTCATTGTAATGATTTAAATTTTGAATTCTCATTGTAATTATTTAAAGTTTGAATTCTCATTGTAATGATTTAAAGTTTGAATTTTCATTGTAATGATTTAAAGTTTGAATTCTCATTGTAATGATTTAAAGCTTGAATTCTCATTGTTATGATTTAAAGTTTGAATTCTCATTGCAATGATTCAAAGTTTGAATACTTATCTATTTTATTTGTTCTCTCAATTTAATTTACCTATAGCTACCTAATCAAAAATAGTTTTGAGTTACACGCGATGAATTTCATCCGACCAACATCTACATGCACACGCGAACATAACACCATGTTCTTTAAGCAGCTAGAGACACAAAAACTACAATAATCATAGGTATGTGTGTCTGACTAGAAGGTTGATCTTATCGGACACGCCTGTTGAACACGTCGACAATTATTACATTACACGGATCAGACCGAGTTGTGAGCAGCCGTGACTGTATTGTTCTAGACTTGTTTTAAATGATTGATATGGCTCATGTCAAATTCTTGGACCTCAGTGACTATGTGGTGAAGGAGTACATCGTGAGGAAACCTGCGCCTCTATTATGTAACACACTCGAAATGACACAGATCTTCATTTTCACTATTCAGTAATATCGACTGGATCTTGTTGTATTATCAAATAGAACGATTATCGTGGCTCCCAGCAGACGATAACAATTTCAGTGAAAACTTCATGGACATTTTTCTACTAGAGTCGCGTTGCGCCTGTCTGCGAGAGCCTCCGTTCTTAGTGAGTACTTAATACGCAGATCAGTAATCGCCAATAGTCACTGTTGATGTGGTGATTCATTACAATCAAAAGTCAATAGATCAAAATTACCGAAGACCTGTGGGGCATGTCTACTAAAGTTTGTCAATCCATTATTGAGACAATTGCACCCTACTTGGCTGTAATATTTAATTTGTGTGTACATCAAGGGGTATTCCCGGATTTAATGAAGTTCAGTAAAGTTATTCCACTTTTCAAATCTGGGGATAGCAAAGACACAAATAATTATAGACCCGTAGCGGTTTTGCCGGTTTTCAGCAAGGTGTTTGAAAAAGTAATATTAAATCAAATGCTCAATCATTTCAATCGTAACATCATCCTACACGATAAACAGTATGGTTTCACCAAAGGACGTTGTACAACTGACGCCGGTGTCACCTTATTAAAACACATCTTTAACGCATGGAAAGAGGCACAGAATGCAATAGGCATCTTTTGCGACCTATCCAAGGCATTTGACTGCGTGAATTACGAAACACTGCCGTTGAAACTTGAGCATTACGGACTGGGTAAACTAGCTCTTAGCTTATTAAAATCATATTTAAATGATAGATTTCAGCAAGTTCAAATAAACGGTGTGAATTAATTGGGTTTAAAAGCCTCTCAACCAAAGCACCTGCCATCTAATCTCTTCACCACCCTTGGTTGACTGGTAGAGAATGCCTAAGGCATTAAGTCCGCCTTTGTACCTTTTTGTGCGAAAAGTTTAAATAAATAAATAAATAAAAGTCAAAATGGGTGTGCCGCAGGGCTCAATATTGAGGCCGTTCCTATTTTTAGTATATATAAATGATTTACCTCATTTACCAAAAACCCGACCACAAATGGTGTTATTTGCTGATGACACATCACCGATTTTTAAAGTAGGCAGACGTGCACAGGAGCTTGACGACGTAAATAATGCTATGCTTATGGTCCATAAATGGTTTACTGCAAATAATTTAGAATTAAATGAGAAAAAAACTAAATGCATTAGATTCGCTTTACCGAATGTTAGAAGTAGTGAATGTCACGTTGTATTGAATAGTTTTTTTTCTTTCGTCGAAAATACGGTTTTCTTGGGGATCACGCTTGACTCAGGGCTACAGTGGGGTTCTCACCTAATATCACTTGCAGGGTGGCTAAGTTCAGCCGCTTACGCTGTTTAGAGAATCCGTCAATTAACAGACGGAGATACCGCGAGACTGGTCTATTTTAATTACTTCCATAGCATCATGTCTTACGGTATTTTGTGGGGACGGGCTGTAGATATTGATTCTATCTTCATTCTGCAAAAGAGGGCTATCAGAGCCATCTACAATCTCAGCAAACGCGAATCTCTAAGGGAACTGTTTAAAAAAATTAACATCATGACGGTTCCTTGTCAATATATATACGAAAACATTATGTACGTTAGAAAAATCTACATCTTTTTAGTAAGATAAGTGACAGGTATAATTTTAACACTAGGAATAGGAACAAACTAGATCAACCGCGCTTCGGATTGTCTAAAGTAAAAACTTCTTTTATGGGGTACTGTGTAAAATGTTATAATAAAATACCACTCGATATTCTTCAACTAAATGAGAAGAAATTTAAAACATACATTAAACGCACACTATGTAGACAGGCATATTATAAGTTGGATGAGTATATCGTAGATAAAAATGCTTGGCTTAATGCTGGTCCTGCTCCACAGGCACTTGGGCACACTAGTTGATCACAATTTCAATATTTAGAAGAGATGCTTCCCCTGTTTGTTTTTTTGTTTTTTTTTTTTAGTTTTTCTCACATTACGAACTTAATGTTTATTTTATTCAATCAAGATTTAATTCTTAATACTTCAATATTATATACCTCTTCCTGATTGGTAATATTTTTTTTTCTCATCTTTTAAATAAATTGCAAACTATAGTTTTGTATAATTTAGAAGCATTTTTTAAATTTTGTAAATGTAAGAACCATGGATTCGTTTTTGTTTTTTACGATATTTTGATGTTGACTTGAAAGAGCATGGCAGTTAAGAATATGCCATGCTCACTTAAATGTCTCACTGGTGGTGGTGCGTGTGTTGGATCATTCGGTTCTCTACGAAATGGTTGAGCTGGATGGTGCTGATCCACGCGTCATGTTCGTGAACGGACGCCGTCGGTTGAGACTGGTCATCTCTTAACTGCCAGGGCTTATTTTTAATTTTATATTTTAAATTGTTTATTTTTTTATATTGTTCTCACATATAGAAGCAATAAGAATAATGTACCCAGGATTTTGTAATAATATCTTGATTTAAAAGAGTGTCCGTGGAGTTTCTTGCCCGTTCTTCTCCACAGAGATCTATGTTTTGGAATGGGCAACTAGCTTCAACTTTCTGACTAACTGACTGACAATTTAATTTTGTTAATTCAAAAGTGCCTGAAATGGTTTAATTGAAATAAATGATTTGAGTTTTAGTTTGAGTTCAAATTAGGCTAAGAATCAGCACTTTTTGATCGTCAAAGTTACATAAGACAACAGTCCCCCAAAACGCCCTTCACCACTTCCTAGTGCTTTAGCTGGAAGGAAGAAGTGGTGCACAAACTCGCTGGAAGCACAGCTGTCCGTTAAGTTGCTTATTCCTTTTCATTGAAAGAAGATGCGTGCCCTCCAGTGGAAGAATACCAGCTAAATGATGTTTAATTTATAAACAGAGCACGTCTCTGTCAGACAAATTGGTAGCAACTATTTTACTCTAATTTGGTTGCACACCGTACGATAAATAGCTTTAAAGCCCTCATATTCACTTCGTATGTATGCCAGCCTTAATATTCAAAGACGTGAACAAGCAAATCACAACCTGCTTGTGAGTTTCACACCAAACATCTAGATAGTTTATGTGGTCCTAGTACTTCCATATGTTGGACGCGTGTGGAACAAATAAACTTAGTTTTACTACTCCTCAGTAATTCGACTTTGAGGGACTTAACAACGTACTATCCTTAGATTTATGTGAGCCTGGTACTTTCATCTCGTTTCAGAATACAGTTCTGTCGCGATCCGATCGGCAATTTAGCGTTCAGTGTTGGGTAGTTACTGGAGGGATTATATGTGCTATGTGTCGTGACTGTCACAGAGGTTTCTGCTAATCAGGGTGACAGTGGAGGTGAGGAGCTGTAGACTAAGTGGGGGGACACTTCGCCAGTCGAAGAACTTCGAGGACCGTGGACATTGCTATGAGCCAATCGACCAAAATCATGCCCTAATTAATAGTTAGTAAATAGTTTTAGTTAATTAACCGACTTCAAAAAAGGAGGAGGTTCTCAACTCGACGGTATGTTTTTTTTTTTTCTGTTTGTTACGCGATTACTCCGCCAATTGTGGACCGATTTTCAAAATTCTTTTTTGTTCGAAAGGAGATACTTCTGAAGTGGTCCCATAGAAATTTTATCAAAAACGGTTCAGTAGTTTGGTTTTTAAACCAAAATTACTCGTAAGAATTACAACTTAAAAGTGAAAAATAAAAACTTTTTTGCAAAAAAAAACAACCGACTTTCAACAACGACACTACAAAGTGAAAAATAACTTTAATTTCGGAAGTCGGTGGCAAACAACGAAAATGCGAACCCAACGACACCGACTTCCGAAATTAAAGTTATTTTTATTTAAGACTAGCTTCTGCCCGCGGCTTCGCCCGCGTGGATGTCGGAAATTATCCCACGGGAACGTGCTAACAGGATAAAATGTATATGCCCCAGGGTGCCATCTATCTCGCGGGCCCTTTGTGGCTAATTACAATAGAAAACCAATTGTGTCTCATTAATAGATTAAGAGGGTACCTATATGATATCTTTCTTTACCTAAGTACCTACCTAACTAAAAAAATAAATAAACTCAATAACAGAAAATAAAATACCTACCTACCTAAATAAACCTATTTATGATGATAACTAATCTAAACTCAATCATCATCTGCCTAGCCTTTTCCCAACTATGTTGGGGTCGGCTTCCAGTCTAACTGGATGCAGCTGAATACCAGTATTTTACATGGAGCGACTGCCTATCTGACCTCCACAAACCAGTTACTGGGTAATACGATACCCTTGGTACGACTGGTTGTCAGACTTTCGGGCTTCTGACTACCCGTAACGACTGTCAAAGATCCACGAATGACAGCCGGGACCAACGGCTTAACGTGCTTTCCGAGGCACGGAGGTGTCTCGGCATGTAAAGATGGTCACCCATCCACAGACCGACCGCGGTAAGCGTAGCTTAACATGACCGATCGACCTGTGCGGCTGTTATTATTTAGCCACGGGCCCCTCAATCTAAACTCAATAAATAAGCAAAATCTCTAAAAACTAATATCTATACGAATGACTAATCCTACCTAACAGTATTATAAAATAACCTACGGTCACTACGTACACTATCAAATATACTACCTATACTTTAAAATTAAAATCTATACCTACGACTTATATAAAACTAAACCTAAATAACTGTAAAAAGTAAAAAGAATAAAAATGAACTCCACTGCGGGTGACCTAACCTACGACAAACTTATTATTTGCGGTTGGTACAGTAATCGGGTCTAGGGATCGAACCGCAAAATTAAGTTTGTTTTTTATTGTATATACTTTTCCGGGATAAAAAGTACCCAGTGTGGTGCCCAGGATATTAAAGAATAATTATACCAAGTTTCATCGTAATCGAACCGGTAGTTTTTGCGTGATGCCTGAACAAACAGACAGACAGACAGACAGACAGACAGACAGACAGACCGACAGACAGACTGACAGACAAAAATTTTTTTAATCACATTTTTGGGTTCGGTGTCGGTCTAGTAACATCCCCTGCCATTTATTTTTTTGATATTTTCAATGTACAGAATTTTCACTTCTACAGATTTATTATAAGTATAGATATAGAAGATATATTTTTGTTATTTTAGTGTTAGCTTGTAAATTTTAATTGGTACCCTAAACAATGAGTAAAGAATATCAATGGTAGAAGGTCGACGACAATGGCAAGCAATTAATTTAGCCAGGACTTTCAATTAACAATCCTTGTTTAATGTTAAAAATACGTAGTAAAGGCTTGATAAGTTTGTCAGAAAACTTATCTTCTCAGATTAAATAATCCCTTAACCATCACACGATATTAGTAGTTAGACAATCGAAAAACCTATTCTGGTCTATTTCGGTCTCTAAATCGGACTGCTGCAACTGACTATGAGACCAAAACGCGGACATAATAATGTCGTCCGCATTTCGTCGCATACGGTCAGTTCGCAGTAAACTCATTAGGTCAGTACTTCAGTAGTCACGCACTAGCAGCGTTCATTTCAGGACTGGGTAGTAGGAACCTATTATATCGACATCTGTATAAGATATGGCGCATACCATGCGATATGCGACTGTGACAGCTCAGCGACAAGACGCAATGGCAGACAGCGGCCGACAATTTTCATTGTATATTTTGTTCAAAGCTCCGCACACTTGGTGTCGAGTTGCAGAGTCGCAACGACAGGCTAAGAGAGTCGCAAAGCTCTGGCTTCTTGTCGCAGCGACAAGATGCAGATGCAAACGACAACTATGTTTCTTGTTGCAGCGATTGATGCAACGACAAGACGCGATAAATGATGAAGATGTGATAAATATAGACCACGTAGTGCAAGCGAATATGAGCTTTGTAGTGTTTAGTGATTACCGTGAAAATATATATAGGTGCGATAGCGGGACGTCCAGCGCTAGAAGATTCTTTTGGCGCTAGAATGGCATTGACCGAAGGCGATGTTGGTAAACATTTGTGAAATTATTTGGTGAAATTGAAAAAAATTCAATTCTGGAAGATTCTTGCACAGCTACACATGAAATATCGAGCTTTAGTAAAGGACTGACATGTATGAGTACATGACAGAGATTACAGAGGCGGCAATCTGCAAACTCGAACTTTTTCTTAAACTGAATGCGCCAAATTTTTCTACAGAGGAGTACACCTCTCTATCCGAAATCATCAAATAGGTCCACCATTTTTAAACAAATACAAAGACGTACCAACAGACCGCACACAATAATAACATGGAGTCATGGACATACCTCAACGTCTTAAAGCAGGGTAATCGTAAAACATGGAACATTCAGCACTCTGAACCACATCCGTATTAGATCCGACGGCCGTGTTCATGACACTGTTCCTATGGTAATGTCCTGTTTGTTCCAACTTTCCCCTCTGTAACGGCCCGGACACGGGAACTGAGCGGCTGCTAATATGCTCCGTTGTAAGGTATGGTAATTGGAGGCAAACATTCAGGCTGTTGTTCTTTAGACGTAGTGTGAGTTCTGGCATATTAATAGATTGAGTGGAGGTAAATAGTAAGGAGTAAGATGCTCTATGTGGTAAATATCAAAAAATGATCTTCTGCTTAATGAAAATCTTAAATTAATTAATTGACTGACAGACAAAGCAAAGGCTAAACAGCTGGGTCAGCTGGCATGAAATTTTGCACAAGTTTCTAAGGACGGATTTTTAAATTCATCCCCTAAAGATGTTAAACGGGGGATGAAAGTTTGTCATTTGCGCACATGGCTTCAACTGTATATTTAAGGTAATAAATTGTGCACAAATAAATAAGCGTTATCAAGCTTGTGGCTAAAATGTGCGTAGTTAGCGAAAAGTCACTATGGCCAGCTTAGGACACCAAATTCTTTTTATTAGATTTTTTAGACTTCTCTGGCAGAAAACTTTTTAGAATGTGTAACACTGTCAGTATATAGAGCAAAATTTCAAAATTCTTGTTTTCTTCTATGTCTTTCTTAAAATCTTATACTTTATGTATTTCAGCATGTTCCAAGATTCGTCTTTGTTCAAATGAAATACAGCGCATGCAAAACTCCGCTTCCATAGTTATAAACAATAGACAAACTCACGGGCACGTGTCCGTCCCCGGTTTACAACTTGTATATCACCGTATTGAATGTCACGGTGAATGACGATCGACACCCGAGTACTCGAGACGCGATCGAGCTGATTGATTGACGTCACGATAGCGATCAGTTCCCGGCGGTAACCTCCAACAACTGGCAGTAAATTGTAACAACCGGCAGTTAAACACACGGTAACGAACGAGCGGGAATTTACAATATCGCACACCTGAGGGCTTGGGACGAACACACATGGGTAGTCGCTGCTGTCATATGGCAAATAATTTAATTTAATGTTTTGTGTTTCTTTATTTTGTAATGTAAATTACTTTGCGTTCTATTGTATAGAATTCAAATTTCGTCCAACTGAACAGACAGCTGTTCTGCTGGAATTTTTTTCGCCACTTCTTCCCAGCGGAAGCACTACGAAGGAAGTGACGAAGGGCGGGAGTTTTCGGGGGACTGTCTCATGTAAGGTTGTTGTTCTTATTCTCAGCCTAATTCGAATGAATGACTTTTGATTTAGATTGCTTCTGGTTTGAATACGATAAAAAGGCGGCAATTCATTTTGTATATAGGTATGCCAATATCACCGTATTCATCTTATTAAACTTCACATTGGAGATAATTACGTCAAGACATATCTTAAATGTTAAGTTTTCATTATCCTACTCTTACCACAGTTTATTTGGTTTCAGCGCTTGTCTTCTTCTTCTATAGATCTTTGCCGTTATCTCAGTATTACCTTCATTCTAACCACTATCATCTTTCACACAATATATCTCATCTCCACTCCATCCACATGCATACTCAAAACTTTTCTCATGACTCAAGAAAAATAGTTCAAAATTAAAGAATTTAGTACAGTGGTTCTTTTCCACAAAGTGCACGGTCCTTTTAAACGTCAAGAAACTACCACAACCCAAGTGATTGACTAAAAGTCATCAGAGTACCACAGTTCTTACAGTCAGTTATAAAGTCTAACGAGCCACACATCTCACAGTATACGGCAGTAAGTCAACGTGTCAGGTATAAATTGATCGCCCACTACACAGCAACTGCGACTGTATACGGTTATAGTATAGCTACTGCCACTAGAGTACCGCTGGTGTGGGCTAGCGGTTGATGACTACATTATAGTGGGGCCGATAATTGAGATATTATAACAAATGACTGGCTAATAATCACATTACAGCTAAATTAAGTTCTGCTATGCGTTAATCCATCGAAAGGTTGACTTCAAAAGATCGCTCTTAGCGATAAGACCGCCTATTGTGTCAGCCTTTGTAAAACTACATTTATATCTGTAATTCATATTACTGGTGTACTTACTATTCTCTTCTGTTCATCTATCATTGATATATAAATATTACGTAGAATTTCGTTTCTCTTTGCTACCGTTTCTAATAATCCTCCTCACAATTTTAAATCACTATCTTTTCATCGGTACTTTTTGAACGTCAAATTACATGAGACATTCCCCCAAAATGCCCGCGCTGCACTACTTCCTAATGTTTTAGCTGAAAAAAAGAAGAATGGAGGGCAGAATTGTGCAGAAATATACATGAATTCGTGGTTTGGCCCGCGCTGGGCCCGCGTGGTGGATTATGGCCCAGTCCCTCTCACAGAGAGGAGACCTGTGTCCCAGCAGTGGAAACATTAATTTATAAGTTTGACGCCCAAGTACAATTTAAGTTTCACCTGGATAAAAAACAGGTTTACAGCACATCACATTCCTAATTCTAATCCCACTGGAGCCTGCACATTCCAATGACATCTGATTTTAGCCCTAATCACTAAATCTGTACAACAGGTAAATGAGCCACAGATTATCGCGCTGTGGTCACGTCTCCGCTTCAATAGTAAACAACTGGTTGTGATTCGTCAAGCGCCTCTGTCACAGTTCAGCGCGGGAGCGAGGAGTTTGATCGAGTTCAATAGTCCGACACTGACAACAATCGAACTGGGAAACTAGATTAAGGCTACGGATTTACGTACGTTATTAATACAACGGATGTTTAAGAAATTGTGAAAATAATCTGGGATTTTTATTGCCTCGTTGGTTAAAGAGTGAGCATAGGGTCCTGGGTTAGATCCCCAGCCCTAACAATGTTAATATTTGTTTTAACAGTGTAGTTGGTGTTATTGGGTCAACAGATTTTTCCGCAGTAGCAGCCCGAGTTCCAGATTCGTGGCCGGTTGATTGCAATGGGCTCATCGCCTATTAGGTGGAGGAGTTAAACATTACTTGTGAAATGACGGCGTACCATACACCTAAGCCGATCCCTTCGGGGTAATAGGTACGAGCGTGTTGTTATATACAAAACAAACAATGCAACAAACGAACACTTTTTCTACAAGTAAATAGCTAGTTTCATGGAACTATTGTAGAGGCATCAGTTCAAAGAGAGGTCAACGTGCGATGAGTCAGCGATTCTGATCGGAAACTAATTCGTCTCGCTTACGTACATTATGTAACAATCATGTAGCTCGGCAGTATTCACCGAGATCTTTAGTACTTGCTTCACACTGTTAATGAATTTTTGAATTATAATATGAATAGGAATATTGCACAGACATGAATAGTGTAATTTAATTAATTTTAACATTACTGTAATTTAATTAATTTTGACATTTCTGTAATTCAATCAATTTTGACATTCCTGTATTTTTATTAATTTTGACTTGCCTGTATTCTTATTTTGACATTTGTAATTACTTTTTTGACTGACATTTTCTAACATAATTTTTAATGAATACATTCAATCATGAATCATGGCACATCCAAAATTGGCATGCTGAATTCAGTAGGCGGAATATGAAGTACTATGAATTGTATTATGATATCTGTAATATTTCAGGCAAATAAACTATTATTATTCACTAAGCCGTCTGCCAAGACTTACAATGGTAAAGTTCATTTTTATTCGCGTTCCAAAATGCTATATCTAAGAATGGATTAATAAGCATACACACTTGATCATCTTCTTGACGAAGAGCCATTTACAAATATATGGATAAGATGGTTAGATGGTGACGAGATGATGCAGAGATGGTCAAAAATAAATTCCAATCATTTAATCTTCCTGTCAATGACTAGCCTCTCCAACGTGGCTCCACGACAGCCGGTTACTCAATATCAATCATTTATTTGCATTCCACAATGCCTGCCTGTTCTCTGCCTTCCACATCCATTTTCTCCCAACCACCTTTTTACCTTTTTTTGGGAGGCGCCCCGAACTACGCTGGACGACCCGCAGTCTCTAGTAAAAGACTCGTTTGGTCCAACGGCCATCGGTCCTTCGACGAACATTGTCAGCCTCTCTTACCTCTTCAGGTTGCTAACTCTGACGGCAACATCAATATTGTATCTATATTTTCAATGAATTCGACCATTTGCCACGGCCCGCGTATCTCGCAGACAATCTACCATTCATTCATCAGCTGAATGGGAGCAGACGGAAGAAGCCATTAATTGGTGGAAGCTAACGCCAGCTCAACGAGAGCCAGTTATAGCCACAATTGAGCCGCGGCTAATGCGCTAAGTGGTTAATCTCCTTGAGCGGTGAGCGCCGCAATTGTTCTGTGGATGAACAATCGGAGTTGCCAATGTTAGGGCCTGTTCACACTGGGACACAAAGCATTTGCAGCATACAATCTATACTGATATTATAAACAGGTAGTGAGTTTGTGTGCAGGGACTAATCTTCGGAACTTATGATCCGATTCCGAAAATTCTTTTACTAATGGGAAGCTACAATATTGCAGAGTGTAACAGGATTTTTTTATGTAAATACAAGAAATTTTACCCGGACGAAGTCGTGGGCAGAAGTTAGCATTTTGTAAAGTTTTTTTTATGTAAGTATGGGTGAAACGTATGTGACCAAGAGAGCGACGCATAATATCAATGTTGATGGATGGATAAATGGTGGATTGAGAAAGATGTCATGAAAAGAGAGTAAATGATAACGTGACTGACAGAATGGTCCAGTCTGTCAGTCACAAACTTCATAAAATTGCTAACTTCTGCCCATGACTTCGTCCGGGTGAAATTTCTTGTTTTAATATAAAATATCCTGTTACACGCGGCAATTACTTTCGGAAACATTTTACACCGACCAAGTGACATGGGAGGGCAGTCAGAAGAAAGTAAATACTAGCGCTTTGTGCTTATAAACTCATCCTTAAGTACAGACGCCAGCAGGTCAAGCTACCCGAAACTGTCAAATTTTCCCAATCTTGAACCTTAATTCTTTAACAATAAAGTTGAAAATCTATTAAAGAAATTTGACAGATTGTAGTAGCTTGATGTGCTGGCGTCTGTACAATACACACATATTTTTACAAATGAGCAAAACCGTCAATACAGGTAGTCACTTTCTTTTCACGCATACTTTGTGATCCCTTTTCAGCAAAGTTTTTGTTTTCATAGTTATAATAGTTGTGTGCATAGTCCCTTAACATTAGCAGCTTGAGACATATTGTGAGTGGTGTCATATGTGGATTAAGATGTTATGAATGAGTGAACAATAGCGGCATGATTCAGACGTTCATATATATTTAGATGTAGGATGCACAATCATCAAGTGTGTTCGTACTGTGAATATGACTGACACTTTCAGCAAACAAGAATAGACAAAGCTTCTGGCCGAGCTCGCGGCGAGCCGTAGACTCGCGTTTCTATGGAGATCCTTTCCATGGCAACGGGGAGGAAATAAAATCAATATAGATTCTTGCCTAAGTCCAATGTTATGTAGACTATTTGACACTTGTTGAGAATGCATGTTTCTACTCCCAAATGTCAAACGTAGAGAAAAGTTGGTCGTCATGCTTGACATTGTAGACTTTAGTCGACTTATGAATAGGATCATTACTTCTCTTCATCGCCATGCTTAAGACGGTAGAAATCTTTCTACAATCTGTCATTTAGTCTACTCTTCCGTCAACAAATGTCATGACAATGACAACAAACCCGTTTCTATGGGGGCCATGCTACACGTCCTGGTCTCTAATATACTTAGGCAGATACTGAAAGCATTTTCAAATTTAGATTAACCAACCACATGAAGCGTGGTTGGTTAATCTGAATAGATCCAATTTGTACCCCAGAGTGTTCGCACTCGATCTTCATAGTTGTGCAAATATTATCACAAATCACTTTCACAAGAATTATATACCTACATAGGGAATGATTTGTTTGCGGTCATATCTACTGAAATATGACCGCAAACAAAGCATTCCCTAAGTCTGACCTGGCTCTGTTTATGCTGTTTAACTTTAAAGACAATTACATTTACTATAGACTGAAACTTATAGCACTTAGAATAGAATTATAGAGCAGTGGTGGTCCAGTAATAACGGGCGCGACTTAGGAATTATAGGTCATGGGTTCGAACCCAGACAGGCGTAAATACTTTGTGTAAATCATTTCATCACCACTGCCCTCAAATCGGCGAAGACATCTTAAGAAAATCGGCATGTCCTAGAACCAAAACGTCGAAGACATGTGACTTCCGCCAACCCGCAATGGGCCCGCGTGGTGGTGTATGGCCCACTCCCTCTCACGGAGCGGAGGCCTGTGTCCCAGCAGTGGGAACAATCAATATAGGCTGATTATGTTATAATAGCCTAAAATTCAAATGATGGCAATCGATTCCGCACACCAGCAGTGTCAGAAGGTGTTTCGTGCACCACCTACGAACGAACTACTGAAATATTATGGTTCCACATGAAGCTAACAGGTGAGCTGCTGGCTTCGTGCTTAGATCCATAGTTAAATGTTTAGTAAAGTATAATTATGTATAAGCCATTTCTCGAACAATTAGTTAATACTTGCTTACAAACGTAATCCAACTACACTGTTAGAAATTAATTATATTAACCGAAACTTATAAACATTGTAATTCATTAGAAGAGAGAGCGTGAAGGATTGAAGGCTAATCTGAACATAATGAGTCGTAAAGAGCAATCAGACACAGCACAACCAACAGTCGAGGAGTGCGTGTGTTGCGGATCACCCGGTGCCGTCTGCTCGGCCACCTGCACCGGCGCACAGAGCGCGGAGCCAGACACAGCACAACCAACAGTCGTGGAGTGCGTGTGTTGCGGATCACCCGGTGCCCGCCTGCCCGGCCACCGGCGCACAGAGCGCGGAGCCAGACACAGCACAACCAACAGTCGTGGAGTGCGTGTGTTGCGGATCACCCGGTGCCCGCCTGCCCGGCCACCGGCGCACAGAGCGCGGAGCCAGACACAGCACAACCAACAGTCGTGGAGTGCGTGTGTTGCGGATCACCCGGTGCCCGCCTGCCCGGCCACCGGCGCACAGAGCGCGGAGCCAGACACAGCACAACCAACAGTCGTGGAGTGCGTGTGTTGCGGATCACCCGGTGCCCGCCTGCTCGGCCACCTGCACCGGCGCACAGAGCGCGGAGCCAGACACAGCACAACCAACAGTCGTGGAGTGCGTGTGTTGCGGATCACCCGGTGCCCACCTGCTCGGCCACCTGCACCGGCGCACAGAGCGCGGAGCCAGACACAGCACAACCAACAGTCGTGGAGTGCGTGTGTTGCGGATCACCCGGTGCCCGCCTGCCCGGCCACCGGCGCACAGAGCGCGGAGCCAGACACAGCACAACCAACAGTCGTGGAGTGCGTGTGTTGCGGATCACCCGGTGCCCGCCTGCCCGGCCACCGGCGCACAGAGCGCGGAGCCAGACACAGCACAACCAACAGTCGTGGAGTGCGTGTGTTGCGGATCACCCGGTGCCCGCCTGCTCGGCCACCTGCACCGGCGCACAGAGCGCGGAGCCAGACACAGCACAACCAACAGTCGTGGAGTGCGTGTGTTGCGGATCACCCGGTGCCCGCCTGCTCGGCCACCTGCACCGGCGCACAGAGCGCGGAGCCAGACACAGCACAACCAACAGTCGTGGAGTGCGTGTGTTGCGGATCACCCGGTGCCCGCCTGCCCGGCCACCGGCGCACAGAGCGCGGAGCCAGACACAGCACAACCAACAGTCGTGGAGTGCGTGTGTTGCGGATCACCCGGTGCCCGCCTGCCCGGCCACCGGCGCACAGAGCGCGGAGCCAGACACAGCACAACCAACAGTCGTGGAGTGCGTGTGTTGCGGATCACCCGGTGCCCGCCTGCTCGGCCACCTGCACCGGCGCACAGAGCGCGGAGCCAGACACAGCACAACCAACAGTCGTGGAGTGCGTGTGTTGCGGATCACCCGGTGCCCGCCTGCCCGGCCACCGGCGCACAGAGCGCGGAGCTCATCGTTATTACACACTCGTTTGTAGGGCTGGCACGCCTGCCACTAGCTCATCTATTGTAAGTATACTAGAACCTTGTTGGAACGATCATCACAAGCATGAGGCTACACTTAGGTTTAGGATATACTAAACACCAATCTCGAAAAATGAATGGTAAATCTGGAGTGTATGCAGGAGGTCACTTTACTCCGCGGTTATTAATAAGGCGGCAAGACTTATGGTCGTCGTCGTTGTCATAAAACGTCCAAGAAGGACAATTAATATTTTCGTAAAGAAGAAAAAGAAAGTTTTTTTATTCTGCTCAAATAAGACGAACATTATAAAATAAACAGAAAACAATCTAAGGGCCGTCGTTAGCTATAGTACGCCAGATGAGTCTCGTGCCATCATCTCTCTCCCCGCTTTTAAAAACCGCAGCTGCCACGAAACATTCTGCAACTGTCATTCTAGGAAATTAATCTGACTTAGAGGCACTTGAAAGTCCGTTTCTTACATATTGACAACGGATATCTTTAAAATCTGGTCTTTTGTCAGCCCTAAGCATAGCCTCAAACGCAGCCGATCGGAATGAGTCTCCGTTCAACAAATATTTTTGTATGTAACGTGAGAGAGTGTTCACTGATTATGAGAACTATGTGACTCGTATAATTACTGAGAGCCTATTTGTTTGTATTTGTACTATTTTGTAGAATACGGTAAGGAGAAGTTGGTTGGTTATGAGAATTGTATTGCATGAACAACTTATAGTTAACTTATTTCCAATTATTTGTAATA
This sequence comes from Apamea anceps, assembly GCA_951799955.1. NCBI lineage: Eukaryota > Metazoa > Arthropoda > Insecta > Lepidoptera > Noctuidae > Apamea > Apamea anceps. The sequence continues at coordinate 279,591 of OX637524.1, read as the reverse complement.
TATCTGTTTGATTTCCCTTACAATTTTTTTTAATAGTTACTTTCTTGCTGGTATTTTTATATTTAAATATCGAAATTCAATGCAATCAAAGAAGGCTTTAGTGCGTAAGCCATTAAATAGCTTCACTAAATTAAAAAAATATCAGCATAAAAATATATATTAATAATTAAATACTATCTATATCTGTTACAATAGAAATAGAAACTCTTACACTTACAACATACTTTTCGAACTCCACCAAATAACTTAGCATCCATAGTTAGTGCGTGATTCAGCAGCGCTATCATAAACTGTACCGACCACCAGCACTTAATACTGAGCTCAGCTCACTATACTCGCGCAGTGCCACGCCGAGCTGGAGTTACGACTGATTGTGGACAGCTGCACCGGAGCTGGCGGCCTGCCGTGCGACAGGGCTTGGTTTACTTTCATTCCTGTATCTATACTTTCTCCCACTACATTCAAATTCAATCCAATCATCTGTAACAAATGTTGTGCACCAATGATTGTGACTGTCGGAACACGCATCATTTCTCACACAACAACAGAAGAAGACTTATTTTTTAATTCTTGAGTGAAAGTGAAAAGGACCCTGGCCTTAACTATATGGGAAGTAGTTTATAGCCCAACTAGCATATAGCTAATTGGTCTATAAACCACCGAGGGGATTTTCCATCGGCTAAAATTACGAACTTCAAATGAATTTTCAAAAATCCTTTCTATTATTATATGATTACTCTTTCCATGAGTGAGGTGAGGGACTCTTGTGCAAAATTTCAAGCTTCTAGGCGAGTGGTTAAAGCTGTGCGTTGTCTGTTAGTGAATGAATGAATTTCAAGATTTTGTAAAGTAGATAGAGGGTTGGTATTTTGTAGATGATCAATAATTCATAGAACAGTTTTAGGCAATCTCCTTTATAGTGAATTTCCTTAACTCGAACGATGGTGTTTTGTTTAATATTAACTCTTCTTATGTCGGTGTAAACTAGTTCGCCTTAACGCACTTCAGTACGATTCCCGCGGTCACCGGAATATGTCATATTTTGTTGGTCGCCGCCCGCGCTCCGCCCACCTCGAATTATAATCATCTCACTGACAGCTATGCACCAAACACTATTTATAATACAATTAATTTAAGATTTTTATTAAGTAGAACGTTGTTTTTTTCACACAGCTTCTATTAAAAAGGATATACTAGAAAGATACCTAGTCACCAAAGTCATGTGTGATGCGGAGGAATGAGGAAAACGACGTGAAGAAAGTTTAGAGTTTGAATGTGGATGGATGTAAGAGTAGAGAAAGACCGGAGAAACGATGGATGGACTGTGTGAAAGATGATTTGGCTTGAAAGGTGAATCCTAAATTGCCGACTAATAGAGAAGTACCTATGGAGAAGAAGATAGATATTTTGCGCCGACCCCGAACAAATTGGGATAAGGGCAAGAAAATGACTATGACTTTAGTAATGTGTACCGTTTTATCCAACCAAATCACCGAAAAGAATCTTGAAAAAATAATAGTTACTTAATGAATATTTTCTTCGATGGTCGAGGTATTTATCTCGGGACTCATAAACACCTCATTAGTTTCACCGTCGATTTAATTTCTATCGTTAACGACGAGTCCACATTCTTGTAGTTTTAACTACACATCGCGTAGTCACCGACGCTCCCTGCCTACCGCGGCCCGCGGCGATGTCCGTACTTTCATAATTAAACATGGCTTGATTCATGATTATGGCCCGCAGTGGAATATGTTTGATAATTCTTATGGTATGTTTGTTAATTTTGCTGAAATAACTTTTAGTTGAAACTATGTTTTATTTGACATCAAATTGTTTCGATGCCCTTGGGCTTGTGTTATGTATTGAACGAGTGGTCGCTGGTATTGTACGGAGGTGTGTGACCTAGTAAATGTATTTCATATTTCTTATTTAATAAAATATCAGCATAAACCGCTGGCTCTAGAATCATCATCTCATATCATTTATTAATCATTTTGCAAAAGAGTATAACAAACTTATGTAACGAAGGTGAGTACTACAGAACGGTTATTGAAAACTCATCCTCTTAAGGTTTTAATTCGTAATTTGTGCCCATAGGAAGTACCACCGGGCGCACGGCTTGTACTACAATCAGTAATATCTATCAAACTCAAAGCATTTATTTTATTTTATCCATTTACAGCCACTTTGCATCGAAGAGTCGGTCAACTAGTCAGAAAGTTAAATCTAGTTGTCCGTTCAGAAGCGTAGTGTAAAGGTGTTTGAAGCACCTATAAAATATCTTTCAAGACGAAAGTAATACAGGTTATCTGATTGATGACTGATTACAAAGCCGTCATGGCGCGAATAATCTTCGAATAGATGGCCCATCTCTTCATAATACAAGTCCCCCATCTCACCGCACCTCACTGACTTACTGGCCAGAGGTCAGCTGATAATCTTCACTCACACCTCTTTGTGATTAAATTATAAAGCAAGGTCTTTATAAGTAAATGAAGTAACAAATTAAATAAGTTATTAATTTATGTGACAACTCGTGATAGTGTTGTCTGCTGTCACATAAAGTATCGATACTTTTGTGATATTGTTAACTAAAAGAGTAATGAATACAAATGTTGATGCGTGGAAATAAAGACCAAAGAAAAGATGGATTGATTGTGTGCGGAATGATATGAAAGAAAAGCAAGTGAATGATAGCATGACGGTTGACAGGGGAGGATGGAAAAAGAAGACGTGTTGCGCCGACCACAAGGCGATAGCTGTTTGATTTCGAATGCCCGCTGGCTAACTCTCCGAAGTCATCAGATCGAAAGTCCGATTTGATTAAGGGCAGGAAGATAATGATGACTTTTGTGATATTGATGAAGATTTATGGTAATATCGATGGAAACTGTCTTTATTTGATACTCAATTGAGTTGTGTAATACTAATTTTGAGTTGAGAGTTTTGATGCAATATTGATATAATAATAATAATAAATAATTTATTTCAGACTTTGTCCATAAGTTTGTTAGTAACAATGTTCTTAGCCTAGTATTAGTAAAAGTAAAAATTGACAGAAATAGAAATCAAGCGCTTGCCCTCGCGTGAAGGCCTATCCAGTGCGCCATCAGCAACGAGTCCCATCGATCGGCGCACGCGGCCAGGATGGCGCTGGGACTGCCGCGCACCCGCGCCAGCATCGAGGCACAGCGCTTCCGTATCATCGCGTGAAAGCCGTCCACGTGCGCCTCCGCGAACATGCCACTCGAACATGCTCGATATGAACTATTGTATTCAACTAAGCATCTTCTTTGTCACAATAGAAGCTGACGACGCAGTTTCTCTTAGTACACTGCTACATTCATACTTAATGGACTTACATACACAATTGGAGTCGAGAATATCAAGTCATCAATAACACAAATATTGTAACAATGATGCCTCAAAAAACGTGGCGACCTGCATAAGTAGCTGGAACCAAACAATCGGAAAAAGCAGAAGTAGGTTGATACGAAAAGATGATGTCAGACAAAGACAAGATAATTTTATTGATATAAAATCTGTCGACTGCTGTACACCACTAATCAAGTACGAAGTAGGTAGCGGAGAGGTTTGAAAGTGCAGTAAATATTGTATATGTGGTGTTTAATTGAAATCTCTCAGTCGGACAGATCCGCAAATATACGACACGAGGCTTCATGCATGTTGTGAACGTGTGGATAACGCATATTTATGGACGTAAGAGTTTATTGTTAACACGAGTGCTTCCGAGAGGCAATCGATCGAAAGGTTTTATATTATTAATTACTAGGTATATTTATTTATTATTTTGACTGCCTCGTTTGGTCTTATAGTAGCGCCACTGCTGAGGTTCTGGATTCGATTCCCAGGTCGGGCAAAGTGTTATTAGGTTTTTTTATCTGGAATTTATCTGGAATGTGTCCGATAGATGGCAATAGGCTCACCTCCTATTACGTGGGACTTAAACATAATTGGCGAAATGTGTGTATATTATACTACTATGAGTATACCTATCTTCGGGGAAACAGGACGTGGTTTTATGTTATTATAATATATTATTGATAAAGCGAAAGGTTTTGAGTATGATGTGGATGGTAATAAAAGTAGGGGAAGACCAAAGAAACAATGGATTAACTGTGTCAAAGACGGTATGGCTACAAAGGAGGTGATTACTGAGATGAGGGGTAATAGGGGTGTAGCGGTATCTACAACGCCACATGCGAACAACGCGTCATACTGACGTCACGCAAATCCTGCATCTCGCAAGCAGAGTTTACCGCGCACTTAGCATAGATACAATTTCTCAACATCAATCGTTGGGCAATTGCCCGCCAGACATAACACCCGTCTGGTCGGAGGATCCTCCCTTTTCAATGGAGGATGAGTGAACTTTACACCCTGTTCATCATGCCTCTAAACTGGTGACCCCGAGTATGAACGTCAGCGCAGCCTTCGTGCAAACACTTCAGCGTGACGTCATCATCATCACTCCCGCAAGCTTCAGCGGCGAGTCACCCAGCCAGCCAGCATCCACGGCTTCAACGGGTATCCTGACCACCAGCATGCAGCGTCCGCGCATACCTGGTCATCACCCTCAGCCTCATCAGCAACCTTGGCACAGCACACTGCACCTTCGGCCGGTCAACAAGCAGAGCACCCTCTCCTGGTCGACGCAGCAGCCAGCCTCAACCCGGCGCTGTACGACAGCGCCGGGTTGAGGCTGGCTTGCCCGCCAGACATAACACCCGTCTGGTCGGAGGATCCTCCCTTTTCAATGGAGGATGAGTGAACTTTACACCCTGTTCATCATGCCTCTAAAGGGGGATAATCCTACTAATATTATAAACGTGAAAATTTGTATGGATGGATGGATGGATGGATGTTTATTACTCTTTCACGCAAAAACTACTGAACGGATTTTGATGAAATTTGACACACAGATAGTTTATAACTAGGATTAACATATAGGATTTTTATGCCGATATTCCCACGGGATCGAAACTTATGCGGATGAAACCGCGGGGCGCAACTAGTAATATAATAAAAAGAAGAAAACATCATGCAACGTAAACCCAGGAGCCGACGTTCAACAATCAACAGTCTGCGAGCACCAGACCGAGGCTGCTAGATACCGCCGCGTCACTTCATTACCGAAGGCTGTCACTTCCGCAATCACTCGATTGAGTCGACTCGTAAAACGACGAGTTTTCACTCGGCAATTAAAACTAAAACTTGCTCGATTACTGCTTCACTATTAAATTAACGATATACTTTTATGGGGAAGACTTCATCAAAGTCCAATCGGTGTAAATCACTATTGCTTCTGGTGGCCTTTATATGTACGAGCTGCTGTTGGCTTCGCACTTCATTTATTTATAAACAGTTACTGCCCATGGTTCAGATTCTCAGGTATTTTATTTTGTCTTGATGTTATTATCCTTATCATTCACTCTCCTGTCTTTATACCAATTTATTCGCGGTCGGCGCAACATGATTTTCCTTCCATACTTCTCTGTAGTCACCTTGGTAGTTACCTCTGTCTAACCATATTATCTTTCACACACTCCATTCATCGTTTCTTTGGCTTTCCATTACCTACTCTTAAAGCCACCATACACACTCAAAACTGTTATTATTCCTATTATTATCTTTTAAGCTTAAAATGACTATCTATGTATGAAAATACTGTTGTATCGTCAGACCATCGCTAGTTGTTTGCTGTTCCTTCCATAATAGAGGTATTATTACAATAACATCACGGCAGACATGATACTAGAATTTCATAAAAGTATAGCAGACAAACTTTACGCATATAACTTAGATACGGTAGCATTGGCAAATGCTACATTATAATATTATCACGAAGAACCTTTTTTATAACAAATCCAACCTTATAATTTGTAACCAGAAAGGCTTTTTCTTCATTTTGGTTTTTAATTTTGAATCTAAATGCGTCATGCCTTTTCTACTACCGATATTTTTCATTTTGAAGGATTTTTTGACACACGACATTTTGTGAAAAATATATTTTTTCTTGGACACAACCAAATTATGAGTGAATATAATTATGATGGATTGAACGACCGAGTGCTGTGCGGTCTTCCAATTTATCCTCGGGTATGTTTGCTTTGCTATTGATTATTCAAAAGTTCTTACTTTCAAGTCAAGTTAAGGGTATGTTAAATTTGCTTTGCTATTCATTATTAGTTCTTCGTTTCCTAAATTTTATTCCATTCTTCTCTTTGCAATAGGCACTGTTCCCGTAAATAAACGTATCACGTACGTACAGCATTTAAAACTTGTCTCGAGGCGAGTCAGGTTTCTTCATTCAGACTTGGCATGTCATGAGCCTTCCGACTGCGAGCGTGGAGTCTAGGACCGGATTTGTGTATAATTTTATTTTTTTTATGTTTCAGTAGTTACTATTGTCTCGATTTAGTTAAAACAGTGATATAAAATATTACCTCGTTGCCTGATAACCGATTGACTTGGTGCAAAGTTATCCATTTAGGATTACCAGATATTTATTTATTACGGGAGTTATAGGAACGTTTGCAAACGTATCGTGACCGACGCGTAATAGTGAAATTTATTATAGGGCTCTAACACCAAGGACGTCGCGTCATCGTTACAATTTTATTCTTTAATGTATTAAGAATCGTGCTGTGTGTCCCTCATTAAATTTTGTTTACAATATTTTATTTATTTTACTAAATTAAACGTGTACAAGTGAAGACCTGTTTTTATTTTGCTACAATACTTAGTACCTGTACGTTATCGCACGGTTGACATAAACTCGGCTTTGTTAATAGCATTCCCGTGTCGGGCGCGAGTAATGAGTAATAACGAATGCTGCAGTACCAGTGTACCAGGGGCGAAGGACACGCGGGAGATGGTCGCTTTATGAAGGCAGGGTAGGTGGTCGCTCATAAATGAGGAACATCATTGGTTGTTGAATCAGTCCGCATTGTTTGGGAGCCGTGTGTGGTCTGTGGATAAGGTTTAACTGGCTTTTACCAGTGTTTAATACTCCTACTCTGTTTTGAAGGTAGGTTAGGTAGGGACATAACTTTGTGCTCACTGTTTACAAAATAATAAACGTTTTGGCAAGTTTGCATTGTCATCCAACAATTTTAAAGGAAACGCAATATGGTCGAACTGTTATTGACTGAAAGCAGAATCCTAAAGTGGGCTTTAGGATTATGCTCCTGCTCGTAGGGCCGTATTACGAAGTATTAATGCCACCATGCTTCCAGTGCAAAAAAAGGATAGTGCTATTGGTCATGTATAGCACCGCCTCTCTCTTATACTGGAATCATGATGGCATTAAACCGTCATAACACGGCATCTGATGATAGCACCAAACCCATGTTGCTTCACCGACGAAAAAAAGATGCGTTATCTTACCTTTCTAGGTTTCTTACAGCTAAACCCGGCTATCTTGTGAGGATCTCCAATGTATATGAGTCGTAGTGAGAACAATAAACGAACCACAAGACGTTTAACGTGTCGTAGTTGTCGAGCCCGAGACAGTAACGCCGCACTCACAGATAACAAGCACAGCGGACACACCTCCCAGGCGCACAGGCTCACAGGCTCACATCTGTAGGTAATGTGTACCTATTGTTTACGACGAAATGGCTCGAACATTAATTATTTGCTAATATGTTCAGTAAAAATAACCAAGCGCGGTAAAAAAAGTACAAACGTTAACTTTACTTGGAGTATTGGCAGTTGGCAGCCGGACTGACAAAACTAACTTTTGATTCATGAATCAGTAAGAATGGAAAGTGGCGGAGCTCTAACTTTCGACGTTCGGCTCGAAATATTGATACATGAAATTTTAACAGTTGGCTACGAAAGCTACCATCATCATTCTCCTGCCCTAATCCCAATTTGTTTGGGGTCGACGTCACATGTCCTTGTCTTCCATGCTTCTCTAAAAATCTACCAAGGAGTCACTAACAGGCCAGTAAAGTTCGGCGACTTCTCAAGTGTAAGAAGACTAGGTATATTATCGTCACATTCGTCACTAGCCTGTTTGTCCAGTGCACGGCTTCTAACACTTTTTCATGAAAACCCTTCAACTGTGAATGTTTTGTTTCATCAACGGGACTCTTAGCAATTATACAGACATACGCCCTAGACCATAGGTTCTCAACATGGGCGATATCCTCATGAGCGTGTGAGACTGTCAGGGGGCCAATAGAAGACACAAAATGTTTTCCCTAAACTTTGCCACTTCCACGGCGTTGTCGGTGGCAGCGCAGAGGTCACTTTGAATGCAAAAAAAATTAAAATACAGTCGTGCCAGTGACATTTATTTATTTATATAAGGAAAAACAAACAGTAGCACAATACGAAACAGTCATAATAACTTAAATATTACATTGAAAAACGATTATGCTACCCACTACGTTCTCCACAGATTACAATTTAAAGTATTTAAGCATGTATGTACTTTAAATTGTAATCTGTGCACGTATTTAAGCGACATGAAGAAGAAGAAGCAGAAGACCCGCAGAAATTACATATCCTATCTTACGACGATATAATATTACACGTTTAAATATAATCGTGGCTAAAGCTGTTTAAGATTCGCGGGTGAGTAAAAAAAAATGAGGGCTCTAGCAAATAAATGTTATCAAAGAGGGCAAGTAAGGTTAAGCACTTATGCCCTAGACCAACCACTTACAATGCTGCTTTAGGGCAAAACTATAGTATTTTTTCAAACACACAGTTTAATATTCATAAATGTCTCATAATTTGACCGTCAACGGCCTCACTGGCCTTAAAAAACATGATTAAACTAAACCAAACACGAGCACAGACACTATGAAACGAGCCTTTAACATACACCACACATCTGATGAGTCACAGGAAAAAAAACTAAAAATGAACAAAATAATTCCCCAAACATAACTGTGTCGTTGGTCTAGTGGTCGCAAACGCTACTGCTGAGTGTAAGGTCCTGGGTTCGATTCCCGGGTCGAGCAAAGTGTTATTGGGTTTTTCCATCGGGAATTTCTCAGTAGCAGCCCGGAGTCTGGGATTACGTGTGGTTGATGGCAATAGGCTCACCCCTTATTACATGGGTCTTAAAAATAACTGGCGAAATGTGGGTGTACTAATAGATGCTCCTCTGCCTAACCCATAGATATAGGCAACCGTCGGGGAATGCAGGCGTGATGTTGATTATAGGCGAAGCTCTACAAAGACAATTTGTTCCGAAATCTTAATATATTTACGATCGGATACTGCACATGTCCATTTTTCCTGTCTTAAGTAGTAGGTATTTTTAAAGATTTTTCTTATATTTTCCTCATAAATGAGTCTAGTATCTTGGACATAATGCGCCCAAAGGCTATCAATATATCTAAATCTTTAGCTACGCTATAACTTAGCTTAATCTCGTACTAAAGCGTCTACTTTATGCGTGCTATCTCGATTCACTCACGTCGAACTCGTGTCGTTCAGCAGCTATGTCGGATATTGTGTAATAAACACTTATTAATGAGGAATTATACGAAACTAATTGCCTGAGACCACGCACACCCAATGCGAAAAATAAATGTGTAAAGGTTTTATAATATTTACGATAATATTCAATTCATTATTCAAATATTAACCATTAATAATTATGTATCCTGCATGATTGATGCAACATATCCACTGTATATCGCAATGCTGCTACTGTTTTACATAAATATAATACATAATATGTCAAATGTGGTAATTACTTCTAATATTAATGATACTGCAGAAGTTGTGAACAAATTGTAATATAATCACCTTCACACTTATGCTGCAGAACGAAACCAAACCCTACTACATTCTAATGTGATTGAATTTATGATGACAATGAATTGGCACGAATGAAATATAACAAATGTCGAATAGTAATGAGAGAATGATTGACGATCACAAGATCGTATCGACTTGTCATCGCACCATTTGTTACGAACTAATACACGTCAGGTAGATAGATGTCCTGTCAGAAATCCACGTCGTGCGGTGCACGGCTGTACGCTCGACAACCAGGCAAACAATAATAATTATTCGATAGCTAACACAGAACTGATGAAGGAAACAATCATATGACTGCGACTAATACCAATAGTGCAAAGTATTGTGATCAAAAAGCAAAAGGGGTAGTCGAGCGATCTTAATAAACATAAGTTACTTTAGACTTCGCAGCATCAGAACTACGGATGTGAGTTTGTTTGATTATTTTTTAGAAACTCACTGCGAGTTTCTAAAAAATAATCTTTGGTAGAACTTACTACTTCTTCGTTACTAAAAGCTAACTCTTAGTCAGTTAACAGTAGCGCGTTATACAATATACAATACATAACTTTTAGTCGTTCGTAAAACTTTCTGTTGCTATAATAATACACCTTAAGTGACTGAGAGTGCCTCGTGGCTAAATAATAACAACCGCACGGGTCGATTGAAGGTTAAGTTACGCTTGCTGCGGTCGGTACTAGGATGGATACATTACATATACATAAGACACCTTCGTGCCTCGGAAAGCACGTAAAGCCGTTGGTCCCGGCTGTCTTTCGTAAATATTTATGTCCGTAAGGATTGAGGAGCCACATCGGATTTTTTTAATCTGATCTCACCATTATTTAGCAGCAATGTAGCTGATTTTGCAGCACGAATTCTAGATTTAGCAGCAAAATATATGACTAGTTATATTAATGCAAAAGTGGCTCCTCAATCTAAACGTCTGAATTGAGGAGCCACCTGGAACTCGTTAAGTAATAGATGAATATTTTTGAAAATTTTGTATCATTTAGCAGCAATTGTGCATATTGCCTTCTAAAAATTTAGCTTCTGTAGCGCTAAAATGAAAGAAAGTACAACACTTTTAGTATGGCTCCTCAATCTAAACTCAAGAGGTGAATTTCTATTGGATGTGAGCGATCAATTATTATATTCGACATAATGATCATTTAGCAGGTGTTGTGTTTGTTTTTACAGTACAGGAATAAAATAGTAAAACTGAGTAAATTTTCTAGAAGAACGCATTTTCTTTGGCTCCTCAATCCTGACGTTCAAATTATATATGTTTGACTGTAGCCAGCTGAGATCTCAACGGAATCTAAAGCCAGAGATACTAACATTTAGCAGAAATGTCTGCTAAATATATCTGCACAGTTCAGCAATGTATATACTTTGGATTCTGAAAAAACAATACTTAACTATTTTCTTGTAAATTCAGTGTGAAGGGAGACCACATTTTGGGGGTACCTACAAATTAATATTTCACTTACCTATCCACAATAATATTTATTTAGTAACAAAACATTCATCAGCGGTGAAGTATTCTCGTTTGTACACGAATATGTTCATGTACGAAATAAATAATTAACTTGGATTTCTTATATTATAAAGTCAATCATCATGTTTGTGTCATCATAATTGAATTGTGGGGATATTAATATTATGTGCAATATCGTGCAGTGACTGATAATTAAGTGCAGTTGGAGATCCTTTGGCCAAAGAAAATGCGTTCTTCTAGAAAATTTAGTCAGTTTTACTATTTTATTCCTATACTGCAAAAACAAACACAACACCTGCTAAATGATCATTATGTCGAATATATTAATTGATCGCTCACATCCAATAGAAATTCACCTCTTGAGTTTAGATTGAGGAGCCATACTAAAAGTGTTGTACTTTCTTTCATTTTAGCGCTACAGAAGCTAAATTTTTAGAAGGTAATATGCACAATTGCTGCTAAATGATACAAAATTTTCAAAAATATTCATCTATTACTTAACGAGTTCCAGGTGGCTCCTCAATTCAGACGTTTAGATTGAGGAGCCACTTTTGCATTAATATAACTAGTGATATATTTTGCTGCTAAATCTAGAATTCGTGCTGCAAAATCAGCTACATTGCTGCTAAATAATGGTGAGATCAGATTTAAAAAATCTGATGTGGCTCCTCAATCCTTACGGACATAAATATTTGACAGTCGTTACGGTAAAGTCGTAGCGGAAGCCCAATAGTCTGTCAACCAGTCTTGGATAGTGTTATCCACCCAGTAAATGAATTGGGAAAAGGCTAGGCAGATTGAAAGTGTCTGAGACTACATTAGACTAACTGCGACTATAGCTGAGATGGAAACCTTCTTACCTACCTACGTACTGCCAATATTATTCTATGAATATGGCAGTTTATTGTACACAGTCATTGTCAAGCACAAGTAAAGCATAGTAAATGACACATTTACGACTGCGAACATTATGTATTCGTAGGTAATATTAATTATTGTGATTTATGTGTAAGACAAGTGATAACTTACCACTAACGTTATGTATCTGTAGTGATCAGCATGTCGTGCCCTTGCGCAGGTGTGTGGGCGGGAGAGGCGGCGGTAATTGAAAATATTGTGATGTTTATTATGAGAATACTTGGCTTTGGGCTCGTCAGTCAGTTCTTTACTACATAACTAGCGAGCCGCCTCAGTCTCGCAAGGCTGTAACGACTTGACAAAACATAGAGATTTATTTATTATATTTAAGTTTAATACTAAAACACACAAAGCTTCCGGAATAAATTCACTAAATTATGGTGAAAACCGCATCAAAATCCGTTGCGGAGTTTAGCAGAACAACGCGGTCACACAGACAGACACGAGAAGCGTTTCAGGCGGATCACACACTACAACGTACTACGCAACGGGGTGCGGGAAACGGAGGCCAATTCCCCAAATTTTTGTTGAATTTGTAAGTAAAAAATCACGCGCGGGGGCGTGTTATCTGCGCCCCGTCGCGTGGCGCGTTGTAGTGTGTGATCCGCCTAACTTATAATACGTAAAGATACACATAATTATAAATATACATAGATATAGAAGTTTCATTTACTTTAGAAACCCCATACTGCACTCACAGAAACTTTATTGGTGCGTACAGTTAGGGAATAGAACTCCTTCCTAGAACTGGAAGTCTTCAAATCGCAAGTGAATAGGTTACTTCTAGGCCAGCATGCACCACGCATGCATGCATCTCGACCACGTCCTCACTTATAATTAATAAGCGTCTATTTCTATTCCACGCGAAAAAGATGGACATCCTTGGTGCGCAGAATTCAGGCTTTTAGCAGCGGCATCCTGAAGGCATCCGCGCAGAGCTTCGATTGTCAGTACCTGAAACATTGCATGGTTTACGTACTAAGCAATCGAAGTTTGTAATATGTTTATGAGAAGTCTTTTGAATTGTATGTTTTTAATTGTGCAAACTATGATCCTCTGTTGGTCGACTTTAACGTTTGTTATTTTTATTATTAGACCTGCTAACAACTAACAAACTCCATTGCCTGGCATTGGAATGTTGCAAACTAACAATAACAGCTACTGAAATAATAATGGCTACTAAAATCGCCTTATGTCCTAAAAGCGTCCAGTTCCGTGCGCGCATCTGGCTCGCATATCTGCGTCTCATCTGCGTGTGACATACGACTGCGGCGGTCGGGATAGTCGCAGTCGAAGCATCGCGCGACTGGACGCTCGCGGCTAGTCGTAAACTGATGTGACGCTCTCGAGTTGGACCGTAAAATATAAGACAGGGGGCACTATTAGTTGGTGGAGACTAAATACTTTACCGATTATAGCCTTCTGTCTAGAAGAACAGAGGAGATCGAAGAAATCTGCAAGAATATGGCTAGAAAAGGAATGACTGGGTTCTGTAATAACGGCAAATATATAGGTGTACGGAAGAAGACAGCTGCGCCAACCACTAGTAAATTGGGATAAGAGCAAGATGGTAATGCCTAGTAAATTTATGTGCTTGAAGAATTTAATAAATAAATACATAATGAAGTTTCCAAAATCAGGCAAGAAGTAAACATGAATCTAAAAATTCTTAGGAACTATTTTTTAATGGACTCAATGATTTCAAGCACGGTAACCAGCATCCAGGTACATACAACGGTAGTATTCAATCGGGACGTCCTGCAGAATCCCAACGTATGGTGGCACAGTACACAAATTAACTCCGCTCCGGAGCGAATGTAACGCGTTCGGCGACGCTCCACATACTCCACAATACGCGAATATCGCCGTAACTCACTGTATGCAGCCACTGAAGCTAGCTGTCGATGCCGGTACAATATAGTGAAGAGATGCAGTAGGACAACTCCTGAGAAATCCATGCGAAGATGACGATTAATAAGGACCCGTAGAGTTACATCACAGGAAGTGTTGTGTTGTGTTGTGTTGAGTGACGCTGGTGAACGCGTTGTGAGGAAATTGATTGTTAATAGGTGATACGGGGAAATCAGGGACATGTCGTGAGGAAATTTTATGAATGAGAATACCAAAGAAACGATGGGTGGATTTTATGTAAGAATTTGATAAAATTAAAAAGGGAGTAACTACTACGATGAAGGCAAACCACAGCATGACTGTATGCAAGATAAAGACGTACCCACAAATAAATTGGGATATTGTCGATGCATTGGACGATGGCGATGATTCTTATTTCGTTGTGCTTTTAAAGTGGGGCTTCTGTCCCTTCTCCATGCTATCCGCGGCACGCGACTCAACATACATAGAAAGCACAACATCGATACTTCGACGTATGAACATGAGCCGCTCGTATGTCAGGTTACAGTAAAACGACTGACATATTATTTGCATTATTCAGAGCAGTCATCGGCTCATAAACAAATTATCGTTTAATCCATGTTATGCGGAATTCTCGAAATTAAATTTATTGCTCAATTCAAAGAATTTTCTGCAGCGGTATTGTCATGTATCGTAAATATCGGGTTTAATATTTAAATTTTTCTGGTTTGCACGTTTTAAACTATTGTATACATACATTCTGTGTCTAAATGGCGCGATTTCGAATTGCAGTAGGGTTAGTCGTCCAAATCGAGCCCTCACGCCAGAGTCGTAGGATCTTCTACTTAATATTTTTATAAATTCATTCAAATAGGCAACGCACAGCCTAAACCGCTGGGTATAGAGGCATGCCATTTAGCACAAGATTCCCTTATACATATAATGAAAGAAGGGAGGACTTTCAAAAATTCATCCCTAAAACCCCTTTAAGAAAGTTTGTATGAAAGTTTGTTAATTTTACCGTTGGGTAATCTCATCAGACGCTTGTATTGCTAGGATCTGAACAACCATCACCCACGCTTATAACCATGTATTCTATGAACGCAGGTTTGACATCATTAATTTGTCTCCTCATCACCTCCTCGTTTGTATTCCTCTGAAACAGTCGATTAAGTGAAATCATTGACAACGAGAGTTGCGCAAGCGCCGCGGCGCCGGCGCCGTGCTAAGTGGAGTGCAAACGACGCTCAGGCAGCCTGGCGATACACTCAGGAGTTACCCAGACAGCTGATACACTGACATGGAACACTGCAGTCATATGTTAGGTGTTTACAACACGAATAGTTCTGAAGACACATACAAACTAATACAAAAATGCAATAAAAAAAAAAGTTCTCGTGGAGGCTGTTATCCTTCCTTTTCTTGACATCGTTACTCACGAGGCGCTGCCTCGTGTGCCCACTTCTCTGCATAGCTGGGTAATTGCGTAACACACTAACTGTAGCAATGGCTTCCATTTTGACAGTTCAACAACATTCATTGTGTTATTTACATTGCTGAGCAGACACATTTTTCGAACTTAAGAAGCAATGGATTAGCAATATCCTTCAAAATGATTCAGATTGTGTGATTGATAGTGTGTTACGCAATTAGGGTGCAGTAGGCCGCGAGTCAGTAGAAACAAAACCGGTAGGTATAATAAGCTGGCGGCTTATGCTATTGGAAATTCGTACTACGCGTCGTGCGGTCGACTGTACATACAATCACTTCTTGTAGATCTAGGAGCTGCTTCAACTATTGTCAGTAAGGCTTTATCTTGATATTTTTCTCGAGAAGTCATTTCGGTTGGCCTACTCAAGTTTAATAATGTTTCACAATATTAAAGAGGGAATTTTTAAGGCTGTGTATTTTTAATTCTCATAAAGAATTTACTAAATGATTTCATGATGATTTAAGCGATCTTTGTTTTTTGTTATATTGTATAGCGAGCTAGATGTGTTAGATAAAACAAAAGTCGTACCACTTGAGAGGTCGGTGCGTGTACGTTCTTCCCGTGATCCCAGTCCTCTCGTTATGTGCCCAGGTCGGCCACTGGTTTTAGTCAGTATAAGTACGTAATACAATTTCCATGATCGCCTTGAAGACCCACGAGGCTGCGATCTGTTGACTATTTTCTATTTTGTTAGGTACCTGGTGCTGGTTGACAGGCCCACACTGTCCTCCCATACCTATTAAGAGTGTAATTTGAAAAAGAATTGTAAAAGCCAATTATGTTTAATTAAGAGTTACCGTGGAAATTCATGGCGGCTCGCCTCCATATGAAACGACCAATTGGAATCGTGCACCTAGCTTCTGACGTTTCATAAGCTCCCATGTTTACATGAAAAATATATTTGATTACTCTTTACCGCACTTAAACAGCACCCTTTTGGCCTCGTACAGGAATTTCTGGTTTATTTCATATTTTTGTTTTTTATGTTTATATACATATGTTTATAAGATTGTGTTTAGTTTGTGATTTTCCTGTGCGACTGCCAATAAATACTTTACTTTCTTCATTTGAAAAATATCTGCACCCACGTGCAGCACCAATGTGAACGAGCCTCTAGTTTGTTTTGTCTGTATATCTGCGGTCATCTGCTTGCTATGCAAGCCGCTCAGTGCGCGCCGCCCATATTGAGATATGTAGGGAACCGACCGCCTCTAATGATACCAGGCGCGTGATGGCCTGACCTGTGATGAATATACGTTCAGAGGTTTCGTGCTAACGAACAATTCTCCAATAGAGTTGGTATAAATGCATTGTTACAAAAAATTACATGAATGAAAGATAAATAAGATGCCACAATAATAAATATGTAGGAAATTGACGCGTTTAACGCTATCCCACTGTCGAGTTACTTCACATACCTACATACAAAATCAATTTGTTTGACGAACCAAAATATTGAACTTTTTCATTTCATTGACCTCGTTTCATCTTAATATAAAAGAATAGTGACATTAACAAAATCGTCGTGTTTATCTGTGTGTTCTTTCATAAACGCCACTTTTATTTTTTCCAGACAAAATTGTGAAACCAGACGCTGACTGCACATTGCGCAAAATTCACAAATCAAAACAATGTAGAGTCGAAACAAAATTACTCAAAATAACAATGTGCCATTAAGTGTGGAGCCCAGTGGTCGTAAACAAGGCGGGCCTGGACAAAACAAGTGACAGTGAAAATGTGTTTAAAATGATAAAAATGGCACAAATAATTAGGATGTGAAACATGTTGGAATGCGTGCGCGGCGCGAGCACTGTGATACGCGCGCCGGCCGAACGTGGACTGACCTTGCTGAGACAAAACACTGCGCGGCGAGTTGTTCTACTGCTCGGATTGCTGCACTGTGCGAGGTGAGCTTAGATAGTAGCTACAATACTAATGTTCCTATCGCAGGCTCGCTGGAAGAGCTTACTCACAAATTAGCACTACCTTTGTGCATATATTTTTGTTCTTTTGCTCTTGTCTGTTTATATGTATGTGTGTACATAAAATTGTTTGGATACTTTTTACTCGACTCCGCGACAGCAAAGACAGTTATGGTTTTTCACGCGTATTTAAGTACTTATCTTTGTATGTGGCATTCTTTATACTCTCGGAGCATGGGGCTGTATAACTTTTAAAACTTGATGTGTCTATCGACTCGTCTAGGTCGTTCGATGGTTATAGGCTAGGTAGATTTTGTTTTTATAAAAACAAACTTAAGTGACGGATTGTAGACGTCAAAAAAAATGCCTTGAAAAACAAAGTTTTGTACCCTGGTCATGTGAGGTGTTAAAATAAAGGGCTTGCGGAGACGATTCCAAAATAGAAGACAGTGGAAAAGTGTAAAAAAAAACCCAACTGCAATTAAAAAGTTCAAATCAAGCTCATTTTTCAAGCAGCTATTGGGGGCTCCAAATGTGAGATTGAACTAAAATAACGGCTACATCAGACTATTTGAAAAGTTAGCTTGTATTGAAATTTTTAGTTGTAGTCGGGTATTTAACTTTTTTTCTTGTTCTTGTGTTGTTAAAAGATTCAGTAAATTTACCAAAACACGATTCTTACGCAATTTGCATAGCAAATTACTGCAGCTAAATTACTAACGAAAACTTTTAGTAAATTATTATTAATTTTATCAGCGTACGAGTTTGTTTGTTGACGCTGTGCACTTCTAAAAATAGCCAAACTCAGGTTTTATCAAATATAAATTAATTAAAAAATATTTTCTGCGAACTGTGGGAAATATGGCACCGAAACTGTTTGTATTTAGGCGCTACACATTGCAGCAAAGAGGAAATGCCGCGCATGCCGTCTGCCGCTCGTTAAACACACCATATTCCTAGCTTTAGTGTTTACTACTGAACTGAACTGGTTCAACGCATTTAGTTCAGTCATAGAATTACCCAAAAGGCACTCAAGCGCATGTGCATAACCTGTGTGAACAGTATATTATATTCTCGTAAGGATGTCCAAAATCAATGTATCTTTTATTAAAACTACTAATTTGTTGTGAGATAATGTTAATCCGTTTTTTGGAAAGACCGTTAAGCTTTGGTTTCCTAGCAAAGCGGTTCGGTCACATTATAACGGCCGTCATGAAAATCTGTTGTTTTAACCAGCAGGGTAATTGCGTAACACACTATCAATAGCAATGGCTTTTATTTTGACAGTTCAACAACATTCATTGCGTTATTTCCATTTACGTTGTTGAGCAGGCACATTTTGCGAACATATGAAGCAATCGATTAGCAATATCCCTCAAAATGATTCAAATTTAGATTGATAGTATTTTACGCAATTAGGGTGCAGTATTCGAATACTGCACCCTAATTGCGTGTAATACAGAGCGTGTTTTGACACGTTAATATCAACATTAACGTGTCAAAACACACTGTATTTGGACAGTTGTTATTTGTGTGACTTTAGATTAAGAACAGTTCTGAAGAACCTGCGGAACGAAAACATTGGTGTTGATGATAACAATTATCAATAATTAAATAATCTTCATTCACTATTGAATAAAAATGAACAACCAATACACAGAAATCATCCAAATAACGGCACATGCCTTAATTGCAGATTCATTCCTTATTGTTACCCAGTCCGACCAGTTCCAAACAAATAAAATCCGATGTCCTCCAGTGGCAGTCTGTGGAACGGTTCCTACACTAAAGCGCAGTTTTATCGCGGACTTGTTCATTTGTTCGTAAGTTACGAGTGTTATGACACTACCTACACCACACTTATTGCGAATGGTATTAGCACCTTCGAGAGCTAAAAGGTTAAATTGTGAGTTTTATGAAACATTTCAATGTTTTCGTATAAAAATCGTTGTTACGCCTGTAGAATCCTATCACTACAGCAAGCCTCTCATCACCACAGCAAGGCTCACTTTCACCCTTCCCCGCCATTCGTGGTGACTGACAGATGACATTAGTGACAGCAGCTACACACTTGTGGTGTGAGACAGTATTTACATTGGTAGGTACTTATATAATATAATTATATTAAAGAAATACTCTATAACGCTAATTTTTCCGGAAAAAAAAGATATTGTAGTTTAATGCTTATTTTTTTTAGGTTTCTTTGTTCCTTTTGTATTTATTTAAAAAATCACGACATTCTTTTTTTCTATTACTTAATTACATTTTCATGCTACATTTTCATGGTAACATGAAAATGTACCATGAAAAATGAAATGTATAATGTAGTTCTACAGGTAACTGTAGAACTTGTCTTTAAAGCATCAGCAGTCTAAACAGTGTCTGTTACACAGTAGGTCATTGAGCGGAATCGAATTATCAAAATAAACATATTCATCATTCAAATCGTATGCTAATGTATGCGGTCACTTATCAAAGTTAAAACAGTAGTTACGGCAAATTGCCGCTAATCTCACAACTACCGAACTGACGGTAAACACGCTACCAAATTACTTTGCTCACGGTTAAATAAACCCCAAAT
Organism: Apamea anceps; assembly: GCA_951799955.1. Taxonomy (NCBI): domain Eukaryota; kingdom Metazoa; phylum Arthropoda; class Insecta; order Lepidoptera; family Noctuidae; genus Apamea; species Apamea anceps. The sequence continues at coordinate 259,513 of OX637524.1, read as the reverse complement.
TACTTAAACCATACATCAACTTTTAATAAGCCATCGACAAGAGATTGATCGAAAAAACACAAAAGGATTCGACTCAACAAAAGGAAGTACCAACAATACCTCCGAACCCCGTAATTACAGATAATAAATCCGCAAATTGTGATCGAACCAATTTCAAGTTTACAAAAAGTGATAAAAAACAAACATGATCAAATCTTTGTGAACATCAAACCTATCTAGTCTGAATATTGACGTTAATGGTAGTGTATTTGTCAACATAATGTTTTTTTTTCTTTTACTAAATTTACGTGAACGTGTGCGTTGGTCCAAAATTGTGGGTTGAAGACTCGAGAGCCGGGAGCGGCCAATTATAATGTTTTTGTTGCCTGTAATGGGTGCTTGTTAAAAGTTTTTCGTGCTTGTACCTGCTGGCAGGGCTCCACTGCACTGTTATACGTATGATTCACATCGATCCCTGTCTAATTTCCATATTTTAATGTTAACTACCCTTCGGAAATTATATTCTTTGCTCACATCCTCCTAATCACACACTGCGATACTATCTTAAGAATTTGCATGTCTGTAAAATTGCAGCACAGCTCGCCCAACAATTATGTTAAAAAAGCTATCGATCTCAGGAATTCGCGTTTTATGAGCCATTACGAGACATTTGTTCAATTTGTTCTCTTCACAGAGAATGCTCGGAGAACTTTAACAGCTCCACAAAAGATCATTCTTGTGATGTAACTCGACGCTGGCGGCAAAACCCATCATTACTGCCAATCCTTTTAACTAAACCACATAAGGGCAGTATGAAATCACCTTTATCTTCCGCAAGTGAATAAAACTAGACTCTACTCTGTTGGACTAGAATTTAAAATTCATTGTTGCTAGACGTGATTATGACAGTCGATCATTTCCGATTTCGAATTTAACAGCCCCGCCCATTCGCCCACGAGTCCGTATACGCCTTTTCGTTTAACGGTCGAGTTAACGTTCAGCTGTTTAGGCTTTAGTTGGGGCGTGTTAACGCAAACGTGCCTTGGTAGATGAGGACGATACAGAACTGCATCATAAAATAAATATCACAAAAGGTCAAATCAATAAAATTATATCTAGTAAATGCCACAGTGAATATAATATGTATTGTAACTCTCTTAGATTCCATTATTAGAAATAATGGGTCTTCTGGATGTTTTTATACTGTGGGTGCACAGTGGGTTGATACCGGTCAGTTTCTGTGTATAGTCTTGCGCGGACGTTGAACAGAACCTCAGAGGTGTGTTACGCAACCTTGTTAGTGCGTATCACTACAATACATTCACTATAATAGACTTTTTATAGCAACAACGGCAAATTATCTGAATCGGGTTTAAATTAGATGATGGCGCCGAGCGATTAGCTACATTCCAACGCGAACAGTTCTCAGTAATATTTGAGCGAACAAATATTTTCCTCTATAATTTGTCTGGATCATCAATAGCTGTTATTTGCTATGATTCTGAGAAATATGCTCATGGAGACGAGGACAGACCAAGTTCTGCAGAAATCTATAAATGGAGTAGATATTACTTCATCATCATCAGCATTCTCCTGCCCTTATTCCAATTTGTTTGGGGTCGGCGCATCATGTATTTTTGTTCTATACTTCTTTATTAGGTGTCATCTCGGTAGACACCACCTTTCTAACCTTGACATCTTTCACACAGTCCATCCATCGGTTTTTTGGCCTGCCCCTACTCTTATAGCCATTACTTATGAAAATAAAAAGCGATGGAAAGCTGTCGTCCAACCAAATTATTGATAACATATATTCAAAATTCCCCGGAAGGAACGTAGTAACAGGATAAAATAATAAAGCCTCTGCCAATTTCTATGAACAACAAAAAACTCGGCGTCGCGGTCGGTCACATGGCGAGAGATAACGACGCTATTAGCTCACTGTGGACGGCTATAAATCTCCGCCCTTCTGAGAAAACGACACTAAATCTAACAGGCTTCGATTTTAACAAATTGCTAACTCGACATAAATTATCGGAATATATTTTTGCCCACAATTTTATAAACATTTACTCTTCATCGTTCGTCTGCCCTTATCCCAATTTATTTGAGGTCGGCGGAACTTGTCTTTTTCTTCCATTCCTTCCACTTCTCTATTAGTCGTCATCGCAGTAGTCATCCCCTCTCCAGCCATGTTATCATCTTTCGCGCCACAGTTTCACTCCGTCCATCATTTGTTTGGTCTTCCTCTACTCTTATGGCAATAGCCATCCACGTTCATACTCAAAACGTTCGTCAAGACATTTTTCTCATCCTTGTTGCAGTTTTTTATCTACTGTGCAATCATTTAACTTTATGCAAATTATTTGGTTGTTTGTTTTCTGCTTTTTAAAATATACTGAGTAGTAAAAATAAGGATGCAATAAAAACACATTGCATCCGTAGTGACCACTCCTTTGTCCACATTGTGACCACCGCGTACCGCGTACCAACGTGCGAACTGTTAAGATGCTATCACCACCGGAACAATAAGTAGTTACACGGAGTTTGTTGTTATATTAAATGGATTTATTTTTTACCCATTATCGAGTGTGTATAGAATACAAAAACTGAGTATCGACAGAGATAAACAACACGGTTAGCGCAGTGGCTGAGCGATTGGACTGCTGCGCTGCGTGTCGCGGGTTCGATTCCCGCACAGAACAAATATTTGTAAGTCCTACATGTATTTTTTCCGAGTCTGGGTGTTTTTCTATCTATAATATGTATGAATTTACAAAAAAAAATGTATATAAGTAGTTTATCAGCCATCTTGTTACCATAACACAAGCATTAGGTTGCTTAGCTTGGGACTAGATGGCGCTGTGTGAAATGTACAGGATATTATTATTATTAGATACGACTAGGTACAGACGCCAGCACGTCAAGCTACTACAATCTGTCAAATTTCTTTAACAGATTTTCAACTTTATCGCTAAAGTATTAAGATTCAAGGTTGATTGGGAAAATTTGACAGTTTCGGGTAGCTTGACCTGCTGGCGTCTGTACCTGCTGAGCTACAAATACAAAGGTATTTAATTGATAATGGAACAAGACGTGTTTGAACTCGATAACGTGACGGGAACACATGAAACATTTCGCGATTTCATTTGAAAAACCCCTTTTCAAGTTCAGTTATTTAAATAAAATATCAACCTTTGATTATAGGATCGGAGGGATTTGAGGGAACTGAAGACTGACATTGTTGTTTGTTATGTAACAGAAGGAAGAAGACTTATCATCCCCACGTGTTGGTCGAAACTCCTCGCTATCAAACCATTTACGTTTGTTTATCGTTGTTGGATACCGAGACTGAACTGAAACTCATTTAAATTCGACTGTGTTTAAGAACTCCTCCGTTAAACAACATCACTTTAGAATACTTAGAAACACAATAATATTGTTGAGCACAGGTCACAGTCGCGGCATGTCGCATGTACCGCGTGCTCCGTTGAACATCTCACTGTTTACGACGCGACGCCTCGCCAGTTACAACCAAATTAAATGCCCTTAATAGCCGACGAGCCTTTGAGGTTAGGGCCACACTACACTTAAAGATAAGATACGCTATAAAACATATATATCAATTGGTTAACCAGTCGCTTGAGAAAGGAGAGATTATCAGGTTATGATTAAAGAATTTTATCACACCACAGTTTACCAAAGAAAGCTCAGAAATTGTTCACGTTTATTTAATAAACTCAAACTCAAAGCATTTATTTTAAATAAACTATTTACAGGCACTTAACTGTCAAAGAAGTCAGCCAGTGAGAAAGGGTTTATACACAGACGTCCAGCTTATGAAACTATAACATTCTGTAACTGCGGCGGAACTGTTACGAGTGCTCAAACACAAGTTATTTCTATCTTTAGCTGTAAATGTTACTGCCCTCGTTCATAAGCTGTCAAGTCAAAAACATATTTATTTATCAAGTAGAAAGCGTTTTATGTGCACTAAGACCTCTCGAAACTAGCCGAACTTCTATAGACAAATACTAATAAGCGCTAACAAGCGCAAGTAAATATAAATCTTGTAAATGTTTACTGTGACATCGTTCTTGGACGGTATATAAACGATCAGTTACCTGCTGCCTTATTGCATTGTTCCCCTGCTACTTTCACCTCCATTACCTACAACATAGATACCTAGAGTAGGTAAACAGAGCGAAGTAGGTAAACATACTGCAACTGCTTGACTGTGGAAATGCCCTAGAAGGATGGCAATGTTTTTCAGAAACGTCAGGTGCGTTGTACTCGCAAGCAAAAGGAGTATGTAAGCGTCGTCGCAGGTGGCGTTCTGTAGTAGCTACCTACCTGTATGGGAAGAAGCCGTGACTTTATGTGTATATGTATGGATCACTCGATTGATTATTCTCTTGTGGAAATATATAGTTTTAGTTACGATGAAAATGTCGTATTTGCCACTGCCACCATGCAACAATTCTCATGATATCCATACTATTGTTTAAGCAACACTGTAAACACACTTCCGACTATGGCTAAGCTAAACTTATGAGTACATGACTCTGTTGGGGTGCAGCAAGTAGTAACATTTAACTTATACACAGGCTTAACTTATCATTATATATTGCTTACTAGATAACATCACACAACATACATTACTATGATTTAGGAACCATCACGCCTGTATTCCCTGAAGTTTGAGACAGAGGGTACCTATAGTACACACACACACACACTGTTTATAACTATTAAATAGCTTAACTCTCTGCTCGCTTCGCTTTCAGTGCAGCGTAGTCCTAAGACGGTGTTAAATGTTAACGGAGGGGCGGGTAATGTAGTAATTTATTAAAGTTTAACGTTGTAATGTCGGTAATAATGTTCTAACAGTGTCGGTCACAGAACTGGAGATCATTCACTGGCGCCTTATTAGCGCTAGTGGGCCATCGTGTACACGGCTGTGATGTGTGGCCGCCGTCAGCTGGAATTATGTCTTCGCTCAGAATAGTCACATTTAAGTGAAATAACAACCAATTTATGAAATGAGTATTAGTTTAAACCAGCCTCTGATGTAAACACATTGTTTAAACTTTTAATGTTCATCATCTCGCTGCCCTTGCTCCACGTAACTGGTGGTCGGCGCAACACGTTTTCTTCTTCCATCCTCCCCTGTCAACCGTCACGCTATCATTCACTCCCTTCTCTTGGATATCATTCCTCACACAATCCGTCCATCTTTGCTTTGGCCTTCTTCTCCCTCTCCATCCATCAAAATTTATATTCATGACTCTTTTAGTCACATCCGTTTCCTCCCTCCTGACAACATAAATCTCACTTTGGACTGGTTTACCAAAGATATTTTTTATCCGTGAAATAAAATTAACGTCTGAAAGTTTTTTCAAAGTCAAAATTCTCAGGATACGAGTTAACGTCACGTACAGTTTACAGATAGATGGACCGACCCACAACCTAAAGAAGGTAGCTGGGACCGACTGGATGCGGAAGGCGGAGGACAGGGCGTTGTGGCGCAGCCTGGGAGAGGCCTGTGTCCAGCAGTGGACTGCGATTAGCTGAGTTGATAGGTATAAAAGTATGGCGAAATTCACCCTTAAAAAAATCTAACAATAAAATATTTACAAATCACTGATCAGTAAGAGGTTCCTTTTATAAAGAGTTGTGTCTACTGCTGAGATTGGTTGCCAACATAACAGCATCCGAAACTTGACATGAAATTGAATCAATGAGACAACTGGGTACCAAACTAAAAACTAAAATAGGTAAGTTTTTCATCATCATCAGCCTACAGCAGTCCATTACCGGCCATAGGCCTCTCCTATTGCAAGCCATTCAGCTCGGTTCTCGGCAACTCTCATCCAGCTGCTACCAGCCACCCCGCGAAGATCGTCGCTTCACCTAGCCTGAGCTGAGGGTGTGCTACCTAACCGGCGAGAGATGTCGTGCGGAGTCCCACAGGGATCGGTTCTGGGGCCGCTCCTGTGGGACATCGGTTACGACTGGGTGCTGCGGGCCGACCTACCTGAAGGCGTCAGCGTAGTTTGCTACGCTGACGACACGCTGGTCCTAGCGCAGGGGAGGTCGCATCAGGCGGCGGCCGACGCGATGACAAGCGGGGTTGCGATAGTCATGGAAAGGATCCGGCGGTTGGGTCTCGAGGTGGCATTGCACAAGTCCGAGGCCATTTCCTTTCATGGGCCCCGGTACGGGCCACCTCCGGGATCCCAACTAGTGGTAGGAGGGGTTCACATCGGCGTCGAGACCACGGTGAGGTACCTGGGTCTCGTCCTCGACAGCCGATGGAACTTCGTCGAGCATTTCCGACATTTGGCCCCCAAACTGGAACGGGCCGGGGCCGCCCTAAAGCGGCTCTTGCCCAACCTGAGGGGGCCAAACGCCTCCTGCCGGAGGCCCCGGTATGGGCGCGTTCACTGCGGCTGCGAGCCGCACACTACCTGAACGCGCCCCAAAAGGTGGTAGCCGTAAGGCTGATCGGGGGCTACCGCACGATCTCGGGCGAGGCAGCAAGCCTCCTTGCCGGACTGCCGCCATAGGATCTGGAGTCGATAGTCCTCGCGCGCCTATATGATTGGCGCGCAGAGGCACTACGCCGGGGGGAAACTCCACATCCGCGGCAAACCGCGGCGGAGCGGACGAACCTCCGGCGCGATCTCATGGTGGCATGGAAGGAGCGACTATCGCAACCCAGCGCAGGGCACGCCACGATAGCGGCGGTAAGACCCCTCTTTGAGGAGTGGCTAGAGAGACGTCACGGCGTTCTCACCTACCGCCTGACACAGGTCCTCTCCGGACACGGATGTTTCGGGAGGTTCCTGCACATCATCAGGCGGGAAGAGACGCCCGGGTGTCACCACTGTCAGGATCGCCCAGAGGACACGGTGGAGCATACGGTGGAGGTCTGCCCCGCTTGGACAGAGCACCGCCGTGTCCTCGTAGAGGCGATCTGCAGCGGCGGCGACCTCTCGCGGCCGGCTCTGGTTAAAGCCATGGTTCGGGGCGAGAGGGAGTGGGAGGCAGTCACCTCCTTCTGCGAAGCAGTCATGCTAGCGAAGGAGGTGGCGGGGTGGAGGGACAAGTCCTCACGCTTCAGCCGCCACGGGAGACGCTCCGGGCGTCGGGAGCCGCGTGACGACTCCCGGCCACCGTAGGCGCGGGCCTGCGGGCGGAGAGTAATGGGTAACTCACCGTCCGATCAGGCCCGTGCCGGACGGCGTGTATGAGTTCCACGCGCGCCTCAAAGAGATGTCAGCATGAGTGACGGGGTCCGATAGGGCCGAAGCCTGCCAGGGTAGCGGGATTGTCCGAAAGGGTTACCGCTGCCCTGGAACACGGGTGGATTTTAGTCAGTAAGAGTCTGACACTCCCTACTGCTCCACCCAGAGCGGGAGTCATTTGATGATTTCCCATCCTGAAAAAAAAAAAAGGGTGTGCTACCTTACGTTTGCTGATTCACGGTCTCCACTCAAGAAAATGTCTATCAGAGGTCACTTCGTGCCAAATTGGATCCTTAAAGTAAATAAAATGCCTCAATATCATGTTGGTATTTCAACAAAGGTCACTTGTTGAAATAACATAGTAGTTAAACAAATAAAAATAATGAAGTGCATTATAACTTAAAACATAGTAAGTGGGCATCTAAACCATACTACACACAAGTACATAATATATGACAGAGTACATTGGCTCCTCCAAACTACTTAACAGAGTAATGGCGCACTTATCTAATTGAAACTTTGCTCAGTGCCGTGTTACAGGGGCTAGTTATGATAACACGCTCTGTAACGAGTGCGATGCGATACGGAAGCGATATCAACGCGATATCGACGCGATATCGATGAGATATTGACGCGATAAGTGGGACCATCTCACTGTCTCACATTACATTACGTACGCCCACGTTATGTAATGTAGTAAGGGTATTAGGATCGTTGTACATTATGGCGTAATGCGAAGGAATATCATTGTGATTTCGCTGTTTGGGATTGAACAAAAGTTTATGTCTTTCAGTTCACATTCTAGGCCATAGTTAAAAAAAGTTAAAAAGTTAAAGTTACAAACATAACATAACATCACGCCTTGTTTCCCCGAAGGGTTAGGCAGACACCCACATTGAAACAAATAATATTTTTTATAATTTTTAATATTTTGACATTTTTATAACATTTTACGATTTGACAGTTTAATATTTGACATTTTATTTTTAAATTATTCTGACATTTTTATAATATTTTGTCAATTATTTTTTTTTTTAATGACTTGAATATTTTAATTTAAATAGGTAGTCACAATTTTATTTTGGGTTTTTATCTGTTTAGAATTTTAAATAGTTTATAAGTAATTCAAATGTATGAGTTAAAACTATGGACTATAGTTATATCTGAAATAAATAAATTATTATTATTATTTACCTTTAGTACATACACCCACATTTCGCCAGTTATGTTTAAGTCCCACGTAACAGGAGGCGAGCCCATGGCCATCAACCGGCACAAGTCTAGACTCCAGGCTGCTACTGAGAAATTCCAGATGGAAAAACCCAAAACACTTTGCCCGAAATTACCGAGTAGTTGGAAAGCTTTAAATACAGCAAAATTTAAGAGTAGATTGCGGAAATTTTTGGTAGATAAAACGTACTACAGTGTAACTGAGTTCCTATCGGAGAAAAATATTTGTTAATTAGTGACATCTTGATTTTTGAAATTTTATGTATGACATTTTTGATTTTTGTAATTTTATGTATGACATTTTTGATTTTTGAAATATTATGTATGACATTTTTGATTTTTGACATTTTTCATCTTTGACATTTTGATTTCTGACATTTTGATTTTTGAATTGTAATAATAATGATATTTGTAATAGTAATGACCTTTTAAATGATGTAATGATATGGTATGATATTTGTAATAGTAATGACATGATAATTATATAATCTTATGATACTAATTTATATTATCCTTTTCATACAAAAATATATTTTTAATTAAGTTGATGATTTGAGAATTTTATAATAGTAATTTATAAATTGATCTGAATAAGTGTAAAAATAGTGATATAAATAATTTCAAATGTTTGCATGCCGATTGGTAAAATGTGGCTGAGCTAAATGTAATCTTAAGAACTATTATGTATTACCCATATTTGCAAAATAAAATTCTATTCTATTCTATTCTATTCCGACCTGGGAATCGAACAGGACCTTGATCATGCTCGATCAGCAGTAGCGCCTGCGACCACTAGACCAGCTTTTCAATTATATTTATTGTTACAAACGAAACCCCTTTCACCCCGCAGTGCACAGCCACGCTAACTGTTCTCCAGTACGCGTCGGTGTACAGCTCTCATGACGGCGCATGAACACATTCATTATGAGATGATAGCGCGTTGCTCATCGTTAGGGCTGCCACTGCCACTGGCTACTACCGGCTCACGGCATTGTATGGGTTTTTTGTTGCGTGTTCTTTCTATACTGTAATTTAAAGAGTTATTCGTGTATGATTGTGAGTCTTTGTCGGGGACTTGAGGAATCGAATTATTTACTAATTATGTTATACTAGCTTCTGCCCGCGGCTTCGCCCGCGTGGATGTCGGAAATTATCCCACGGGAACGTGCTAACAGGATAAAATGTATGTGCTTCCCCAGGATGCCATCTATCTCGCGGGCCCTTTGTGGCTAATTACAATAGAAAACCAATTGTGTCTCATTAGTGGTGATTAAGAGGGTACCTATATGATATCCTTACCTAAGTACCTACATAATAAAAATAAAAAAACTCAATAACAGAAAATAAAATACCTACCTACCTAAATAAACCTATTTCTGATGATAACTAAACTCAATAAATAAGCAAAATCCCTAAAAACTAATATCTATACGAATGACTAATCTTACCTAACAGTATTATAAAATAACCTACGGTCACTACGTACACTATCAAATATACTACCTATACTTTAAAATTAAAATCTATACCTACGACTTATAAAAATAAACCTAAATAACTCTAAAAACTAATAGAAATAAAAAAGGTCGCACAGAAAAACACGGTTTAGAATTGCAAGTAGCATTTAAAATAAGAACGAACGCTCGCCACTCAACACGTCCGTTCAAATCAAAGTTCAAAAAATATCCTTATATACGGTGGCGATCCGTGGCGGCCGCGCGCCACGCGTGTGTTGCGAACGGTGCAAGCCAAATTCAACCTTCAGCACTACATTTAGAGCATAACTTTAGTGAACTCCACTGCGGGTAACGTAACCTACGACAAACTTATTATTTGCGGTTGGTACAGTAATCGGGTCTAGGGATCGAACCGCAAAATTAAGTTTGTTTTTTATTGTATATACTTTTCCGGGATAAAAAGTACCCAGTGTGGTGCCCAGGATATTAAAGAATAATTATACCAAGTTTCATCGTAATCGAACCGGTAGTTTTTGCGTGATGCCTGAACAAACAGACAGACAGACAGACAAAAAATTTTTTGATCACATTTTTGGGTTCGGTGTCGATCTAGTAACACCCCCCGCCAATTATTTTTTTGATATTTTCAATGTACAGAATTTTCACTTCTACAGATTTATTATAAGTATAGATAATAGTTATCTTCTACAAGACAATCAAAATGCCATTTCAGCTGTCTTACTAGCGGTGAATACACACCCCTTTTTTCCATAACCATACATTTTTGATGTTTAAACCTCGCTTAACTTTAATCATCGTTTATAAATAAACCCCACAATGTTTAAATGACAGTTAGATTGTGTAAAAAATGCTAGCAAGGGGTATATACTGAGATGTCTGAATGAATAGAGATGTACAGGACGCCGCCATAGATAAAACGATGAGTTGATAACTCGACCCATCGCAGTACATTGGCACCAAAGCAGCCATTTTCTGAGGCGCCACCATCACACCCATCTGCCAACAATATGTCGTGCCAACCCTAATTAACTCAATATTGATAGTCCACTTAAGAGAATGAAGTGTAACGCGTACGCTGTGTGCCAGACGAAGTGGCTCGGCGACAGGTGGACGTGACGTACTCGTATGTGATACACTGGCGAGCAGGCACCTCGTTGATATTACACTGGCGAGCAATTCATTTGTAGTATTCAGTCGCTTCCGAGTGGTCTGAATCGGTGGGATGCTTTACGCTTACAAGTAGGACGATGGGCTGCTGGGAATCTGTTTGTCTGATATCAATAATAAATACTCCACAAGAAATGTGCCTCGTTGGTGTAGTGGTCGCAAGTGCTACTGCTGAGCATGAAGTCTTCGGTTCCATTTCCAGGTCGAGCAGTGTTATTGGGTGTTTCCGCCAGGAATTTCTCAGTAGCAGCCTGGAGTCTGGATATGTGCCCAGTTGATGACAATAGACTTTATATTTAAATAAAACTGCTGAAATGTGAGGTTATCGCTAGTTGTAGAGTTTCTGTACAACCTCTCAAAACTCAAGCATTTCTTAAAAGTAGTTTAAAGCTATTTGATTGGTTTGATTAGTTTTCATTAATGCTTAAGTCTTCTGTAATACGATCCATAGAGGCCAAAGTAGAGGCACATTTCGCCAGATATGTTCGTTAGGGTTAATGGAGGAACACCAAGAAAAGGCTGTTATAAGGATTTATATAATACGTTTATTATCCTTTTATATTTGTATACTGGAAGGTGTGTTTACTAATATTACGTAGGACGTATGATCCCACACAAGGCTAAAATAGTAGTGCAGTCGCTCATTTCCGTGCTTCTCGCATCCAATGGGTTCCTGCGGCTTTAACAAGATCGTCGGGCCACTTTGTGGGAGGCCTTCCAACGCTACGTCTTCCGATACGCGGTCGCCACTCTAGAACCTTTCAGCTCCATCGGCCATCTGTTCTGCGAGCAATGTGCCCTGCCAACTGCCACTTAAGTTTGGTAATTTTTCGGACTTTATCGATTACCTTGGTTCTCCTGCGGATCTCTTCATTTCTGATTCGATCACGCAGGGAAACTCCATGCATAGTCCCCTGCATTGCCCTTTGAGTGACTTTAATCCTTCTAATAAGGCCCATTGTGATATACATATAGGGCGAGCCTTTAGTCATTAAACGGACAGAAATTCTAATTACCAGGGTACTACACACTGCTACGGGAAACTTCCCCCGTCCTGGAGATCGAACCTAAGCCTCACAAAGTCGAGCAATGAGTCTAGTTTCTTTGCCTACTTGTGTGGTCGCATACCCGACTCTCATAACATGTTCTACCAAATTACGTTTAATTTCGCATCAGACGAAGCAAGAGGAATTAAAGAGCTCATACTAATCTCATCGTGTATTGCAAACAGGAATCGTTTACGAAAAGGCTGGGTTCAGACCACACGATTTCACGCTAAATATAACGCGCGTTTTGTAAGAATTGAAATGGAGATTCTGCGCAGATTGTTGTTACTCGTTGCATAGATAGGCCTAGCCCTTCCATAATTAATCGCAGTTGCTCGTCCCAGCATACAATACAATACAAGGTAAGCATAAACTTTCCAGAAAAATATACATAATAGATTCACATGTGACTGTTCGTAAATCACCCAAGGATTTTCATTTTTCCTAATTATTTTACAATTTGCTTCCGTAAGAAGGGCCGGGCGTAAGAATTTTCAACTCGGCACTAAGCAGTGCATTGAAAACCAAGTGGGCGAAAAAAAATTGCCACGTGAAAAAATCGCCCTTGCGAAGCTGGACTTAGGGTTTAGGTACGAAGCGAAAGGAGTATGTAAGTATCGTAGCAGGTGGCGTTCTGTAGTTTTTGCCTACCTTAGGCTTGAGTTTATGTAGTATTTGTATGCAGTGTTCAGGTTAGCTTCCCCTTGTTATCCTTCCTCGCCCATCCGACATTGATCATAGCAGGCATATGTAACAACAGCGTGGCTGACACGCCCGCCTGCCCTCCGCCTTAGCCTCCGCGTCGCCTATGTAAAGCGACGACAGTACAATAATGTGGAGCTAATGGCGGTCGGTTCGTAAAGCTGTCATAAGCTATCATTATGTGTTTAATGCGATTATTGCATTAGCGCGCTCTAAGTATTGACGGGTAGCGGCCTCACGGCGGGCGGACGCGGGAGCAGACGTATACCAATGCCCAGCGAGTCATAAATATGTTGACGGGGTGTTTATATGGTTCAACGAGCTTTAGAAAGATACTGTTATCTATCATGTATAACAAGAAGGCGCTACTGTTGAGCGTGGGGTCCTGGGTTCGATTCCCGGGTCAGGCAAAGTGTCGTTGGATTTTTCCATCTGAAATATTTCAGTAGCAACCCGGAGTCTGGAAATGTTCCCAGATCCCAGGCCAGTCGATTCTGTTAAAAATCTCACTGTAAAAACTTAGGAGAAGTAACTTGAAGTGAGCTGTCACACTACTATAACACTCTAAGTTTTCGGTGATTTTTAACCCCCGACGCAAAAACGACGGGGTGTTATAAGTTTGACGTGTCTGTGTGGGGGTGTGTGTGTTAGTGTGTGTATGTCTGTCTGTGGCATCGTAGCTCCCGAACGGATGAACCGATTTTAATTTTGTTTTTTTTGTTTGAAAGGTGAATTTGTCGGGAATGTTCTTAGCTATGTTTGATGAAAATCGGTCCAAGATGGCCGCCGCTACAAAATGGCGGATTACATATTTTTTCACAACTCCCTCAATATGGGTATCAAATGAAAGGGCTTGACTAGTAGAATACTATACACTATGATAAATTTCAAATCCAAGATGGCCGCCACCACAAAATGTCAATTTACATTTTTTTTCACAACTCCCTCAATATGGGTATCAAATGAAAGGGCTCGACTAGTAGAATACTATACACTATGACAAATTTCAAATCCAAGATGGCCACCACCACAAAATGGCGAATTACAAAAAACCTGATTAAATACCAAATTACCTGAATCTTAAAACGCAAGAAAATAAAAGAAAAGAAATAATAAGGAGTCCCTACAAAAAGCATGAAATAAAAAATTAAATTAAAAATTTAAAAAACCCCCGACTACGTGAAACCCTATAAAAAGAAAAAAAATAACCTTGAAATTATGACCCTACGTAAGTACCTATGAAATTTTTTGATTAATTAGGATTTCACGTAGTCGGGGGTTTTTTAAATTTTTATTACAGAACGGACTGGCTGATGTTACTCGTAGTTACGATAAACTCTAGCTCCGCCACTGTGTCCGAACCTTGCACTACATTGTCACATTATAAACGCTTTTTATGCCCCCGACATTGATTCACCATAACTTACCTCAGCTGCAGCCATCAGCTCGTATTAACTTCAGCATCAGTTACCGCGACATGGAACCTCTTTAATATAAGTTAGTGTTATGGTGTCCGCTCGCTGCCGCTGACGATTATATTATTATAATAATGACGCGCAGGCGCATGTCACCGAGATAATGGCGGAGATAAATAATAGTGTTTATTAGATCCGTGGTCTATGAATATTTATCGACTGTGCTGATTCACAAGGTGTCACATTAGTGCTCGCGCAAGGTGTCTGCGCCCAGCTGGGTAACGGTCGGTTTATTTGACAGTTTATCGCAGATAGTTTGTGTGGTCCGCGTCTAGGATCGGTGGTCGTATTGTGTTGATAAGGAAGCTACTGCACATCCTCTTGACAGAAGCCCTTAGAAGGCCATTTTGCGACTTTCATTTTGTAATGTGTTTAGAACAGATTTCGCGCTCTATAAGACCAATTTTTATTTTATCTTTTTTTAGTATGGTATCTCCCCAGCCTTTTCTCAACTACGTTAAGGTCGGTTTCCAGTCCAACTTAAAAGCAGCCGAATACCAGTATTTTACATTGAGCGACTGCCTATGTGACCTTCACAACGGTAAAGCTGGTTGTCAGACTTTTGGTTTTCTGATTACCCGTAACAACCATCAAAGATCTACGAATGCTACACGTGCTTTCCGAGACACGGAGGGGTGATTCACTTTGATATTATTATGTGATGCATGGTCACCCATCCACAAACCGACCTCAGCAAGAGTAGCTTAACCTTCGATCGACCCGTGCGGCTGTTATCAGTTCGCCACGAGCCCCCACGAGGTACAGGCGCCAGAACATCTAGCTACTACAATCTGTCAAATTTCTTTATTAGATTTTCAACTTTATCACATGACATTAGGTTCAAGGTTGATTGGGAAAATTTGATAGTTTCGGGTAGCTTGACCCGCTGGCGTCTGTAGTTCTGTACATTACTCTAGGAAGCAATATAAATGTGCGTTGCATCTTTAGCATTTTGAACCATGCTAACTTGCAAATGTGCACACTATGACATGAATTTATATGTTGATACCTACTACTACTACTCGTGCCGAACTGACATGAGAGAAGAACAATACCCACGTAATGATATTGAACAAAACCTACTAACAAAGACTTTTTCAACGAAATTCATTCCAAACTAACTGTTTTGTACATTTTGTACATTAATATCAGTCTGCTGTCAGCGGCCGGACGTGGTCCACCAAATGTCATGACAATGATGACATTACGCCGACCACGCAACCACACGGCCCGGCCGGCGCGACCGGTGCGACCGGCGGCGGCACGGTCGCTGAGCGCACCCAATGCGACCAAAAGGTGCGTCCCATTAATAAGAGCATTGTTTTCTTCGCAATTTGATTGAATTGTAAGTGAGTTATGAATGGGATATGTCAGTGTGACCTCCATGGCTGTGATCTTTATGACTAAAACATATTGGAACTGACGGTCGATTAGCATAATGTATCGATAATCATCTCTGAAATGAAAATACGGCTTTGTCACAGTGCCTGCCGAGTGCTAGTGACTTGGAAACGAGATTCATATCTCGTAGAGTTATGTCAATTCTGAAATTGACACCGAAAGTGTCACCGGAAGTGTTATCACCGTGCTAAGAAGACACAATGGGCGATAGATAAATATTGGGTAGATATTTTGTAAACATTATTCAAATAATGCAATAAACACTTAAACAGTAAGTATTCTAAATGAGCTCCACGAGAGAGAGAGAGATCCTTTCTTCTTCCGCAGACTGGACTTGAGCCCAGTTGATGGCACTATGCTCGCCTGTTACGTGGCACTTAAACATAACGCAAAGTGGGAGTACTATATATACATATGTCGGAGCCATTCGTTTGACTATTCGGAACGTTAGCGCCATCTCGTGGCGCTAGACAGAGTCTAGCCTGAGTTCTGAGGTGGACGGAGACCTACAAGAACGGTGTGGGCAGAGCTCTCGGGATGATCGAAACATTGGACATCGTACGAACAACATGTGCTCAGAAACTGTCAGCGTTCCGTATCATAGAATGTGTACCTATAGTGCGTGATTCGCTAGTGTGACTAACTTGTTCGTAAATTATAATCTGATTTGAAGTGCAAACCGTTTTTCTATTGTGTAATAACCAACACTACCCATAGTACGCCCACAGTAATTAAAATATGCCTGATGCTAACGAGAGACAGGCATACCATCTCCGACACATATGCAGCTGCACCTTTAACTTACCCTTTGGAGAATACAGGCATGATGTGATGTTATCTTTTACCTACTCATTACTATATAAAAACGAGTGTAACTGAATACGGTGTGGTAGACTAATGTTACACTCATTATATGAGCTAACTAAATAATAACATAATATGTATACATAGTAAAGTTTTAGGATAAAAAGTGTCATTTGGTCCTCTCAGTGCGCATCAGAAGTTCATTCATAGCATTCACAATGAGCCACGGTCTGCGACACACTGTTACTGCATTCTGTTGTCTGACATAATGTCATTACGATATTTTGATGACTCACTGATGCTACGAATTACGAACCTAGATACGGTTTGTGATGAAACTGTGTCTAAAATGGCGATTGTCATTATGCGCCACTGTTCCAGATTTCAGTGGCTATTGCAAATCTATGCACAGATAATTTTAGCGAAGCCTTTTTTTTAAAGCTTGCACAGAGGCTCGATTTAGGAAATGCTTTAGAATCGTGACGGTAGAGCACAGTAATTAGTAGTAACCTAATAAATAACTCCATAATTATGCAATCGTTTACTAAGTAATGTAAACCGTATTCCTACACCTGCGCAGCACGCAGCACGCAGCGGGAGAAAGTTCGAATGAAACCATTCATTATATTAAGCCTAAATGATTGTAAGTTACAGAAAACTAAAGTAATGCTCGTAAATAATACTTTACTTGTCCTGCGGTGCTTACACAATAACCACTGGTTTAAGACTTCCGCAGACAGGCGCGGCGCGATTCTGGGAGAACAATTTTCATGTAGTTTTCATAGAAATTGTTCTATCAAAGTCGGGTCGCGCCTGTCTGTGGGAGCCTTTACGTACTGCCGTCCTTTAACTAGAAAGCCGTTAACCCTCAAATGGTCAACTTTTACTTTTTAATAGAAAGTGACAGAGTTTAAAATTCTCTATCTTTCTGTCTAAGAAACATTTCTACAATATAAATAGTTCCAAAGATATGAAAAAATTTTAGACCGTTAAGTAACACAATTTATGATGATTCCATCACTTGAAAGCGTCTAACCCACACTTCTTCGCTTAGTGTACTTTAAAGTACCTTAACTGCCCGATGTGATGATTATTTTCAGGCCTTTTCCCTAACTACAAGTACGTTATCTGATTATTCTTGACTATAGAGACGCCAAAGGACTATAACTACTTTATAGTTAAGCATTTGAAGAATAGTTTCAGTGATAAACTTAACTTATTTGCAGTTACCCGCCCTTAACGCTATTTTAGTTAAGTATTTAATTAAAAAAATATCATTTTGCTTAGCTACAAAGCAGCTAAGCCTCATTACTTAGCTAAAACGCAGTTTATCGACTCTCGCGCTGCGTTCACTCCGGGTATGAGCGAGATGCGGGTGCCCCGCTCAAGCCGTCTGCCGTTCTGTCGGACTTAATCTTTCTACCCGGAGCACCATCTGCCATTGAAACTGATTCTGTCAAAGATAAGAACTACGAACCCATTGAAGACGATCGAAGAAGTGACGATGCAGATGATGAAACAGAAATACTGCAAAATCTCAATCAAAGAGCTAGCGAGTCTCTTTAATTCCGTCATCTTAGAGGGTACAAAGCCCGAGGTATGGAGCAGAGGTGAGGTGGTTCTGTTCTTCAAGAGGTGAGATCAGATCTCCCCCTGGGATGTAATATCCCCGAAATTGTTCACCCATGCATTAGGTCTTCAAGACGCTGGACTGAATTGGGCAGGGTATCAACGTGGACGGCGAGTACATCCCACATCTTCGATTTGCCGATGACATCGTCATAATGGCAGAGACGCTGGAACAGCTAACTGTATCAGCATCTCTCCATCCTAAATGGAGCCTCTCCGCGGGTTGGCTTTAGCGTAAATTTGGACAAGACAAAAGTTATGTACAATTTGCATGTCTTAACGAGAAGAATCGAGAAAAATCCTGGAAGGATCTTCCATTTAGGCTGTGCAACATCTGGTCTAACTGTTCCAGCGTTTGTTACCCTTGTTCGATTTGCAAATGACATCCTCATATTGGCAGAGACACTGGAACAGAGCTGTTCCAGCGTCTTTCCAGCTTAAATGGAGCCTCTCGGTCGGTTGGCTTCAGCATAAATTTGGTCAAGACAAAAGTCATGTACAATTCACATGTCTTAAGAGTCCAATCCACATCGAAGGGCCACTTCTTGAAGTTTTGAAGGATTATGTCTACCTAGGGCATGTCATCGAGCTCGGTAGACACAATTTAGAGAAAAAAGCCGACAGAAGGATCCTGTTCGGTTGTGCAGCATTTGAAAAACTAAGTCAAGTCGCCTCGTCGCCTATCCCGAAGTGATTGAAGACTAAAATCTTCAACCAGTGCGTTTTGTCCGTCATGCTATGCGGTGCCGAAACGAGGACACTGACGGTCAGGCTGGTCTACAAATTCAAGCTCGCTATGGAGCGAGCTATGCTCGGAGACTCTTTGAAGGATAAAATCAAGAATGAAATTATTCGGAAAAGAACCAGGGTTACCGACATAGCTAGCAAAGTAAGTAAACTGAAGTGGCAGTGAGCTGGCCATGTTTGTCGAAGGTCCTATGGTCGGTGGAAAGCTGGAGTGGAGACCACGTATCGGCAAGTGTCATGTGGGACGGGGCAGCTAGATAGACCGACGAGCTAAAGAAGGTGGCTGGGACAGACTGGATACGGAAGGCGAAGGACAGGGTGTTGTGGCGTCGCCTGGGAGAGGCCTATGTCCAGTAGTGGACTGCGATAGGCTGAGTTGATTGTGTTTAATTTAGATACTGTTATGTTGCTAAATACTTAAAACTACGAGCTTTTGCTTATGGATCCGTCCGCGTGGAGGTTGGAAATGGTATAATTCCGAATAATTAACCCACGGAAATGAACTAATGGGATAAGAAGTATTCAATGTCTTATTTCAGGCCAGTGTCTGCTAGTGTGCCAAATTTCAATTAAATCCAATCAGCCGTTGAGGCGAACTACCATCAAACTTACAGACGTTCAAATCCATACTTAGTATAAAAGTATAAAGCGAAAGTGATATTTCACGCCTTAAAGGCTGAACGAATTTAGATGAAGTTTGGCACACGTGTAGATCATGACCAGGGTTAGGATGATCCTTTCATCCCGGTAGTACTTTCCCGTAGGATCATTTCCGACCTCAACGCGGCTTATAATATTGGTAGGATTAATATTTGATACATTTAATTTGTACACTTGAAAAGTGCTGTTCTATGTTTTATTATTTATTCAGTGTAATTTTACTAAATATTTTATAACTTTTGTTTGTGATAATATTAAAATAATTTAGTGAGAAGGTTCCTATCGGTTTCCTATCGTACAATGGAATAAAGAACATGGATTTAGTATATTGTCCATACCAAATAGTGATCTCATGATCTGTTAGATCTTAATTAGTTATAGTTGATTAGTAAAATTATATTTCTTTTCCCTTTTATATGTTGCTTATATTTTTTATTTTTAAAGGAATATCTATTTAATTACTCACATGTTTCCATGTGAATGCTTAACTATAAAGAAGTTAACCACAAGCGAAATATTTTTAGCCACCTTTTAGTTAAGTAAAGTAGTTAAGAATTTACAAAAGTTCCATATAACATTGGCAACAATTAGTTAAAAAGCATCTAAAGCCCCTTAACCGCTTATTAGGAAAGTTATTGAAATTGAAATCGAAGCGAATGGCTATAAAGCAGTTATGGTCACTTAACAACTTTTTAGTTAAGGAATTCTAAACAAATATAACTAACATTATGAAGGTTAAAATTTTAAATAAATTACTTCACTAAAAAGCCGCTAGGATATGGTTAACGGCCTTTTAGTACAGTAATAAGATGCAATAAATTGGTTACATGCTTAACAAAATTAGAAAAATGAATTTTAAAAGTAATTAATAAAAGTTTCTGGACAGAAAGGGTTATTTAGGATAAACTGAAAGACATATCAATTGATGTGTCCAAAAATCATTAACCTAAGTATCATAGTTTTTAAGAAACAACGATTCCCGCGTTTTTTGGCATTTTCTCCGAAACAACTTTTTGGGCTTGACGGCCTTTTAGTTAAAGGACGGCAGCGTAGTCGCCCCGGCAACCGCGACAAGCCGCGGTCATTTCTGAGTGACCACAGATTAAAGACAACAGTCGTAATGTCAACATAATGATGCGACCGCGGCTGCGATCACAATAACATCGTTTAAGTTACACACAACATGAACGATGTTATTGTGATTACATTAAATACTCATAATGCTGAAGAGATGTGATGCATTGAGCAAAGCTCTGGCCACACTTGAGGTGAATCACGCGCGGGACGTAACTGCGAGCGTCGATTGTTTTAATGATTAGGAACTCACGCCACTAACTGGCTCTTTTTTCTATAATCTTTTATAATTATAAAAGCGCACACTGGCACCAATTTCAATACCTCCCAACAAGTTAGGACACAAAATATGCACGTGTTCCCTACATTTTGACGAGTTATACGAACATAAATGTAGAGAACAGCAGATTTTTTTTTCGCGCTTTCAGGTTTGTTCCCATAGTAAAAGTTGTTCATAATTATGAGTACAATGACCCCCTAGAGTTATAGGATATAAAAAAAAACACGTTGTATAGCAAAAATGAGCAGTCGGACGGATTTTTGAAAATGAGCCCCTTATAGGGGGTGAAATAGGGGATGAAAGTTTGTATTGAAATTCTTAATTTTAACCGACGGGAAGTCCCATCGGGCGCACGACATGAAACGCCTGAAATTATACAGCTATTATACTGTAAAATTGCGCATTCAGTCTACAATACTAAGATGCGTTTTAAAAGTGACAGTTTCAACCATTTGCATCACAAACAAACCATTAATTTAGATATAGAATCCCCATAATCGTCGTGTATCTGTTAGACGGCACGAGACGGGCGCGACCCGACCGCTCGACGCGCGTAAATCACTCGCGGCATGTTAATGAGCCGATTATTGTAGAGATATCGTCCTAATGATAATATATCGAGCGCCCGCCCCGCGTCCACCGCAGAGAACCTTACGTAGCGATTTAATAAGATTCTCAAGAAAAGGGTAAAACGTAAACCGTTCTTCTGCACTTTGCGCACTTTCTGAACATTGAACGAAACTAAACCGTCACGCTCAGGACGGTGACGCTGAATCGGGTATATTCGGCTCCAGCTTCGGCTTCTGTCGAGAGCTCATAAGCACACACCCTCTTTTTTAGGGTTCCTTAGTCAACAAGCAACCCTTATAGTTTCGCCATGTCGTCTGTCTGTCTGTCCACGGTTTAGCTCAAAAACTATTGGTACTAGAAAGTTGTAATTTGGCATGAGTATACACGTTAATGACGCCGAAAAAGTGGTACAATAAAATGTTGAAAAAAAAAATATTATTTAGGGTACCTACCTCCCCTACCTCTAAAGTGGGGATGATAATTTTTTATTCATAGTGTGGGATATCGTTGGATAGGTCTTTCAAAAATATTAGGGGTTTGGGAAGACTGGTTTTTGATTAAGTAAACCGTTCGTGACTTATCAAGCTTTAAAGTACCAATTTTCGTTAGAATCAAGTGCCCCCCCCCCCCCTCTACCAACTAAACGGTTGTAGTTAGAAATTCAAATGTCACAGCAGTAGTACATATAACGAAATTTAAAGGAAAACTATCACACTTAAGTGGGCTTTACAAGTTTACAAGTAATAGTCGACCAATTGTATTAGACTCGAAAATTTCGAACAACTCCATAGAAATGTCAATAGAGTGCGCTAAGCGTCAGTTGTTTGTTTGTTGTTTCATTCCTAAATAAGTTTTATAAAAAAAAAAAACAATTGCTACACCGGCTATGAGGTCTTATCAAAATCTCAAAAAAAAAAATTAAAACTTTCCGTGCAAAATTGTCGGATCAGGTGAGGATTTGTGTGAAGTAAAATTAGGTAGAATGTTTGGCTTTTCGTTAGAGCATGGTACGAAACTATCAGTCAGCCGATACGACCCGCACTTGGCTGTTATAAAAACTACGGAACCCTACACTGCGCGTGGCCCGACACGCACTTGTTTATTTTTTGTTTCAGCCAAACAAAATTCCGATTCAAAAGCATTAGCATAATCCCTTTGTGACCCTTTAACTGATCCGAGACTTTATGGAATCAATCAAAACTTTCTGTTTCAGTCATACGAAGGTCTCGTATCAAAAGTAATGAGTACCGGACCGGTAACTTTTAATGACCGAACTTTTTCCTACTCTGCCGTGCATCTGTCCCGTCCCGGAATTGTCCGGATTCCAGGGTGACATCGGGCTTAACATTCCAATAACTCGTACATTACAGGATGACATCATTATTACATCGATGTGGTAATAACCATGATCGGAATGATGATATCCGACCGCTGTTGGTTAGAACAGACGAAACCGACCAAACATTTTTGGGGTTAAGTACCTAAAGAGTGCCAACGGAACCCTATTACTAAGCTTTTCACTCTCCATCTGTCCGTCTGATTGTCAGCGGACTGCTCATGAATCAAAATAGTTTGACAGTTGAAATTTTTACAAAGTGTGTTTTCTTTTGCAGCTATAACAATCCTACTAATATTATAAACGCGAAAGTTTGTATGGATGGATGGATATTTGTTACTCTTTCACGCAAAAACTACTGAACGGATTTAATGAAAGGCACAAAGATGGTTTATAACCAGGATCAAAACATAGCATACCCCGAAACCCCGGTTTATCCCGAAATTCCTACACGGGATCGAAACTTATGCGGGTGTAACGGCGGGGCGCGGTTTTTTTTAAATAATAAAAATAAAATAAAGTTAGTAAAAATTATGGGAGACTAATTTTTACAAGATTTTACATATCGCCGCCCCCGAAGAATAAACGCGTAAGTGCTATTGCAGCGGTTTTAATGTTCATCCATATTCGTTATATATACTCGTATATAGGTCAAAATACATCACATCAATTTTTTCCAGATTTTTAAATCAAGTATTTACGAAGTTACGAAAAGTTATTGCTTTATACTCTATTAATATCCAAAATAAAAAAGTCTGCAAATTATATGTGTACCTTAATTGAAGTCTTACATTGTGTAAAGTATATTACCGGACTTATCAGGTGCAACTGAGACCTCACTTTAACAGCGTTGCCCATTCGCAATCCACTGCTAGACATAGGCCTCTCCCAGCCTGCGCCACAAAACCCTCTTCTTCGCCCTCCGCATCCAGTCTGTCCCAGCCACCTTCTTTAGGTCATCCGTCCATCCAGCTGGGGGGCGTCCCACACTACGCTTGCCGATACAACTTACGCGGTCTCCACTGCAGGACTTGTCTGCTCCACCGGCCATCGATCCTTCGAAAACATGGCCAGCGCACAGCCACTTCAGTTTGCTTACTCTGCAAGCTATGTCGGTATCTCCAATTCTTTTCCGGATAATTTCATTCTTAATTTTATCCTTCAAAGAGACTCCGAGCATAGGTCGCTCCATAGCGTGCCGAATGACCTTGAATTTGTGGACCAGCCCGACCGTCAGTGTCCACGTTTCGGAGCTATATATTATGACGGGAAGGACGCACTGCTTGAAGACCTTATTCTTCAAACACTACGGGATAGGCGACGAATCCTTCTGAAAACTGAAACCCAACTGAATCCTTCTGTCGGCTTCTTTCTCGAAGTTGTGTCTACCGAGCTGGATTATTTTCCCTAGGTAGACATAATCCTTCACAACTTCGAGACGCGACCCTTCGATCTGGATTAGATTCGGCAAGACGTGCGAATTGTACATGACTTTTGTCTTGTCCAAATTCATGCCGAGGCCAACCCGCTGAGAGGCTCCATTTAAGCTGTGCAGCATTTGGTCTAGCTGTTCCAGCGTCTCTGCAATTATGACGATGTCATCGGCAAATCGAAGATAATTATGAAATGTACTCGCCGTTCACGTTGATACCCTGTCTAGTCCAGTCCAGGGTCTTTAAGACGTCCTCCAAGTCATTTGTTAACAATTTAGTGAGACAGGAGGATTTAATATCCCCTAAATTGTTAACAAATGACTTGGTCCTGAGCAGTTGGATAGGGCTAGCTTCGTTGCAGAGAGATCTCCTTAGATGATAGTGGTGATGTAGCGCGCTAGATAGATGGCGTAAATTATTATGACTGATCTGTTGATGGAACAGGAACTCTGTATTTAAACGACACAACCCCATCGAGTTTGGGCTCGTTTGATTTGTCTTGACGAGTACTTTGGTGCTAGATGGTAACCATGCAGGGTCTGATGATGTACAGGTAGCTTAAGAGCAGTAAACGCATATAACGGAAAAACACTGCTACGAGCTATGAACTACGCCGTAGTAAATCTCGCATCAAAAATACTAAAAAGTTGAAATAAAATAAAAAGAAAAAAAAACTTTTTAAAAACAAGCTTTTATTACTTGTTAATAAAAATAACTAAAAAGTGAAAAATAATTTAAACCTCTTAAGAAATAAATAAAAGCGTGTTATATTTTGATGAAACATTTTGATGGAAAATTAAATGATTGATTACGCCGATGCCTGTTACTTGGATACCACGGAGGAGCTTTTAAATAAACTTGAACGTTTGCAAAATATCTGTATTCGTTTTGTTTTTAACCTTAAAAAGTTTGATCATGTCTCCAACTTTCACAAGATACTCAAGTGGCTCCCCATTCGACTTCGCAGGAACTCTCGGATATTGTGTCTGCTATTCAATCTCCTTCACAATCCTAAAACACCATCCTACCTGCGGGAGCATTTTTCCTACGCCCGTCCTTCAGATGCACCTTGCAGGTCGCATCTTAAAAACCTTCCTAAGTCCCCTCCCCATTCCACCGACTTCTACTCCTTCACAGTGCACGCGGTGTGATTGTGGAATTCCCTACCGCCTGACATAAGGGACTGCCAAACTATTGCAGTTTTCAAAAGAAGAGTGAAAGAACACTATCTGTCCACTTCATCATAGTTGTGTATGTATTTATTTTTTGAGTATGTTATAATTATTACCATTCTAGTAATATTTATTTTAGAAGTATTTATGTATGTTAGTATATTCTCGTAATGTTTTTTTAAGTGAATTGTTTTTTTGATTCTATGTATTATTTTTGTCTCCTTTGCCTCCTTTGCTCCTTTCCTTCCTATCACACGCTGTCTACATCTCTGTATCTATTGTTCTATCTCAGGTATGCTGGAAGAGATTTCTTACGAAATAAGCATCACCTCTGTACCCATTTTTTCTGTTCTGTTTTTCAATATATGTTTATAATATGTGTGTACAGACGCCAGCACAACAAGCTACTACAATCTGGCAATTTTTTTTAATATATTTTAAACTTTATCGCTAAAGCATTAAGTCATGGTTGATTGGGAAAGTTTGACAGTTTCGGGTAGCTTGACCTGCTGGCGTCTGTACATAAATGGTAAAATAAAAGAAAAATAAATAAATAACATTTAGTATAATATTACAACTTAATTATTTTTCTTTTGCAATCACAAATGATTTATTTCTTATCAAGTTTAAATTATTTTTAACTTTTATTAATACGTAATAAAAGCTTGTTTTAAAAAAAAAAATCTTTTCATTTTACTAACTTTATTTTATTTTACCATACAAGAAACTTGATTATTCGGCGTTTTTAGCCTTGTAGTACGGTACGTCACCTGTCCGACTCGCACTTGGCTGGTTTTATTTATTCGATTGAATTGCAATCAAACCGACGTGATTTCCCATCTAAGTCACCTCCGCCTCTGGACATCTGCAATATCAAAGGTCCTGAAGAATTTCCGTTGTTACATCTGAATCCTCACTCTTCAAACGATTTAGAAATTAGTATAGTGGTAGTACTGTCCTTGAAGAGCCCTTCACAAGATCTACTCCTTCTTCGTCGTCGTGTCGATGATGGCTCGTATGTGTGCAGTGAATTCAATTGAGTTAGACCAAAGCTTTGCCACTTCCACGGCGTCGTCGGCGACAGCGCAGAAGTTGCTATGGCTGCATTTTTTGGGGCACAGAGGGCAGGATAGAAGGACATAGCTTGCGCAACACCTCCACACCACAATATGCTACCGTACCTCTATTCGACTACTTGTTGGACATGCACTTGTCATGTACAAAATGTAGATACATAATGTCATTACAAGTAAGTTAGATGTTGTACCAGGGACACAGAGCACCGGAGCGGTGCCACCAATAACCAGTTGGAACGTAATATCTAATGTAATATGATATCCGAATCTGTGTTACGCGCTACTGTTCACTGTGACATTATTATCTGCGGCTGTGGCTCGGTGTTGAGTTACTGACATGCGCTAGTTGTAGCGAAGGGAGGCTGTGAGGTTACAATGTTACTAAAGTAGTTTACTTACATTACTTTTGATTTCGTGTAGAGTAGACATGGAAAAATCTGAACCTCAGCCTAGTGGTCGTAAGCTGACGGTTGAGCATGGAGTCCTGGGTTCGATCCCTAGGTATTGTGGCATAGTGTTATTGGGTCTTTCCAATAAGATTTTCTTAGATAACAGACCCATTGTGCCCCATTCAGTCATTTGTGCCAGGTTGATGACATTAGGCTCGCTACCCCACTTTACTAAAACTTGACACGTTACTGGCCAAATGGGGATTCTAAACAATTCTGCATTGTCTTCCGGGAAATACATGCGTTATACGCATCTGTGTGTAAGCACAGATGTGTATAGCGCCTGTCTCCGAAGAAAACAAGCGTGACATTTTCTTCGGATTCTTCTATCAATGGTGACGTTTTATATAACATTCTATCTATTTCTCTACGTTTATCCAAAAACTTAATTTTGTTTGACAATGTTTTATTTCCTCCTTTCCTGTTGTCGGTACTTCTCTATCATGAACCCACACATAGCTCCACATAGTAGTTCCATGTCCGTGTGTATGTGAACCGCACACGCTATGTAAAGCATCTCTGTTCGTTTGATCATTTCCGATATTTATTGCTATCCTGCATTCCTGTATTTATCAGTTGGTTGCGCATATTTTAACAATTAAACATATTAGGTTTATGATAGACATTAATATTAATATAGCCGCTCCAGTGTGGTCTTTTGTCTTCTCACAGATCACCCGTAGCCTTTGTAGCTTTTAAATAGAAAATGAATCGGATAGAATAACACAAGGTTCTTAAAACTGTATCATATTAAATACCGTCAACAATCTATTGTATTGCCCCGTTTTGTCTCAAAATAATGATTTATTGTCAAACTGAGAGCAGTGGTGGCCTAACGTAGTACCATACGAGTAGTGGTGGTAACGGTCCTGACATACAAGTTGTCGTGGGTTCGAACCCAGGCAGGCGCGTTACTTTGTGACATTTGTTTCATTACTCTACACTCAAAACGGTGAAGGAAAACATCGTGAGGAAACCGGCATGTCCTAGAACCAAAAGTTCGAAGACATCTGACATCCACCAACCCGCACTGGGCCCGCGTGGTGTATTACACTCCCTCTCAAAAAGAGAGGAGGCCTGTGTCCCAGCAGTGGGAACATTATGGCTGATGATGTATTGTTAAACTTCTTCCCTCTTCAAACTTCAATAAAGAAAGTCTATTAAATAAGAATCAATCTAATAAAGTAACTCAATTTACAATTTCATTTTACTACGCGAGCCTTCATCAAATTATGTAAATGTGATAACATCATTACATGCCCATAACTCCGGACAGAGCCGACGACACCCGAGCTTACATGAAGCAACATTCTTCCACCGCACTGCCACGCTAGCTCGGAACTGATCACACGGTAATGTTAGCGTTTTTATGGGGAACAAATTATTGGACAAACATTAGTGAAAGTTAACGCTCAGGTGAGCACAGAAGGGCCAGTCCTAACGAGAAGGGAAAGAAAATCACAGAAAAGATTTGATAAAGCAGAAGTGTGCAGAGCATAAGTAACAGCTTCTCCATACGTCGTAGAAAAACGTGATAATTGAATGACGTTAAAGTAAAATTCTTCTGTATGTGTACATATAGTTGGTTGGCTGGACAGCGATTGCTGAAGTTGCAGAAAATACCTAATCAGCCAGTTGTAATAAAGAATGGCGCAGTCTGCAAATTCGGTAATAAGGATCCAATTCCAGTACATTTTATAAATAGTCCGATATTAGTATGTAATACTATACATGGTAGCAGGGACAGGGACATTGACCTACAAATGGTACACATTTATAGTCAGTTATCAAAAAAAAAAAATACTGTCATAGAAAAGTGCAATACCTACGCGGTCAAAATGTATGGAACACATTTTGTTTTAAATAACCGGCGAAAAATTTCAACCCTGATGTACTGAATCCATGGTAACAGGTCATGGTAACATCATTGTCCCAGCCACCCTGTGTAACTGTTGAAGGTCTTTGTAAAGCTCTGGTTTTCGGACTTTCGACTGCGGTGAACGGTCACACAATAACGACTGTCCGAGTACAGAGACAGATTTTCATGTCGGCCGTTATAATATAACGAAACCGCTGTCCTAGGAAACCCAAGCTTAAATAGTCCTTTGTGTGTTCCTTCTGTGTGTGTTACATCGTGACGATGTTGTAGTATGTCGGCGACACAAAGTGAAACGCATGCCGCCGGTTTTTATTGGACACATTCACTTGCGGACACACTGCCGCAAAGGATAGGCAGCTAGTTCCCAACCCTATCTAGCGAGGTCTTATAGTTTATTTACACTGGGAAGCTTGTTAACAAGCAATGTTTAGAAAACTTGACCACAGTGTTGGTTGAACTTTCATAATCATCATCAGCCTATAGCAGTCCACTGCTGTACAGCGTCATCATCATCATTGCCAGCCTTGTTCCACCCACTGCTGAGTATAGGCCTCCTACCTTTTGTGTCATGCTTTCCTGATCTGCCGATCGATTCTGTAAAAATCTCACCGTGAAAAGTTAGGTGAAGTGAGCTTAGAGTGAGCTGTCAATAGTGTCAATCCCTAGCATTAGTTGGAATGACAGCTCACTCCACCTAAGTTTTCACGGTGAAATGGTTACAGAATCGCACTGCTGTGCGAGTCTCAGCCTAGACATAGGTGTCCCCAATGGTACACCATTTAGCTCGGTACTTCACCTAGATGCTACCAGCCGCTCTGCCAACATCTTCGCTCAATATTTAGCTCGGTACTTCACCTAGATGCTACCAGCCGCTCTGCCAACATCTTCGCTCAACATTTAGCTCGGTACTTCACCTAGATGCTACCAGCCGCTCTGCCAACATTTTCGCTCAACATTTAGCTCGGTACTTCACCTAGATGCTACCAGCCGCTCTGCCAACATCTTCGCTCAACATTTAGCTCGGTACTTCACCTAGATGCTACCAGCCGCTCTGCCAACATCTTCGCTCAACATTTAGCTCGGTACTTCACCTAGATGCTACCAGCCACTCTGCCAACATCTTCGCTCAACCTAGCCTAAAGGCGTTGAATCTTTAATAGAGATGAATCGTTAGCTAAAGTTTTCGTCTGTATGTCACAGGTGGCACTCTAACACAGTTGGATTTACAACAAATTGACAACTATCTCCTGATAGTGACACAACTGGTCCCCGCTAGACCTGGCCATGCTGTACGTGTGCAGGCACCTACCTCACATACCCACGTATTTACTACTGTAAGAACTTTTATAAACTGAATGTAGCTGGTCACATACATTCCCGAATCCCGAACTACTCTTTAGTAATTTTCAAAGGTTTGCATTTTTTTTTTACTTCCTTAAATTAAGATATTACAACAAATTAGATACAAAAATTCTTTGGCACTGCCAGATTAATCAACACCCAATGCTCATTACCTCAACCACGCCACGACTCCAAAGGCCAATCCGCAATACAGAATTCGTCATTATCCCTAGGGATACACATCACGCGATAGGCGGCGCCACCATACTGGTATCGTGGCGCCGCCTATCGCGTGATGTAAACAACTGAGCTACAACTGGTACCGTTGTACAAGTTGTACTACAAGCGCTGGCGGTGACAAACAAGGCACGACTGCAGTGCAGAGCTCACCCACCGTCCGCAGAGTTACGTGGGAACTGGGCTGCGAGGCGATAGCTAGCTATCCAACTTGAGTAGGTGTCGGGCACATGAAACAAATCATTAAGTCACTTGTTTCAGGACAATAAGTTCAGTTCCGGCCGATAATAATGTCACATTGAAGCCCCATTCTTGCGGCGTTGATCAGAACGATATTTTATTGTATAATTTTGAGATAACAGGGATTAAAATATTGTTTTTTCAGCGGAATGTTGACGTGTGATCTCAACTTTTTACACTCACAGAAAAGCGCTATCAATTCAATTCATTTATTTTCAGATCTTGAAATCCAATTTGGTAGTAGATACATACACAACTATGCTACTACTGCTGCTGCTATGCTATGTGACCGACCTGGGACTTTTAGAAAATTTTCAGTTTTGCAGAACATCGTCATTGCTTTTACCTAAACTTGTGTGATCGTCTCTTTCAAAAGCTCGATGTGCCATATTCACGACCTACCTGGGTACTGAACTAAACGGTACAAACGGTGCGACGTTGATATGATCAACGGGGTAATTGCGTATTATAAAGCCACCTACATTGCGTTAATTACGTTGTTGACGATACGAATTTTCAAATTTATGAAGCTTTGGATTAGAAATTTCCTACAAAACCCTCGGATTGTGATTGAAGGTGTGTTACGCAATCAGGGAGCAGGTATCTAGTAAATGGATTGCTACTACCGCTGGCACAATCTGAATAGGTACCATTAATTCCAATGTCGATATTTGTTATCAATGCTCTCTCTTTCAATACCCATAAACCGACGCTTGTGTAGTTTTTCCCCTTGTTCATTGTTTCATAGGAAACGCTATAATTTATGAGCTGTCCGCGCGGTTGGCGGGTCATTATAAAGTGAAAACTAACAAAGGCGTGCGCTAACGAGCGCCGGCACAGTACCCAGGTACACAACACACAAGTACATAGTACACACGTACACAACACACAAGTACACAGTACACAGGTACACAACACACAAGTACATAGTACACAGGTGTGCAGCCATTCGATAATTGGCAAGCTTATGATCTAGTAGACAGTGAGGTAGGCGAAGAGTCCGACGCTAACGTTCTACAATGATGTTCAATTTACTAAAGGTCCCGAGCCCTTCAGGCTGAGCGATGATGCTCGCAATGCAATAGATGGATGACGGTGATCGAGGATTGAACTAGTTTTATGTTGGATTTATGTCCAGTAGTCAGTAGTAGACTAATGCCCCGAGATCCTATCCTAACAGCATTTTAGGATCTATGGTGTCTATAAAGAAATTAAAATTTAAGAGGACATAGTATACAGCCCTGTGAAACACCCGTTATCAAACTTGGTTGTTATCGATAACGTATCGATACAATTCACTGGCTCCTGCACTATGTGATCCCCAGCGAGGTTAGCGAGGGAGCGAGTGTGAATTGGGCGGATAAAGCACCAATTAATTGTGCCCACCGTGCGTGGGACGCGGGACTGATACTGTTTCTATACACATTGGTCATTCATCGTTCTATGGATGATACCTACGTGTAGTAGTTGGGTAGCAAGCCTTAATTCGATTTTAATTGCCTTTTGCAGTCGTTGATTTCGACTTTTCGAGACTGTTAGTTGATGATACAACACTCGTGACCATGGTACCACTTATATCTCTTGTCAACGAAGAATAGACACATCCCGTTTTATACAAAGTGTTTGAGAATAATCCAAACATAAATAATTTTATTTACATTAGCAACATTTAATTGTTTAGCACTAGTTTTTATACCCTGGTAACATTAAGGAAGTAGAAAATTCTCCTCGGTGCCATGTAATTTTGCTCTAAGTTTATTCTCATAAGAATCAAATTAAGTCTAAAATAATAATACATAATGTACAAGTGAAAAAAAAAGAATCATAGGGCATCAAAAAATTCGTCCGCATCGCTGTCAACAGGAACAGTGCCTTGTTAAAAACATTTTAAAAAAATTCTCTTGTCTAAAATTAACCAACTATTTTGGAAAAACAGTTTACTGCTAAAAATCTACAAGCATTTTATTATACACAAAGTAAGCGTACTTTTGTTCATTTTTGGCAATTGTAGATCTAAGTCTTTGTACAATTTATCATTTTGTATCTCGTTTGTTCTATTTATACGGAGCTCATGCTACACGCGCGGGGCTAGAGGCTTCATCAAATCAGACTGCCTCCTACTAGTTGCGGTATGTTACTCTGTCGTCATCTTCTTACCTTTGTTTAAATTATAGAAAATTATTCTTCTGCCTTCACCGCCATCTCTGTTACCGGTCATCTAAGTGTTCTCTTGATTCCTCGTTCATGTTCAATTATTTTTGGTGAATTTGTCTTCAATTTCTGTACAGTCACTTGAGTGAGGTTCCAAGGGAACTTCACAGTATACCACTTCAGCTGATTTTAGGAACGTGGCCTTGTTCACTGAGAACCTTTACTGAAAATTATTTGATTTGTTTTACATACATAACAAAAGCGTTAGGCAGACGTGCATCTGTAGTACACCCACATTTCGCCAGTTATGCTTACGTCTCACGTAACAGGAGGCGAGCATATTGCCATCAACTGGGCACAAATCTAGACTTCGGGCTGCTACTGAAAAGCTTCAGATGAAAAATCCTAATAACACTTTGCTCTAACCGGGAATCGAACCCAAGCCCTCAGGCTCATCAGTAGCGCTTGCGACCACTAGACCAACGATTTGTTTTGTTGCAATACCAAACCAGAACATTATGAATAGTAACATGACTGTCCGAGTGCCCGACCCGGGTCACATTGGCCGCCGGCTCGTTTTCAATTTATGCCTAATACCAATGGCCATCAATTAGCAGGCTCGGCGCTAATTACAAAGCTCATAGATAACTGTTATCAGTGCGTGGGAGAACCGCAACTATGGCCGGAACACATTCCTGGCCACTCGACAGGGCATGTAGAAGGATCAGGGACAATGGGGAAAAGGGTCAAACTTCTATATTATTATAATTGAAGACAAAAGGCAATACAGAACCGACTGCTCTAAGGATTAAAAATAACAGTCTAGACTCTTAAGCAATCTGACATTGAACAGTGTTCGAGAATTAATGTGGAAGGCAAGAAATTAATTAAGAGTTGGGAAAAACCAAAGAAACGATGGATAGACTGACTATGCGAAAGATTATAATAATTATGGATATCAAGGGGGGACTGCCGAGATGACGATAGAGAAGTGTGGGAGAAGACATGTTGCGCCGACCGCGAATAAACAGGGATAAGGGCAGGAGAATGGTGAGTCTGGAATCTTAAACAGCCAGCGCCTACCAATTCTTTAAAAATCGTGCCGTGAAAATATATAGGTGAAGTGAGCTATCATTCTACCGAGTACTAGAGACTGACACCATTGACAAACTCAACCTCAAAGTCAAATCATTTAATTCAACTAAACCAATTACAGGCACTTTTGAAATGTCAAAAAAAAAAAATTTTTTTTTTTTAAATCATTTAATTCAACTAAACCAATTACAGGCACTTTTGAATTGTCAAAGGGTCGGTCAGTCAGAAAGATGAAGCTAGTTGCCCATTCCAAAGCGTAGGTACCTATGGAGAAGAACGGGCAAGAAACTCCATGGACACTCTTTTAAATCATAAAATTGTTACAAAATATTTGATTACATCTTTTGTGTTGAAATTAACCATGTGAGAACGATGTAGAAATACGTGCACGTTAAAAGCGTCCGTTATAGAAAACATAAAAACAATTCAGAAATTAAAATAAGCCGTGGCAGCTAAGAAATGACCAGTCCCTACTGACGGCGCCCGTTCACGAACATGACGTATGGATCAGCACCATTCAGCTCAACCATTTTGGAGGGAACTTAATGATCCAACACACACGCCACCACCAGCGAGACATTAGAGTGAGCATAACATACTCACCGCGCCACCAGGGCACATTCAAGTCAATGAAAGACGTACCCAGTAAATGGTTTCTTTATAGAAAGTACATAGTGCTCACACGTGTGCTATGCAATTATACAATACTAAGCAATTGAATGTATACAATGCAAAGATAGTTTTTTTCCAATGTTCAGCAGCTCCAACAATGTTTCCGATTATGCGCCTCTGTGGAGCAGGACCAGCATTGAGCCAAGCATTTTTGTCAGCGATGTAATTCCCTAACTTATAATATGCTTGGCTACATAGTGTGCATTTAATACAAGATTTAAATTTGCTTTCATTCAGTTGGAGTCAGTTGGAGACAGGTAGAGTAATCCTTCTATTGCTCACGCTACATGCACCACGTACTACCTCGGCCTCGCGGAGCAGGCGCCTGCCGCACGTCAGACACCAAGCCCACCTGAGTTACAGCAACCGCGGTGCAAGCACCAACGTTCATTACCATAAAACTAGAAACTATGGATTTATGAGCGTGAATGACACCACGTGATGTATAGTGTCGGGTCTGCCGGTGGGCAACGTGGAATAGTCATTACGTGTGGAAGTGTTGTCAGCGCCATGCGCCTCGACATAGCGTCACATCACGCCTATGTTCCCCGAAGGGGTTGGCACATAGAACACCCAAGTTCTGTCCGTTACGTTTAAGTTCTATTAAAAAGGTGGTGAGTCTATTGCCATTAACTGGGCACGAAGCTTTGGGATACTACAGAAAAAATCCATATGTATCTTAATAATTCTGCCCGACCTGTAAATCGAACCCAAGACCCTTCAGTAGTCGCATTAATCACCAATAGATCTAGCATATTATATTATATAGAATATGTGATTTTTCACAGAAATTTTTGATACTCAAAACCGTCGTGAATATCTGAGGGAAGTATGACGAGTTGCATAACCAGGGTGGGTAGTTGGTGCCTATCACAGATATAGGTGGACCTGTGGCGCCATCCCATCATTTTTTTATTTTTCTTTCTATTTACTGTACGTAGAACTTCTATACTTTTTTCCAAGTACCTAATTTTGATACTTAAAAAATCCTAGCGACACACTGCAGGCGCGTAGCAGCATAGGTAACACCGGTGTCGCGATTAATCGCGCGATTGTCGCGAGTTATGTCCCCTGTCCATTTGTCGAGCGATTTTTGTGTCGATACCGAACTTGAGTAGTAGCTACAACTGAAGTCGTTAATCTTCATATCAATATGTCAGAAGCTGACTAATGTAGTTACAAGGGCCGGCTTGTTACAAACCTGAACATTACGAAACACTGCACTATAGCTCGGCTGTGTGAGGTAAAGGATCATAAATATGAGAATTGAGAACCACTATCTTGACTACACATCAGCTATTAGTTAGATTCCTATTAGTTAAACGAAAAATGTAATAGTTTCCAAGATAGAATTCAAATTTTTGAATCGTTAACATTCCCAATCTAAGCAATCGTTTTGTTCCCCTTTGGAGCGTGTTGGCATTATAAGTAAAAATTAAAAGAAAAATAACCTTTTTAAAAACAAGCTTTTATTACTTAGGTATTAATAAAAAAAAGGACTAAAATGTTAAAAATAATTTAAACCTGATAAGTAATAAATAAAAGCGTGTTACATTGTGTTCTAAAATGTTCTTTTAAGTTCCATCAAAATGTAACACGCTTTTATTTATTACTTATCAGGTTTAAATTATTTTTAACATTTTAGTCCTTTTTTTTATTAATAAGTAATAAAAGCTTGTTTTTAAAAAGGTTATTTTTCTTTTAATTTTATTTTTCACTTTTTAGTACCTATTTTTGATGCGAGATTGACTACGGTGTAGTTCGTAGCGTGTAGCAGTGTTTTCCCGTTATATGCGTATAATGTCCTTAAACAATAGGAATCTTCAAATGAAACTAAGTTCTGTTGTTGCTCTGAAATACAAGACATTTTATTTAGAACTTAATTATACTTAAGAAACAAAGTAAATTAACTTATGAATAGGTTTTTCTCACCTGAAATACAAGAAACAACATTTTATGCACTTAGTTACAATAATTAATTTCTGCAATATCATGCACGATTTTATAACCTCACATTTGACATTAGTTGATGTTTCAATATTCGTTCAAAAATAAAAAGACTAAATAACGTTCAGAAATAAACATTAAGTGAGTTCTTATAAGGCTCATTTACATGCGTTTACTGCACTTAAGCTACCTGTTTATCTTTAGTC
This sequence comes from Apamea anceps, assembly GCA_951799955.1. Classification (NCBI taxonomy): domain Eukaryota; kingdom Metazoa; phylum Arthropoda; class Insecta; order Lepidoptera; family Noctuidae; genus Apamea; species Apamea anceps. Next base: position 222,787 of record OX637524.1, on the reverse strand, counting down.
CCTGGTTACCATCTAGCACCAAAGTAATCGTCAAGACGAATTATACGAGCTCAAACTCGATAGGGTTGTGTCGTTTAATTACCGAGTTCCTATGGCCACCTTCCGGTTCCATCATTAGATCAGCTCGATGTTTTTCCTTCTCTCTTGTGTATGTATTCTATCGATATCTTGTATATTTGTGCGTTGTTCTCACGATTTGTTTTCTCTATGTTTAGCTACTGCTAAACTTATTTTTTCTAAGCGTTGCCGCTCGTGGACATCAATTTCATTAACAATCTTCTCCTGTCGCTTCAATTTCGCCTTCTCTAAACGTCGTCTCTTTGTGTAGTAGTTTCTTTTTGTTCATGTTGTTCCCACGAGTATAGGACAAAAACGGTCCATCCCCCCAGAGGTCCATTGTAGAGGGATAAGGGCTTCAGTATAACAGGGTTCGCCCTGGTACCCGGAGGCGCAACGTTAGCGATATGAAATGTTTATACACCCTCATACCATTCAGCCCTCGGCACGTGCTCACCTTGGTATTGGGTCATCCATCTAATCAATCAGACATAATCCACATTCATAACAAACGGAACGAACGTTTTTTCCCAAATTCGTTGGAGTTGCATATTCACGCCAACCAAGAGACTCGTCAAGACAAATCAAACGAGCCCAAACTCGATGGGGTTGCGTCAATTAATTACGGAGTTCCTATGGCCACCTTCCAGCTCCATCCTCAAACCCTGGTTACCATGTAGTATCAACGTACTCGTCAAGACGAATTAAACGAGCCCAACCTCGATGGGGTTGCGTCGTTTAATTACGGAGTTCCTATGGCCACCTTCCAGCTCCATCATCAGACCCTGGTTACCATGTAGTATCAAAGTACTCGTCAAGACGAATCAAACGAGCCCAAACTCGATGGGGTTGCGTCGTTTAATTACGGAGTTCCTATGGCCACCTTCCAGCTCCATCATCAGACCCTGGTTACCATGTAGTATCAAAGTACTCGTCAAGACGAATCAAACGAGCCCAAACTCGATGGCGTTGCGTCGTTTAATTACGGAGTTCCTATGGCCACCTTCCAGCTCCATCATCAGACCCTGGTTACCATATAGTATCAAAGTACTCGTCAAGACGAATCAAACGAGCCCAAACTCGATGGGGTTGCGTTGTTTAATTATGGAGTTCCTATGGCCACCTTCCAGCTCCATCATCAGATCAGCTCTATGTCATAATAATATTGCATTGTCATGCGATTTATACATGCATACAAAATTTCAGCTCAATTGGAAACCGGAAAGTGGATCAAATTTAACTTGCAAGATATGATTACAGACAGACAGACAGACAGACAACGGGACAGGTGAAACTAAATAAAAGCTTGTAAAATGCTAACACGCTAACAGTAGCAATGGCATTCATTATGACAGTTCATCAACATTCATTGCGTTATTTACGCTGTTGAGCAGACAAAATTTTTGAACATAAGAAGCGATGGATTAGGAAGATGATCATGATTAGGAAACATTCTTACACAATAATATTGGATCTTGTTGAGTTCAGGCAGAGGCGTGCTGTTTCACATAACTTGTCGTCATATTTACCCCCAATCCATTATAAGAGGTGCCATCAGCTACCGTGATCTACCAGCAACTATTTTATTTCAGGTGTAATGATAGAGTAACCCAAAAAACAGCCCTGATATCGAGCTCAGAGCCCAAACTAGGGAAGTGCCTGCGGCCGATGGAGTAGACTAAGCAGTTTAATCGTATAATAATGTGCGTCATAAATATCATAATCCACTGAATACTTATTTATAGCAGGAATGAGATTAGAAAGTATTCCCGTGGCGGTGGCGTACCGGTATCGATATAATTATGATATACGCGATCAGACGCGCCGGTAAACAAACCATTACCCACTCACAGGGATGTGCCGTAGCTTTGTAGTTTTTGAAGTTAGGGTTGGCAGGGAGAGTGTCAAATCAGAATCAAAAGTCAATTATTTATCAGGAGTTTCAACAGAGAGCGCTTTTCTAAGTCTGAAGCGAACTATCATGTACTACACAGCGAGGAGGTATACGCGTGTTTCCTCGACTTGTCAAAAGCATTTGATCAGGACTCAGGTGTGTCGGCGGAGTACACCTCCCTTCTCAAATATTGGTACTCTAACCAAAAGAACCGGTGAGGTGGGTGGGTACTCTGTAGGACGTGTAAAGGCTAGAATGCGGAGTCAGACAGGGGAAGTTAAGCTCGCCGCGGCTATTTAACCTTTATGTCAACCTGCTTATCGAGCGGCTGAGCAGTACACATGTCGGCTGCCACATTGACGGAACGGGTGGCAACAATGTACCTAAGCTATGCAGACGATATGGTGCTTCTCAGTCCATCGATAAGTAGGTTGAAAAAGTTGCTATCGACCTGCGAGATCTATGCGGAGGAGCATGGTTTAATATAAAACTCGGAGAAGAGTGAGCTTCTTGTGTTTAAAGCACATAGGCAGCAGCCGCGCAGTGTTCCGCCCGTAAGTCTCAACGGTGTAGCACTAAAGATTGTCAATAAACTTAAACTCAAAACACAAATCATTTATTCAACCAAACCAAACCAATTACAGGCACTTTTGAATTGTCAAAGGGTCGGTCAGTCAGAAAGATGAAGCTAGTTGCCCATTCCAAAGCGTAGGTACCTATGGAGAAGAACGGGCAAAAAACTCCACGGACACTTTTAAATCATAAAATTGTTACAAAATATTTGATTACATCATTCGTGATGAAATTAACCATGTGAGAACGATGTAGAAAGACGTGTACGCTAACAGCGTCCGTTACAGAAAACATAAAAACAATTCAGAAATTTAAAATTAAAATAAGCCGTGGTAGCTAAGAGATGACCAGTCCCTACTGATGGCGCCCGTTAACGAACATGACGTATGGGCCAGCACCATTCAGCTCAACCATTTTGGAGGGAACTTAATGATCCAACACACACGCCACCAGCAGCGAGACATTAGAGTGAGCATAACATACTCACCGCGCCACCAGGGCACATTCAAGTCAATGAAAGACGTACCCAGTAAATGGTTTCTTTATAGAAAGTACATAGTGCTCACACGTGTGCTATGCAATTATACAATACTAAGCAATTGAATTTATACAATGCAAAGATAGTTTTCTTCCAATGTTCAGCAGCTCTAACAATGTTTCCGTGGAATGCTAATTAGTTTATGCGCCCCTGTGGAGCAGGACCAGCATTGAGCCAAGCTTTTTGGTCAGCAATGTAATCCCCTAACTTATAATATGCTTGGCTACATAGTGTGCGTTTAATACAAGATTTAAATTTCGTTTCATTCAGTTGGAGTATGTGGGGAGGAATTTTATTGTACCATTTTAAACAGTACCCCATGAAGGATGAGTCTACTTTAGCCAGTCTGAAACCTGTTTGAACTAATTGGTCCCTATTTCTAGTCCTATAGTTGTATCTTTCACCTCTTTTATTGAAAAGATTTAAATTTTTCCTTACGTACATGATGTTTTCATAGATGTATTGATAAGGCGCGATTCTTTAAGGGAACTGTTTAAATGATGGTAATCATTTAAACAGTTCCCTTAAAGAATCGCGCCTGCGGAGGCCATATATTGCTCTGATGGCTCTTTTCTGCAGAATAAAAATGAAAATGATTGTGGATGTACAAACTTTGATAGACATTCCCCATAAATCTTCGGTTAATTTGATTTTGATTTGCCGAAAGCTTTTATAACTATCATAGGGTTTATATGTTTAAATTGAAATTCAACCGAGCAGCCTGGAACGTTAGCTCTTAATAGATCAATTAAGACAACGGGTGAGGAATTTAAAGCTTCCGTCGTTTTACATGGTATATTAGTAAGAAAATTTACAAATTCCTGAGCTACTTCTAAATTAGAGCTTATAGCACCGCGTGAAGTCTCCAATGCGTAATCATTGTTTCGTATTTTAATAGTTTTAGTTACGGTCGCGGTTATTAATGTAATATCACATTAAGGACTATATTACTGTGAACGCGCGGTAAAGGCCGTAACTACGTCTGTATGCATAAAGTGATGTATCAACACAGAACGCTCACCTCATAATTCGCACACTGGCTGGCGTCGAACAAAACAAGAACATACCGTCGCTTTTGCACACAGGCTACGTAATTACGTATGATCTTGGTTGGTTCGTACCATTGCCAAAATTGAACTCATTACGTCAAGTACCGGTAGCTGGTAGTGTTACGTATTGGATTATTGAACGCATAGGTCCAATCTCGAGTTGGGACTTTTATTTTTCTTATCCAACAAAAATCTATATTATTATGTTAGTCGTCTTTTATAGATTAATAAACAAGAATCATAATGTAATAATTATTTTATTTTCATTATTATATTGCTATTGTAATACGGGGTTAAAATAAAAATGTTTTATAAATGATTTCAAAATGTTTATTTGTTATAATGTAATAAACTAAAAAAAAAAAAAAATCAAGTCAAAACAGTTTATTTTCTCATAAAGAATAATTTATTGAAGTAAAGCAGGTAATCAGTGAACTACGACCCTTAGACTTAAAATATTGTATCTTAGTAATATAATAATATTATGCTTTAACTATAATGTGTGTGGGTACTCTAAGACATCGCAACTAGCAAATCTACCCACGTAAATAAAAAAGTGTGAACTCCTTGTCACAATACAATTAAATTACTCAGTAGTACTACATTTTGTTTACTGTCAGTGCGTTCGTTTTAAATTTAGTTGCCTATAGTAAACGTCAAAATTAACTAATCGTATTTATTATGACTTATTGCGGTTATAGCTTAAGTAATAATAATAATAATAGGCAGTTAGATCAAGGGCCTGATTCAGAAGGCAGTACTCCTCGATACGGCTCGCATTGTGAGGAGGTTTCTGTCTCTGGAGCCCTAACCACCGGTAGCTTGGACCCTGCTCCCGACACCGGTGGATCACAATTTTTTTATATTTTTAAATGTTTTTTTTTTATAATAATATTTAAAAATGTAATAAAATAAGAAAATTAAATAAATATACGACATAATAATAAGAAATAAAATAAGAAGAAAGTACTCTACGGTCGGCACTCTCATGACCTAGAGCAGTCCCACATAAACACGTTAGCATCAAATAAGTGGATCAAAATAGGAAACCTGTTCCCTGAAACAGAAGGCTTTATCATAGCTATACAAGATCAAATCATCAACACCAAAAACTACAGGAAATTTATCATTAAAGACCCTACCATCACAAATGATAAATGCCGCAGATGCCACATTCAATCAGAAACCATACAACACATAACAGGAGCATGCACAACCCTCACACAGACAGACTACACTCACAGACACAATCAGGTTGCAAACATCATTCACCAAAAACTCGCATTTAAACACAGTCTCATACAAAACTCCAGCACCCCTTACTACAACTACAAACCACCAACTATACTAGAAAATGACACGCACAAAATGTACTACGATCGCGCCATACTTACAGATAGGACTATCCACTACAATAGACCAGACATAACCCTGCAGGATAAAATAAGAAAAATCACTTACCTCATAGACATTGCAGTTCCTAATACTCATAACCTACAAAAAACCATATCAGAAAAAATAAGTAAATATGCTGAACTTAAAGAAGAAGTCACAAGAATCTGTAGACAAGAAAAAGTGTACGTTATCCCTATTGTTCTCTCCACGACTGTCGTTATTCCCAACCATCTTCTCCGTAGCCTGAAACTAATAGATTTAGAAGAATCCGTCTATATTAACCTACAGAAAGCTGCCATCTTAAACACCTGCAGAATAGTTAGGAAGTTCATGCAGTTAGAAGAAGAAAACACACCCTCACCTTAAATACACACCACACGCTGCATTTACTTGGCTTTGGCCCGTAAATGTAGCAAAAACCAGCCTAAGAGCTGAGAAAAAAAAAATAAACAAACTAAAAATAATAATAATATCCCTGGACATTTCACACAGCGCCATCTAGTCCCAAGCTAAGCAATCTAATGCTTGTGTTATGGTAACAAGATGGCTGATAAACTACTTATATACATTTTTTTTTTTTGTAAATACGTACATATTATAGATAGAAAAACACCCAGACTCGGAACAAATACATGTAGGTCATACAAATATTTGTTCCGTGCGGGAATCGAACCCGCGACACGCAGCGCAGCAGTCAATCGCTTAACCACTGCGCCAACCGTGCCGTAAGTATTCATTTTTTTATGAAAAGAAGATTGAAACTAAACCTCAAAATAATCCTTATTACGGACATGACACAATATTATTTTCATTTTACTAAAATGAATTTGTAATTTATAACTTAACACTTTGTTTGTATAACGACGGCACGGTTGGCGCAGAGGTTAAGCGATTGACTGCTGCGCTGCGTGTCGCGGGTTCGATTCCCGCACGGAACAAATATTTGTAAGACTTACATGTATTTGTTCCGAGTCTGGGTGTTTTTCTATCTATAATATGTATGTATTTACAAAAAAAAAATGTATATAAGTAGTATATCAGCCATCTTGTTAGCATAACACAAGCATTAGGTTGCTTAGCTTGGGACTAGATGGCGCTGTGTGAAATGTCCAGGAATATTATTATTATAACCCCTATTATTATCAATGCTATCAAGTAAACGCTGGCGCATGAACCCAACAATATTAAAACATATATCTGTTCCTCTTAAATGTTTATAATAATATAATTATAATAATATTTCCATGCAATGCAACTTCAACTGCTCATCAGATCTCTTATTCCGTGCTTCCCATCGCTGTATCGCAAAATGCAAACGTTCCTGCTTATGTTTTTCAATCAAATATGGGGAAAACGAACACCAGCTCAAAAAGGTGGTTTTCGTTTGCACGGCGAACGGTTCGAAAGATGTGTCGAATAATTCGGCAAAATATCTCGTTGGTATGAACCACTTGTTTCAATATTCACTGACTAGCCGGGGCCATCTTTTTACCCTCGGACTCACAGTAGGTATTTCTCCAATACAAAAAAGAGTACTATTAGATTACTAGCAAAAACGAATATTACCAATTTGAAACAAAATTATTTTGAAAATAGAAATGTTACATATTATATTATTGTACACACGGCTACACATCAAGCTATGCAATACCAGTATTGGCTGACCGTTCACTGTGAGAAAATATCATACAAAGTGAGGCCAAGACAAACGCTTGACGTGTAGCCGTGCGTACTTAATGTTATATTTTATATTCATCATTTTTTTTTTTTCTTCTATTTAGGCTTTATGATAAACTAGCTTCTGCCCGCGGCTTCGCCCGCGTGGATGTCGGAAATTATCCCACGGGAACGTGCTAACAGGATAAAATGTATGTGCTTCCCCAGGATGCCATCTATCTCGCGGGCCCTTTGTGGCTAATTACAATAGAAAACCAATTGTGTCTCATTAGTGGTGATTAAGAGGGTACCTATATGATATCTTTACCTAAGTACCTACCTAAGTTAAAAAAAATAACCTACCTAAATAAAACTATTTCTGATGATAACTAATCTAAACTCAATAAATAAGCAAAATCTCTAAAAACTATTATCTATACGAATGAATAATCCTACCTAACAGTATTATAAAATAACCTACGGTCACTACGTACACTATCAAATATACTACCTATACTTTAAAATTAAAATCTATACCTACCTACGACTTATAAAATTAAACCTAAATAACTCTAAAAACTAAAAGGAAGGTCGCACAGATAATACTGCGGGTGACGTAACCTACGACAAACTTATTATTTGCGGTTGGTACAGTAATCGGTCTAGGGATCGAACCGCAAAATTAAGTTTGTTTTTTATTGTATACTAGCTTCTGCCCGCGACTTCGTACACGGATCCTGTTGCTTATGCCAGTGACACCGAGGTCGTCAAAATCGAAGATCTGAAACGTCTAATGTCGAATTCTAAGACCCCGGGGGACGGGAAAACAGCATGATGCGCGAGACGATTCGAGACGTTCCAGATCTTTCATTTTTATAAAAAATTGGCATGAATCCAGATTTAGTGACTTGATGAGCTCCAAATGAAGTCATCTGAAAAGCACTGTTGTAGGCTCGAATATTGCTTAAGAAATGGTTGGACTTGGGATGCTCGCCATTCAAAAGAACTCGTAAGATCTCCGGTAGCTCTTGCATAGAGTTTAGTCGTAACTTTCCTGACGCACAACACATTCCCTTGGTCTCTCCCTTCCACTTACGCGCGTGACACTGTGCACACACCTCAGACATGGTGCCAATGTCTCCGTGTTCGATGTAATTAATAAATGGGTTATAGGAAAACGCGCTCCTTTCTTTATTGTTCCACGGTTGCTCTTCAGAATCATAAACCATAGACTCAGTATCAGATGAGGATGAATTGCGAAGATTGCGACGTATACGGTCTAGATCCATTTGGGCCACACGCTGTTCGACTGACTGACTTGCCCGAATTTCCTGAATCCGCTCACGTTCTTGCGTGGAATGAACAGACACCTCAACACGCATGTCGTGATTTCTTTGCCGAGCAAGTGCGTTGCGTTGCTCGCGCTGCTTGTCTATCTCCAAAGACCGAGCTAGAGCATGCTGTGAGCGGTCTGCACTAAGGCGCGTCTCATGCTCTTCAGGATTTTCAAGTGATCGAGATGTGGCAGTGCGAATACGCTGGGAGCTTAAACGCGAGTCACTCTGCGTGTAAGTCTCCGAAGCGCGAGATACTGCGTGGCGTGCGATCGATTGCTTGGCATGTATCGCGCTCCGTACTGTTCTCGAGCGACCGAGCAGTCTCAGTGCAGAAAAGCTGAAGACTTAATCTCTGCTCTCTCTCTCTGTATCCGTTTCGGAAGCGCGAGATAAAGAATGACGCTCTCGGTCACGCGCAAGTCGTATCTCACGCTCCTGACTGCTCTCAAGTGATCGAGCAGTCTCAAAGCGGATATTCTGAAGACTCAATCTCTGATCCCTCTGTGTAACCGTTTCGGATGCGTGAGACAAAGAATGACGATCCCAGTCGATAGCTAAACGCATTTCTCGTTGTTCCACACTTTCCTGAGATCGAGAAGCAGTAGTGCGGACTCGTTAAAATTTTAGTCGTAATTGGCGCTGCGTGCTAGTTTCTGCGGACAAACTTAGTGCATTACGCTCACGGTTAGCATCTAGCCGTTGTCACGCTCTGCGTCGATTTCGAGAGATCGAACTAACCTGCGCATCTTAGAAACCCTTGAGTTTAGAGACAGATTTCGTATTTTTCTAAAAGGCATAGCTAAAATTCCTTCTTAATCCGATACTAACGATATTAAAATCAATGAAAAATAATCGAATAAGTACGTAAGAATTGCTAGTTAGTAGAAAAATAATAATTATTCGCAGGAAAATTGAACACATCAACCAACACAGGCAACAAAGGTAACCCCCGCTTCTATAGCATGAGAGCGGCACATTGGCACCTATAACATCACTTTTTGGGAACGAAACCATAGCGCGATCTAACTCGACGCCAACGCCATACAGTTAGAAAACGGAAACTACCATAATATCATTTACCCAAATTAATTAAATTATGAATAAAACTAAATTGTGGTTAATTTAACAGACAACTACATTATTTTTGCATAAAAAAATATGGTAACAGCAGCAAGGAACAAAACTAAGAATTACATACTTAAATCAATTACCTACAACAAATGTGCTTGGTAAGATATAACTTAGAACCAAAAGTTTGACTTGATTTCATGATAGTGTAGCTTGTTGTACCACCAATCAATCTGTTTAGTATTATTGGTGTGAAACTCTCCATACAATTAGATAGGACATGTAAAGTTCTCAGATTTCATAACAGTATCGTTCCCAATGCACATAAAAAATGCAAAAACTAAAAAAAAAGAATTTTACGATTTTTTAAAACATTAATTAGTATGGGATTTGAACTCGTACCATTTAGTGCGGTAAACGGCCGCCTGACCTTACCGCTAAATTCCCCGTTGACATATTGTTGAAATAGCTGTTCCCTTGCAATTTATAATATTACTGCCCCGCTCCTTTATAAAAATAGCGTGATTATTATGTTTCCAGAGTTAAATTATTATTAACTAAATAAATAACATGTCATTTTGTGCATTAAATTATTTTGTGCATTCAATTATGAACAAAAACCTTTTAAAATCAATATTGCTTACCTCCCGTAACATACGGCGTGATAATATGTAGCCTAAAGCCTTCCTTGGTTTACAAAGAACATTTTTGCTGAATTTCAATTCAATCTATTCAGTAGTTTTGGCGTGAAGCCGTACCATACACACAGACAAACAGATAAACAGACAAAAATTCTAAAAAGTCACTTTTTGTCATCAGTTACGTTTTTCTAACAAAAGCCACTTATTTTTTCTCGAAAATTCTCAATGTACAGTTTTTCTTTCGTTACTGTTTTATTATATGTATAGATACTTTTCCGGGATAAAAAGTACCCAGTGTGGTGCCCAGGATATTAAAGAATAATTATACCAAGTTTCATCGTAATCGAACCGGTAGTATTTGCGTGATGCCTGAACAAACAGACAGACAGACAGACAGACAGACAGACAGACAGACAGACAGACAGACCGACAGACAGACAGACAAAAATTTTTTTAATCACATTTTTGGTTTCGGTGTCGGTCTAGTAACACCCCCTGCCATTTATTTTTTTGATATTTTCAATGTACAGAATTTTCACTTCTACAGATTTATTATAAGTATAGATAGATATAAAACGTTTAAAAAAATAACTAAAAGGATCAGCAGGCTTGACCGCAGGTTCGCTCGTTGCACTACAGACGTCAACTAGCTTCATCTTTCTGACTAACTGACCGACAATTTAATTTTGACAATTCAAAAGTGCCTGAAATGGTTTAATTGAAATAAATGATTTGAGTTTGAGTTTGAGTTCAAAGTTACCTTTTTTAAGGCGTTCTATCAATCGTTTTACACGAGTGGGCTGGGGGGTGTCATACACGCGCCGAGCCAACAACGTCCTGCGTGTTCAATTTAATAATGCTTTTAGTATGATTATGGCACTGCCATGGCGTTGTAGTGCTTCGGGAATTTTCGCAGAGGCTCGCACAGATGTTTTCCATGTCATTATGCGAATTAAAGTGCCATCCATACTATAGCGCCTGCATAGTAGTAACAAAAGAATTCTAAAAATGATCGCTGCCAGACCGGACTGTCCCTTTCAGGGACACTGGGTCTGAATTAATAATAATTACTGTTTGAAAACTACCAATACTAACCTATTTACATACCTAAGCTTTATTGTTACTAACACCAAAATACTAACAAAATTATGGACCTAGTCAGAAATAAAGTTTTATTTAGTTTATTCATATAAAGGCTGAGAATCAGCACATTTTAAACATCAAAATTACATAAGACAGTCCCCCAAACGCCCGCCTGGGAAGATGAAGTGGCGCAACAAACTCCCCAGCAGCACAAAAACTTGATTCTACATACTTATACAATTCATGTCGAATGAGTTGATTGACTGTTGGCCGTTATTTATGGCAGGCCGTCATCATTGTCCTGCGACAAAGATAGAAGGATGCTGATAGCTCTTAAAAAACCGGGCGTACGTCACCGCACAATAGTCACAATATCATTAGACATATTTGTTGCTATGCAATTCTGTCGGTACAAAATGAAGCGTTATTCTTAATCCATTTTTAATACAAAAGATATATAAAAATTATAAAACTGTTTATAAAACATTAGTTAGTACATAAGGAAGTTCACTCTACTCAAACACGTGTATTATTCTTTTGACAATTTATTTGACAGAAAATCCCATAAACATGATATAGTTACATTCAACAGTCAGAATAAATTACTGACATTAACCATTTTAATTATATGGTCTCTGTCTGACGAAGAAGAAGAGAATTATATTCAATTCAATTTGTTCAGCAACAATTCACATTGTGTTTGAAATCATTAAATTTATAAAACTAACACATTCATAATACAATAAATCATAGAAAATAAAAAGAAAATACATTAATAACAAAATTAAATAACATTACAAGCTACTACATACTAATATAATTCAGTCTCTCATCTATATCTATACTTATAATAAATCTGTAGAAGTGAAAATTCTGTACATTGAAAATATCAAAAAAATAAATGGCAGGGGGTGTTACTAGACCGACACCGAACCCAAAAATGTGATTAAAAAAATTTTTGTCTGTCTGTCGGTCTGTGTGTCTGTCTGTCTGTCTGTCTGTCTGTCTGTCTGTCTGTTTGTTCAGGCATCACGCAAAAACTACCGGTTCGATTACGATGAAACTTGGTATAATTATTCTTTAATATCCTGGGCACCACACTGGGTACTTTTTATCCCGGAAAAGTATATACAATAAAAAACAAACTTAATTTTGCGGTTCGATCCCTAGATCCGATTACTGTACCAACCGCAAATAATAAATTTGTCGTAGGTTAGGTCACACGCAGTGGAGTTCATTTTTATTCCTTTTACTTTTTAGAGTTATTTAGGTTTATTTTTATATAAGTCGTAGGTATAGATTTTAATTTTAAAGTATAGGTAGTATATTTGATAGTGTACGTAGTGACCGTAGGTTATTTTATTATACTGTTAGGTAGGATAGGTAGAGAGTTTTGAGTATGAATGTCGATGGCTATAAGAGTAGGGGAAGACCAAAGAAACGATGGATGGAATGTGTGAATAATGATATGGTTAGAAAGGGGGTGACTACCGAGATGACGACTAATAGAGAAGTATGGAAGAAAAAGACATGTTGCGCCGACCCCAAATAAATTGGGATAAGGGCAGGAGAATGATGTTAGGTAGGATAGTCATTCGTATAGATATTAGTTTTTAGAGATTTTGCTTATTTATTGAGTTTAGATTGAGGGGCCCGTGGCTAAATAATAACAGCCGCACAGGTCGATCGGTCAGGTTAAGCTACGCTTGCCGCGGTCGGTCTGTGGATGGGTGACCATCTTTACATACCGAGACACCTCCGTGCCTCGGAAAGCACGTTAAGCCGTTGGTCCCGGCTGTCATTCGCGGATCTTTGACAGTCGTTACGGGTAGTCAGAAGCCCGAAAGTCTGACAACCAGTCGTACCAAGGGTATCGTATTACCCAATAACTGGGTTGTGGAGGTCAGATAGGCAGTCGCTCCATGTAAAATACTGGTATTCAGCTGCATCCGGTTAGACTGGAAGCCGGCCCTGAACATAGTTGGGAAAAGGCTAGGCAGATGATGATTGAGTTTAGATTAGTTATCGTCATAAATAGGTTTATTTAGGTAGGTAGGTATTTTATTTTCTGTTATTGAGTTTATTTATTTTTTTAATTAGGTAGGTACTTAGGTAAAGATATCATAATAGGTACCCTCTTAATCACCATTAATGAGACACAATTGGTTTTCTATTGTAATTAGCCACAAAGGGCCCGCGAGATAGATGGCATCCTGGTGCACATACATTTTATCCTGTTAGCACGTTCCCGTGGGATAATTTCCGACATCCACGCGGGCGAAGCCGCGGGCAGAAGCTAGTTAAGTAATAAAATAATCAAATTTTTAAAACGTGGATATGTCGTCGTCTATAGAATACAGACATTTCCTCAATAAGAACGCTTTAAGTGTCGACTTAAATGAGTTCTTGTAAATTATAGTTTTTAATTCCAATGGCAAACTGTTAAAACTCCGCACTGCTTGATATTGAGGACTATGTTGAACAATATGAAGTTGGGGTATTAACTTGTTTTTAAAGTCTCTCCTGCGCTTACTTTCCCTTAACTGTCTCTCTTCATATGTTTCATACTAATGCAGGTATTTTTTTAAATTCACCAACAATACTAAAACATGAGGCTGGGCACAGTAAGAATTTTTAAATTTATAAAGTGCGGCCGACAGCTCTCTATTTGTGATTTCCGGACCATGGTTCGTATGGCTCTCTTTTGGAGTACAACGGCTCTCTGGCAGTTATATTTAAAGCTATTCCCCCAGAACTGAACAGTATATCTCAACCTTGATTCTATTAGAGCATAGTACTGCTGCGCTGCGTGTCGCGGGTTCGATTCCCGCACGGAACAAATATTTGTATGACCTACATGTATTTGTTCCGAGTCTGGGTGTTTTTCTATCTATAATATGTATGTATTTACAAAAAAAAAATGTATATAAGTAGTTTATCAGCCATCTTGTTACCATAACACAAGCATTAGGTTGCTTAGCTTGGGACTAGATGGCGCTGTGTGAAATGTCCAGGGATATTATTATTATTATTTTTATTATAGTATACCATTTTAACGTGTTTTGTGTCTATTTCATCCCTAAGACTGCGTAAGGCATAGCACGCTGAGGAAATATACGAATCCATGGCTTGCAATTCCCTTTTCCAATTCAAATATTTGTCAATGTTTACATTATACCCCTAGAAACGTTACCTCATTAGCTATGTAAATTTTAACTTCACTAAGTGCGATCGTCATGCTGTCCTTATTACGAGCGGTTGTACTAAATAACATTATTTTGGTTTTTTCAGTGTTAATTTTATTATTTATTTATTATTATTAATTACAACGGTTATACACCAGTAACAGAAATTAATTAATTTCCTATTATATAAATTACAATTTCATCTGGATAGGTAGGTACAGCGTTAATATAAAAAAAAATATAAAAAAATAAAAATAATAATAAATTAAAAAGAATCATTCATATACAATGTCTTTCACAAAATCTCGTGCATAATAACATGATTTGGTTAAATCCGTCGGTTAACACGTCACAATCGGGTAGGTCAAAAATAAGGGCATTGATTGCGCTGCTCATGCGACATAGCGGGGAGTGCGCACGGGACACTGTGCGGCACTGTGCAGTCGCAAATAGTCTGTGCCGTCGGTTAGACCGGTGGCGTAGGTAATTGTCAGGGACATAAAATATGAACTTCTTACTTTCAAACCAAGATTTTGTTAACACTGCATTAACCTTTGCGGAAAGCTCTAGCCGATCGATTCTGTAAAAATTTCACTGTGAAAAGTTAGGTGAAGTGAGCTTAGAGTGAGCTGTGAATAGTGTCAATCTCTAGCATTAGTTGGAATGACAGCTTACTCCACGCTCACTTCACTTAAGTTTTCACGGTGATATGGTTACAGAATAGCACTGCTGTATGTCGTTAGCTTCAACTATTGCGTTGGTGTCATCTGCAAAAACTGTAAGCTGTGTGTCGGGAAATATTTTATTAATGTAATTAATTAAATCATTTGTAAATAATATAAATAAAATTAAATAATATGATAAGTTACGATCACTGAAAATAACATGTTCATTGAATAAAGGCTGAAGATCCTCCCTCCTCCCTTATAAGAAAACAAACCGTGAACGAGACATTAATATTGTAATGCAAACCAGCCCTAATAATAGAGCGCGCTGCACCTCCCACGACTTGTACCTACGAAGCTCGTCGAGTGCCGTGCTCGTCGCGGACACCACTCATTAGACGACTCCAATCCGAGCGATGCTAATGAGTGGCTCGAATTCATATGCAAATGAAACGGTTCGTAATTTTTACTTTATTGATGTAAAAGTCAATAAAATTCTGATGAAGTATGTTACTAATGAGGGAACGGATGATCGTCTAACATTTTGTTAATGAATGCGAGTCGAATGTGGCTTTCATTTGTCGATACATTCCGTGTATTACTGTTATCATTAAGATCGTTAGTTTTGTATACTGCGTTATAACGTAACATAACATAATTCCCCGAAGGGTTAGGCAGAGGTGCACCATGTGCACGCTAACATTACGGCAGTTATGTTTAAGGCCCATGTAGGTAACAGTTGGGGCCGTGCCTATTTCACAAAAAACAGAATCCTGGCTACTAATGAGCGATTCCAGATGGAGAAACCCAATAACACTTTGACTGACCCGGGAATCGAACCCAGGACCTCGTGCTCAGCACTTGCGACCACTAGACCAACGAGACAGGTTGTGTTAAACTGACGTTGAATAACTGGATATGTCAGTGAATTTCTAATAATAAACAGTGTATGAAAATTCTTTAAGCCTCTGAAAAGCATTAGTAATCGACAGTCGCTGCCATGCGAAGTAACACAGCAGTCTATTCGCACGCCGATATTAACGTCCATCAAATCGATTACAAAAACGAACTCCGCTCAATCTGTGTGCGCTAATTAAAATAGTTTCCTCCAGACATAAGTTCTAATTAGACCTAATAAGGAAAGCTAACCACAGTCAGTCAGAACCCTAATTATATCGAACATACGTGGACAACAGCACGACCACAGAGTAAATACTTACCTACATGCAGCGGGTCATTTCCGCAGTTTGAAGGTCCATTTCACATTTACAGAATCGCAAATGCTATTCATGTACTCATTTGTTTTTCATTAGCTCCTCCCGTTTCGATGTCACGCTCGCGCTGCTCGCCTGCATAGCGTCAGGCGGTGGCAGCACGGCCCGCTGACGTTTCATTACTTAGCAATCATTTATTTATTCTCGATTTCACTCACTGTCTGCCAAGCAATGCTACTTTCCCACACCGACGGACGTCTCTCAGGTCGTACGCCACGTCTCCACCCCACATTGCTGATATACTAATGAAGCACACACCCACACTATTAAAACCTCTATTTTTATGCAATAGAGGTGCATTTCCCGTGTGTTTCTCGTGTGGTTGTGTGGCAGGTCGTCTGTTTCATTAATACGTCGTCGGTAATACACGGCGGCAATTATCGCGTTGGCGCGACACCGGGTGCTAATTCCCGCGGCGCCCACGCGGTCTGCGACGTCGCGCCGCGCCACGCCAGTGCGAACAATGCCTTATTAATCACGCGCTCAAATACACTGCGCTGTGATAATTTGTGTTAGCAATACCCGAGTGTAGACGAACAGTTTGTTAGAAAACTTGTTAATTCCTGTGATTGCTTTGAAAGTGAAATGTTACGGGTGACGGCGACGGGAATTAACGTCGAGTAGCTGTATTAATTATAGTGATTAACGGCTACATGTGAATATTAGTCGTAGTGAATGCTATATGTGTATGGCACTAATTTGAGACACTATTTCGAGCTCAGGACGTATTTGGAGCCGGAAAATGTACTGAAATATTACAGCGAATGCAACAACTGTTTCGCTTAAATTACCTCTTTCTGCAAGTCGAATAAACCTAGATAATGTCAAGTCGCAGTAGTCTCTCTGGAACTTTACTGCCATCATCATTACCACACTACCGAAAGTCGTCCTGTGGACATAATACATCACTACTAGCCTCCCGCATCCAGGCAGCTCCCGCGTCTTTCACCAGTGTTGTCGATTTACCGTGTCCTTACCGACATACATAGAGAATTAATGGTTTTAGTACGAATTGGGATAACATAGAAACCGTTATATGTGCTTCGACATCAAACCCATCATGATCACAACAATGCATACTTATGAATGCTCGCAGTATATTGTGTCGCTAATGTCACGCTCACGTTAACATCACCTGTGTTTGATGGACAGGAAGCGTGTTTGTTTGTTCGCAATGCTGTATAATTGCGACGTCTGTGCGGAACCACGCTCCGGCGCCCGCGCAGCTACAGTGTGAGTGCGACCTATAGTCCTCTCCGAAAGTATCTGATGAAAATTTAAACAAATGGATCAGAAAACGCACCTGTGTGTGCCAATTTGTAGTGACACTTACACATTGGGTGCTTTGATTTGATTATTTGAATACTTAAACCCAAGGTTCTAATTTTATATTAAGTACCTTAAAAATGTTTTTCATTCAACAATTTAGGTTAATTTTTAAACCTCATTGTGCGCCGATGATTTTTCAATTATAATCTATACTTATAATAAATCTGTAGAAGTGAAAATTCTGTACATTGAAAATATCAAAAAAATAAATGGCAGAGGGTGTAACTAGACCGAAACCGAACCCAAAATGTGATTAAAAAAATTTTTGTCTGTCTGTCTGTTTGTTCAGGCATCACGCAAAAACTACCAGTTCGATTACGATGAAACTTGGTATAATTATTCTTTAATACCCTAGGCACCACACAGGGTACTTTCTATCCCGGAAAAGAAAAAAAAAACAATAAAAAACAAACTTAATTTTGCGGTTCGATCCCTAGACCCGATTACTGTTCCAACCGCAAATAATAAGTTTGTCGTAGGTTACGTCACCCGCAGTGGAGTTCACTAAGGACACACGGCTAAAATACTATAATATTTTATCTTAAGATTAGAGATGGGCCGACTATAGTATTCGCCGACTAACCGACTAGCCGACTAATCGGTTTTCAAAATGCCGATTAGTAGGCCACTGAACTTCTGATTTGGCAAAGAGATAGATGGCATCCTAGAGAAGGACATACTTTTTATTAGGATAGCACGTTCCCGTAGAATAATTTCCGACATCCACGCGGGCGAAGCCGCGGGCAGAAGCTATTTTAATAATATTATTGAAACAATGATGTAAGAAAAAGTGGTGAGATATAAAATTGCAACCTTCTAAATTCAGATTAACGTGTTATTAATTCCCTTTAATGAGAGATCACGTAAGAATTTAACGTGAACAGGTGTGTTTACACTTTCATTAGATAGTTTTGCAACAAAACATACAGAGACATTGTGTGATGGACAATGCACATCACTTGTTTGGAAAGGTTAATGTTCAGCGAATTAGTGAGGACAGACATAAGAGACAACCCCGCTTATTTATTGTACACATTGCGGGTATTACGGATATATCGTTTAATGATTTCTATTTTAACAAAAGAATGGTATGTTATGCGAAATTGATAAACAAATAAACTGGATATTGATCCAATAACCTCACATTACACACAATACTAAAACAAATTAACATTACACATAAGTAGTAAAAAACGTATGATCATGGCTTCAAATCAAATCAAATCAAATCACTTTTATTTGTTAACACAGGTAAGTAAAGAAATACAGATCTTGAGTTTGGTGAACAGAACGCTATGTTATGCCAGGAGGCGTACAAATATGGTGAGCATCTAGCTCAACATCACGAGTTTAAATTTAAAAGTAAAAAATAAAAAAAGATGTCATGCATAACTAAAATTTCAAAATCATTTATAACAATTACTTAATAGGTAATATTAAAAAAAAAAAAAAAAAAATTAAGTGATGTCAGATTTAAAGGAGGAATTATTTAGTTATAAAATGTCAAAAAATTAAATATAATCTAAGTCAGAATAATTGAAAATGTCAAAAATGATTAAATGTGAATATTAATAATAAAGTTCGACTCCAAGTTAGTACATCATTTAAGTTTGTTTTTCCCTATAACATATCAAATCAATCAAATCATATCAAATAAAAAATTAAAAAAATGTTAAGAAGCTAAGTGTCGAAAAGTAAAATTACAAATTAAAATGTCACAGTTAGAATTAATACAATTGTCCATATATTGCAATAAAATTAAAGTATGTTCAAAATAGTATTAATTATACTTATTACACATTGCTGATTAAAAAGTTTTGTCCATTAAAAAATCATTAATCGAATAATAACATCTTTCTATAAGGAAGGCCACTAATTTCTTTTTAAAGTTTTTAATTGTATCATTTTTTATTACATCTGGCAATTTATTGTATATGGTAGGACCCATACAGATAACACTTTTCCTCATTAGCGCTGTGTTACAGGACTCGATTTGTAATAAATTTTTGTATTGTATTCTGACAGGACGTTTTCTAGTTTCTGACATCGTGGGAAATAGGTTTTTATTGGTCTTTACAAACATGGCCATTTCCAAAATATACAATGACGGAAATGTAAGCACTTTTAGGGACTTAAACTTTGGTTCGCAACTGTCTGTGGTCTCCAACCCACACATCGCTCTAATGCAACGTTTTTGTGTCCTGAATATGTATTCTCTTGAGCTGCAATTGCCCCAAAAAATAATGCCAAATCTTAGAACTGATGCAACCAGACCATGATAAGCTACTAATGTAGTTTGAATGTTAACTTTTTTTGACAACTTTGAAAGGACATATGCCGCTGTATTCATCCTTTTGCAGATTTCCTCTGCTTGTGCTTGCCAATTTAGTTGTCTGTCAATGTAGATCCCTAAAAATTTTGCTACTTTAACTTGGTTAATTTTTTGTTTGTTGTAGTCTACAGATACTTCTTTTAAAATTGTGCGTTGATGGAAGTGCATTATGTTAGTTTTTTGTAAGTTTATAACCAAGTTGTTTTTATCAAGCCAATGTACGATATCTTCTAGGGTCTTATTTATTTCCTGTTCATAGCTATCCGGATGTTCACATTTTATTAACGCGGTGCTGTCATCGGCAAATAATACCATTGGATTATCAACATGAGGTGGTAAATCGTTGATATAAATTAAGAAAAGGAGTGGCCCAAGGACGCTGCCCTGTGGTACACCATATTTTATTGTTCTTCCTCCGGATCGGTATTTTCTTTCACTCTTCGTCTTAGGGCAAATTCTAGTTATTTCCGTGTACTGTATACGGTCACTAAGATATGATTTAATAAGTTTGAGTACATTTCCCCTTATTCCATAAACGCTTAACTTGTTTAGTAGAATGTCGTGATCGACGCAATCAAAAGCTTTTGACATATCTGTGAAGATTGCGCAAATAGGTACTTTGCTATCTACGTTTTTTATGATAATATTATATAAATCTAAAATAGCTGCATTGATGCTTTTTCCTTTCCTAAAACCTTTTTGTTCATTACACAAAATATCATATTTCGATAGGAAATTGTTAAGTAATTCGTAAATTAACTTCTCTACTACTTTGGACAATACCGGAATTAAGGCCACTGGTCTGTAATTAGCTATGTCCTCTTTTTTATTTTTCTTGTAAATTGGTTTAACTATAACAGTTTTTAAACTATTAGGGAACACACCAGAGTTGATGCTGAGATTAATAATATGGCTAAGATGTACAGCTATATTGTTCGCCACAAATTTAACAACTTTCGTTGCTATGCCGTCATACCCAACGCTATTTTTGTTCTTTAAAAATTGTATTGCCCTAATTACATCTTGGGGTAAAACTGGTGACATAAACATTGAGTGTAGGTTTTTCGGAATATTACTAGTTTCAAATGACGCTTGAGGTGACTGTTGAATCTGATTAATAAAGTAGTTATTAAAGATATTAGCAATTTTTTGAGGATCTGTAATTGTTTTATCATGTAGTCTAATTTGGGAAATTGGGTCGTAAGTATGTGTTTTGTTATTTATCACTTGCCAAGATGCTTTCGACTTATTATCTGAGGTTTGTATGAAATAGTTATTCTGTGATTTTTTAGTTAATTTGATAATTTTACGAATTTTTTTTGAGTAATCTTTAAAATTATTTTTATTTTCATTATTTGGCCTAAGTCTGTATCGCCATAAAAGGTGATGTTGATTTTTACTACAAACACGTATTCCTCGAGAGACCCATTTAACTTTTTTATATGGTTTTATAGTAACAAATTTATAGGGAAAGCAAAGGTCATACAATAAACTGAAATCTTCCAAGAAAATATCATATGCTACATTTACATTTTCTGTATTGTATATTTCGGAAAACGAAATGCAGCTAAGATGATTATTAAATTTAACTAGATTCTCTAACGACAAATCACGTTTCTTGATTCGCCAAGATTTCAATCTATATGTTTTACTTACTTTAATTTGCAGAGTTTGTGCCGTGTGATCTGAAAGAGCCAATTCGACTACTTCACATTTACATTTTTGACGAGAATTGTGAGCAAAGTTATCAATACAGCTGTTACTGCACAATCTAGTTGGTTGCCTCAGTTCCAGTTTAAGATTGAAGCCCAAAAGAAAACATTCAAAGTCTAAGGACATTCTGTTCTTTTTTAAAATATCAATGTTGAAGTCCCCGCATAGAACAACTGTTTTACTCGAGTTAATACAAAAAGTTTTCACAACAATTTCGAGTTTTTCATAGAACATATTTAGGTTGTTAATTTTCGGTGGCCTGTATATGCAAATAACGATTAATTTTTGCCGGACTAGTTCGATTCCGCAGCATTCAAAAGTGTTTGTTACTGAATGGCGTGCGATCTCTGTTAGTTCTTTATACTCTAGGCCTATTTTAACTAAAACGCAAGATCCTCCGCGCTTCTTTGCTCGTCTTGCATAACACGCAGCCAGTTTATAATTTGGAATATTTAATACCTTTTCAAAGCCCCGCATAATGAAGTGTTCAGTAATGCAAACCACGTCTATGTCTTTTTGTTTCTTAGCTAGTTCCTGAAGATGGACTGTGAGCAGGTCAACCTTATTTAAAAGACCAGCAATGTTTTGATGCAAGATATTTATGCTGTTATAGGCGAAAAAAACAATTTAAGTGAGACGCCTCATTTGTCTCATTAATATTACTAGATGGGCTTTCTGATCGATTAACCTTTGAATCAGTGTAGCCATCAGAAAGTTCCTCTTTCAGAAGTCTTAAGTTAGAAGTATTTACTGCCTCTAGGTCAAGGATGAGGTCTTGCAAATCCGAGATAATCTGTATAAAGCCTTTGTTATTCAGGTGCCCATGTCGCTGGTTATATGTATCCCATGTGTATGGAAGATTTAAATTTGAGTCCAAGACAAACGCGTAATTGCATGTTTCAACATCCATACAAATTAAATTATTAAAAGTCTCTACTCGGCTGTTAAACATAATATTAGTATTGTCCATGTACTTAAATGTAGGCAAACATATTACAAAGTTAGTATGATTTAGTGTTATTAACATACCACGAATATAGGTTACCAATTCTATATAATTATGGGTTTTCCTGAAATCCTCTTCGCCAATGAAAATAATACAATAATCTGCGTGGGTGAAGTTCTGAACTTTTTGATCGATATTATTTAACAAATATTTTATTCCACATTTAGGAGTACGATAATGACACGTATTATAGTTCTTTATATGAGTTCTCTCGCTCATTGCATATATTCTGTTTGATGTTTCACTGCTCAGAACACATATGTTACATTTTACAATTGGGGGTGAAGGATGTGGCGCATTTGCGATAATATTATTCTGTGAGGCGACGACTTTCTGAGAACTTCCAGAATCAATATCTACTTGCTATGCGTTGTGTGTAATTTTCATACTTTCTGATGTCTGCGTCTGCGTTGCCTTTGTACGAACAGGTGCTTTCTTCTTCGGTGTTTGGGCTTTGGTCTTAAGGGGACTACACGCTATTACTTTGTACGTTTTATTTTTTTCTATTAAATCAGCATTCGTTTTCTTCAAGTTACTATTTTCTAATGATAATAATTCTATTTCTTTGTGTGCGCTTTGTAGTTGAGTTTTAAGCTCTTCTAGCTCTTTCTTATAGATGTTTAATTGGTTTTCATCTTCATCTTCAGACATACCTGGCAAGGAATTAGACGTACTACACTCCAACGTCTGCGAGATTATATCACTGTTATCAGGTTCCGATCGCGTGCGTGTTCTTCGGAAAGTGATATTTTCTAAGAAATTCATATTGTAAATTCAAATTAGATATCCAAAATAATGCACAAAGTATATCACTTTCTGGGATCTGAATTCCTATGTTGGTTCGAAGTCCTCAGAATCAACAATTTTCCACCAAATACTAAAATATTTTTGCACTGGTATCCCCAATCGTTAGTTTTGCGCCCCTGGTGGCAAGTAGCGGTACTATCTTGGTGAGTCTATTCACCGCTTGGTGACGAGCAGGCGCTAGTTGTCGAACATTGGTTATAGTCCAAAGGTCAATTTTTAAAAATGATTTTCCTAACGGAGTTTAACGTTATTGCATTTCGTAATTATTTCACTATTTTATGATAAAACTGCACTTACATTCACTATTTGATATTAATTAGAGTTAAGTTGTGGTAAATTGTTATTATTATCGTTAATTCACTGTTTGTGAAGCGATTCGAATTCTTATTTATTTTTTTCCCTAGCTTTCACATAGAAAACTTGAATTATTTATCACACTATGCACTTTATTTACGGTTTTTAGCCATAGAATGAGTTTGAAACTTACTGTCGGAGAGATTCGAAGTTATTGTTATGAACGTAAACAAAACTTCGGATTAGTTAAATTTTTTGTTAATATTTTATTATGCACAGTTTTTCCACAAACGTTGTCTAGTAACTATTGTTTATTTACACATACGTTACACATAGTTTTAGCCACTTTACGACGATATTATTAGTTTTATTTAATTTTTATTACGGAGCTAATGTTTACACTGCCAGTGTTGCCAGCGCTTCCTTGCGGCTTGTGTACAAAATTGTTGTATTTTTTAAACTGTGAGTAATTACGGTTGACTCCCGAACTTGGCAAGGAATGCTTGTATCCGGTGTCTTGGGAGCTCTGTATCATTAAGTAGGTTGTTACTGGATGGAGATCAAATTTTTACATAATTTATAAATCTACGGCAAACTTACGGTGATATCCTTATAGGATAACTTTTGCTATCCAGGGTGCTACTGATAATATCGTGATGTCCCCCAAAGACACTTGGCCCGAAGCTCAGCAGCTGCGCTTGCGACTACTACTAGACCAACGACTTCATAATGTAACCTGTACCTCCTTCTCAATTCCAGACTAGCGGTGTGCGGCGGGTCGCTGGGCGCGGCACTGGTGTGTGCGCGCGCGCCGGGTCTGACGGAGCGCCAGCGCGCCATGTGCCGCCAGTCGCCCGCCGCCGTCGCTGCCATCGGGGATGGACTCAGGTAACCCCCAACCCTCCAGAATCCTATATGACTGAAATAAGATGACGTGGATCAGCACCTTCACATGGTTCTGGAGGTGCTGATTCGTTCTAATGGTGGTCTATTAGAACGTCAAATGTTTGTTTGTTTCACAACTTCCTATTGTTTTAGCTGGGACGAACTGGCGCTGGGCGCAACAGGCTCGTGAAGCATCACATCTATCTTTCATAGGTTACAAGACGCTAGGAACTAAGTTCGAAACGGACGAACGAAGTGTAGAACTTTTAAACATAAAATTCATTATCCAGATAACATAAAAATTAAGACCTTTATAACTTTTGGCAAACCCTTACAAAACTTGGTGTGCCTCAGGGTTCAATATTTGGACCTTACCTGTGCATTTGTTGTAATATTCATAATATATCTACACAGAATAAAAATAGTATCACTAAAGGTACATACAACCGGAAACATACTGTCATGAATAAAAGCTTAATAAGAAGAAGAGAGCATTGCCACTTTGAAGCGAAAATCAATTTAAGCTAAGAATCCGTTTAAATAAAGTGGATGACAGAGATAAGCACCTACCAATAACCGTAGCGTGGCGTAAAGATTACACCTCTCGATAAAACGATTAGCGATTTATTGGCCACTTACACTATTAATCGGAATTAATTCACGACCAGTAAATATTCTCTATAAAATCACGGCATTGGTCTAGCGATCACAAAAGATTAGATACGTTTTAAATTCAATGCTGAGTATTTTAATTATGCTGATGCTGTTGACAATTCTCGATTTTGTTAGGTACCTATCTTGTATGTACTTGTTGACAAATCTACACTGTCCTCCCATATCTATTTACATTGTCAATTAAACATATTAAATTTTTAAAACAGTAACCATAGAGTTTCTTGCCGACTCTTCTCCATAGAAAACGATCAATAGGAATCGTGCACTTCAGACATTTCATAACTGCCCATGTAGATTTATGTGAAATAAAATATTTTGATTTTGTTTTTGAAATAAACGGGACTCTTACTTTATCAAATTATTTATTGAACCTAGATGTTCCGTAGACTATTATGGGCATGTACAGACGCCAGCAGGTCAAGCTACCCGAAACTGTCAAATTATCCCAATCAATCTTGAACCTAATGCTTCAGCGATAAAGTTGAAAATCTATTAAAGAAATTTGACAGATTGCAGTAGCTTGATGTGCTGGCGTCTGTACATACAATTCTCTGTTTACCCAATAAAGGCCAGAAGCTTGACCTTCAATAATCCTGTACAAGAATGGTGTATAGTTATAGTGTATCTCGGTTGGAGCACCTTTAATATAGCCTCAACAGGTAATCATCAATTATCGAGTCGTAACTGCACAACGTGACGTCACTAAATATCCTTCTGACCATGCCACATGGAGAGCAACAGCAAACAACGGAGAGAAAAAAACTTTTTTGCAAAAAAAAACAACCGACTTCCAAAAACGACACTACAAAGTGAAAAATAACTTTAATTTCGGAAGTCGGTGTCGTCAGGTTCGCATTTTCGTTGTTTGCCACCGACTTCCGAAATTAAAGTTATTTTTCACTTTGTAGTGTCGTTTTTGGAAGTCGGTTGTTTTTTTTTGCAAAAATGTTTTTATTTTTCACTTTTAAGTTGTAATTTTTACCAGTAATTTAGGATGAAATTTCTATGGGACCACTTCAGAAGTATCTCCTTTCGAACAAAAAAAGAATTTTGAAAATCGGTCCACAATTGGCGGAGAAATCGCGTAACAAACACACAAAAAAAAAAACATACCGTCGAATTGAGAACCTCCTCCTTTTTTAGAAGTCGGTTAAAAAGCAAATTAACAAAATCCTAACAATATATCCAGACAAAACAAAAATAACACCATATTACGAGTATTAAATAAAAAACTTGAGAGGTGTCAAGGGACACCCGGATGGAACGAAGTTCCTTTCGATTAATTAGTGAAGGAATTGTAATATTTTTTTTTTTTAAGTTATAATAATATTTTTTTATTATTAACAAATAAAAAAACACAGACAAAAAAAAGGCTTGCTTTCTATAAGAGAGAGAGAGACAGACAGGCGCACGCCGCCGCCGCACGGCTTACAACTATAGCAAAAAGTGTCGTTCCAACTTTTGGTCTTAATTTTTGCCGTCTAGCCCCCTTTCGCAACGCGCGATAAGGACCTTCGTTCCAATAACCAAATGATATAAATAAAGTCATATTCAAACTAAACATTACTCTTTTGGCTTTACTACTGGCTTTTGATGTTTAAGTCCCTTCCAGACTTCAGGCTGCTACTGAGAAATTTCAAATATAATCCTATGATTATAAATATGTACTTTTACACATATTAATGTTTATCATGTTCACAGAATGGCGTACGCGGAGTGTCGACTACAGCTAGCGGGCCGACGCTGGAACTGCTCCGGCGTCGGCGATGGACTTCACTTCGGACACGTCATGCCCATCGGTAAGATCAACTTCATCATTATCATTTAGCTGGTAGACGACCTCTGCACATGGGCCTTCTGAAAGCTTTGAAATGGAGTCCTCAAAACATCTGGCAAAATTGGAATACAAAAATATTTGCATGTAGACAGATCTGACGATCAAGAAGAGATTAGTAATGCGAGACCACCCAAATACTTCCGATAGGAAGGTTTACGATTATTTGAAAGCAGACAATAAAGCAAGGATCGAATCTAGGACAAACCAGTTCCGTTTATAGTAATAAGTAGATCGAACAGAAACAAAAGCTCGCGGTGATGTCATCGCGGCTATTCATCTTATTTGGAAGCATCCGAACACAAAGCCGATTAACGTCGGAACTTAGCGGAACTAAGTATTATTAGAGATCGTATACATCGATGATTGTTCGACAGATCATAATTTTATTAATAATCTACAGAGAGGAAATAGGAAAGTGATATGGACTACGTTAAACCGTTTAAATTCAATGTATCTAGTCCAAAGACATTAACCATGATATTGGACGACAAAATAGAAATTATTATCGGATAACAAAATCATAGACAATATTTATCGTCATACAAATCTGTGGGCACCAGAGACAATAGATAACTTTAATCTTTGACCTATCGCGAGTATCCGTTGTATCTGCTACAATATTGTTACTGTCGCGCTATATCGTGTAGCGAGACAAATTAATGATCTGTTGGAGACGGTAATATTATTAAACTATTAGATTAATGATCGCCGTTCGACGCACGATTACATATTATTATACAAGTATTATCTTATAATCTCAACGAGGACTTATTAGCTACAACTTGATTAATAGTTTCCTGTGAACTCACGTGAATAAATAAAGCTTCTTATAATAAATGTGATGATACAGATGCTGGATACTGAGTTATGTGAGTGATATGCTGTTGCATCTATTAGTTTTATTCGTTTCGGTGATTTAACTATAGCAGAAGCCGGATTATTTATTGTTGAATTTGAAATCAGGGTTGGATTGACAGTCATATACAGTATACTTTAGCGCAGACGTATCAAGCTCTTAATTCATACCAGATCTCCATAGATGACTCTTGCAAGCCATCTATGGATATCTGGTAAAAAACCATTATTAAACGAATTGTGAGCTTTATATGCAAAATATATCTTTATTTTATATTTTGTAATCGTACCTACATGTTATAAAAGAAACACACTTTTCGTGTCTGGCTGTGTGACCGCTTAGATCTTCAAAACTCCACGCTAGTTTTTGATGCGCTTTTCTCCACCCTTTAGAGTGGAAGATTTTTCCGGAAAGCTTATGTGTACATTAATATTTGACTTAGTGATGTAGCTCAAAAATATCGATGTTGATACGTCACCATTACATTGGCGGGCCGCTTGTTTTGCCATATAAGTTGTATATCGCTTATTAGCAAGCACAAGGTTCATAGTAAATTAAATGTAGGAAGAACAAACTAGCACGTACATACTCGTATTATCTTCAGCCTCGTGGCGTCGCGCGTCGTGCGGGCCGCCTCCCACCTCCAGTGCATGCGTATCCTATCGACCATGATTTATTTGCAACTGTTCGCGTTCACTACTGCATACCTAGTTTGTGCGATGGACAATTGATGTAACATGCTTACACAACAATATATCGAACAAAACTCGAAAAAAAAAATCCCAACTACATTGGGGTCGTATTTTACATGAAGCGGCTGCCTATCCGACCTCCACAACCCAGTTACTGGGTAATACGATACCCCTTGGAAAAACTGGTTGTCAGACTGTCGGGCTTCTGACTACCCGTAAGGACTGTCAAAGATACTCGTATGACAGCCGGGACCAACGGTGTAACGTGCTGTCCGAGACACGGGCAGTCTCGGTATGTAAAGATGATCACCCGTCTACGGCCGCAGCAAGTGCTTAGGCAATACTCGGGACATTACATGGTTCCGAAATGTTTTCTTCGTCCGTCAGGGAGGACCCTGTCAGTCATACTCATTACGATATCATTTACTCCCTTTTCATTCATAGGTATCATTCCTCACACAATATTAATTTTGCTCTTGCTCTTCTAGTCACTCATGGGCATAATGTATGATCCTAATAGCCCATATGACTACAAAGTTTGCTGAGTGACTGATCGAAATTAAATTGTACGGCGACTGTGACCTCATACATATTTGAGTGGACGCAAAGGTACACTCACGATCAGTAAATCCAGTACAAATCAAGAAAGCATGAGCAATGTGAACCAAACTACTTTTTGTCATTTACAAATCGTACCTGTGTCTTATAATGGCTGGGTTTTTGTCTGCGCCTCGTCTGGCTGCGAAGTCCGAGGGGAATGGCCGCCACATGAATATTAATGCAGTAATTGGCCGCCACCAAACAATCATATTTATATCGAAAACGCTCGCGATCGATATCTCGAAATATTGCCATTTAAGTGTCCAAACGTGATATAAGTAATGAATAGATTTAGATCGAACTATGCTAATGTCCAGGCTGCGGCCGAGGAATTAATTGATTTTATTACTTTCCAATGTGTGGATTGTAGACTTTAACCACCGAAACATTTAAAATAAACACACAGACGATTAATTCATGTTTTTATTGCGACAACAAGGATTAATTTGTAATACTTGTTATATAATACGTTACGTACGTAATTTCAATACGTAAATTGGATATTATAAATTAGTTTGAAACATAAAGTATAAACATTGATGATATTCTTGAGTTGCTTACGATGGACGCACCCAAATAATTGTATATTAATATCACATTTAATATTAAAATATTAATAAAATGCGAATGTTTCACTAATCAATCACTGGAGGACAAGACAAGAATAAACTGCCTTTGACTGCCCCACAGAACATATTGACTCATTAAATAAAATAACATCAAACACTATTCGTACATGAAGGTACCTTTATAGTCTTTCAAAACTGATTTCGGACATCGTGGTGGATGAAAATAAAAAAATAGGAGATCATAATAGACAAGCTACACCTACCTCAAAAATTAAAAGAATTCTAACTTTGGGAAAAGTAAAGAGACAATCAAATAACCAGACACATTTAAACTTTATAGAAGAGCGGGGAATATAGTGCCGTCAGTGGCGTTCATAAATAAAGTGTTCCCACAGCCACAGAGAAGATATAGAGTCGTATTAAACGTCTACCTACAGTATTAACATTTCAAGCAGCGGGTAAAATGAAACAGTTATGTATGTACTTGTATATTATTTATAGGATCATTCCACGTTTTGCATTAACTGAAACAAAAGAACGTATTTTCTCCAACCTGAGGATAAAAACTAATATTACAAAAGTGTATTTTCTCTGCCACTAGACCAATCGGAAACCAATAAAAGTACAACAAAATTACCGAAAGTCAAATAAAAGTGTCAGTTCCCGCTCGGCTGCTCGGCCGCTCGGCCGCTCGGCCGATACACGGGCCGGTGGTACACAGGCCGGTATCACACCCACAGCGGCGCGAGATTTATGTCCCACGCGTAATTAGGTGACGCTCCACTGCATAACGAGAGCCCGTTCACACCCCACGGGACGGCGTTCAAACTCAAACTCAAAACCCAAACTCAAATCATTTAATTCAACTAAACCAATTACAGGCACTTTTGAATTGTCAAAGGGTCGGTCAGTCAGAAAGATGAAGCCAGTTACCCATTCCAAAGCGTAGGTACGAGTACCTATGGAGAAGAACGGGCAAGAAACTCCACGGACACTCTTTTAAATCATAAAATTGTTACAAAATATTTGATTAACTCATTCGTGTTGAAATGAACCATGTGAGAACGATATAGAAAGACGTGTACATTAAAAACGTCCGTTATAGAAAACATAAAAACAATTCCGAAATTAAAAATCAAAATTAACCGTGGCAGCTAAGAGATGACCAGCCCCTACTGATGGCGCCCGTTTACGAACATAACGTATGGATCAGCACCATTCAGCTCAAAAATTTTGAAGGTTAATGATCCAACACACGTTAATTGCCAAAAAACCAACGCTACCACCAGCGAGACATTAGAGTGAGTGAGCATGACATACTCTCAGCCGCCAGGGCACATTCAAGTCAATGAAAGACTTACCTAGTAAATGGTTGCTTTATAGAAAGTACATAGTGCTCACACGTGTGCTATGCAATTATACAATACTAAGCAATTGAGTTTATACAATGCAAATATAGTTTTCTTCCAATGATCTCTATATAAAAATATAGTTCTCTATATAAAAATATAATTTTCTTCCAATGATCTTCTTACAATGATTAGAAGATAGTAAAAACATTTATCACATTGACACTCAGCGATTACAGTCTGAAGTTGAGGTACTTGAAGAGTCACTACATTTACATTATATTAAGTATGTGAGCTCTCAAAAACAAATAAAGGAACACATCCTTGCTGCAAACGAGTTGGTGGAAATGCGTAGTGATGAGGCAGGTAGAGTGGACCCGATGACTCTGAGCTCCACTCAATGTTCTTGTCAAAGTAACTGAAATAGACTAGCATCGCGGTATCTACATCAGTAAATTGACGGACTTTTCTTACAGCGTAAGCTGCTGAACTTAGCCTTCCTGCAAGAGATGTTAAATGAGGACCCCATTGTTGCCTTGAGTCGAGCGTGATTCCCAGGAAAACAGTTTTGTTGACGAATTCTAGTTTCTCTTTGTTCAATACTATGTCACAATCACCACTTTTAACATTTGGTAAAGCAAATTTTATGCATTTCGTTTTTTCCCATTTAATTCCAAATTATTAGCAGTGAACCAATTCAGTACCTGCAGTAGGGCCTTATTTACGTCGTCAAAAGATGCACGTCTATTTATCTTAAAAGTTAAGGAAGTATCGTCAGCAAATAACACTATTTGTGGTTGGTTCTTTAATAAATGGGGTAGATCATTAATATATACTAAAAAGAGGAAAGGACCTAAAATCGAGCCTTGTGGAACACCCATTTTTACTTTTATAGCACGAGAATTGACACCATTTATTTGAACTTTTTGTTGTCTATCATCTAAATAAGATTTTACTAAACTGAGCGCAAGTTGACCTAGTCCGTATGCTCAGGTTTAAAAGTAAATTTTCGTGATTGACGCAGTCAAATGCCTTGGAGAGGTCACAAAAGATTCCTATGGCATCTTGGGCCTCCTCCCACGCTGTAAATATGTGCTTTAATAAAGTCATTCATACGACGCCCTTTGGTGAAACCATATTGCTGATCGCGTAAGATTATGTTGGTGTTAAAATGATTAAGCATTTGATTGAGCATTACCTTTTCGTACACCTTGCTGAATACGGGCAACACGGATACGAGCCTATAATTGTTGGTGTCTTTGTTGTTCCCAGATTTAAAAAGCGGTATAACCTTACTGTATTTTATTAAATCCGGGAAGACTCCTTGATCTACACACAAATTAAATGTCAAAGCTAAGTATGGTGCTATATTCTCGATTATGGATGTACAAACTTTGATAAACATTCCCCATAAATCTTCGGTCAACTTGATTTTGATTTGCCGAAAAGCTTTTATAACTGTCATAGGGTTTATGTGTTTAAATTGAAATTCAACCGAGTAGCATGGAACGTTAGCTCTTAGTAGATCAATTGAGACAACGGGTGAGGAATTTAAAGCTTCCGTCGTTTTACATGATATATTAGTAAAGAAATTTACAAATTCCTGAGCTACTTCTAAGTTAGAGCTTATATTTGATGTAAAGGGAACTAAGTGTGCCCTCCAGTACCTGTATGTCAGACTGTAAGCGCTGTGTATCAACTTCATAGATTAATAATTTCAATTTTAAATCATAATTTGCTGATTGTTTAATTTATTTATAAGATCAACACGTTCTTTCCTCAGTGGAATATTTTTGAAAAAGTGTTTCTGTTGTTTCCTAAATTGATTACATTTTTTAATTATTCTATTCATTCTTGCATATTTTGTTATGACTAACTTTATAACTACAATTATAGTTCTGTTTCAGCAAGGAATCTTCAGCAAGGTCAACAGTTGTTATGGAATGAGGGTTACAATTACTATTTAACAATTCATTGTAAAAGTAGTTTTTTTCTTTAATCTGATTACATTCTATTTCTTTTTCTAACTGGTTATTGCGACTATTAGCATGAAATAACATGTTCACACACACATCCCTCATGACATGTCATGTAAGAATGACATGATGAATAGGATATTTTGGCGCCTGAATGACTTTGACATTTTGACAGGGAGACGTTTCAGTCAGCATTTGTGAAATAGTCACAGAAATTGCGTTGAAAAAGCAAGTTCGTGGCGCTCGTTCCAATTTTTACACGCGCCAAAAGATCCTCTTAATGATAAATGATTTTATTTTGTAAGTAGGTTTGTACAAACACTTTTACACGTCAATCATATTTTAAAATAATACTAGATGAGGTCGGCGTTTCCTATCTGACTAGTCTGAGAAGAAAGGCCGAAACAAACTCAGAGGTCACAGTCTCTTTTAAAGTCCAGACATAATCTTGGTCAGATCATATGAAGCCCTGTTCTTTCCTCAAAAGACCATCTCAGACATCGATCTAATGTCTGAGATGGTCTTTTGAGGAAAGAACCACACAGATTGAGAGAACCTGTCCAGTTAGTGCACGCATTTGTCAGAAATCGTGCAGCTCAACTCAAAACTTAAGGAGCTCAACGATTCGACGAACAATACCAAAGAAAGGACATTTGGGTGGGCCACATTAATTACTCAAACTGCCAGACCACTACAAAAACTAACAGAACAGAGAGAAAATAGAAAATAAAATAACCCACACAATCTTCACATTCACAATAATTAAAATAATAGAATACTTTACAAAGTAAGCAAATGTCTTTGTATATGTATATATAAAATTAATTAATGTCAAAGTGTATAAAAAAAAACAACAACAAAAGAGAAAAAATAAATAAAAACATTCAATCTGTAAAAATTGGAAGCAAAAATTGTTCTCGATATAATCCATAACGGTATAAAATGCTTCCTGGCACAAGTTACGTTTAATGAATTATTTGAATTTATTAAAGCTTAGATCTTGAACTTCTAAATCTTGAACTTAGCACTGTACAGTATAATTATGCCAACTTTTTATAAACCTACCGACGTTTTTGTCACGATTCATAAGCATGCGCATAGGAGTACGATCTTTTGGAGGTACGGCTGGTGCCTTACCCCCAAAAGAGCTTTTTCTTACAACGACTGTCTCCAACTTTGATCGTTTTTAGTGGTCTAAAAACGATCAAAGTTGGAGACAGTCGCTGTCGTGAGGTGTCGTGCACTCGTCGTGCAACGCCCGACGCGACACGTGGGAGGAGCTTCACTTTCTTACAGTTTGGTACCAATTAGGAAGATTTTAATGGCATCGTAATTTGTTACTACAGCTAAATTGATGAAGTTTATGGTGACAATACGCTTTTAGAATTACCGAAGCCAGCAATAAACTTGGGTTCTAGGATGGTTTCAAATGTAGGGAAAAGCATAAAGTCTTAGAATTAATGGTGATGTTTTGAGAATTCATTGTGTTTATATTGCCCATGGTTTCAAGAAATTGTTGGCAGAACTATCATTTAAGGCTATTAATGTGTCAGGGTTGAGCTAATTCCCACCATTGCAACACCCATTCAGATTTAGGTGCACTAATCTACCCTAACATATCGCTTACGTTTGACATAAGCAGTTACTTTCACTTCTTGATTAAGTTCAACCACTATAATTGTCTTTCTTGGTTACCACTACAACCTATCAGATCGTATCGTGACGTGTAAACGTCAGTACCTATTTAGCGTCGTCGTCGCGCGTCAATTAAACGGCGCTTGTTTACTTTTTGTATCGCCCGGTAATTGTGCTGAGCTGTTCGACAGGTGAGTTGTAGCAACCTATGGGGAATACAATATCTAGCAACATTAACTGCAATAAGCTCAACTTTTGTCAGAAATATGATTGTCATCTGCATCGGTGAGGAGCACTTTGATTTGAAAACACCGGTCAGTGGGTCGTCTCACCACGTAATTTTTACGTTAAATACTCAACTGAGGTGAGTGAGTTAGATAAAGACGTTTTAATTACGGCCAACTAAAATTCTCGAATTTAGTAGTTACATCTTGCCTCAAACGTGGCGTAAAAGCCTCAGTCCAGAAATTATAAAAGCTTCATAAGTATTCACCTGTAATTATTTGCGCTAGAGCGCGCTGTGTTCACAGATAATAAATGAGGATGACACAGCAGTGGCCATGACAGTTCGAGCACAGATAATAACAATGCTTGACACGACAGTGTTAGACCACGTTAGCAAGCTGTTGATGCTTCTGTTCACATTTATGATATGACGGGTGCTTTGTTATGAGATTATTTTAATGCTAGATTTGTATTCAGAAGAAATGTAGAGCAATTTGTTTATTATTATAATCTCCTTTATTTCATTTAAATACTTACAAATTACATTTTCAAATATTTTTATAAACAAAAGGATAAAAAAACATTTAAAAATATAAATATAAAAAATAGTAGCCCACCGGTATCGGGAACAGGGTCCAAGCTACCGTCAGGGCTCCAGAGAGAGGAACTTCCTGACAATGCGAGCCGTGTCCAGAAGTACCGCTTTCTGAATCAAGCCCTTGATCCAGCTGCCCAACGAGAGCCTCCTCAGGTGTTGGTCGAGGCTTTTGGCTATTAAGCCATAGGCTGTCACGACTATCGGCACAATGATTGCTGAGTCCACATGCCACATGTCGACACCCTCGCGAGCTAAGTCAAGATATTTGATTTGTTTATCTTTCTCGGCTTTCACAAGGTTCTCATCATGCGGGACGGTTATGTCAACAATCATTGCGCGCCGCTCTGACTGATCCACCACCACTATATCAGGCTTATTGGCAACAATAGTCCTGTCAGTGATGATGGATCGATCCCAGTACAATGTGATATTTCCATTTTCGAGAACTGGGTCGGGCACATACCTGTAGTACGGCACCTCAGATTCCACAAGGCTGTATTTCAGAGCAAGTTGCTGATGGATTATCCTGGCTACAAGGTTGTGTCTATGCAAATACTCTCCGTTAGCTAGACGAGAACACCCGGAGATAATATGCCTGATTGATTCTCCCGGCCGGTGGCATGCCCGACAGATGTCAACCGTGCCGTCTTTCATAATAAATCTCCGATAATTGTTCGTCATCATAACTTCGTCCATAATTGTACAGACAAAAACTTCGGTTTCTCCAAAGAGGTCACTGAAACGCAGCCAGGCTACGGACGCTGGTAGATCTACATCGAGTCCATGTAGGGCCCGGTAAAAGCGTCCGTGAAGCTCCTTACTCTGCCATACTTCCATGCGATCATTAGTAAGTATCAAGCACTACTGGCTAGCGCCAGTTCTCTTTAGCCAAGGAGAGCGGGTTGAGGCCCTTTTTATTATTTTTACTTAAGTCAGACACAGTGATCCATAGTTATGTTAGTATACTTAAAAATTGTGTTAGTAACCAAAGATTAAAATACATGCCACAATAATACCATTAAGTATAACTAAAATTAAATAACTGAAATATATAAAATCAAATTGTAAAATAAATTCATTAGTTAAAATCGCAATCACTTTTAAATTCATTAAAATCTCTAAAATCATTTAGTACATCTTTAAATTAATTAAAATGAATATAAATTTAAATCAAAATCAAAAATTTTATTAAAATCATAAAACATAATAATAAATAACATAATAAATAAATATAATGCACAAAAATATTAATACCCTAAAATGACTTAACTCACCCATGCCCTAAATATGAGCGCATGTAGGGCCAACCTATGCCGCATGAATGGCCCGTCTAACCTGTCGGCGACGACGGCGAGGAGACTGTTGCCGCTGGCCCTCTCTCGGCCCGCTATCGAGGCTGCCCTCCTGCGCATAGTGGCATAAAAACAGTCTACGCGCACACTAGCAAACATCCCCGACGCGCTGCAGAAGCGAGGCAGCCGCAGCGCGTTATGACATTGAACTCGGAGGGCTCCATAGGCTTTCTGCGAGTATGACACCCACAGGCTGCTCGCATAAAATGCAGTACAGTAGGCTCGAAACAAGGTGACTTTGACTTCCTTGGAGCCACGAGCAAACCTGCGAGTTATCATGTTCGCCTTCACCAACAGCGCCCTCCGCTCCCGTTCAATATCGTCGTCATCCTTCAAGTCAGGCGTCACAATATGACCTAAGTATTTGAAAGATTGCACGCGCTCCAAGGGCACGCCGCACAACTTGACCGGAGGAACGTCCATCAGACCTTTGGTCCCAGCTTGGAAGATCATAAGCACACTCTTCGCAACGTTATACTTGAGGCCATGTGAGTGAGCGTACGTCTCGCATATGCTCATGAGCTCTCTGAGACCACCCACAGACGCACTCAGCAGCACCATGTCGTCCGCATAACTGATGTTATTAAAACAAACATCATCGACATGGCATTCAACATGGCGGCTGCTGAGCGCGACAATGACCTCATTCATGTACAAATTGAAGAGCGTAGGTAAGCTCAGGCCACCCTGCCTCACCCCGCACTCCAACCTGTACGAGTCCGACAGAGCTCCCGCCCATTTTACGTTATTGACCTGGTTGCCGTAGCAGTGCTGGAAAATGGTAACTGTTTCAGGTGCAATTTTATGGTCACGTAGCTTTTGCCACAGCACTTCGTACGAAACCAGGTCAAAAGCCTTGGACAAATCAAGGAAGCTAGCGTATACAGCAGTATTACGGTCTGCGTAATACTTGACAGCATGCTATAAGCTCAGTATTGCACTCTCAGTGGACAGCTTGGGCCTGAACCCAAACTGGTTGTCGTGCAGAGTTACGACCTTGTTTAAGTGAGAATTAAGCATGCTGTCAAATACTTTCGCGATGATACAGTCATCGCGAAAGTCAAGCTAATGAGATCGGCCTGTAGTTATTTTTATCAGAGATGTCACCGGTTTTGTTCTTGACTACCGGTACTACGACCGTCCTTCGTCCGTCGTTATGTTGTTCTGACCCTGGATAGCGGTTGTCAAAGATTTAAAAGCGGTTGTAGGACTTGTAGGTTAAAAGCTTGCTTCTAATTACGTCAACTAATTTAATTTAGAAATTTAATCACTGAGCACTTTTTTACTTTGTGCTATTAAGGGTGCCATAAAGTAACCCTTGAAATTCAATTTCCTTACTTTGTTTCCAATTTGCTGATTAGTGTCAGGTTGTATGTTGATCAAAATGATTGATTGAAAATTCGTGACCGTAACAAAGTATTTACTGAATTAGAATCATTAAAACTTTTTTGCAAAAAAAAAAAAAACAACCGACTTCCAAAGACGACACCACAAAGTGAAAAATAACTTTAATTTCGGAAGTCGGTGTCGTTGAGTTCGCATTTTCGTTGTTTGCCACCGACTTCCGAAATTAAAGTTATTTTTCACTTTGTAGTGTCGTTAAGAACCTCCTCCTTTTTTAGAAGTCGGTTAAAAATCATCAATACAACTCTCTGACTGCACCCGGGAAACCGTGAGAAAATACCAAAACTCATAGAAAATGGCAAGTAATTCTACCCAAGAAAACTAAATATCTATTATGCGCAATTAAGAGGAAACCATACCTTTAATTCTAATACAACCAACACTTAGAGAACGTTAAATACTCCGTCATTTCCCCGTTCTGTCTCCGTTTAAACATCACATCTACTAACTGTGAACCTGAACATGTCTGGCGCCTGCTGAGCATATAAAGTTGCGTCCACGCTTGTGATATGTCGCCGGGCTCGACACCGTGACAGAATAAAACACAGGACAAAAACAGTTTGAATTCGTAGATAAACCAATCCACTATATAGCCACCCAAACCCAAAGCCCGATGTGTTTTGTTTCCATGTTCTGCAACAGTCCTGCACCAACCGGGGGTTTTCTTTGCATAGTGAATGTAGGGATAATGTTCGGTTGGTGCCTCATTCCATCTCAGATTGCCTAAACGGCCTCTGCGAATTGGCGTCGGCCCCTCGTACGCCTTCCAAAGGACCGGGACCTAAGGGTCCCGAGGTGTAAACATAAACAAATAATTATTATTTTCTTTATTTATTCAACAGACAACTTTATCCAATTACAAAAATACTTACAGTTCTAGATGTTAGTAAACAATTTAACGTATATGCTATGTTAGTGCGCTACTTGCTATGTTGCGGTGTACTTAACTACTAGTGGCACTCAGCGATGTATTCAAAGACCTCCTGAGATAATACACTGACCATATTACGACCATATTACGATATTTAGCGTAGCTCGCTTCCAGTACCGTGCGTGGCGTTGTCACGGAGTATTGTCCGATGAAATGTCACGAATGTGGACACAGGTTTAGTAAGCGTTGCCAGACAATCAGACACCGCACTCGATGTTCGTCTGATTGCTGCGCAGCTGAACATTAATAGCCGGCGTCATAATATTGAGCCTGTTTGTTAAGCTATAGTTTCCTAGAAGAGCGGTAGCCGCCACATAGCATATTTGCAATTTATCGACGAATGACGTCACTGAAAAGTTATTTTATAACCTAAACCCCGCGGCCATCATTTGCATGACAGCCGCCACTGCGAGGGGAAGAGATCCCTAGGAAATAATTGTGGAATGATAGATAGATAAATCGTTTATTGGTTGCAACACGGAGTTGGAAAACCAAAAGCACAATTAAATGATAAACACCAAGTAAGCACATTAATAAACAATTAAAAGACATGCACAATTGTACGAGCAACAGCAATAGTATTGCACAGCAATTATGCGACATCACCCACGACACCTACCAACATTCATTATGTGCACACTTTTAATTACGAAGTTTATTATGTTTTAACGAAATGTCCTCACCTCTCCTCCTGAGCTCCTGAGTGCACTCCTCGGAAAGAAAAGCGTCTACACTTTCTTGTTAACTTTCTATATGACTGGCGCCAACATCTAATAAACTCGATGTTCCTGGTCATGCCGTCGGCGTCGCACTTGATAATAGTTTTACACATTCGAAACATGATGTAAGTAGGACCTCTTCCTATATTCAATTAATACGTGTTATCTAACACGTATTCCTACTAATTGACCGCCAGACGCATCGTGCGCTGGTGTCAGTAGATACAGTGTGATGCCGAAGTGTGTAAGACGCTGATAACCGGTGATAAGCGGCGCGCTAAGGACGACATGCTCCAACGTGGTGCTGCGATAGCGAGGAATGACTTATATGTTGAGGAAATATAGACGTTAGCGTGAGAAACATCGTGTGAACACGAAAAGCTGATAAACAAAACTTCCAAATAATTCATGTAATAGTTGAGTCATTCTTGGGAACTTCCATCGACAGAATAAGGATCCGGGAAGAATGTCAACATTTTGGTCCTTCAAGTTGAAATCGATCAAGCACTGAACCGCCTTTAGCAATTAGTTGTTATTTCAAAACACAGACTGTTGGAATTATTATTTGTTTGTGTCAGTGAATGAAACGGGTTCACTCAGCCAGTTCTGACAGAGTAATTATCTCCCACGGTAACACTGAGGCGAAGCCCACGTGTCTTATGTAGCCGTGTCCTCTAGTAGTCTTTATGATGTTTGCAAGAGCCGACTTTCTTATGCACTCCTAGTACTTCTTCAATTATTGCACCCTCAACAAAATAATTATCATCATCTCAGCTAAAAGACGTCCTGTGCTCGACAAAGATCCAAGCATCGCAAAACCACTGTCCGACGTAACATTTTTCGGAAATTATAATGACGAATGTGTGTAACGGGTCTCGATGGCTGAACTATCGTTTCCACGGAAATTACTGTAATATCCGCAGTTCAAATTTTTATGAATAATTAATTCTCATTTTCACGTTGCAATGAGACCACGTCATTACCGCGACACTAATTCCTTCTTCTGAATCCCTAGTAAGTACCCTAGTTTCTTCGCCCAGATGAAATACTCTAAATATGGATTTTTCTACTTTCCACGTTGCTCTCATTTGCAAGTCGTCACCTTATCAAGTACCTAGCTGATTTCTTCTTATGGTCTCCTAGTACTCTTCTAGTTGCTTCATCCCTAACATTTTTTGCTCTAAATATGGGATAATTTCTAATTACTCTGTTTCCATCAGCAATGAACGCTTCTAAGGCTTGTGTAACGCGCCTGTTGTAATTGGTTGCGGTAAAACATTCGATCAGTATGCAGTAGTTATCAGTGCATTTGCTGCGTGTCACACTTCAGAATAAGTTACCGGCTGACGAACAGACACCTTCGTTTACTGACCGACAGGCTTGATAGCCGGGAATGACGGGCTTGATAGCTTGACATTTTGACAATACTACTCGACAGAAAGCTTTCGGTGAATGACTTAATTTGACTAATACTTATTAGTCAAAGTACCTATAAATTTATGACTGCACCCACCATTTCATTCGGGTGGACTGTTAAAACTAGCCGAAGAACTAAGACAATTATTATTTCACGTTTATTGTCTTGAGTTCTGAGTGTTTTATAATATGGAAGTATTATGATCGGTTTTCGTAATCTTACACTCAAATTAAGGAATAGGCATCTGCTGATTTGACCACGAATATGGCTCCCAACCAATATTTATCAGACATCTAAGAACTCGCACATTAAATAATTTCAACTTCAAATCAAAACACTATTTATGCAAACGCTCAGTGGTTCCTGACCCTCCACTAAATCCCGTCGGCTTCACACGATCGCATCGTGTCGCTAGCAGTCGTCGCTAATGTCATGCATGCATGCAGCGCAGCAGCGTGGCGGTGGTAACATTTGAGGCTCGATATGGTCACATCGTAACGCTGCAGCTCAGCAATCGACACATTTGCGCAATCATTCGATAGACACGCAATTGATGGCCGAGAGCATCGATCACTAATGGCCGAGAGGGAATATATTTTGTTACGTTTACATGTTGAATTAATATTTTGTGGCGTTATTTTAGTTTGATGATGGTTTTGTTAGAGAATGGAAAAAAATTGAGAGGTGTCAAGGGACACCCGGATGGAACGAAGTTCCGAGAGAGAGAGACAGACAGAGAAACACGCGCACGCCGCACGTCTTACAACTATAGCAAAAAGTGTAGTTCCAACTTTTGGTCTTAATTTTTCCGTCTAGCCGCCTTTCGCAATGCGCGATAAGGAACTTCGTTCCAAAAAACCTGAAATTGAAAATGTATGTAAACTTTTGACGTGAAACGACAATGGAATCAACACGCTTCACACATTTTCCATGATTTTCCATTCTAATAACGTGACGTGCCGTGCTACGGTAAATTATAAAAGCGCCCATTGCCTTGGCCATGCTCTGAGGGGCAATTCTCCTAATTCTAAGAACGTTTACAGTCTGATCTCAGTCTCAATCTGTCAAAAATACCTTTAATTTCCCCAAATTTTGACAAGTTTTTCAACCGACGAAAAAAAACGGAGGAGGTTCTCAATTCGCCACGTACATTTTTTTTTTTTTTATGTATGACCAAGCATAACTTTTTGGAA
Source organism: Apamea anceps (assembly GCA_951799955.1). Taxonomy (NCBI): domain Eukaryota; kingdom Metazoa; phylum Arthropoda; class Insecta; order Lepidoptera; family Noctuidae; genus Apamea; species Apamea anceps. The sequence goes on along the minus strand of OX637524.1, from coordinate 179,978 downwards.
AGGGTATAACCCCAAAGTTGGTCCCATATAAATTTGAAAAAAAAAATCCAACCCTAAGGGTAGGGGTGATTTATTGTTCACTCACATATTTGAATGCTGAGTAGTGAGTGTGTATTATTACTCTACTCAGTGCCACATTTGCCTGCCCTTTTTTTTGGGTGGGAAATCATCAAATAACCTTTACCGCTCTGGGCTGAGCGGAAGGGCGTGTCAGACTTTTACTGACTAAAACCCACCCGTGTTCCTTCAGTTACCTATGCCAGGGGCCACGATATCTCTTTCGAACAACCCGCGGCCCTGGCGGCATCGGCCCTAGCGGACCCCGTCAGTTCTGGCTGACATCTCCTTGAGGCGCGTGTGGAACACAACACGCCGTCGACCTGGGCCTGGATCTTACCGGGCGGCGAGCTGCCCACTGCTCGCCGCCCGCAAGCCCGCGCCTACAGTGGTCGGGAGTCGGCTGTTGACTCCCGTCCATGGCGTCTCCTGCGGTGACTAGGGGCGTGAGGGCGCAGTGATTGCCTCTCCCTCACGCGCTCCGCCTCCTCCTTTGCGAGCATTACTGCTTCGCAGAAGGAGGCGACGGCCTCCCATGCACTCTCGCTCCGTACCATGGCCTGGAACAGGGCCGGACGCGAGAAATCGCCGCTGCCGATCCCCGCCACGAGAACATGGCGGTGCTCCGCCCAAGCCGGGCAGACCTCCACCGTATGCTCCACCGTGACCTCCGGGCGATCCACACAGTGGTGACACCCTGGCGTTTCCTCCCGCTTTATCCTGTACAGGAACCTCCCGAAACAACCGTCTCCGGTGAGGACCTGCGTCAGGCGGAAGGTGAGGGCGCCGTGGCGCCTCTCTAGCCATTCTTCAAAGAGGGGACTTATCGCCGCAATTGTGGCGTGCCCAGACATATGCCTGCCCTTTGGCAAACAATTAGTAGATTATAGCTACAAAAAAATTATAAAATAAAATTAACAAATAAAATAAACCGCCGAAAAAACTGAAAATCAAAAAATAATAAACCTTTTTAACGTTCTTATACTATTATAAGTATATAATTATACCTAAACTCAGAATTACTTAGGTATACTTACATTAGTTTAAGAACTTATTTATTAAAGTTAAATAAATAAAAAAGGTTTAATATTTTTTGCTTATCAGTTTTTTCGGCGGTTTAATTTTTTTGTTAAAAAGCTTTGTACTGACCGTTTGCCAAGACTGTCCGAGTTCGACTGTCGACTGTAATTGAAATTGAAATTGACTTGACGTTGCGACTGTCGCAACGCAACACTCGGTCTCTCCGCCAGTCCTCGCTGCATCCCTTCCACCGACGATCGTGTCCAAGCGGTAGGGCTAGGCGCGGTCGCAGACCAAGATTTTGGGGGGGGTCACCATGGGTGCCGAGGAATATTAATAAGGGACATCTCCTCGTTGGTCCAGTGGTCGCCAGCGTTACTGCTGAGCATGAGATCCTGGGTTCAATTCCTAAGTTGGGTACAGTCTTATTAGGTTTTTCCATCAGAAATTTCTCAGAAGCAGCCTGGAGTCTGGATTTATGCCTGGTTGGTGGCAGGAGGCTCACCCCTTAGGACATGGGACTTAAACATAACTGGGGAAATGGGGTATAAGTACTACATGAAGGTACACCCCTGCCTAACCCTTCGGGGACTAAAGATTACGTAGGGTGGGAAGAGCGAGCGAAGCGAGCTCGAAAATTTTAACAACCCGCCTCGGTTTGGTTTTATATTTTCAAGCAGAAATAGAAGTTACACTGTCGACTTTTCCTGGCAAGCCCAAGCAGCTACGAAAATGTAAAATTCAAGAGCGAGCGAAGCGAGCTCGAAAATTTTGCACACTTTCGGATAGGTTCGATTTTCTTTTGATCATTCCAAAAGGAGAAGGAATTACTTGCTTTGTCAACTTATGAGTTACTAGCTTCTGCCCGCGGCTTCGCCCGCGTGGATGTCGGAAATTATCCCACGGGAACGTGCTAACAGGATAAAATGTACGTGCACCAGGATGCCATCTATCTCGCGGGCCCTTTGTGGCTAATTACAATAGAAAACCAATTGTGTCTCATTAATGGTGATTAAGAGGGTACCTATATGATATCTTTACCTAAGTACCTACCTAATTAAAAAAATAAATAAACTCAATAACAGAAAATAAAATACCTACCTACCTCAATAAACCTATTTATGACGATAACTAATCTAAACTCAATCATCATCTGCCTAGCCTTTTCCCAACTATGTTCAGGGCCGGCTTCCAGTCTAACCGGATGCAGCTGAATACCAGTATTTTACATGGAGCGACTGCCTATCTGACCTCCACAACCCAGTTATTGGGTAATACGATACCCTTGGTACGACTGGTTGTCAGACTTTCGGGCTTCTGACTACCCGTAACGACTATCAAAGATCCACGAATGACAGCCGGGACCAACGGCTTAACGTGCTTTCCGAGGCACGGAGGTGTCTCGGTATGTAAAGATGGTCACCCATCCACAGACCGACCGCGGCAAGCGTAGCTTAACCTGACCGATCGACCTGTGCGGCTGAGCCACGGGCCCCTCAATCTAAACTCAATAAATAAGCAAAATCTCTAAAAACTAATATCTATACGAATGACTATCCTACCTAACAGTATTATAAAATAACCTACGGTCACTACGTACACTATCAAATATACTACCTATACTTTTAAATTAAAATCTATACCTACGACTTATATAAAAATAAACCTAAATAACTCTAAAAAGTAAAAGGAATAAAAATGAACTCCACTGCGTGTGACCTAACCTACGACAAACTTATTATTTGCGGTTGGTACAGTAATCGGATCTAGGGATCGAACCGCAAAATTAAGTTTGTTTTTTATTGTATATACTTTTCCGGGATAAAAAGTACCCAGTGTGGTGCCCAGGATATTAAAGAATTTATACCAAGTTTCATCGTAATCGAACCGGTAGTTTTTGCGTGATGCCTGAACAAACAGACAGACAGACAGACAGACAGACAGACCGACAGACAGACAGACAGACAGACAGACAGACAGACAAAATTTTTTTTAATCACATTTTTGGGTTCGGTGTCGGTCTAGTAACACCCCCTGCCATTTATTTTTTTGATATTTTCAATGTACAGAATTTTCACTTCTACAGATTTATTATAAGTATAGAATAGATGAAGAAAAGCTCAAGAATCAACAGAATGTGAGCGAGCGAAGCGAGCCTGAAAATGTTTGCACCTCTCTTTGAAATAGGTTCGGTTTTCTTTTGACCATTATACAGAAAGAGAACTTACTTTATCGAATTATGACGAAAAGCTTAAACTCGTTTTACAGCAGTTTAGGTTTTGGAATCAGGCCTTCACCTAAGCCTTTCGAAACCTTAAGAACAAGTGGAGTGCCCGATTGCTTCGCTCGCTTTTGCATCCTACATTCTATATTTTATAACAGGCTTAATAAAGTAAAAACTTTTTTAGGAGCCTTAAAAAACCCACTGTCATTTCATAGTTAAAGTTTTCACTTCTGTCGGTGGTCCCAATGTCTCCTATGTTCTTAATGTGTTTGTATATGCCCATCGGGGTGTCTGTGGCTCAAGTACAGTTTTAAGTTAGTAAGACAAGTAAATCATTCAGACTCTCGATAGCTTGAATGATTTTGGGGGGGTTCATGACACCCACGACCCCCCCCCCCCCCCCCCCGGGGAGCGCGCCTGGGTAGGGCTCGCTTGTGTTTCCGATCACATGATTATTCTTTTACCAATCAAATTGTTAGATGACGCTGTCCACTGTACTGTGGCCAGGCGCGGTCAGAGGGGGGGGGGGGGGGTCGTGGGGGTCATGACCGCCCCCAAAATCATTCAAGCTATCGAGAGTCTGAATGATTTACTTGTCTTAATAACTTAAAATTGTACTTGAACCACACAGACCCCGATGGGCATTTACAAAATCATTAAGAACATAGGAGACATGGGAACCGCTGATAGAAGTGAAAACTTTAAATATGAAATGACAGTGGTTTTTTTAACGCACCTAAAAAGTTTTTATTTTAATAAGCCTGTAATAAAATATAGAACGTAGGATGCAAGAGCGAGCGAAGCAATTGGGCACTTCACTTGTACGTAAGGTTCGAAAGGCTTGGGTTAAGGCCTGATCGCAAAACCTAAACTGCTCTAAAACGAGTTTAAGCTTTTCGTCATAATTCGATAAAGTAAGTTCTCTTTCTGTAGAATGGTCTAAAGAAAACCGAACCTATTTCAAAGAGGGGTGCAAAAATTTTCTCTTATTCTGTTAATTCTTAAGCTTTTGTTCATAAGTTGACAAAGCAAGTAATTCCTACTCCTTTTGGAATGATCAAAAGAAAATCGAACCTATCCGAGAGTGTGCAAAATTTTCGAGCTCGCTTCGCTCGCTCTTGCATTCTACATTCTCGTAGTTGCTTAGGCTTGCCTGGATAAATCGACAGTGAAACTCCTATTTCTGCTTCAAAACATAAAACCAAACCAAGGCGGGTTGTTAAAACTTTCGAGCTCGCTACGCTCGCTCTTCCCACCCTACGTAATCTTTAGTCCCCGAAGGATTAGGCAGAGGTGTACCTTCATGTAGTACTTATATCCCATTTCGCCAGTTATGTTTAAGTCCCATGTCATAGGGGGTGAGCCTCCTGCCACCAACCAAGCTTGAATACAGACTCTAGGCTGCTTCTGAAAAATTTCTGATGGAAAAACCTAACAACACTGTACCCAGCCTAGGAATTAAACCCAGGACCTCATGCTCAGCAGTAACACTGGCGACCACTAGACCAACGAGGAGATGTACCTCCATTATTGACGGCACGGTTGGCGCAGTGGTTAAGCGATTGACTGCTGCGCTGCGTGTCGCGGGTTCGATTCCCGCACGGAACAAATATTTGTATGACCTACATGTATTTGTTCCGAGTCTGGGTGTTTTTCTATCTATAATATGTATGTATTTACAAAAAAAAATGTATATAAGTAGTTTATCAGCCATCTTGTTACCATAACACAAGCATTAGGTTGCTTAGCTTGGGACTAGATGGCGCTGTGTGAAATGTCCAGGGATATTATTATTATTATTATTTATTGGTATACATTTTTGTATCTCGGCACTGATCTGCCGGTTTATTTAGGGTAACACGGGCCAAAGCCAAGTGCTACCTCTGAGAGTACTAACCTAAGTGATACTTGATGATGATATATGACGTGGTGATGTAATGTGTTCACTTTATGTTGCGGTGGTGAATGATGTTTGTGGGTGTGCATCGTTGTCATTCTGCAGGAATTTCCGAACAATTCTGCAAGTGTTCAGGATTGCAGCTTTCTGTAGGGTTTGGTAGGTGGAAGGAGCAACGTCCAGCGTTTTTAAAGACTGATGCAGTTGTTTCGGGATGACCCCCGTGGTTGAAAGTACTACCGGAATAATGGCAACGCTACCTAATCGCCACATTCGACTTATTTCTATTTTTAAATCTGTATATTTTGACAGCTTTTCTGCTATAGTGTTTTGTAGGTTGTGTGTATTTGGTACTGCTATATCAATAATTTGTGCAGTTTTATTAATTTTATCTAATAAAGTTATGTCTGGTCTATTATAATGTGTTGTTCTGTCTGTGAGGATGGCTCGATCAAAGTATAGCTTGTGTGTTGTGTTTTCAAGAACCGTTTCTGGAGTATATTTGTAGTAAGGTACTGGAGGAGTAGTAATTAATTTATATTTAATGACAAGTTTTTGATGAATTATGTTGGCTATTTGGTCATGCCTGTGTTTATAGTCAGTCTGAACTATTGCTTTACATGCTCCAGTAATGTGTTGAATAGTTTCAGAAGAACTATGACATCTCCTACAGATGTCTGTTGAAATAGGGATTCGCATGATGTGCTTCTGATAGTTACGGGTTTCAATAATTTGGTCTTGAATTGCTGTCATGAACCCTTCAGTCTCAGGGAATAAATCTCCGCGCCTGAGCCATTCGTTCGACGCTAACTTGTCGACGTTAGGTTGGCAAAGGTCATGGCGATGTCTTCTATGGAGTGACTTCTGGGTCCATTCCGATATTTTAGTCTGTTTATCAGTCTGTTTCTCATTAATTTGTGTTGTTTTGTCAGACATGTTTAGTGGGGTTAGTTTTCGATCATTATAAACTATTGCTTTGTGTAGGGTAGAGGTTGTACTTTTTGTGTTAAAATATTTTCTAAGGATACTGATTTGTTTATTGTGTAGGTTCGTTATATCTATTATTCCTCGTCCTCCTTCTTTCCTTGGTAGTGTTAGTCGCTGTACGCAAGATCGAGGGTGGTGCTTTCTGTATTTAGTCAAACTGGTGTTAATGACACGTTGTAGGTTCGTAAGTTCCGTCTTCGTCCAGCTTATTATGCCAAAGGAGTATGTAAGGACGGGGATCGCATAGGTATTTATTGCTTTGATAGTATTTTTGGAGTTCAATTGAGTGTTTAGAATGGATTTTAGTCGGTGTTTAAATTGTTGTGTAAGTTTATTTTTTATTGCCTTATGTTTAATTTGCTTCGCTTGAATATATCCTAAGTATTTGTATGTTCCATTTTCATCTAAGGAATCGATGGTTTCACCTGACTGTGTGGTATATGAATGTTCGTATGTTTGACCTGCCTTGACTGAATTGATTTTACACCTATCAATTCCAAAATCCATTCCTATATCACTCGAAAATTTATCTGTGCCATTGGCGAGGTCATTCAAGTCTTCTGGTGAAGCAGCGTACAATTTTATGTCGTCCATGTAGAGCAGGTGGTTAATTTTACAGTCGTGTCTGTCCGTCCGTATGTCATCTATTATGTCATTATAATTCAGTTTATATCCTGGCATTAGTGAATTTAATTTGTTTGATAAGGGGTTTAAGGCAAGGCAAAACCATAGTGGGCTAAGCGAGTCACCTTGGAATATGCCTCGTTGGATCTTGATAGATTCTGACTCAACAGTTCCTGTAGATGTCGTAAGATGTAAACGTGTTGTCCATTGTGTAATTGTGTTATTCAAAAAGGCAATGATTTGAGGGTTTATCTTATATATATGTAAAATTTCAATTAGCCAAGTGTGTGGGACAGAATCGTACGCTTTTTTGTAGTCTATATACATAGTATATAGATCTTTTTTCTTTCGCTGGACCTGTTTGAGAATAACCGAGTCTATTGTAAGTTGTTCCTTGCAGCCCTGACTAAATTTTCGACAGCCTTTTTGTTCTTCGGCTAATATCGAATTTGATTCAAGGTGTTTGTAAATGATTTGAGTGATGCATGATGTTATTATTTTATATATAGTTTGTAGGCACGTTATTGGTCTGTATTTTGCTGGGTTGGCGCTATCGTTAGTGTCTTTTGGTATCATATACGTAATTCCTTCAGCTATGTATGTAGGCATCGTTGTTGGTTTTGTAATGAAGCTGTTAATGTAATTATATAGATATGGGTGAGTGTATGTTAATTTTTTGTACCAAAAGTTGTGAATGTAATCAGAACCGGGTGCTTTCCAGTTGTGTAATTTTTTAAGTACGTCGTGAAATGTCTCTATCGGAACTTGTTCGAACTCCATTGGTTCAGTGTGCATATGGTTTTCTGTCTCTATTTTAACCCACTCAGCTTCAGTATTATGACATATTGGCCTCTCCCAAATTCTTGACCAAAATTGTTGAAGTTCGTTTACCGACGGTAAGCTATGGTTTGTGTTGTTTTCGTTACTACTGGGTGCTGTTTGGTTTGTGGTAGAATTTTTCAATGTTCGATAAAACTGTTTTTCGTTATTCCTAAATTTATTATTTTGGATTTTGCGAAGTGTACAATTATTGTACCTGTTTAATCTACTATTTACAAGAGTGAGTTTCTGTTTTAGCGTATCTAAGAAATGTGTGAATTGTGTGTTCGGTTCTTCATGAGTTGAATGTATTCTATAGTTTTCTAGTATTGTGTGTACCTCCCTAACAAGCCTCCATCCTCTGTTTCCTTGCATGTATGCTGTAAGTCTTCCGATTTTCGCTCTTAAGTCTTTAATTCTTGTTTCTAATCTTTTCTGCCATTTCGGTTTCTTACTTTTCTGATAGATGTAAGTTGTACTTTCGGGGGTGATATGTGAAAGTTTACTTCCATTTGTTTTAGCAGCTGTCCAGGCAGCAATATATATTACTGTCTGCAGGGTTTTGTAGTCTGTATCTGCATTGACATATTTTGGAAGGATGACGTTATTAATGTAACTTACTATTTGTGCCAATTTTTTTGATGGTTTTTGTTTAGGTATATAATTCCTTTTTGTCGGATGAATGTTTGTAAAATGTCGTAGTGTATGTGAGAATATTTCATCTAGTTCTTGACCTATTTCGCCATTTGTCGTATTCTGTTCTGTGTTTATAATGGTGGATGTCAAGGCTCCTAAGTCAATGCAATTTAAGAAATTGGGCTCGTTTCCTACTTCGGTTTCTTGTGTATGTATTTGATTATTATTAACATAATATAAAGTTTCTGTGTTATTATTTGTGGATGCTTGTGTTGGGGTATTGTCCGGAGGTATAAGTGAATTGTGATATTCTGTTTGCCTACAAGGATGCGCTTGGTTTAGTGTATTCTCTGCATCCGTTTTCAGTCCTTGAAGTTGTGCTTCTGTTATCATTTTGTTATTTAGAACGACCCTTTTTTGATCTGCTATTCTCTGCTCAGATAAGTGTGATAATTGTGGATAGAACTCAATGAACATTTCTCTTAATTTTTTCCTCTAGACAGTCATATCTGTTTCCATTTTCGTAGTGATGAGATAGCATTTTATTAGAGTTTCGTTCATTTCGTTAGACCACCTCATTCTACTTTTTGATCCCGATTGTAAATGTGTGTTGCTTTGATCAGTATTTAATTGCGACGGTGTCCTAATGTGTGTATCTAAGTTAGTGGTGTCTGTTTGTAGTTCTCTGCTTACTTCTGATCTGATTTTTTCAAGTGTAGTGTCTGAAAGTAATTTTTTCTGAACTATTGCTCTTCGTTGATCTCCAACTCTTTGCTTCGAGACATTCATTTGCGGAAATCTGTTAATGAATTGTTGGTGCAATGATGTAAGATATGAATTTGTGTCAGTATCTAAATTGGTGAGAATTAAATAAGTACGCCAAATGAATTGGTTCATGTCTTTGCTCCATTTTTTACGCGTATTTGTTGTGACAGTAGCGGGTGACGGGTTTATGGCAGTACTAGCCTCCGACACAACATCTACTGACATTGGTGAAGATGATGATGATCTTAATGAGCGTGATAAATATGAAGGTGGTGATGACACGATTGATGAAAAGATGGACCTCGGAGAGGATGATGCTGAAACCGGTGATGTTTCATCATCTGTTGAAGGTTTATTTGCCTGGATTAGATGTTTTGTTTTAGACCTTGTTATCATGATTATTCCCACGAGAAGCTAGGGACTAAAAAAAGTCGACCACAGCAGAGCCCTGCGTTCACTGCGGCAAGGGTGAGTAAAACTGGAGGTCCCCTGTTCTCCAGAGTTGGCACACTAACGACTAGCGCTCTCTCCTAGCCATGCAGCCCTCGGCATGTGTGACCTTGGCTTGGATGGTATCTCTCTTGGTCTGGCTCCTCACCCTAGATCTGTCTCGGCATAGTAAACTCTACCGGCACAAACCTAGGGCTCATTGAAGCACGCAAGCCCCACCACGATGTCAACGTAGAGATACGGCGGTGGGGGTTATTATTATTATTATTAATATTCCTCGGCACCCATGGTGACCCCCCCCCCCCCAAAATCTTGAGCTGCGACCGCGCCTGACTGTGGTGCCATCCATCCACGACATAATAATAATAACGTTTGTTTTTGCTTCAGCGACGAAGGAGGCGGCGTTCACATACGCGATCACGTCGGCCGGCGTGACGCATGCGCTGAGCGCGGCGTGCGCGCGCGGCGACTTGCCGGCCTGTCAGTGCACCACCAACCGGTATGTTCTGTGTTAAGTCAAAGCGAAAGCGCCAGGGTACTCCGCGAATTTCAAATTGTCTTAATTCAATCAAATCAAATAAAAAATAATCAATCAAAAGGACGACACGGTTGGCAGTGGCTGAGCGATCGACTGCTGCGCTGCGTGTCCCGGGTTCGATTCCCGCATGGAACAAATATTTGTATTGCCTCAGGTAGTTGATCCGGGTCTGGCTGTTTGTGTATGTGAGTTTAAATGTTTCTAAACGCCCCCACGATACAGGAGTAATTCCTAATGAGGGGCAACGTATTAAAAAAAAATGTATGTACCTACGAATATATTCAGAATTATAATCATTAAAATGAAAATTTGAACAGCGCATTCCCCATACAATGCGACATGGATCTACATCTAAGTAATATGGATTTAGACAGCTTCCCTGTCAAGCAGCGAACGTTCATTCGGATCCACGTCGCACTGCTAATAAGTGCCTGAAATTAGGTAACCATGGAGTTTCTTGTTTCTTTCTGCGACACGTGACAACTTAAAATTGATTTATGATGTAATTGGAACAAATATTTGCACGTAAAACTTGACTTTAACTCTGGCTTGCCTATGAACTGTCAATCCTCAGCATTTCTTTATTATCCTGAGGAATGGCACGCAGTAGTAGTAAGAGCATTGGACGCTAGACGTACCAAGCGACCAATTACGCGATACAATGAATAGTTTCATAGAACATCTGGTCTAATGCGGCCACTAGTCTTGGACTTGGACTACTAGTGCGCGAGATCCCTTAGAAATGACCAATCGATAACTGTGGCCCAGAAAATCATGTAGGTATCTAACCCTAGCATAACCCATTCTCAGGCGCCGCGGCACGTCGACAGCCGACCAGTTCGAGTGGGGCGGGTGCGGCGAGGGCGCGTACGGCGCGCGGCTGGCGCGGCGCTTCCTCGACGCGCGCGAGCTGGAGCGCGACGCGCGCGCGCTCATGAACCTGCACAACAACCGCGTGGGCCGGAAGGTGAGCGAGGTACTCACCCTTGTACCGCCTGCTTCAGCTGCCACTGTACAATAGTATACACTGACTAAGTAACATGACACATCGAGCTTATGGCCGTCCGCGACGGATCATCCGCGCGCAGTTTGGATGCGGATTGTCCGTCCTTTCAGTATATCTGACAGAGCGCACCTGACCTCATTTTATATATATTAGTCTATGCACCTGACGGCCTTAGAAAGACTCACACAGTCACGAGTGACAAAGATGACACTCTACAAAGTCGAACTTTTCAGAAAACTCGATATATCATATTTATGGCCGTAACCGAATGCTATGTTATGCATGTGTTTTTCTGCTTGCAGTAGAATTTTAGAACATCCTGTATAATTGTGTTTTTTTTTTAATTTGAGACAAATGGGTATTGTGTTATTGCTCATTCTCGAATTCCATTAATTGATATTTTTACAGATAACTTCAATAACAGATTTTAATCCGGTTCGTATAATTATGTTGACGAAGTTGTTTTCTTCGCATTGTACCCAGTAGTGCAAAAGTTTAAGTTATATCAAAAAAACTTTTAACAAAATAAAAAAACCAACAACCGACTATAAAAACAACAACCGACTACCTATAAAAACAACAGCCGACTATAAAAACAACAACCGTCTATAAAAATAACAACCGACTATAAAAACAACAACCGACAATAAACAAGCGACCACAGAGTAAAAAAAAATTTTAGTTTCGGAAGTGGCTGGCAAATTGATGATATAAAAAACCGGCCAAGTGCGAGTCGGACTCGCGCACGAAGGGTTCCGTACATTATCTATAAAAATCACGTCTGTTGTATGGGAGCCCCCCTTAAATATTTATTTTATTTTAATTTTATGATTTATTATTAAAGTAAAAATACAACTGAGTATTTTGTGAATATTTCAAGTGCCTACCTGTTGCCCTTATTGATATTGAGCAAAAAAGGGCAAAAAAATCGCGTTTTTTGTATGGGAGCCCCCCTTAAATATTTATTTTATTTTGTTTTTAGTATTTGTTGTTATAGCGGCAACAGAAATACATAACTTGTGAAAATTTCAACTGTCTAGTTCATATTTGAGTTCATTCATTCATTTAATTTATTCATTCATTTAATTTATTCATAAAAACAATTTACATTGTGTTGAATATAATATACACATGCAATTTACGAAACAAAGAACTGAATTATTAATTAACATTCCAAGTGAAAATTCAAAACAGTGCCAAATAGTTATAATAATAATGTCAAAATGATTTAAAATCTAATGTCAAACACTTTTACATATAAAGTCAACCAGGTTTAATATCTAATGTCAAACAGTTTGTAACATAATGTACATACTCACAGTTATCTACATTCATTTCTCCAGGTCAGAACAAGCATTCTGTTACCATTAGGCGCTGTTCTGATTATTCCTCACGACACGTTTTATCCATAATCAGTACACAGACACAGCTCCAACTTTAACATGAGTCTACGACGATTTAGTGTCATCCAAGGGTTGGCAATTTCACCCACATTGATGGATATCATTTTTCCTATAAATACTATACTTCTAATACAAAATAACTATATATTTTATTGTATTTTAGTAATAATATATTTTATTATGACAGCTTTGACAACGACGTTTAATACGTCGCCATGGCAACGTACCTTTCTAATTCTTACCGGCCTGTATCTTTTTATATGCAAACTTATGTATGTACTATGTAAAGAAGCCACTGGCCGAATTCCTATCTCAAATTCATATTTTCTACAAGATTCTGTTCTACGAGGTTTCTTTAAAGATTCACGCAAAGCAAGGATCAGTTCGAGTTTCGCTTCTAAGGCGAACAGTATAAGGAGCCTGATACTCCAGGGCCACCTATCCTGATACTCCAGGGCCTCTTATCCCGGAATACCCAGCGTACCTCTCCGGTACGGTACCTGACGGACCCTGCCTCCGTCCTCCGCCCTCCGTGAAGGGCTACTACATCTACTAGGCCGCGCCTCACCCGAGGGCCGCCTCACCTGAAGGCCGCCTCACCTGAGGGCCGCCTCACCTGAACGCCGCCTCACCTGACGGGCTGACGAGCGTCTCCGCCGTGCCTCTCTCTCCTGCTGCTGTGCTGCGACCTGGCCTGTTGCGTGAGCTCTCCTGTCCTCACCTGAAGGGCTGACAGCGTCTCCGCCGTGCCTCTCTCTCCTGCTGCTGTGCTGCGTCCTGGCCTGCTGCGTGGACCCTCCTACGGGTGTCCTCCGTGTCGCTACGCACCAGCATCTGTCCTCACCTGTTCCTGTACCTCCTGTTTCTGCTCCTGTTCCTGGACCTCCAACTGTATCTTCACCTCAGCCTCTATCACGCATCGTCATCCTACACCCCACCTCCACATACTACACATCACTCTTCAGACCATCTTCATCTTTTACTGTAAATATATCTCTAATTGTTTTCTATCTCCCTTTTTCATTTTATTCCTTAACCATACTTTAGTTTCCTTGTCGCTACACGACAAGTTTTCTTTTGAATGTCAAAAAATTCTAGAATTATTTAATGTCAAGTGATTAAAAATTAAAAAAATAACAAATGTAATTCATTTAGGTTAATTATTGTGTGACATTAGTTCCGATATATTGTACAAACATTTTTCTAACAAAAAGGCTTTTAATTTTGTTTTAAACAAGTGGGTGTTATAAATCAGGATCTTTAGCTCAGAAGGCAACCCATTAAATGTTGATTGTCATTTTTGATTGATAGTTGATTGAATGAAAGGTAAATTGCGGTTTACGATTTATGACGTATTAAAAAAAAAACTACTTACTAGATCTCGTTCAAACCAATTTTCGGTAGAAGTTTACATGGTAATGTACATCATATATATTTTTTCAGTTTTATCATTCCCTTATTTTAGAAGTTACAGTGGGGGGGACACATTTTACCACTTTGGAAGTGTCTCTCGCGCAAACTATTCAGTTTAGAAAAAAATGATATTAGAAACCTCAATATCATTTTTGAAGACCTATCCATAGATACCACACGTATGGGTTTGATGAAAAAAAAACTGAGTTTTAGTTCTAAGTATGGGGAACCCCAAAATGTATTGTTTTTTTTTCTATTTTTGTGTGAAAATCTTAATGCGGTTCACAGAATACATCTACTTACCAAGTTTCAACAGTATAGCTCTTATAGTTTCAGAAAAAAATGGCTGTGACATACGGACGGACAGACAGACAGACAGACATGACGAATCCATAAGGGTTCCGTGCCATTTGGCTACGGAACCCTAAAAAACAAACAATACGAAAGACAACTATTTTCAAAACTAGAATTATTTTACACCTCGCTTCGTCGCTTGTTTGTTATTTTTATGTAAAACGTTTTCTGTGTATAACTTAAACTTGTGCAACTTGACGTCTTGCCAACTTACACTCTTTAGACTACTCGTTACGTATGTTATGACTTATGACGTGTTCAGCAATTTTCGCAGATATTTCATTATAATGTTCCCTTGCATGTCGCTCCATGTAAAATACTGGTACCTATAGTTTAGCTGCATCCGGTTAGAATGGAAGTCAACCCCAACATGGTTGGGAAAAGGCAGGACAGATTGATTGTTCCCTTGCATGTCAAATAGAACAACTAACGTACCTACTCGTAGAACAGTACATAGGTATGTAGATAATAACGGAGCTGCACCAGCTGCACGTAACAGTTACAATATTAGGTGTCTGTGAGTGCGGCAGGCGCGAGTCAGGGCCGGGCTAATGACGTCGTTAACTAACAAGCTGCCAGGAATGTGAAAGTGCACGTCACTATAAACATAATAATGATTGCAAGCGATCGCGCGGCCATGCACTCCTGCGCAACTGTGAAAAATTCAGCAGTCGCCGAATGCCGCCCACCGCATGTACTGACATTAACTTGACCACTTAAGAACAGGGAACACGTTCCATATTAATTTATTATACTAGTATTTAACCGTGGCTTCAATTTGTGCACGCTTTTTGGCATGTCTGAAATTAAAAGCAAAAACATATTCTAACTTAGTAAGTTCACACGACACATCTAACATTCAAACTAAGATTACGATCACAGTCGTAGATAAATGTGCGTGTAAGATGTAGCAGAACATGGATACCGGTCCGCTGAGCCGGCTAAGTATCTAGTACCGAATGCAAGCTCACATTATTAGAAGCAAAACAGTCAGTTTATCTGTCCACCTAATGATCGGCAAAAGAAGAAATCGTTCCAGTTCGTACAGCCGGCGGCGACCGGTACGACACTGGTCATTAGAGTATCTGTAGATCGGCCGGCTAATACACGAGTGTGCACAATTACGTATTGTGCGAAATGACCGGGTGCCGCGTATATTACCCGCGGCGACGCCGGCCGCACAGCACGCCCGGCGCACGCACTCATTTACGTTTAAACTGTGAATTTGTAACAGTTGCATAAATTACTAGTACTTATCGTAAATGCTTTTCTATTTCTGAATTTCATTAGTCGTTTTTGCAAAACATGAATATTTTGTTGCCAGTTATAGTGATTGTTTTAAAAGGGTACTTATTTCTTTTTACTTTGACGTTTTAATCAAAGTTAAGTATAATATTGTACCCACCAGCAAATAAATAAAAGTAAACGCACAGCGCATGAGCGCACTGCTCGACCATTTAGTTGCGCTGATGACTCATGTCAATAATGTGCGAGTTATTTCAAAACGTGCAAATCATCCCTATAACTGATATTATTTTAATGCGTTTCGCTGATTGCGCCCATTTATCCCACCAGTTAAAACATAATGACACGCATAACAATACCTTCCAGGCGACCGGCGAGCCTTCCCACAGAACTTATAATTGTATCTTATGAACGCTCTGACCACGTCTCATTACGAGCCGTACAATCACACAACTATTACCATGTTTACGAGCAACTCTGCGAAATCACCGGCGAGCGTGTTTTGTTTCTCTTTTGGTAAAACCTGACGCGGGTCGAGAGTAATCTCAATTTAATGTGCACCCGCTGCGCCGCCGTCCCCAGGCACTACTAATACTACTATTACTATATGTCTATAATGCGTGTTCTCAGTTTATCATTATTGATTTCGTGTGAATAACTTTCCTAATATGCAAGTACCGCGTCGAGTAAATCATAAAACTAAATTGTAGGAAACGTTTTGTTAAGTCTGACGACCCACCCTTTTTTTTGGGTGGGAAATCATCAAATGACCTCTCCCGCTCTGGGCTGAGCGGAAGGGAGTGTCAGACTTTTACAGACTAAAACCCACCCGTGTTCCTTCAGTTGCCTGTGCCAGGGGCCACGGTATCTCTTTCGAACAACCCGCGGCCCTGGCAGGCATCGGCCCTAGCGAACCCCGTCAGTTCGTGCCGACATCTCTTTGAGGCGCGCGTGGAAAACAACGCGCCGTCGACCCGGGCCTGGTCCTTACCGGTCGGCGAGCTGCCCATTGCTCGCCGCCCGCAAGCCGCGCCTACAGTGGCCGGGATTCGGCTGTTGAGTCCCATCAAGGGCGTCTCCTGCGGCGACTAGGTGCGTGAGGACGCAGAGATTGCCTTTCTCTCACGCGCTTCGCTTCCTCCTTTGCGAGCATTACTGCTTCGCAGAAGGAGGTGACGGCCTCCCATGCACTCTCGCTCCGTATCATGGCTTGGACCAGGGCCGGACGCGAGAGATCACCGCCGCCGATCGCCGCCGATCGCCGCCACGAGGACGCGACGGTGCTCTGCCCAAGCCGGGCAGACCTCCACCCTTTTTTTTTTTTTGGTTTGGAAATCATCAAATGACCTCTCCCGCTCTGGGCTGAGCGGAAGGGCGTGTCAGACTTTTACTGACTAAAACCCGCTTTATCCTAAACAGGAACCTCCCGAAAAACCGTGTCTGGTGAGGACACAGAACAGATAAAAGTTATCTGTTCTGTGGGTGAGGACCTGCGTCAGGCGGAAGGTGAGGGTGCCGTGGCGCCTCTCCAGCCACTCCTCAAAGAGGGGACTTATCGCCACTATTGCGGCGCGCCCAGCACTGGGTTGCGACAATCGCACTCTCCATGTCGCTGTGAGATCCCGCCGGAGCTCTGTCCGCTGTACCGTGATTTGTCGCGGCAGCAGAGTTACGCCCCGGCGTTTTGCCTCCTCTCACCACTCCCATATGTGGACGAGGACTTTGGCCTCCAGATCCCATGGCGGCAATCCGGCAAGGAGGCTCGCCGCCTCAGCGGAGACCGTGCGGTATCCTCGGATCAGCCGGACAGCCATGACTCTTTGGGACGCGTTCAACAGGCGGGTTGGTCGCCGCCTCAGAGAACGCGCCCAAACCGGTGCCCCGTAAAGGGCCATAGACCGCACGACCCCCGCATAGAGCCTCCGGCAGGAGGCGTTATGTTGACCCACCCTTAGGGCAGTTTATGTGCATTTTCTCTCTTCAACGTGAATAATGGTCTTGTGATTTAATTATTTTCCTGTAGAAGATTAGGTACTGATTGCGTCTGAATGGTCTTGTGCTTCTGGTAATTCAAACGCATTCATTCGTTTAGATTATATTAAAACGCTGTTGTATAATGTATATGTCAACTTCCTATCCTACTATAATATTGTTACAAGCTTCGGGTTCGTGAAAATAAAAACTGCCGATATAAATTACCAAAAGTTACACTTTAATTATACAACACTAATACCAACTCAATTATAAAACCCAATTGCCCTTAAGTCGCACTTGAAGATCGCTTTCGATGTATTCGCGTGTATCGCTGATCCAAGTCTGACTGGTCGCGGCCAATCCCGGCCTTATATGTATAGTACCGCAGATAGTTCCAGAACCTTCTATTGTAGAAACATCTAGAATGTTCGAGTACATACCGGCCCTGACTGGCCAGATGTCGATAGTTCTAGTATCGAAATTTCTAGAAGGATCTATTAGTTCTGTTACTCGATACTAGATGGCGGTAGTGGTATTAATTCTGCAACTTAATACTAGATGGCGCTAGTGGCAACTAGTTCTGCCACTTAATATTAGATGGCGCTAGTGGAAACTAATGTCACCATGTACCAGGTATTAATTGTGGCGCGCAAGACTGCCCCCTCCTAAGACATGCTCCTCCAGAGCATTATCGGCTCCATAATAACGCGCCAGTCGATCCACATTGACGATCTTAGGAGTACCTCTTCCACCTTTCTGTATCCGGTAGGTTACGTCATTGATCTTTGTCACAATCCGGTACGGTCCATCCCATTTAGCTTGAAGCTTAGGAGATTTCCCTTTGCTGCGGACTGGATTGTGCAACCACACTAGTAAACCTTCGTCGAACCCTTTACTGTTCATTTTGCGGTCATAACGGGTTTTCATCTTTTCAGACATTTGCCGGCCCGATTGTCTGACGTGCTCATAAATGTCATTCATTTTGTTCCGCAAGTTATTGGCATAATCAGTTATACTGCGTGGGGCATCAGGTGGTATTCCGGTGATCAGGTCTGCAGGCAGCCGTAATTCTCTTCCAAAGTTTGCGAAAGCTGGTGTCACCGATGTACTTTCGTGAATAGCGCTTCGATATGACAGAAAAAACGGTTGTATGTGCTTGTCCCTCGTTGCCGATTTTCCACAACTTTTGCTAGGTACCTCTCCAGTGTCTGATTAAATCGTTCCACCATTCCATCCGATTGTGGATGGTAAGAAATTGTTCTTGTTTTGTAAGTACCCATAACTCGACAAGTGTCCTGGAATATTTGGGACTCAAAATTCCTTCCTTGATCACTGTGAACCTCTGAATGTACTCCAAACCGACAAAAGACTTCATAAACTAATATATCTGTCGAAGCTTCTTGATTTGGAATGGCGAAGACTTCCGGCCACTTAGTGAAGTAATCCATCACAACCATGAAACACTTGTTACCACTTCCACTTTCCGGAAACGGTCCCGCAACGTCAAGGCCTATCCTCTCCCATGGTGCACCAACATTGTACAATGTCAATGCACCTCTACTAAGAGTCTGAGGTCCCTTTACGGCTGCACAACTTGTACATTTGCAACACCAGTCCTCGACATCGTCCCGATAGTGGACCCAGTAAAACCGTTCTCGTATCTTCAGTAGAGTCCCTTTTACTCCCAGATGACCTCCTTAACAATAATTACGGTACAGCTGTAGAACATCAGGTACTTGAGCTTTAGGGACAACTATTTGCAAATGACAGCTGTCTCCCCGAGCATTTCTCATTTACGGCACAGGACTCCATCCTGAATCACCAAGCTGTCCCATTGGGCCTGTTGAGGATGGCTATAGGATGCTTGTAATTGAAAGTACGATCACAGCTTTAGCGTATATTTTTAACCATTTTTCACACACAGAGTGACATTAAAAGACAGAAGAATAAATTTATAGAAAAATAAACAATCAATATAAAAAAGGTTGGTTGCTGGTCGTCAACATGGCCCCCGACGGTGTGAAGGCACCAATTTACTGGCAGGCGACCAGCAACACCACCTTGCGAGTGGGTCGACGCAGCACGCCCCCCTTCGTAGTGACGTCCACCACTCTCACTATTCCGTCTCTCCCCGGGTGCACTGCCGCGATTCGCCCACGAAGCCATTGGTTCCTGGGCAGCATGCCATCCGCGATAAAAACTAGATCGCCCACCCTAAACGGACGAGCCTCCTGCAACCGCCTCCTGGGTGTGAGCGTGGGCAGGTACTCTCGTACGAAGCGCTGCCAGAAGTGGTCTGCTAACCTCTGCGCCTTTCTCCAGTTAGCACGTCCGATCAAGTCTGCGTCGTCGAACATATTTATTTCAGGCTCGCTGCTTGGGGTACCAATTAAGAAGGTGAATGGAGTTAGGGCGTACTCCGCGTCTGCATCCACTGAGACATGTGTCAGGGGTCTTGAATTTATTATGGACTCCGCCTCTAGGAGCAGGGTGTTTAATACCTCCTCCTTGGGCGTCCTTTCCTTCAAGGTCACCGCCATGGTACTCTTCACCGAGCGTACCAGCCGCTCCCAACAGCCCCCCATAAATGGTGCGGATGGGGGAATGAATCGCCATTTTATTCTTCTATCAGCGCAAAAATTGAAGAGCTCTGGCAGCATCTTTGCTGCGCCAACGAATGAAGTCCCGTTATCGGAGTAGATCGTTGTCGGGCATCCCCTTCTAGCGATGAACCGTCTGAGTGCCATCAGGGCGGAGTCCGACGATAAGCTCTTCACGATCTCCAAATGCACGGCTCGCACCGTCATGCAAGTAAAAAGTGCAATCCATCTCTTGGCGGTGCGTCTGCCAATAGAGACGCTCAGGGGGCCAAAATAATCCAGCCCTACGTGGGTGAAAGGGCGCTGGTGATGTGCTAACCTGGCATCTGGCAAGTCTCCCTCTGGTGGTGATTCCGACTTAGCCTTCCGATTGCGGCAGAACTGGCATCTCTGCGAGGTTCCTCTGACGGCTGGTCTGAGACTTAGTATGTAGAACCTCTGGCGCAGCTCATTGACCACTAGCTCGTTGTCCGTGGGCGTACCTGACGTGATAGGAGCATATCAGTAGCTTGACGATAGGATGTCGGCCATCTAGGACTATTGGACGCGGCTGTACATGCTCTGCGACGGCGGCAGTGCGACCAGAAAGACGAAGGAGCCCGTCTTCACCGAGCAAAAGCGAAAGGTTCCGAAGCCTACTATCACTCGAAACGGAGCGTGCTGTTAGAACGCGTGTCAAATCCTCGGGGAAGGAATCTAGTTGAACTTTGCGAAACAAATGGACCTCCGCAACGTTGAGATCTGCAACGGAAAGGGCACAGAGGTTGCGAGCATCCCGAAGTGCGTTTAGAGAAAATTTGGAATTTGGGTGCAAAACTGATCGAAACTTGTCTAAACACTGATGAGTTCGCGCTGTAGCGCGAAGCAATCGGGTCCAACTGCTAAAGCGTTGATGATCCGCAACTACCGGAAAAGGTAGCTGTCGCGGTGAAGCAACTATCAGTCCCACCGAATCCGAGTCTCTTTTCAGTTCTTCGGTCACCAGAGGGGCGGCACACGTCGGTTCATTTGGCCAGTCAGAAGGTGGAGACAAAAGAAAAGTGGGTCCTGTGAACCAACGTGAGGAAGTCGTGAAATTGTGAATGTCTCGCGTAGCGTCGTCTGCGACGTTTAAAGCCGTGGGAACGTATTTCCAACTCTGGATGTTTGTTGACTCAGCTATCTCTCCCACCCGGAACGAGACAAAGGCTTTAAATGTGCAAGCGTCGCTACGGAGCCACTTCAGAACGGTTAAAGAATCCGTCCAAAAATAAATTTGATTAGGTTTTCGTCTGTGCGCTTCCGTCACATAGACGCTAAAACGTGAAGCGATCAGGGCAGCCTGGAGCTCCAATCTCGGGATTGAAACGGGTTTCAGAGGCGCTAGCCTACCCTTTCCCCCAATCAGGGATAAGCTTACGTTGTCGTCGTCGCCTGTGAAGCGCCAGTAGGCCACGCAGGCATACGCGCGTTCACTGGCGTCAGCAAAGACATGAAGTTGGGCATTTTTAATGCGTCCGGTGCCGCGAAAGTAGCATCGGGGAATGGAGCTGTTGTTTAAAGTTTGTATCTCAAGCAACCAACTTTTCCAACCTTCAATAAAGTTAGCCGGCAGAGTTTGATCCCAGTCAATACCTAACTTCCAAGTTTTCTGGAATAGTGCGCGGCCTTTCATAATAACGGGAGTTAAAAAACCTGAGGGGTCGTAAATGGTCATCAGCAGGGACAAGACTGTACGTTTTGTATACTTAGTAGGGACCTTTGGAGGAGTCTTGACGAAATGAAGCTTGTCCTCGCTAATGTTCCACGTAAGACCTAAAACGCGAATTTGTGAGGGAGATGTCGGGCCTAAGCTCACCTCAGTAATAGCGTCTGTCGCATATAAGGCGGTAGGGATTAACGCTAAGGCTTCCTTGCAATTTGAAACCCAAGAACGCATCTCGAAGCAAGCCGCCTTATGTATGGACCATATTTCAAAGGCTCGCTGTGCTGCCTCGCTGATGCTATCAAAACTCCCTAAGAAGTCGTCCATGTAATGGTCTTCGACGATAGACTGCACGGCGTCCGGATGTCGTGACTGAAATAGACTAGCGTTTTTGTTTTTCACCCATAGCGCAGTACACGGACTGGACGCTGCGCCGAATATCATCGACGACATGCGGAATTCCTGAAGCGGCAAATCGGGACTATCTCTCCACAAAAAACGTTGGGAGTCCCTATCCTCGGGTCTGATTTTGATTTGCGGGAACATCTCCCTGATGTCTCCCGCCAAGGCAACCGGGCCTTCCCTAAACCTCATGGCGATGCTAAGAAGCGGCTGGAGTAAATCGGGACCAGTCAGCAGAAGCGAATTGAGGCTGATGCCTCCGCACTTCGCCGCTGCATCGTGGACAACTCGCAGCTTCTTTTTGTGCGGGTGGATAACTCCAAAGTGTGGAAGATACCACGGGACCAGACCGGACGGCGGACTCGGACATAATTCAGCGTATCCTTTGCTAATCATACCTTGAATATTTTGCTTGTAGGCATCGGCATACGCACCATCCTTAGCCATTTTACGCTCGAGGTTAGCAAATCTAGATAAGGCAAGGTCACGACTTTTAGGGACGCGTGTGATATTATCGCGCCATAATAGGCCCACTTCGTACCTACCAGAATCTAGGCGCTTGGTAGTTTCCTCTAGAAGGTTTAAAGCACGTTGTTCGCTTGCACTACGATGGTCTACCTTTGTTATTCCTATAGAGTCTAGTCGAAAGTATTCCTTGATGAGGTTGTCCAGCGAAGAATCGTTGTCGACAGCGACGGATATATGGTTAATGGATGTTGCAGCGTTAGATCTGCCAGAAATATGTCCGTAGAGGACCCACCCTAGCGCGGTGTGAGCGGCCGCAGGTTGATCACGAGTACCATGGCGGACCGCAGAAGGGAGTGACAAGTGCCAATTATCCGCACCTATTAACAACATGGGCTTCGCGTCATCGTAACACACGACGTCGACCAAGTCAGATAAATAATCGTACCTGGCTACGTCGGATAAACGTGCGGACTGCCTATTTATGCCCAAGTTGTGAATGGATCGCGCTGTGATTTCGAAGCTGGCCGCACTATGTAGACCCTTTACTTTGATGTTGACATAACTCACATCAGCCTGCGTACTCAATCCGCCAATACAGTCAATATTCAGCCTACACCTAGGGCCCTCAGCTCCCACCGAGTTCGCCACGGATTGGTCTAACAGAGTCACGGAACTCCCGTCGTCAAGTAGGGCATACGTGTTAACGCTTCCCAGGGGTCCAGAAATAGTAACTGCTATTACCTTTAAGAGTGGCTTAAGGCAGGATGAGTTCAGTGGAGCAGAGTTGTGGGCCACAGTGACCGATCGCTGCTCGTCCTTTGACGCACTTGGCTTCTGCACCTTGGGGTTGGCAATTTCCGTGGCTGAGTGTACCTCATGTGTATGGGCTGCCGTCACAGGTTGGGTTCTATGTAAGAGGGTGTGGTGCCACTTTTCAACCGGGCAGCCTTCGATCTCACACTTCTTCTTGCAGTGGCGATATTGATGAGAGCCTTTTCTTAGACATCTACGGCAAATCTTTTTCTCAATCACCCATTGCCATCGATCGTCCAGAGACAAAGATTTAAAAACTTCACAGTCGCTTACCTCGTGTTTACCATCATGACAGTACTGGCATGAGTAGAAACTTTTCAGCTTTGAAGTGTTTGACGTTGTCGCAATTGCGTAAATCTTGTCTCTGAATGTTTTGACGGGTTGACATGGACTTTTGACAAGTGTCGGCTCTGGCACTATGACATCGAATTTAATTTGTAATTTTGCCTCGATTTCGAGGAAATCGGCCAAAATTTCTAATTTAAACTTACCAGAGCCAACTCTTGGCGATGCAAAATCTCTCCATTTGGATCTGAGGAGTGGAGTCAACTTACCTATGATGATGTTGAGGAGGTCCGGTGAAGCAAGGTGCTCGGGCAAATCCAACAAACGGATGATTTCGACGCAGTTGCGGATGCGACAGGCAAAGACGTTCAGCTCTCGCGCAGACTCGTACAAACTTATTTTAGGAAGGGCTTTTACCACAGATATCTGGTGTAGAACGATGACTTCCGGCTGAGCGAATCTGGTCTCTAGCGCTTCGACAATCTGCTCCGGGTCGTCAGCTGCTATCAGTCTGATGGAGACTGCCTCTCTGGCAGCTCCGTGCAGCGCCGCGCCAAGACGTGTGATGTTGTCACTAGGGGAAAAGTGTATCTTGGATTGTTCGTATGACTTCTTGAAGTGGAACCAATCCGAGACGTGACCATCAAACTTAGTGATATCACAAACCTTTGTTGTCTTCTTCCCTGTGCCTGTAATTGCGTCGACCAGCTGATTAAATGATGTAGCTAGATCTGGGCTAAGATTTTTATTTTTGTAGTAACAATTGTTATCTTTAATACGTGTGCCTAAACCTAGTGCGTGTGGCGTGTGTTCAGCCGGCCCAACTGATGAGTACTCGCCCACAGGGAGCGTACAGACACAGGGGACAGGGTGCGTCGATGTACCAGCCGGGGCCGGATGCATTGGCAAGTGGGCAGGAGCCTGGCGGGGAGGCGCACAGGTGAGGACAGGGCGAGTCAGGGCACAGGGGACCGGGCACGGCGGGGCACGGTCCAGAACGTCAAGAACAGGATGTGTCACTGTCACTGGACCATCCCCATAGGCCGTGGCGGGCGTCGAACGCGGCAAGGCCGGCGGTACAACGCTAGAAAACCTGGGCTCGTTTGCCCCCCTGTCGACAAATGAATGCGCTTTATTATCTTGCCTAGGAATCGTATTAAATGATTTAGTTAGCCATTTTTCGACTCTGTGCGAAGATCGGGAGCACTGGGAGTTGCCCGAGTGGCGGGATCCTCCGTGTATCGAGTTGGCCTGAATAGCGGCCAGCTTCGCCTGCAGTTCTAACTCCGCAACGGCGTTTTCACGCTCCGTTTGGGCATGGTCACGCTCCGCTTGGGCATTTGCGAGCCGACGAGCGTGCTCCGCCTTGGCGGTCAGTATTTGTGCTTTTAACGTGCTGCTAGAGCGGCCTGACCGTGCGCTCTGTGGTATGATGCTTGACGAGGTCCTGCTGGCGGGTGGTAAGGTCTCGTTAGGGTTGGCGCAGGGCGGAGCCGGCGCTATGGCGCCTTCGGTGGAGGCACCGCCCTCCTGAGGAGCACCTATTGGAACGATACCTGCTGTACCAGTCTTCGCCATGGCGGCCTGCGTCTGTGATCTTGTGGTGGGCATTTCCAAAGTAGCCGTTTACTTCTGACACCAATGTTGAGGATGGCTATAGGATGCTTGTAATTGAAAGTACGATCACAGTTTTAGCGTATATTTTTAACCATTTTTCACACAGAGTGACATTAAAAGACAGAAGAATAAATTTATAGAAAAATAAACAATCAATATAAAAAAGGTTGGTTGCTGGTCGTCAACAGGGCCCAATAGCTTTTTGTGATCGAACTCATCGCTGAGACGTCGCTCCGCCTGGGCTTAGGAGCTCTGGCCTTCATCCACTCCAGAATCGGCTTGATGTCCGAATCTTCCTGCTCTGCATGTTGTTGGCTTTCCTTCCACTCGTTGCTGAGGTCTGACTTGAGCATCCTCACAGGTACGACTTCTTTATTATCATGCTCACTTAAATGTCTCACTGGTGGTGGCGCGTGTGTTTGATCATTCGGTTCCTACGAAATGGTTGAGCTGGATGGTGCTGATCCACGCGTCATGTTCGTCAACGGGCGCCGTCGGTTGAGACTGGTCATCTCTTAACTGCCAGGGCTTATTTTTAATTTTATATTGTTTATTTTTTTACGTTGTTCTCACATAAGTTCGCAATAAGAATAATGTACCCAGGATTTTGTAATAATATCTTGATTTAATAGAGTGTCCGTGGAGTTTCTTGCCCGTTCTTCTCCACAGAGATCTACGTTTTGGAATGGGCAACCAGCTTCAACTTTCTGACTAACTGACCGACAATTTAATTTTGACAATTCAAAAGTGCCTGAAATGGTTTAATTGAAATAAATGATTTGAGTTTGAGTTTTGAGTTTAATTTCTTGCCTAGTACAATGCTTGCAGTCTTCAGGACAAGGTCTTCTTGACAATGCATCTGCGTTGCCATGAGATTTTCCGCTGCGATGTTCGACCACGAAGTCGTATTCCTGCAGTAATTCAATCCATCTCGCAACTTGTCCTTCTGGATTTTTAAACTGCAATAGCCATTCCAGTGCAGCATAGTCAGTTCGTAAGTGGAATTTCCGCCCCAGAAGATATTTGCTAAAGTGCTGCAATGACTTTACCACAGCAAGCAGTTCCCGTCTCGTAACACAATTGTTCCTTTCAGGTTTCGACAATGGCTTGCTGAAGTACGCTATCACAAACACTTGATCGCCATTTCGCTGAGACAACACACCGTCAAGTCCTATGTCGCTTGCGTCTGTGTCAACTATAAATTCCTTGCCCGCATCAGGGTACCCCAAAATAGGTATTTTGCACAGACTGTCCTTTAGCTCCTAGAATGCGATGTCGCAATTTCCATCCCAGCAGAAATGTCGCTTCTCCTCGGTTAGCTTATGCAGGGGTTTAGCTATATCTGCAAAGTTCTTGACAAATCGCCGATATTAGAAGCACAAACCCAGAAATGCTCTGACCTGCGTCTTGTCTTTTGGAATTGGCCAATCCTTGACAGCGGCGATTTTCTCTGGATCCGTGCGGATACCTTCTTCAGACACTATGTATCCCAAAAAGATAACTTGTCGTTTGAATAGTGAACACTTCTTCCGACTTAACTTG
Organism: Apamea anceps; assembly: GCA_951799955.1. Classification (NCBI taxonomy): domain Eukaryota; kingdom Metazoa; phylum Arthropoda; class Insecta; order Lepidoptera; family Noctuidae; genus Apamea; species Apamea anceps. The sequence continues at coordinate 153,155 of OX637524.1, read as the reverse complement.
AGGTTGGCACTCTGGATCTTCATGAGTACGCGTTCCAGGTTTTGAAGACGTTCTTCAAACGTACGGCCTACGATGATCATCCGGCGGCGCGCTTGCTCCTACTTATCACGTTGGAGCTGTTCTTCCAACCGACGAGCCTGTTCCTCCTGTCGGCGAGCCTGTTCCTCCTGTCGGCGGGCCTGTTCCTCCCTGTAACGCAGCAGCTGTTCTTCCAACCGACGGGCCTGTTCCTCCTTGTCCCGCTGGAGCTGTTTTTCCAACCGACGAGCCTATTCCTCCTGTCGGCGGGACTACTCCTGCAGCATCATCATCAGGGCAGCAAAGTCTGGTGCTGCTGATGCTGGAGCTGCTCCGGACGGGTCGGCTTCCGTGGTTAGTAGCTGGCCCTCCATCCTCTGCGGCATAGCTCCACCAAAACGCCTTTGGTCCGTCTCCTGTTGGCGTTGTCTTTAGGTAAAATCAGCATGATTTTAATCCCACTTCTGACACCAATTGTTACGAGCTTCGGGTTCGTGACAATAAAAACTGCCGATATAAATTACTAAAAGTTACACTTTAATTATACAACACTAATAACAACTCAATTATAAAACACTATTGCTCTTATATCGCACTTGAAGATCGCTTTCGATGTATTCGCGTGTATCGCTAATCCAAGTCTGACTGGTCGCGGCCAATCCCGGCCTTATAATCATGCCACAGATAGTTCCAGAACCTTCTATTGTAGAAACGTTTAGAATGTTCGAGTGCATACCGGCCCCGACTGACCAGATGTCGATAGTTCTAGTATCGAAATTTCTAGAAGGATCTAATAGTTCTGTTACTCGATACTAGATAGCGCTAGTGGTGAATTAGTTCTGCTACTTAATACTAGATGGCGCTAGTGGTAACTAGTTTTGCTACTTAATACTAGATGGCGCTAGTGGTAACTAATGTCACCATGTGCCACGTATTAATTGTGGCTCGCAACAATATTATAAACGTGAAAGTTTGTGAGTGAGTGTGTGTGCGTGTGTTTGTATGTTTGTTACTTCTTCACGCAAAAACTACTGAATGGATTTGGATGAAATCTGGCACACAGATGGTTTATAACTAGGATTAACATTTATGATACTTTTTATCCCGCTATTCCCACGGGATCGAAACTTATGCAGTTGAAACCACGGGGTGCAGCTAGTAAGCTTTAATTTGTGTAAAGTGAGTTTTGTGAGATTTATTCGCTATTCGATAATAATCACAATACGTTAAAACGTTACTTGTGACATCGCCATCACATGTTTATTGTCACACATATCTTGTTCGACGCGTCGTAAATTGTGTAATATATCGTCCGTCAAGCTTCGTAAACTATGTAAAGTAATACGTGAGATATTATCAGGAAGCTCGTTAACCTGAGATGTCGCTTTTATCGAACGTTTTGGCACAAATTACATAACAACACAATATAAGGTATAGCGAGGCGAGTCCGGCCCAGTACTCTCGTTTAGAGTGTAGGTATCGGTATATGTTGAGCAAAATGTCAATGTCCACTATTGCAAATTATTTTATAATAATATGTTTTGAAATTATTATCATTGAAAAATAAAAATTGCAACATAATATGCCAAGTTGTTCTCCGAACTGCCGAAGCGCCATTTAAGGCTCCGTTCAGATGTCGCGACATACACTTGGCCACAGGTTTCGACTCTGTAATATTCCTCTGTAACATTCTCTGTAATAGTGATTATGTGGTCACTCGTGTGTGACAGATTATAAGTTCAAACAGACGTTGAATGATCATTAAGGAATCAATCAGTGTTCGATCATTGATCCTTCCATTACTTTTTAAAGTTACATCATCATCATCTGCTTCCCAACTATGTTGGGGTCGGCTTCCAGTCTAACCGGATGCAGCTGTTACATTACCATGATATGATTATAATTTTTAGGTGTTATTATTTTATTTCTATGAACAGACAGACGTGCTGCTAGTTTGTTGCGCTAATTCGTCTTCCTAGCTAAAGCACTAGGAAGTGGTGACGGGCGGGCGTTTTGGAGGACTGTCATAAGTAATTTAGACGTTCAAAAAGTGCTAATTTGCTCAGTCTAATTTGATTTCTGATGTTTTGCCACATACGATGGCTATCAAAAATAAAAGTAGTAGACTATTGTTGAAATGTTTTCATTGTTATAGACAGTGAAAGACCTGGTCCGGCGCGAGTGCAAGTGCCACGGTGTGTCGGGGTCGTGCGCGGTGCGCACGTGCTGGCGAGCGCTGCCGCCCTTCCGCGCCGCCGCCGCCGCGCTGCGCGACCGCTACGACCGCGCCAAGCTGGTGGCGCCGCACCCGCAGCGCCACGCGCGGGACCGGGCGCTGCGCCAGACTCATCTTGTGCTCGTACGGAGGTAAGTAACTAAATCTGGGGGCACGGGAGTGCCCCCGCCAAGACGAACCAAGCGAAGCGCAAGTGCACTACCTACCTTTTCTCGAAGCACTTCGTCGTATTTTTGAACCTTCTTAACTTGGGTTTGGATTATACCAGATAAACAAAATTTTCGGGATATGATGTCAGTGGTTGACTTATTAAACCTATAAAGTTTCAATTGCATAGCTCTTATACTTTAAATTTTATTGATATCTAAAATACCCCGATTTAGTCACTGATTCACTGACTCACTGATGATCATCCATATTCTTAAGGTTCTTCCTGAAGTCCTAGAAAGCTGAAATTTAGTATATAAGCTAGTAATAGTACACAAACAACAAAAAAATCTTAAATCTTGAAAGTTTTACTCCCCCAACCCCTTAAACTAGGGCGTGAAAGTTTGTATGAGACTTCCGTAAATTTTGATGCTAGAGGTCTGAAAATTTATATAGGGGGTCCTTGTTATAAATAATAAGATATGTATTTCAGGATTTTTAGTAAATCATAAGCAACTTACAAAAAGAAATAAAATCCCACAAAAACATTTCATGTTAAATGTTGCCAAGACGAGACCATGTAGCTCGCACTGTCAAAAAGTAATCAGATCTCATGTAGAGCCAAGCTTCTAACTCTACACGCCCTAACTCTACAAGGCCTAACTTCGCAAACTCTACACCTTAGTCAAAATATATGGCTTGGCCGTTTCGTTACTACAAGAACCATTGTAACAGTATGAGAGTTTTTCAGCTTACGTTCATGTGAAAGTAGCGAAATGGCCAAGCCACATATCGTATTTTGACTAAGGTGTAGAGTTTGCGAAGTTAGGCCTTGTAAAGTTAGGGCGTGTAGAGTTAGAAGCTTGGCTCTACATGAGATGTGATTATTATTTGACAGTGCGGGCTAGAGAGAGAGAGAGATATATATTTTATTTTACAAATATGGGTACAAGTCATAATGGTACATAATATAAATACAGAAACAGCCATATTTTGCCAATTACAAGGCATGCAAAAGTACAGAGTTTACAATTAAAATATATATTTACTATTCCACTAAATAATATATTTCTAGTTCATCATTCACTAATAATTATCAATGTTCAACTATTCAATTCATTCAATAAATAAAATAATTCTAATTCATCAGTCAATAATATAATTAATGTCACAATTTAATGTTATTTAAATACAATACATAAAATAGTCAAACAATTTCTTTCTCCAATAAAAAATCTGCAACACTATAATAAACTTTGTCTACTAAAAAGTTCCGAAGTCTATTTTTGAATAATGTCAAATTATAGTCCTTCCAACAACTTGGTATTTTATTATATATCACCGGTGCCATGCAGCAGACACCCTTGCGCATTAGAGTTGTTCTAGCACTAGGGATACATAGACTACTATTGTCACGCCTATGCCGTGGAAATACGTCAGCCATTCGTGCGAAGCGATCCGGGTTTAATTTTATGAACACTGCCGAAATGACAGTATTCGTAAAATGTACAAACATGGTAGGGTCAATAATTTATATTGTTTAAAAAATATGGCAAGCAGCTATCAGTACTTTTCAATTTAAAAATAGACCGTATGCATCTTTTTTGTGCCTTAAATGCAGTTTCTTTTTCTGTTGAGTTGCCCCAAAAGATAACTCCGTATCGCAGATAGCATTCAACTATATAGTACGCAGTAAGGCATGCATCCAGATTTACAATAGCCGATAAGGTATATAGAACATATGCAGATGTACTTAGTTTCTTGAAAGTAACTCAATATGTTGTTTCCAGCTAAGTTTTTTATCTATTTCTAGCCCTAGAAATTTAGTACTAACTACCTCATTAATTTTATTACCGTTATATTGCACATTGAGATTGTCAATATCTGTCTTTATTCTTAAATTTATTCTTAAATTATTTTCCTCTAACCATTTTATAATCAATTTTAACGAATTATTAATGTCACTTTGATATGTATCAACGCTTTTCGAAGGTATTGTCACGGTACTGTCATCTGCGAATAGAGTCAATGGTTGTTCAATCCATTCCGGTAAGTCATTATTGTATACTATTAATAACAAGGGACCCAGCACACTACCCTGCGGCACACCATAACTAACTTTTCGCTCTTCTGATCTAAATATCTCGTCATGTTTTTTAATTAAATTTATCCTGTTGATTTCGGTGATTTGTCGTCTATTCTGTAAATAAGATTGAAATAATTCTAAAACATTACCCCTTATACCATAAGCTTCTAGTTTTTTTAATAGTGTAGGATGGTGGACATAATCTAATGCCTGCGTCATGTCGCAAAAAATGGCGCAGACTGGGTTTCGTTTATCCACTTTATTTATGACATTATACAGGATAAACTTTTATTCAGTGCGTAAATTTTCACAGGATGATCTACCCATGAATATGAACAACTTTCACTATGGGACCATCTCTGAAATCACAAAAAAAAATCAGCTGTTTCTTATAAAAGTTCAATACCTACTCGACCAAAATGTATGAATCTGCTGATTTTTTTTTCGTGATTTCAGAGATGGTCCCATAGTGAATGTTGTTCACATTCATGGGTAGAACACCCTGTAAAAATTTACGCACTGAATAAAAAATTATCCTGTATATAAAATCATAAATCGCCATATTTATTGTTTTTCTTGGTCTAAATCCTTTTTGTTGCGCACACAGAATATTATATTTGCCAAGGTATTTAAATAGCTCTTTGTGAATATATTTTTCAAATATATTTGAAATAATTGAAATTAGTGAGACTGGCCTATAATTTTCCACTAGATCTCTATTTTCTTATTTTAAATAGCGGTTTAACAATGGCAATTTTCAAAGCATCTGGGTATACGCCAGCACCTATACTGAGATTAAGTATATGACTTAAATAGACACATAACTTCTTAGCTAGAGATTTAATCATATTTGTGGAGATGCCATCGCAACCTACGCTATTGTGTTTTTCAGTGACATTATTATTTTAAATATATTTTCTGGTACACTTGGTGCCATGAACATCGACTTACATCTTATTTCTTTCATCTTGTGTATATCTTACGGTGTGTGTTAGGCTGGCTACCGTCATTAATTTATGGGCTATATTTTTTCAACAAAGTAGTTGTTAAACGTATCAGAAATGTCATTAGTATCTAAAATAGTATTGTTATTAACTTTAATTTTATCAATTTGCTGTTTGGGAAAATTGAATTTCTTTCGGTTTATTATTTGCCACGTAGTTTTTGCCTTGTTTGTGGCTTTTTATATTCTGTAGTTGTTTTGTGCCTTTTGTGCCAGATTTATAATTTTTTTATGTAACTTAGAATAGTTGTCCAACTTTATTTTATTGTCTCGGCTAGGGTTTAATCTCAATTGCCATAGAAGGTTTCTTTTCTTTCTACTACATAATTTAACACCTTTCGACATCTATTTAGGCTTTTTTTATTATGTTTATTTACTACATGGTCTCGTCTTGGCAACATTTAACATGAAATGTTTTTGTGGGATACATTCTTGTGTTTGCGTTCCCTAAGGCCCCGTCCAAGACATCGAGTGATAAGACTTGCGTCAAGTGACAAGCGCTCGCGTATCCTGTTTCCATCCTTTGCTCCACATGTCGCGTCACAGTGACTCGTGACATGCTCTAAACAACTTCTTTTATTTGTTCCGCAGTCGCCGTCGCAAGACCAATGTCGCTTGAGCGTGTAGCTCGTGGCCGCGAAGTGACGCTGCGTTCGTGTTTGTGACATTCCAACACACCGGACAGCGTGCGGTGACAAATACACGTGGCAAAGTACGAATGTCACAGTGCGATCGAAAATGTCATTGCGAGGGTTCAAGCGGCCTGATGATACGCAGACAATATCGCGATTGCCGAACACACTAAGCGTAGCCAGCAATGTGGCATTGTTCGTTAAAATGTCACAAATATGAACGCAGCTTCATCATTTCTTTTGTCAATATATGAAAACTACATATTTACCACTCATTTATATACAGACTTCATCCTAAGAGAAACTTGCCTACTGACTGATCTTCAACAGTAATGTTTTCTCTGTTATGTACAGACAAAAGCAGAACCCGAGCGTGGTGCGAGTGCCGCGCAAATCGGAACTGGTATTCCTGGAGCCTTCACCGTCCTACTGCGAGCGCGACGATGCCGCCGGCTCGTTTGGCACGCATGGGCGGACCTGCAACAGGACTTCCAGAGGTAATGTAGTTTTCCATGACGGGTCCATCGGCATTCGGCAGTACTTGCTCCACTCTGTAACGTCTAGTTGGCATACCTTTGACAGGTTTTTATGCCAGCACCCACTGGTGGTGGCGAAAAGACATTTCCGCGAATGGAGTTTTACGCGAAGGAACACTTGCGTCAAAAACACCGCGCGAAAAGAAATTTCCACAAATGGGCTGTTCTGCGAAGGAACACTTGCGTGTTTTCCTGTTATTGATTCGAGTTGTAACGGAAAGTTATGTGAAAGCCATATCCTGTGTGACATTTTCGTGTGTATTATTGTTTTTGTTGCTATATTGGCCATTTTCGTTGTCCAGGCGAGGACGGCTGCTCGTCGCTGTGCTGCGGGCGGGGGTACAGCACGGAGCGGCGCGCGCTGGAGAGGCAGTGCCGCTGTCGCTTCCACTGGTGCTGCCGCGTGACCTGCGACACCTGCGTCGCGCGCACCGAGACGCACGTCTGCAACTGACCGCACATGGAGCCAGTGATGAGGTCTTCTGCAATGATTATCTGTCCAGGCTATTACGCGATTATCGTAATATAAATACCCTCATCATGACATTTTGATTGATTTCGATAGGTAGCTGCACAAGTGGTTACCATTCTTGAACCGAATGAGCGGTGTAATCGCTAAGCTGTCAGGACTCAAGTAATATACTCGCAAGATCAGGAATTTGATTATTACGCACGTATACGTATCTTGCTGTATTTTACGACGTACTATTTGTGAATGGACATGAAAATAGTGTTAATAATAAATTAAGTAATTTATAGAACAGTGACGAGATTGTGAATATTTGTGATAACAGCATAATAATAATATTGTTTAATCATCCAAGTGTGAATGAAGAATGTCGTCCGAGACGGAGGAATTGTTTCGCAGTTTCTAACATGTTTGGACAATGTATTTTGTCGTAACTTGCCTTTGTACTTCTTAATGTTAATAAAAATAAACGATGTATTATACGAGTATGTATGCATCAAGATCATTAAATATTTCATGTAACTTGTTATTTATAACCACCGATACACGCTCACATTCCTATCATCACATAACTACTGTCTAACTGAAAAAAATTGTGTAGACAACAAGAATTTCAAACAGCTGTACGGTTAACTGCACGTCAGTAGTAACACATGAACGACGAAAAAAGTCCCACTTATACGATATAAAAGCGTAGTCGACGTCAAACTATTACCATAGACGTGCGGTTGATTGTACCTGCAGGACAAATTATTTTGGTAAGAAAACAAAATGTTCGATCGCAAAACCGCTGCAGCGTGTACACTTGTAAAGAATTGACTCACTGTATGTACTTACTGCACTTACCGAATACTAACTCCAGTCGCTTTAATACTGCATTGTAAATATATTAATATCAATTGAATGAACTACCTATTTATAATAAAATAATTCACTAGAATTTCCCAAAAGGTAATGCCTGCAAAAATATTGTCATCAATGCGCCATTAGTTTGGCATGTGATTTCGGGCAAACTCATATTAACATAATATTATGCTGCATCCACATTGAATTGTGGCATTTCGACGGCCATGACAAACACGCGTGGCAAAACTAATGTCACTCTGCGACCCAAGGCCCCATGAGATAATACAGAATGCCACGACCCCCGTCCAAATTAAGCGTGACCATAGTCATAGAGAATGAACTGAGCGTTAGCCTCACAAAAGTAACCACTCTCTAGAAAGAGAAAAAGCGACTATGCGGCGAACACCTTGTAGTACTAGACAACTACTGGCCGCACATTCGCTTCGTCTCTCTCGTACTTTTCGGCCTATATTCACTGCACAACTGAATAAGGAACGCTCAGTGCATTCTCTATATCTATGAGCGTATCTGTTGCCGTCGCTTTGTACGGAGTATTGTTCGTTGAAATGTCACAAATGTGTTCGCAGCCTCACAGTTTTTATATTTGTGAAATTCTATTGATTGTCGTAATGTATGGTGGTCAGCGCGAGGGTTGATGTGCATTTATTGTAAGTACCGACGGCTTTAATACGTGTTAGCTGTAAGTATGTTTGTGTAGACGTAAGGGAGAACATTCCGATAGACGTACCTTAACTTATTCACGCACCGGCGACTCGGCGAATAAACGTTTTACCACCACACATGGCTATCATTGTATCACTGAGATAACTGACCTACGTGACCTATCTATAATATACAGGGTTACAGGCTAAGTCGACCTAGATCCTTTAAGAGGTTTTAGTTTTCATCATACCTAGGTAGCCGATTTGACTACGAAACACCACCCCAAACCTAACCCTTATTGAGATATTGGATTTTGATTATTTTTTAAATAAAATGATTTTTTTTTTGTATAACTGTCCTAATTTATATTGCTTTTGCTATTTTTGTGTAGTAGGTTAGTTTGTTTTTTTTTACTCTCAACACAAAAAAAAACAGGTAACTGAACCAACTTGGTTGTAGTCGACGATTAAAAGTTTAAAAAATAAACTTTGTATAAACATTTTTTTTCTTTTAAGATTATTTCAAAAGAAGTCTATGACAGTTATGCTGCAGATGTACTAAATAAAATCTATGTTTCTTTACCTATCCAACAAGGTATAACAAGCTAGGGTATTATCACAATTCTTAGAAAAAACTTTCATAAAATGGTCCCAGGTAGTAGCAAAAATTACGGTAGGTCCTTCGATGGAGCTCTGGTGCGTGCAAGCGGGACGATTTATGTAGGTGTGAGCGAGATATATTATTTTCGGCCATTTTTTAGAGTTCCGTAGCCAAATGGCACGGAACCCTTATGGATTCGTCATGTCTGTCTGTCTGTCCGTATGTCACAGCCACTTTTTTCCGAAACTATAAGAGCTATACTGTTGAAACTTGGTAAGTAGATGTATTCTGTGAACCGCATTAAGATTTTCACACAAAAATAGAAAAAAAAAAAACAATAAATTTTGGGGTTCCCCATACTTAGAACTAAACTCAAAGTTTTTTTTTTTCATCAAACCCATACGTGTGGGTTATCTATGGATAGGTCTTCAAAAATGATATTGAGATTTCTAATATCTTTTTTTTCTAAACTGAATAGTTTGCGCGAGAGACACTTGCAAAGTGGTAAAATGTGTCCCCCCACCCCACCCCCTGTAACTTCTAAAATAAGAGAATGATAAAACTAAAAAATATATATGTTGTACATACATTAACATATTGTAAACTTCCACCGAAAATTGGTTTGAACGAGATCTAGTAAGTGTGATAGGTATACATGTAGCGGTATCTACAACGCCACATGCGAACAACGCGTCACACTGACGTCACGCAAATCCTGCATCTCGCAAGCAGAGTTTACCGCGCAGTTAGCATAGATACAATTCCCCAACATCAATCGTTGGGCAATTGCCCGCCAGACACAACACCCGTCTGGTCGGAGGATCCTCCCTTTTCTATGGAGGATGAGTGAACTTTACACCCTGTTCCTCATGCCTCCAAACTGGTGACCCCGAGCATGAACGTCAGCGCAGCCTTCGTGCAAACACTTCAGCGTGACGTCATCATCATCACTCCCGCAAGCTTCAGCGGCGAGTCACCCAGCCAGCCAGCATCCACGGCTTCAACGGGTATCCTGACCACCAGCATACAGCGTCCGCGCATACCTGGTCATCACCCTCAGCCCCATCAGCAACCTTGGCACAGCACACTGCACCTTCGGCCGGTCAACAAGCAGAGCACCCTCTCCTGGTCGACGCAGCAGCCAGCCTCAACCCGGCGCTGTACGACATCCGACGCACTGGAGTATAACGCAGCGCCACCCCGACTCACTGGGGACATCTCCGCAGACAGTTCCGACTCACCGTGAACTATGCGACAACCGGTTCCGACTCACTGGAATCTCAGCTGGCCTGGCAAAGCATCACAAGACTCAGCCCACTATCGACCTCCGGTCTCCGGAGGGGAGTGATGTAGCGGTATCTACAACGCCACATGCGAACAACGCGTCACACTGACGTCACGCAAATCCTGCATCTCGCAAGCAGAGTTTACCGCGCAGTTAGCATAGATACAATTCCCCAACATCAATCGTTGGGCAATTGCCCGCCAGACATAACACCCGTCTGGTCGGAGGATCCTCCCTTTTCAAAGGAGGATGAGTGAACTTTACACCCTGTTCCTCATGCCTCCAAATACATAAAGCAGACCTTTAAATGGCAAGACAGATACTCGTATGTAACGCTGGCATTTGAGTCAGAGCACGGCAGGAGCTGTCGGTGCAGCGGTGGTCAGGCGAGCGTAGGGACGACGACGACGGTACGAGAAACTGGCGTTCCTCTAACAATAAAGTAAGTAGGTACTACTGGAACGAACACGTTTAATAGATATCAGCCTAAACTAGTGTTTTATTTGCATGAAATAGCTATTATCTATAAACAGATGATTATCGTATCCTCTCACTGGAGGTTTCGTTGGTTTAGTGTAGTGGTCGAAAGCGTGACCTACTGTTGTGCATGGGGTCCTAAGTTCCGACCCCAGGGTCAATCAACTTTGCCTATCGCAGTCCACTGCTGGACATAGGCATAGTATAAATACTATGACATAGGCCTCTCCCGAGCTGCACCACAACACCCTGTCCTTCGCCTTCCGCATCTAGCCCGTCCCAGCCACCTTTTTGAGGTCGTCTGTCCATCTAGCTTGGGGGCGTCCCCAGGGTAGGACAGAGTAATGAGTTTGGGTATTTCCATCTGGAATTTCTTATTACATGGGATCTATTTAATTCATTCATTCACTGAGAGACAACGCACCTCCTGAATCAATCATTTCATGCTAGAAGCATGACATTTTGCGACAGAGTTCCTTATAGGTAAAAATGAGCTCTAGGAAAGGATTTTTTAAAATTCATCCCTTGAAGAGGGTAAATAGGGGATGGAAGTTCGTTCTTTTTGCCGATGATAGGATATACCATCGGACATAAGGCTTTTTTATCATAACTGGCAAAATGTACGTGAACTATAAACCTCTGCTCACCCCTTGGTTTCGTTCAGTCGGGATGTTATGGTTAGGTTAATATAATTCTCCCGCAAGGATGTTCACAACACGTATGCAAATGCAAATACAATAGATAGGTATGCAGCTAAGTTGCGAAGTACGCTCGTTAAAAGTTGTTGACGCGTTGTCAATGTCCTCAGTTGTGGCGCCCGCGGTGTCGGAACACTCGGGACACTGTCCGTTATCGCAGTGTCAGAGTATTGTTGAAACTTATAATTGAGACAAGCTCTACGAACTTTCGAGTATTGGGGATATATTACTTACGTGAAAATTCTATGAGCTTAGTTAAGTACGCCTTTTTACCTTTTTGTACGAAAAGTTTAAATAAATAAATACCTAATACATTCTTACTTCCATACTCCATCCAAAGATTTTGTTTAAATGCAAAAGTGTCCAATAACATTCTGATTCTGAATGCACGTAGCTCTTGTTCACATGGGACGACTACATTCCTGTTAACTAATGTCTGCTGAGTATAATATTAGAACTTGGTAGAGTAGAGAAGGTCATCGCAACAATGAGCCACTTTGTAAGCTCTCTCAGTTTGTGAATACATTACAGGCGCACTTGCAGACAGGTGAATCACTGAAAATGCATGTTTCCTACAAAAGCTGTGCAAACACTTTGTTTCTACTGAATTCAGCAACTCTTGTCGTGGCTATGAATTAACGTAGCACATCGCAAACACTACGGGTTGGCGACGTGTCGTAGGCGTGCCGCGAGCGTGCTGCGTGCGTACCGTGTGCGTGCCGAGTGTGTGGAGCTGCCAGATAGCGCGCATAACTCACGTCACGCGCCTCATGCAATATATATATCATACATAATATTACACCACACAGGAGACACAGAAGGATGCCTACTCTCAAAATGAATCAGGATTTTTCAGAAAAAGTTTGATAGTCGACAGATTTTCGTGGAAGACAGTTTGAGGACGCGATCGCCTTTAAAAGGCACTTTTTCTGGAAATAAGATAGATTCATAGTTACAATCTATGACTTGGTTACGCACAATTGATAGAACCTCTACGGTTGACAGCTCACTGCATAGGTAGGTCATACGTACAGCTACTAATAACAAAACATTTGCAGGAAACAAAGACCGGGCTGCGCAGCTGTCGCAAGCGCTGAAAATAAATAGAGAAAGTATTTAATCAGACTCGCACAAGAAGATCACAAACGATATAGAAACCAAAAGAAATAAAAAACAAAAGTACGAAGTGCGAAGTGAACGCCTCATCGTTTCATCGCCGTTTCTGCGCCGCGAATAGAGGTGGTGGGTTTCCCATCAGGAATTTTATTTCTGTCACTGTCAAATTGTTACCATAGACAAGCTGTTAAATTGTATACCTTACGTGTACCTACCTACCTAATATTACAAAACATATGAGCTGACTATCGCACTTTGAGAAGAGTAAACCTTCTGCAGCCTCTAGATATCGTACTGTGCCCGCTCTGGTCAACGGTCAGCCACAATCTGTCGCACGCACCACACGATTTATTAGCTAGCTTCCGGAATACTAAACAGATCCAATGACCCATTAGCAGCACAAGCGGCAAACAAACATTATGCCACCCCTGGCACACTCATCATTTTATCCGGAGTTTAATCATTTACCTATTAAAGTTGTAAGTGAATATCCTGACCTACTTGAACGTTTCATGAAAAAACCCGTCCAAAGTAAAATGTGATAATTTAATTTTCAAGACGACAAACGCTTACTTTTTCATTTTATTTTTTTCTTGATCGTCTATTTAATAAACAAAACTTAAAGGAAAAAACCGGCCAAGTGCGTGTCAGACCACGTGCAATGAAGCGTTTCGTAGATGAATGAATTTATCCCAAGAACAAACTTAACATTGTAGTTGAAAATCATGTGCACTACATTGCTACTTCAAATGTAAGTTGGTCAACTATTACTCGTAAACTTAAAGCCTACTTAGCTGTGATAGTTTTCCTTTTAACTTCGTTATATTTATACAGGGTGACAGGGAAACTCGACGTATTCCTTGGGGTTATACTAGAGGTCATTAGCAACAAGTTAAGTCCAGTGAACTAGGGGACAAAACTGAATGGTTAAAAAATAACAATTTTGCTATTAAAGACCTTTTATTTCTGAGATTATGTAAGTTTTACAAGCATTTTTTCTTTACACTCACTTTTCAACTTTCAGAAAACTATCCACTATTAAATGTTTGGAGTGGAGTATTTTTACTCATAATTATTTTTTAGGGTTCCGTACCTCGATAGGAAAAAACGGAACCCTTATAGGATCACCTTCCGTCCGTCCGTCTGTCTGTCAAGATCCTTTTTCTCAGGAACGCGTGGAGGTATCAAGATGGAATTTATATAAAATTTATAATAATACTCAGGTCTACTGACCCTTGGAACTGTGAAAAAAACAAACTTCTAAGCCAACGCAATCAAAAGATACAGCCGTTTATGCCGCAAATTTTCGACACCCGCAAGGGAATCAAAACCTACGGTACTTCCCGTGAACTCAGAATCTTGAAATTTGGTACGAAGTAACGTCTTGTGCTGTGCTTTAGCACAGATAAAGGAAAAATTGCGAAAACCGTAAATTTTTAGTAACATCATATAATAAAAATATTTTTAATAATTTTAAATTGTACGGAACCCTCGGTGCGCGAGTCCGACTCGCACTTGGCCGGTTTTTTTGGTAACAAGTCAGAAAATTTCTAAATAATCGAAAAACCGACACAGCTCGGTAACCATCCAGTTTTGAACCCTAGTTAACTGGACTACGTCGAGTTTCCCTGTCACCCTGTATACTACTACCGTGAATTTTTTCACACATCCAAAAACAACCATTTAGCTGGCAAGGGGATGGGACATTAGACTCTAACAAAAATTAGCACTAGCTTAATGTTTCACAAACGGATCCCTGAATCAAAAATTTTTTTTACAAACCCGCAGTACGTACTTTTGAAAGAAAAACCTATCCGATGATACCCTACGCTATGGGGTAAACGAGAAAAAAGAAAAATCCCCAGTTTACGTGTAAAGGAGGTACCGCAAAAAACTTAACGTGCTTTCCGAGGCACGGGGGTATCACACCGCCAACTTCCAAACTCCCGGCTGTTACTAAGAAAATCGAACCCAGGACCACCCTCAGAAGTCGCGCTTGCGACCACGAGACCAACGGGTCAGTTTCAGTATGTACTATGTAAGGATCGTAGTAGGTGACGTTCTGTAGTTTCTGCCTACCCCTATGGGAAGAAGCCATGCAGTTAAGTATGTATGAAAGAAAAAACATCCCCGTTGCGCCATCTCACGACATATTTGTAATATTTTTTACTACTGCTACTCGATAACAGATGGCACTAGCGACAAAGTACGTTCAGATTTAAAATATATTGACTTAAAAACACTCAAATGTTTTGTAAATAATCAAAATTCAAATGTTTAAACAATTTAATTGCCAGCCTTTCATAAATTAATAACTTTACAAACTTAACTGACTTTTGAAGCACGTATTGAGTATTCTGTGTAAAACGCAACTGTCACTTGCTGTCAATCTGTCAATGTCACGTTAGCGTCACACATTGTTTCTGTTTGTGTTTTGGTTTCAGGCAGGTTTGGTATGATTGTAAATTTAACAACTTATTGCTTGCTATCCAAACAGCACAATGCCGAAACCGACATGTGTGCAATGTAACAGCAACGACTCTTTACTGTGGCGCACTGCCGAAAACGGTCAGATTTGCAACGAATGTCATCTTTCAAACGCAGTCAGTAAAGAGGCTAAAAGTGACGCCAACATTAAGGCAGACCCTGACGACAAGAAAGATGATAAGGACGACACAGACAGCAAGAACGGGAGGAGTGAGGGAGAAACTACACCTGCTAAAGCGACAGGGAAGGGCACGAGGAAGAGTACCCGTTCAACTAGATATAAAGCAAAAACGCCTGCCCCCGCGCCTGCGAAGGGCCCAGCGGCGCGCGGTCGCGGCCGGCGCAGCATATTCAAGCGCCAGCCGCTGAAGGCGCCGACAGCTACAGCGACGGTGGTGACGAGCGACTCCATCTTCTACAAAGGCAACTACATGCAAGTGGGCGACATCGTGTCGATGACGGACATCGACGGAGGCACGTTCTACGCGCAGATCCGCGGCTTCATGACCGACCAGTACTGTGAGAAGAGCGCCGTGCTCACCTGGCTGCTACCCACCAAGGCCAGTCCGCCGCCCGAGCAATGCTTTGATCCTGCTACTTACATCATAGGTAATTTTTGCATCATTACTAAAGGTTAGATTTTGCACCTAACATTTTAGGTACAAAATCAAACCTTTAGTCGTGCTAAACCTTGATTTCATGGCACCAACATGAAATCAAACTTTATCTGTTGAAGGAATTTTATGGTAGTAGTAGTGTTACATTATATTATGTACTGTGACTTTTAATAAGTATGTTTTTAACCCCCGACGCAAAAACGACGGGGTGTTATAAGTTTGACGTGTCTGTGTGTGTGTGTGTGTGGGGGGGGGGGGGGGGTGTGTGTGTGTATATGTCTGTCTGTGGCATCGTAGCTCCCGAACGGATGAACCGATTTTAATTTTGTTTTTTTTGTTTAAAAGGTGAATTTGTCGGGAGTGTTCTTAGCTATGTTTGATGAAAATCGGTCCAAGATGGCCGCCGCTACAAAATGGCGGATTATATATTTTTTCACAACTCCCTCAATATTTGCGATGATGTACTTATAAGAAATATTAATTTATTTACAGAATATTGAATTCTATTCCAGGTCCTGAAGAAGAGCTGCCTCGGAAACTGGATGTGATGGAGTTTGTGATGCATGCGCCGTCAGACTACTACAAAGCCAGCAACAGTCCGTACCCCCTCACAGACAGCGAACTCAACAACTACAGTGGATACATCTGGACCAGTCTCGAGCCCAAGGAGAAGACATAGACTTGCTATGTGTTAGTGTGTATTGTTTAGTAATAAAGATATTTTTATGTGTGTATTTCTTGTTGGTTTATTGAGTATCGCATTACTAGCATAGCATAATTATTCATCCTTGACTCCGGTCTTTTTCTGTGAGAGCTCTGTTCATTAGAGGTTTCATTAATTAATAGTACATAAACTCGAAAAAGCTCATTTATAATGCTAAAATTACTAGAATTCCTTTTCAGAACCATGGCTATCATAGTTTTTTCGTCTAAGCACGTTTAGTTGCTCTGGGAAAGTAGATAACAAAAGTATATGATAATGTAAATAGTATGAATAAATAGCGGAGAGTAATAATCTCATGTACCTAATTTTGATTTAATTAGACATTAAATAAAAATTACATGAGACCAAAACAAAGAAAATGAATACTTTTTTGGCGATACAATCCCATATTACAAAAACTAAACGAACTACTGTAAAAAGCAGACCGTGACAGCGAAAAAAACCGGCCAAGAGCGTGTCGGGCCACGCTCAGTGTAGGGTTCCGTAGTTTCCCGTCCGTCACAATAAGTGTTCCCACTTATGAGTTTAAAGGTGGGTATCCATTATGTTCGCGCTCCGCGCACCTGCAACTGCTCCTGGTAGTGGGTACGTGCGCGAACACGGAGCGTGCAACATTGCACGCTCCGCGGCAGGCGCTCCGACTCGTGACGGTTTTTAGCGCGAACACAAAGGGGAGCACAGTGTGTCAAAGGAGAGCGCATGTAGAAGTGCGCGCGACGTATCCATTGGAGCAGTTGCAGAAGCGCGGAGCGCTGCTGGAGCGCGAACATAGTGGTAACCCAACTTAAAAAAATAATTTTAGTTTTGTTCTAAATTGCCTTAGCATGTTCCTGATAGAAGTTTTATGTAGTTATAAGATACCGCCAATGCCAAGGAGAGACCAACCGAACAATTCGATAATACCCGACCCAATGTAATAAGTACCTACAGCGCCATCTCTCGGGGAATTGGGTTACTAATTAATACATAGACGTGCCAGAAGTTTTCGGTGGTAATTTTGGATTGCCAGAACCGATTTTAATCATTCTTTTTTTGTTTGAAAAAAGATACGTTCAGGATGATAAAATATGTAAACGAAGTTAAAAAAAAAATGCTTGCATATACGATTATACTACAAACTTAGTCCAGAAATTATTTTGTACAACTTTTTGTCTTTTTTGTACAAAAACTGTTGTTTCCATCAAGTTCAAAATGATTTTCCTAGAAAGTCTTTATAAAGTTCTACTTTTCAGATTGTTTTCATATTTTCTAAACTTATGGTTCAAAAGTTAGAGGGGGGGACACATTGTTTTTTTACTTTTGGAGCGATTATTTCCGAAATTATTGACATTATCAAAAAATGATTTTAGTAAACCCCTATTCATTTTTAAATACCTTTCCAACAACATATCACACGTTAGGGTTGAAATTAAAAAAAAAATCACTTCCCACTTTACATATAGGGGGGCTACCCTAATAAAACAATGTTTTCCAATTTTTATTTTACCACTTTGTCGGCGTGATTGATATACATATTGGTACCAAATTTCAGCTTTCTAGTGCTAACGGTCACAGAGATTAAGCGAGGACGGACAGACGGACGGACAGACAGACATGGCGAAACTATAAGGGTTCCTAGTTGACTACGGAACCCTAAAAAGGCGGCTGTAAAAGCGCGTTTTTTCAAACAAAATGATAAGCCTGACGAGGTCCCGCAATGCATTGAGGAGCTACCTAAGAATGTCTCAGCTTATTTATACTTGTACAAATTTATAGTAGAGACTGTAAATGATATTTAGTTATGTATTGGGTCTTTGTTTAAGATTATTTGTTTAAGTACTATGGTAAGCGCCGTCGTACGGCGAGTGTCCACCCTTACGTTGTTGACACCGCCGCGATCCGGACGAAGCGTTTTGCCTCGTCGTTTATACCGCGTACATCGAAGGACTGGAACAATTTGCCTGCAGCGGTCTTCTCGTCCGAGTATAATTTAAGTGTTTTCAAAGCTAGAGTGAATAGGCTCATAATAAATTAGTGCGCTTTACCATCAACGATTGCATCACTGCTTTCAGGGGGGAGACAGTTAGAACATGCATACGTTTAGTAAAGAAAGAGTCGCCATCTACTTTTCCTAACGGAGAAGCTATTAGTTTAATAATTATCGATAGATGTCTCTGTGATACCAACTTAAATGCAAATAAGAAAATCAAATACAAGAGTTCTCTATAATTTAAAACAATAATTATAACATTTTACATCAAGATAATCACATTATTATATGTATTTCATTTCTGACCGGCATCATCAATTATTGCAGCCGTGTCACGGAAATCCTTATTGTGTGACATATTCTGGCAACATCTAACAATATGGTCGCCGGTCTCAGTTTATAAGTGTATAGACTATGGTCGCCGGTACCGTATTATTAATATAAGTACTCTTAGCCGTTACACGGTTACAAATTACAATAAATTAATGCAAAATGGTTCATTATTGTGTTACTACCAATTCTAGCGAAATTTAGCGTTTGATGTATGTGATCGTTCAAATTTTCTTAGCTGCTGTTGCGTTATAATATGTTGATCTATATGCGGTCAATTTATATTAGGACACTTTTACTTCTGAATCACCATCATTCAAATTTTAATTATTGTAATATAATAAATGTATCATTATTATTATTCGCCAGTCGCATATTGATCAACATATGACTCTACAACAGCTAAAAAAATTAAAATGATCACATAAAAACCAAACTTACTGACCTATACGTACGTAGGTAGGTACACATAAATTCGTGCCTATCTATAGCCACCTATAGAGCCTTAGTTCCAGTTAAGAACTGTAGATGGCGTTTCGAATCTGTATGCTTCGAAATAGCACAAGAGGGCTCTCTTATCCCGTATTATTATAATACTCTTTGCACTAGTTTATATCATAAAAAAAAAAACTTACTAAGTTTAGGTAGGTACCGTGCCTAATTCACGAAAAATGTAAATAAAATAAATAACTTGATAAATGAGGAGATAGCTCGGAAAATATAACGAAAATATTGGAAATGGAAGAAATAAAATGAAAACAATGATGAAAACATGTGAAACGTTAATGTTCAAGTATTGACGAGTAAAATAACGTTTAATCTGGATTTGACGTAAAGACAAAAATAAAATGACTAAATAACGTAAAATGGATTAACTACGAAAGACATATTAAATAAAATAAATCATTTATGGAGTATATAAACGAAAGAAATTATTGTTCTTAAACTTACCACGTAAGAAATTCTACACGGAAGACGAGGCGGTATAGTCGAAAGGCTTATAGCTTGCCCAATGGGCAATTTAAAAAAAATTGCCGTTACAGCTGTCTACTGTCAAGTCAACGTTGTCAATGTTGTCATCAGAACAATAATACCTTAGGCCAGGATTCAATGTTGTGGCGGCTACGACGGGTATTACACTACTCGTTGTCAAAATCAATAAAATATTTTCCACGTAGTCTATCATCACAATGAGTCGCAAAGAAGCCCTGTCGTCGTTCATCCAGCAGATTCATGGCCGCCCCGTCGTCGTGAAACTGAATAGCGGCGTCGACTACAGAGGTTAATACAATCATTTGTTTATTTAATTCAGTACTTATTTATTTCTTTAGTTTTTCCTTGAGCTCCCGCGACCTTCAATATGACATCAAATACACGCAGTTACCTTTACTTGTCGTCCACAGACATATGGAAGCTGTGTGGAATGAGATAATCGTGAAAACAATGTTTGTTTGTGAGACATGGTTTTATAGGTTAGGTTTAGTATTATTGACGATGATGCAAACACTTGTGGGCTGTGGCATGTAGCGTCTTGTAAATATTCGTTTAACTAAAAAGAATATGTCACCATTTGAATTTATTAATATTTTGCCATACAAGTTGGATAAAATAGTTAGATAGCCTTTGTTAAGCCGTTGTTTGTTTCGTGGTTCCAGGTGTATTGGCGTGCCTAGACGGCTACATGAACATAGCTCTCGAACAGACTGAAGAGTATGTGAACGGACAGCTTAAGAACAAATATGGAGATGCGTTCATCCGAGGGAACAACGTGCTCTACATCAGTACACAAAAGAGACGGATATAGGTAACTCAATAAGTATTGCGATAAGTTAGGGTTAAGAATGGAATAAATATTTTGTAATCTCTAAAATTATAGTATTTTATTACAGAACATTTTATACTAAGATTAAGACATAAGTAGTAAATCTAAAAGATAAATATGTATTGGCTCAAAAACACCATTGAGACAACTTTTGAGTAAACAATAAAGTATGGACTGCAGCAAGTTGACTTCTTAAGTATAGTAAAACTTCACATCTCCATACATCTGAGGATACAGAAAACAAAATCAATGCAATTTTTAACTACTAATCAAAATGTATATTAACTTCTCATTCATTAAAACCAGGCTTTAGACAACTGCATTATAGATTCTAGTTTTATTTTTATAAGATTATGTTAAATTATTAATTAATTATTAATATTAATCATACAACACAGTATAATGTTTCATTGTTTTAACTATGACATGTTCATTCCGTGTTGCTTAGCTAGTAAGTATTTGCTAATAGCTTACCTGGACATCTCTAGGCACATCTGCTGGACCTTTTCCATTGCCCAGATCCGCAATAAGCGTCTCTCCTCTGTACCCATAGTCTTTAGCATATTGTTCACGTCCACTCTTGGCATGTTCCGGATGAAAGGTAGTGTCTACGCGATAGTTGAGTATGCGTCTGTCAAACAGCGGTGCCCAGAAACTTGAGTAGATAGTAGTCACACTGTCACAACACAAGAATAGTGCTAGCAGAGTCAGCAGAACTGTCAACTGTGTGGCACGCATGTTTAGTGAGCCGCTTTAAGTAATACACTGAATGGAACTCATCAACTTAGCCCTGTACACAGTACAATATACTTATTATGTGCATGCAAACAGTAGTCTTTGATGAGCTAACGCGCTCAAGGATGTTCGAGTTGAGAATTATGTTTACTGTTATGGAGACTATAAAGTATGTTGTGTCTGACACTCCTCGAAAAGCGAAATAATATCAATCGAACTCAATATCTGTCTCATGGCAGTCATGCTTCCTATCAATTATAGCTGTAGTATACAGGGTGGGAACTTTCAGCGGGGCAGTAAGGGGAAGTACCTTATCCGTTGCAGCTACACGAAAATGGTCTTAGGAGACTATCCATACAGGGTAGCGGGATCGTCCGAAAGGGTTACCGCTGCCCTGGAATATAAAGGGCTAAGGAAGGAACACGGGTGGGTTTTAGTCAGTAAAAGTCTGAAAACTACAGTTAGCAAGAAAATAGCCATTTTACACAAAAACCTTTTTTGATGCCAATCGATCCTGTTTCTAATACTGATCAAAAACTTCTATGGGACCAACCATCGTTGGAGTACTCAAAAAGTCACAAATTGCAAAAAACTTTTCCCGTACATTTTGTATGAAAATTTTACGCAAAAGCTTTTTTAGTGACGGTTGAGATATTTTTGTTGACTGAATGAAACGATAAGTTTTAAAAGAATTCAAATTTCGAACTCGTTATTATTAAATAAAAAACAATCTGACAGTTTGTTGCGTCCGAAAAGCTCTGAGTGTGTTGTGAATTTTACAGTACATAATTGGACATAGCGTTGCCAGGCGTCCGGATAAAGCCGGGCATAGGTAGGCTTTTTGATTGCGTGTCCAGCCAAAATAAACGGTGTCTGGCTTGTTCGGCTTTTGTTAGGCGTTTAGACTTGCTAGAAGCATATTACGTAAATAATAAAAAACCCCCGACTACGTGAAACCCTATAAAAAGAAAAAAATAAACTTGAAATTATGACCCTACGTAAGTACGTATGAAATTTTTTGATTCAATATTGTCCTGTCGGGGGACCGCTCTAATTAGCTAGCTAGCTAGCATAACGTTCTGTTAAAGTTTAAAATAGTAGCGGTCCCCCGACAGGACAATATTTAATCAAAAAATTTCATACGTACTTACGTAGGGTCATAATTTCAAGTTTATTTTTTTCTTTTTATAGGGTTTCACGTAGTCGGGGGTTTTTTAAATTTTTAATTTAATTTTTTATTTCATGCTTTTTGTAGGGACTCCTTATTATTTCTTTTCTTTTATTTTCTTGCGTTTTAAGATTCAGGTAAGTAATCTGGTATTTAATCAGGTTTTTTGTAATTCGCCATTTTGTGGTGGTGGCCACCTCGGATTTGAAATTTGTCATAGTGTATAGTATTCTACTAGTCAAGCCCTTTCGTTTGATACCCATATTGAGGGAGTTGTGAAAAAAAAATGTAATTTGCCATTTTGTGGTGGCGGCCATCTTGGATTTGAAATTTGTCATAGTGTATAGTATTCTACTAGTCAAGCCCTTTCATTTGATACCCATATTGAGGGAGTTATGAAAAAAAAAAATGTAATTCGCCATTTTGTGGTGGCGGCCATCTTGGATTTGAAATTTATCATAATGTATAGTATTCTACTAGTCAAGCCCTTTCATTTGATACCCATATTGAGGGAGTTGTGAAAAAATATGTAATCCGCCATTTTGTAGCGGCGGCCATCTTGGACCGATTTTCATCAGACATAGCTAAGAACACTCCCGACAAATTCACCTTTCAAACAAAAAAAACAAAATTAAAATCGGTTCATCCGTTCGGGAGCTACGATGCCACAGACAGACATACACACACACACACACACAGACACGTCAAACTTATAACACCCCGTCGTTTTTGCGTCGGGGGTTAAAAATAGTACATCAGCTGCGTTAGAATGGTATAGGATCAAATATCCAAATCGTCATGTGCCAACCAGAAAGGTTATTACAAATATTTTAAGAAATCTTGCACAAGGTGGCTCTTTTAAGAAAAAATCTGTACGCCACCCATTTTTACTAGATGAAAATTTGATCATTTCTGTTCTTACACTTGTCGAAGCTTATCCCGAAATATCATCAAGAGCAGTCGCTGAAGAAGTAGGTGTCTCACATCGTTTCGTACTAAAGATATAATAATAAGTAATAATAATAATCGTTTATTCATAAAAAGGGAATACATTTAGGTACATTTAATACCTTATCAATTTAAAAATAGTGCACAGTTGCTAATTTGCCTGAACTAGGTTAAACCTGTGCTTCAGGCTAGAAAGTGCTTAAATACTTAAAGAAATAAATTAACAATAAATATAACGTAAAAACTAAATTTAAAAACTTAGGTAAATAAAAGTATAATAGTATGTTAGTAGTTTTATTTGCAGACAATAAGAAGGTATTATTTGTTAATTTATCTAGACATTACTGTATATTTTACATAATCTAGTTTTAAAATAATATATCCAGTATACCTTCTTTTCAATTTAGCTTCTAATACATTTATTGTTGTCTTCTTTTTAAATGTTTGATATAAATTGATGGCCTGAAACACAGGTTTTTCATAAACCTAGATCAGGCAGGTCTACATTACAGTTAGAATTCAACTTTCCTCGATTGTAATTAACGTAAATCATATTTTTACTTTACTTTATACTTGAATAAAAAATGTATTTATATTTATATTATTTTAGGTGCATAATCGATGGTTAGTAAATTAAATATAATTTGTTTACAGCTATAGTAATTTAGTTTATAGATATATAGAACAAAATACGTTTATAGATATATGGAAGAAGTATGGTTTTAATGTTACCGACAGAAGGCGACTAGTTCAAGCCTTACATTCAGGGGATGCCGCTCGAAGACTTACTTTTAAGCAGAGATTACCATTTTCTGAATTTCATATTATGGTCTGATGAAACAAATTTTTCTAATAATGGAATGTACAACCGGCGAAATCACCATTATTGGTGTAGAGAAAATCCTCTCAGGTTTCGCGAAACACATAATCAAGTGCGATTTTCTTTTAATTGTTGGTGTAGTATAATGTGGAACCGAGTGGTAACGGTGGAATTTTATGGAGGCACCTTGAATTCCAACATTTATGACAACAGAATATTAGAGAATCTTGAAAACCTCGTCGATGATTTACCACTGTCGGACTCAAGAAGAATGTTTTTTCAACAAGATGCCGCTCCACCTCACAACAGCCGCAGTACGCGTTCGACTTTGAACCGACAGTTTGGTGATCAATGGATAGGAACACATGGTCCTATTTCTTGGCCAGCGCGTAGTCCAGATCTGACACCTCTAGATTTCTTTTTGTTCAGTTTTCTACCTGAAAACTGAGGTTTACAAAAAGCAATACGATAGTGTTCAAGAACTTAAAGACTCACTAACCACAATTTTGTATGGAATTCATACAAATAAATTGTCAGCAGCCACTAGGTCGGTACAGAAACGAATCAATTTATGTATTCGCCAAAATGGCGGTCACTTCGAGCACTTGATATCGTAGGGCAAGAAACAGCAAGATTTTAAATAAGAATAACATCATCAAGTTAGGTTAGTTAATAAAAAAAGAAAATTAATACGCCTTCTTTTTGATATGTGTAAAATTCTACGTGATCATTTGTCTTTTATTTTGTTTTGTATTTCAGTTAAGTACACAAATTCTTTACAAAATGTAAGGGAAAGTTTTCTGCAATTTGTGACTTTTTGAGTACTGCAACGATGGTTGGTCCCACAGAAGTTTTTGATCAGTACTTATTAGAAACAGGATCGATTGGCATCAAAAAATGTTTTTGTGTAAAATGGCTATTTTCTTGCGACTAACTGTAATTTTTTTTTGGAAATCTGTGAATGGGGAAAAAGGCTAGGCAGATGATGATGTGAATGGGGAAAAAATTACGGATAGTCTCCTAAGACCATTTTCGCGTAGCTGCAACGGATAAGGTACTTCCCCTTACTGCCCCGCTGAAAGTTTCCACCCTGTATAAGTATGATAAATGATAACTTTCATTTTAAAAATTTTTGGGTGTGTGTCCTTTACCCAAACTGGGCCTTAACGCTTAGGTCATTCAAAACCGTCTTGTTTATTTATTTTTAACCCCCGACGCAATGTATGTCTGTCTGTGGCATCGTACGTAGCTCCCGAACGGATGAACCGATTTTGTTTTCTTTTGTTTGAAAGGTGAATTAATTGTCGGCAGTGTTCTTAGCTATGTTTCATGAAAATCGGTCCAAGATAGCCACCGCCACAAAATAGCGGATTACATACTTTTTACCTTGAAACTATTACCCTACGTAAGTACATATGAAATTTTTTCATTAAATGTTTGCCCGTCGCACTATGGGCCCAACCGGTATTTTCCATCTCAAAAATCGATAACTCTGTTGTTTTGTGATTTTTCTCCTTGAATTTTTTTTCACGTGTTTGTGAATATCTAGGCAATAAAAGAAATCAAATATCATCCTTTTAAAAATTATATATTTTTCGTAAAAAAATGACAAAGATAAAGTTATGTGAAATTTCATACAAAAAATTATACAGTTATATTAAAATAACAATAAAACTTACACTTTTGCTTAAAATAAGTTTAAAACTGAATTATTATTATTAAACAAACAGTTACATTATAAAAAAATTAAAAAAAATTGCGCTTATCCTATTCATCAGTTTCTACTTCCAACAATTCTTTAGCTTCGTCAAACAATTCTTTGGATATTAGAAAACTTGGTTTATTTAAGCTAGATATATAAGGATCAGATGTATATAACAAAACATGCAGAACGTCTTCGTTTGTTGCTGATCTGGAACACTTCTTAGCGTGATGAAACCTATATTTCTTGTAATCTTTATTTCGGGCTTCCTGGGCATCTTCGGATAATTGTCCTATAGGCAAAACTGCATAATGCTCTATTATTTTAGCACCATGTATAAGTACTTTATGGACCGAAAATGGCATGTAGTACCAGTTATATTTGCATACATATAATTGCACGGTTATCAATGTATACTGGCCGAATTTTTCTGCGTTTATAGCACAGACTTATATTGGCTAGACCACGCAAGTGTATGTACTTCGCGTGTAAAAAGGGAGTAAAATTGACTTCCTTCAGCGTCATTTCTAATCAGTCCGCGCTCGAACGTTCTTGATGCCAGACGTCAAACAAAAACTAAAAAATGCCAAATTGTGCGGTATTGAGCTGTAAAAACTACACAAAAAAAGTGGGACGAGATAATGGAAACATTTCCTTTCATCGGTAAGTCATTTTGTTATTAAATTATGTGTTATTTATTGCAAAAT
This sequence comes from Apamea anceps, assembly GCA_951799955.1. NCBI lineage: Eukaryota > Metazoa > Arthropoda > Insecta > Lepidoptera > Noctuidae > Apamea > Apamea anceps. Next base: position 126,314 of record OX637524.1, on the reverse strand, counting down.
CAATTATTTTGTGTTCATTGTGGTCTTACAATGAACACTATGCAACTGAGTGTGTATCGAATAATTCATGATACATTGCCGTTTTTAGTTACATGGCAGTATGTAGGACTTGTCTGTTAAAACACGCAATGAAAATTAAAATTATCGATATTTTCACTTGTCGCTCAGCTTCATGGTACAGTCGCTATTCTCATTTTTCTGTCAAATAAAGCAAATAGTGTTGTACACATAGTTTGTACAGTTGTACTCGATTCTAATCGATTTTGGAAACAGAGGAATGATAATGTTTGCGTTGGGTATTTTGTGACATGTAATTTTTTTTTTTACTGCAATGTTTCAATTTATTGATTTTGTTTAGAATATTATTAATTATATTTACAGACTTCCAAGTGATCCCAAGTTAAATTATCACTGTTATCTTGCAAAAATCGATTAGTAGGTACTCGTTTCAGTCTAAATGTAACGGGTCGGAAAAAGTGGACGTCTTGACGCTGATATTAGGATTATTTAATAGTTAATTCGTGTTACAGGACATTCACCAGCCGTCTACGTCAAATGAGGATACATCGTGTAACTTGAAGAGCGGCGAACTTAAACAATAACATGCAAGCGGACGGGATGCGCGCACGCGACCTCTCGATCCAAAGAGTACTGGCGGACGAGCGAGGCGAAACGCGGATCGTTTTGAATCGTTTACTCGCGGACAGGGAGTTCCCATCACTAAATCGCTCATGTGACGTCACAGTAGGTAGAAAAATAATGGCACGCTTGGTTTCTATACAGAAGATGAGACTTGCGTTATCTAGCCAATATAAGTCTGTGGTTTATAGGGAATCCCGATGACATAGTTTGAAGAATTACATATAATCTCTTGATTAATTCTTCATCAATTCCGGTTATCTCTGCAGAACATTGGTAATTTTGGAAAAATCTCCTTGCCGTTTATCATACTTGTGGTTAAGGTAATCACCGCAAACAAAAGTACCATGGGAAGATTCTTTCAAATACAATAGTAGGTAGTCATTAATTTGTTAATGTATGCTTTTATCATAGAAATGGAAAAAAAGACAAGATAGATATCAAAATATAATAATTAAATGTAATATTTCATAATAAAAAAGAAGAACCGTAATTTTCGGGGATTTTTTTATTTTCCCCCGATTGACATTATTGCTTCTAAATCACCACTGGCGCAAAAAATGCGCAAGTTTTTTTTTAATCCTCATATTACTGAATAGATAAGGCCTCAAATAGAGTGATTAACTTGACACCGGCAGCTTTCGGCAACAAGGAAAACTCCAATAGAAATAAATAAAAACGAAATTTTCTTTACTTCACTAAAAAAATATTAAAAAATAAAACAAAAATATTTTTTTACAAAAATCGAACGTGGTTGCAAAGTGTACATTCTAAGCTATCTAATGATACAACACTAACATGCTTCCTTGGAAAACTTCCGAATAATTTTATGTTGAACTTCCTTAACGGTAATTTAATTGGCATGAAAATATTTATGTCCAATGTTTGAGGTTCATTTTTAACCGACTTCTAAAAAAGGAGGAGGTTCTCTATTCGGATGTTTGTATTTTTATTTTATTTTATGTTTGTTCGCGCATAACTCCGTCGCTTGCCAACCGATTTGAAAAATTCTTTTTTTTTTGGAAAGGGTATACTTCCCAAATGGTCCCATAGAAATTTCATCAAAAACGGTTCAGTAGTTTGGTTTTTAAACCAAAATTACTGGTAAAAATTACAAGTAAAAAGTGAAAAATAAAAACTTTTTTGCAAAAAAATACAACCGACTTCCAAAAACGACACTACAAAGTGAAAAATAACTTTAATTTCGGAAGTCGGTGGCAAACAACGAAAATGCGAACCCAACGACACCGACTTCCGAAATTAAAGTTATTTTTCACTTTGTAGTGTCGTTTTTGGAAGTCGGTTGTATTTTTTTGCAAAAAAGTTTTTATAAAAGTAAAACTAAGTTATTTAATTTTTTGTTATTTATTCGTAAGTTCCATCTTTTGAGAGTATAAAACCATAACTTAACGACTTTCATCAAAACCATTTTCGAGATGGAAATAGTTATTTGTTATACAAGAGTGCAAAGTTGCTTTTTAACCGCGTGTTCAATTTTGATGACCGAGCAAGCGAAGGATTCTAAAATTGAATCACGAGCGCAGCGAGTGATTCAAAATTAGAATCCTGAGCGTTAGCGAGGGAATCAAAAGAGCACGAGGTGAAAAATCTTTGCACTCGAGTGCAACACGTAACTTTTCATTCCACCTCAGCGAGGAAATGACTAAATGCAAAAAAAAACGTTTACAATCACAAGATAGGCTGTACACTTTTATTTCAGTTTAGGTATTAATTACTACATTATGACAGGTAAGTATTACAGAATAATCTTTAAATTATAACAAAATAATACTAAGGTATAATTAAGAAAATTTTAAAGTAACGTTGCTACAGTTATTTAAATTGAGTGTAATATTTTTGTTTGGTACTGTAATATTGGTGTTAGTCACTTGTGTACTGTTTTTCGGTAAACTATCTGTCATACTTAATAGTTGTACCGATTCATCGGATTCCCTTGGCGTGAATGTTGGAGAGAGAGGGAGATGGTTAGGTGTTTCATAACGGCTTATTTTTGATGTAGAAGGGCCAGTCCAAGGATCCGATTGACGCTCTTTCAGTGTAATGGCTCCTACGATGCCTTCACATATTTTAGACTTATTTTGGATGGAATCCTCTATGTATCCCTCTACAACTGCATTGGACTTCCAGCCTCCGTGGCGCTTAAGGGACAGGAGATCAGCTCCGGAATCAGCCAAAAGTGTGGCTGAAGTTCGTCGGAAACAATGACCCGTGTACAACAGGGGTTCTGGAAGTTCAAGAAATGTTGCTATTTGTCGTGGGATACTGCCAATTTTATTAGTACCCATAGGCTGTCTAACACACTTTCCATTGCGATACTGTAGAAAAAATCGATTGATTGGAGTGTTAGGCGGGCGTAAGGCTTGATATTTCTCAACAATCGTTACGTATTCCTTGTGAATGACGAAGTTGCGGTCTCTTTTTGTCTTTGTATTAGGTAAATTAATTAATAGTAAGTCATCTGAATGTTTCTCAATGTTTTTGACATTAAGTTGTGTTAGTTCATTAGTTCGACATGCTCCGTTTATTCCAATAATAAGAACAACCTGTAACGTAAAGAGTATTGTAGTAGATAAATGAATAAAATTGATATGAACGCATAATTATGCCTATCAACATCTACTAAGTATACTATTTAATTGAGATTAATATACTTAAGTAGATACTGAATGTGCAACTGACTTACTTTTGCCGCCAAATATACGGAATCGGGTGCTTCGTTAAGAAACTTTTCAATATCAGATACTGTGAAAACCTTCGATTTTTTTGGTTGATGACCAGATGAGGCTCTTTTTAAAAATGCCACTAATTTAGGATAGGTATCGATATGTTTGTCTTTTTTCATCTTTATTGTTGCTTTTAGCATCGAATACGTACTCCATAGAGTGCTTGCTTTCTTGTTCTCGGATAATTCTATAAAATATGCCAGCAAAACGTTTTCTGAGAAAGTTTTGGCTCCTTTTGCTAGTCGCCACGTGTTGAACATATTGTACTGTTTTAAATACTTCTCGCGTGATTGTTGAGGGAGAAAGCTCATTTGCGCATTATTAACAGTTTCAGTCAATTCTGTTGGCGTCAAGCAAACTTCCTCGTCGCTAGAATCACTCATTTTAGTTTTTTCACTTGTTTTTAATATAAGGTTTAACAATGACGTGAAAAAATGCCGCGTAAAGAACCGCGTACAAAGCAAATTGAAAAAAGAACACCAAGAAGGTTCCGAGTCTGAGTTTTTAACAAATTAAAAAAAAGTTGTATGATATATTCGGCACCATAGAGGTAGCAGTAAATAGGTTTAATGTTTTTTTTAATTCACAAACTTAGTGCACACGATGTTCTAAATTCAATTTACTTTATCCTCTAGAGAATAAAAACGGCTTTTCCACTCAGATATTGAAGATTAAAAATACTCTTTCCGAGATGGTGGGATGAAAATACTGTTTGGTCCCATAGTGCGTCGGGGGACCGCTACTATTTTAAACTTTAACAGAACGTTAGGCTAATAATTAGAGCGGTCCCCTGACGGGAAATCATTTACTTAAACAAAAAATTTCATACATAGGTACTTACGTAGGGTCATAATTTCAAGGTTATTTTTTTTATAGGGTTTCACGTTTTTTCCTTTTTTGTTCTATTTGCGGCTATTTTTTCAATAGTTTTTTTTTATTGTTTAGGCTTTTTACATTCATACCTACTATTTTTTTTATTATTTTGTGTCGGGGGTTTTTTTAATTTTTTATTTAATTTTATGCATTGCTATTAAACTATTGTCCTCTGTCTAGTAGGTACCTACTAATTGTTTTGCAGATGTGGTTTAAAATAGCACCTTATTTACAGTGCTTCATAAATCACCAAGGTTAAGCACATACAATCAAATACAAGTTTTATGTCTTAACTAATTTATATTACAAACGTTTTATACAAATATTTAAAAGTATCTAACTAATACAACGAATATAATATAATTATGTACATCTCAGACAGCCACCCTGTATGTAGGTATCATTATGAAATATGGATATACCTACAAACAGTGTTGCTGTAGAATTGATATTGTCGGTAGCTTGTAGGCTAGTAGATGCCCTCGAGCGGCGAGTAGGACTTGTACTGGTAGAGCTCGGGCCCGCCGTAGCCGTACAGCAGCTTGCCCTTGCCGTTCTCGTCGTAGTACGGGTAGCGGTAGTTCGGCCTGCAACACAGAACCAACTCTGTTAGAGTACGAGTGTATTAACTTGAGAGATATCTGGATTGGGGTGTAACGAAATAAGTTTTTTCGCTATGAATTTCGCAGGCAGCATCCTGAATTAGTGCTTGAACTTAACTGACGAAAAGTGGGTGTATGTTACACACCATGTTCCTATTCGGACTACGTCGTGCACACATAGTTCCTGAAGGTTAAAGAAAGATATCTCTACATGACCCATGAGGCGTGATCTAAAATACCTCATTTGCGTAACGACACTAAGCGTGAAAATGTTATAACAATACGTTTTCCATATACTTACTTATACTTAAGCATAAAATTAATTGAAGGTGTAATAAAATTTATTACCTCTCAAAGTACTGGAAGTTGGGTGCTCGCGGCTGCGGGATGGTGCCGTCCGCGGACATCAGCGTGGACAGCGCCACCGCCATCTGGAAACATTTACATATTCATAAGTTCTCCTGCTGCCCTACAGTTTCTTAGGGTGTGTTTTTCCATTCATACATTATGATTATTATGACGTTCGATTAATTCAATTCATCTAAATCTAAACTAATATTATAAATAAAGACAAAATTATTTTATGTTTTGCAAGTATGTACCTAGCTATGTTTGTTTGTTACGCTTAAACGGTAAAACTGTTGAACGAATTTGGATAGAATTTGGCACATGGGTAGACCATGACCTGGAGAGGAATTAGTCCTGGATCGCACATGAAGTCGCGAGCAACAGCTAGTATATTATATACGTATGAACTTATCGTACAGGTAGCCCGCGAAATTCAAAAGCGCTTGCGTTCTTTTACAAAACGCAGCGCTGTTTGTATTGAAGTGTTCAGTGAACTGATATATACTGCAAGCTCAGGCGAGCGCCACACAGTGGGCAAGAGGGAGGTGCTAGTTTTACCACCAGACAAAGACAACTTCGCAAGTAAGTACGAGTAAGTACCTCCTCACTGGGTACATTCATTTTGTTACCCTAGTGCCCTAGGTCCTTCGGGTATGATGTAGAGAAATGAAAAATAAAGAAAGGCAGTAAGGATTCTGATTTCGAGAACGGATTTGTAAACGACTAGCTTTTTTTTGCCCGCGTAGAATTCAGGAAATATCCCACCGGAAGGTACTACCCGGAAAAAAAAGTTCAATGCGGTGTGCATTGAACTTTCTTTTCCGGGTAGTACGTACCTATATCCTAACCCAGGTCATGGTCTACCTGAGTACCAAATGTCATCGAAATCAGTTCAAAAGGTAACAGACAGACGCACAGAGTTACTTTCGTATTTTTAATACACTCCCGGACTCGTCGATCGGGCCACCTTGCATTTCCATTTAACATATACCTAGGGCCTAAAATATCAAAATAATGATGATTCAAAGAAAAAGTTTTCAAGCAGGTTTGAGCCTCTTTTATCTGTTCTGTGGGTTTGAGGCCCAAGTACTGGCCTTTATATTGGTGTCATGATTGTTCCGATTGAATTCACGACCACTATGAAATGTTTAAACAAAAAATGCAAGGTAGATGGATGACATTTCCATCATTAATAATATTATCATCGAAGAAGTCATTAATAATAGTATTATCGTCCAAACACCCTCGCCATCTAGTGAGCGGTAGTTGTAACTAACATGTGCATGGAGAGGAAAAGTAAAACAATGTCAATGACCCACACACACACAGACACGAAACTACAGATTGAGGTGAGCGGGTCAAGTCACTGACGACGCCCGATCCCCTACTTAGGAGCTGTTTAAATTGTTGTCATATCTGATTTATCTCATTTGACAACAGCTTATCTTATATTTCACCTCAATAGGTAAGTATCTAATAATATGACAAAGCGTATCGCAGTCACCTGCACGTCCACAGTACTTAACAATAAAGTTTGACAGTAAGCAGGGGGCCTAAAAAGGCCACTTTAAGCAATTCCTCTAATTTTCTTAAAATTTCCATTTCATATTTGGTGTAAACATTGCCGCTTGAAAAAAATAAAAACTGTAATTTTATTGGTAAATTTTTCATTAAGTACAGTTTTTATTAATCAAATTGGTTTTTTATGTTTTATGTCTACAGTTTAAATGTTATTTCATTGTGATAAGAATTGCACACAGATCATATTATGAATTGTCAGTTTGTGACCATTTTACGATTTTTTGTCGTATTATGATTCTGCCAAAGTGGCCCTTTTAGGCCCCCAGTAAGGATGTTTTCTTAGTTCAAGTGTTACTATTGCTGTCTGGGAATCTACTGGGGTGTAGTTGGCCATATAATAAACCATTATTAAAAAGCCAGTATATAAATTATGCCACCAACACTTTACAAACGATCGTCCTTGTGTCATGGACTTATGGGTTACATGTTACGTGGGCACATTACACACACAGTTTCACAACACACAAACTTACACAACACATATTCTATCAAAGTAGGTACTAACCATCGCCAGAATATACTTGAAGCACTGCATGTTCCCGCGACACTTTGTTCAGTACACTATAGTTTTTCTTGCCGCCGGGACGCGAACTATTCTCGAAATGGTTTCGGAATGCGTTGTGTACGTGCGTTGTCTGCTGTCTATATTACAACTCTGATGTCTGGTGGAACGGCCGGTCGTGGAGTGGAAGGGAAAGCACGACTTGAATTTTAATGATGACCACTCCCCGCCACCTCTCTGCCTCCGTGCCGGCGACCACTTATCAAAAAGATTAAGTGGGTCTTGCAGGTAGGTGTGAAACCTTTAAAAGAAGGTATTTTCTTTGTGGGGTAATTTATCAGTCTCTCCATTCATATGCCCTAAAAGTCTCAATATAATTCATACTACGAGTGTCTTCCTGTAGGTAGTAGGCACACAAAGCCACGGCCGCGGCGTCACAAGTGAAAGTACTAGTACCGCTACCACCGTTACTTCGATGCGTGCTTCCGAACCGTCTCGAATAGTTATTCGTCACACAATAAACTATGACAAAAGGTTGGCTCCATACGATAACAGGCGGACGCACACGGATGCTCTGCGTACGTCTGGCGATTTCAAAAGAATGCACAGTATGCAGACAGACTATTGGTAGTACAGTCAACAGCAAAAGTAGATGATCAAAATCAGAAATTCAATACTAGGTAATGAACGGAGATCGCGTCAGAACTGTGTGTGTGTGTGTGGTGATTCAAAAGTATGTGATTGTAAATTATACCCAACAATTACTACTAGTACAGCTGCCATATAGCTGCGAACTCCGTTCAGTAGTATTGAATTTCTGATTTTGATCATCTACTTTTGCTGTTGACTGTACCTACAGGATATTATTCGAAACGAATTCCAGTCTGTTTGCATTTTCATGGTACGTACCCGTTCGTCTGTGTGCGTGCGTTATCGCTCGTTGTATTGTCGTGTAGCGACAAAAAAATCCTAACCTAACCTTTTAAAACTAAACTAAAAAATTAAAAGAAAAAAAAACTTTATTATAAGTAATAAAAGCTTGTTTTAAAAATTCTTTTTTCTTTTAATTTTTTTTTTTTTAACTTTTTAGTATTTTTGTTGCGAGATTGACTACACCTTTTAAAACTAAACTAAGAAATTAAAAGAAAAAAAAAACTTTATTATTAATAAGTAATAAAAGCTTGTTTTAAAAAGTTTTTTTTTCTTTTAATTTTTTTTTTTTAACTTTTTAGTAGGTATTTTTGTTGCGAGATTGACTACGGCGTAGTTCGTAGCGCGTAGCAGTGTTTTTCCGTTACATGCGTTTACTGCACTTAAGCTACCTGTTCATCTTTAGTCCCTGGTTACCATCTAGCACCAAAGTACTCGTCAAGACGAATCAAACGAGCCCAAACTCGATGGGGTTATGTGGTTTAATTACAGAGTTCCTATGGCCATCTCCCAGCTCCATCATCAGATCCTGGTTACCATCAGCACCATAGTACTCGTCAAGACGAATCATACGAGCTCACACTCGATAAGGTTGTGTCGTTTAATTACCGATTTCCTATGGTCATCTTCCAGCTCCATCATCAGACCCTGGTTACCATCTAGCACTAAAGTTCTCGTCAAGACGGATCAAAGGTGGAGGGTACCCGTGGAGGGGCCCACGCAGCAGGACCAGGACCACGGCGGCAGACAGGCTACGCTGGACGGTCGACAGGCACGGCGGGACCTCTGAAGGTGCGCTGATAGTCCGACGAGTGTGGCGGCCTTTGGACGAGGCACGTTGATGGCCCGACAGGTACAGGAAGTCTTCAGATGAGGCGCGGTGATGGCCCGATAGGTACGGGAAGCCTTCCGAGGAGGCGCGCTGATGGCCCGACAGGTACAGGAAGTCTTCAGATGAGGCGCGATGATGGCCCGACAGGTACGGGAAGCCTTCAGCGAAGGCGCGCTGATGGCCCGACAGGTACAGGAAGTCTTCAGATGAGGCACGCTGATGGCCCGACAGGTACGGAAAGCCTTCAGATAAGGCGCGCTGTACTGTACCTTGTTCTCAAGGGTCAGGATAATTAGGCCTATTATAAGTTTTCACTTTAGTGGTGGAACGTGAACTAACCCTAGCTCTGCGTGAATTTATAATGTAAACTCGTGAAAATATCGGCTCGCGTACATTAAGACGGTTACGCTTATGTATGGTGCGGCCGCTTTTACGAGACCTTTTTAATTTGGTCAGCTTATCAGAGAATTTCTGACATATTCTTGATTTTGATATAACTTTCATTACAGCCGTAATTGAAAGCTGAAATTAACAGGAATGAATGTTCATGAATCATTTTAATTTGTTTAAAGTAGGTATGCCACGTTTCTTAATGTTTTGGGAACTGCGTATTTGATCGCTAAAGTACGACCAGTCTAAAATTAATCAAATTAGTTTTTTTCTTCTTATCGTGTAAAGATACAAAATTGAATATTTTTGACGTTCTAAGCGTCTACCATGGGTATTTTTACAGCTGTTTATTTGGTTACAAGTGTTTTGGTTTTCTTGAAAATCTGTTTTATCTGATTTTTTAAACCATTTAATTCCATTCGTTTACGACAACTAAATCAAAAACTAATGTTTAGACAAATTTAAACAAATTAAGGTCTTTTATTGGTATTTTTTTTAAACTTCTGCGTTGAGCCGTTTTCGAAATCTGGGAAATCCCAAAACGTTATCCTAGCAAAATCTTAAATAACTCGAGATCCATATCACACACAAATTTTGCTATTTACAAACATTTACTGCGCAACAAAAGCATTCATGTATTTGGTTCCGGGCAGAACGAATTTTTGAAAATCGATTTTGCCAGGATAACGTTTTAAACGTTACTCCAGCAAAATGTGTTTTTCTCAAATAACTTTAAAACTACAATTCACACAAATTTTCTATTAGTAAACAAATTGCTCCTCATGATACACTAATTATTTGTTATGGTCTCACCTCTCAAATGCACAACATTTTGCCAGGGTAATGCACACCAATAATTTGAAAGAAAAGTTGTCATGGCAACGTAGTAAACAGCGTTGTCAAAACTGTCATATGACATAATATATGTTGATAATACAATGAAATCTTAAGTTATATTGTGTTAAAAAGTGGAGTGGCTAGACGGAAAAAGTGATGTCAACCAATGTGGGTAAAGTTCCCAGCCCTGTGATGTCACTAAGTCGTCGTAACCTTGCATTAAAGTTGAGGGCTGTGTCTGCGTACCGATTGTGGTTAAATAACATGGCCTAGTGTCGTGAAAGACAATCAGCGCCTAACAGTAACGGAATGCTTGTTCTGACCTTCTGTATCTATCTCTTTGTTCACGTTCCTCCCTCCTTACCCAACAGTTGTGTAACCGGTGTTGACTCAATGATCACTTTGATTTAATGAGGCTTTTACTCGTTAACTAATTAATGCCACTTCTATGTAATTAGCAATTTTTTATTAAACATTAATGTATTAGTAAGTTTGTACGGGAATGCAAAAGACAACGACCAAAAGTCTCATGCTTGATGCATGAGACTTTTGGTCGTTGTCTTTTGATGATGATCAAAATATTATAGTAATTATTTTCATAATTTTTACATTACGCATCGGGGACTTGATTTTTGAACAGGGAATTAAAAATATTAGAGCGGCAATTGGGAACATCAAATAGTAAAAATGAATTAAATTTATTAAAATATATTCAGCTATCGCTCGGTAGGTGGCTAGTGTGGTCAGTGTTGCCAGATCCGATATTTTAATCCGTGGATTAAGCTTTGAAACACCTAATAATAATGCAGTTGGATGCCAACAAGGTGACCCTCTCGGGCCAATCATTTTCAGTTTAGCTATTCATCCAATTTTACAGAAACTAAATTCAAAATTTAATATGTGGTATTTGGACGATGGAACGCTAGGAGGTGATGTAGACACTGTTTTGGAAGATTTACAACTCAAACAGGAATTTCAATGTATTGGTTTGGACCTTAACCCCTCAAAATGTGAACTTTACCTTTCTGAAATTACCGACAGACAATTGACTCTGATAAATTTAATGCAATAGCCCCACAAATCAAAATTTTAGACAAAAGTTCACTACACCTCCTAGGTTCCCCAATTTTAGAAGACAGTTTTTCACCTTACATCGATGAAAAAATCAAAAATTTCAACGACATTTAGGACAGACTGTCCAAAATTAATTTACATTCGGCATTCACCCTAATTAGATACTGTTGTTTTGGTCCAAATTTTTTATATTTTCTACGTTCTTCCCCTTTATGGAAGCAAACACATCTGTTGGACAAAATTGACCATATTATCCGCAGCACATTAACAACCATTTTAAATGTGGCCTTGGACGACCGAGCATGGCTTCAAGCCACACTACCCATCCGTTTTGGTGGCCTCGGCGTCCGCAAAATTACCAGTATTAGCTTACCGGCGTTCCTGTCCTCTGTCCACAGCACCGAAAAGTTGACCGGGAAAATTTTAGCCCCCTGCCTGGTTGACTCTGAAGTGCCTTGCTTGACCGACGCGGTGAACGCCTGGAAAGCGGCTTGCCCGGATACAGATCGGCCCGTAAACCCATCTTCCCAGAGACAGTGGGATGAGCCGCTCTGCAGGTTGGTACGGAAAAAACTTATCAATACGTCCACCAATACTGCTGAGCGTGCCCGCCTGCTGGCTGTGGGTGAGTAGGAGTCGGGGCTGTGGCTTCAAGCACTCCCTTCACCCAAGATAGGCACTATGCTGGGTGACACCACCTTCCGGCTCGCTACCTGTCTGCGTTTGGGTGCTCCTTGCGGGGCTCCGCATCGCTGTCAGTGCGGTGAAGCTGTCGACTGCCTCGGACACCATGGCCTATCCTGCAGTAGGAGCGCAGGTCGGATAGCACGGCACGCCAGCATTAACGACATCATCCGTCGTGCTCTTGTCACCGCCGGGGTGCCAGCTGTTTTAGAACCCAACGGCCTGGCACGCGACGATGGGAAGAGACCAGACGGAATGACCATAATGCCCTGGAAGTTAGGCAGACCTTTGGTGTGGGATGCAACATGTGTCGACACCCTTGCGCCATCCCATCTTCCTAGCACGGTGGGCTGTCCTGGAGCAGCTGCTGCTGGTGCAGAAAACCTCAAACGGCGAAAATATTCCAGCCTGATTGGGAGTTATATCTTCGAGCCGTTTGGGGTTGAAACACTAGGGCCATGGGGTCCGAGTGCCCACTTGGTGTTTCGAGATATCGCCAAGCGGTTAGTCGACTCTTCACGTGACCAGAGGGCTGGCCTGTTTCTTGGCCAAAGAATTAGCATCGCCATACAACGTGGCAATGCTGCCAGCCTTTTGGGCACTGTTCCTGTTGACAGCGATGCGGACGAATTTTTTGATGCCCTATGATTCTTTTTTTTTCACTTGTACATATGTATTATTATTTTAGACTTAATTTGATTCTTATGAGAATAAAGTTACTTTTGAAACTTAAACATAAAAAAAATAATACTTAATAATCAATCAGGTAAATAAATATTGAAAACTAAACAAATTAAACAAAACTTCTCTCAGACAGTAAAAACTATTTTAGAATTTTATTCGCTACTATTCATTGTTCACAAAGACATTAAATTATTTACTTGACAATAGACAGGACATTACGAACAAAATCTTAATCCAATACTTTTGTCCTAGTGGTCAAAAGTCGCTCAGTTAGTGTCGTACGCCTGCGTGTCAAGACGTATTCGTGTCCACCAAAAGAAAAATATTTTCTATGGAAACATTTTAACAACAGTATCGCATTACGATATTTCAAATCTTGTTATGGTAAAACAACTGGACCTAACTTCGGTTTATTTACGCATGAATAATTTATATTTACTCAGTAATTAGAATCAAATCATTTTCATAAAGAGATTTAGAAAATTTGCTAATTTTGTAATAAATGCCCTCTATTGCTGAATAGTTTTACAACTGCCTTGTTGAGATGTGATGTTGTTTATCGATTTTGTTATCGATAATATTTATTAACACACACATTAACACTTAAAATACACTGTTTGAAAATAATACCGTATGACCGAACAAGAGTTAGGTAAACGGGCTATCTCTAAATCAGTTAAATCACAATTTTTTCTAACGGCGTATGCTGCTGAGCTAAACTTTTTGTCAATCGATACTAATACTAAAGCTGAAGAGTTTGTTTGCTTGTTTGTTTGAACGCGCTAATCTTTGGAACTACCAGTTGGATTTGGAAATTTCTTTTTGTATTTTGAAGCCCAATTCTTGAAAAAGGTTATAGGTTTAACATTACGCTAGAACGGTTAGAAGCCGAGCAAAAGGAAAAAAAAAAACATAAGAAAAACGCGATGTAAACCGGTTAAAATTTATTTTATTGATTCTGTATTAAGTGGGAGTTTGTTGTAAAATACCGGTATTCAGCTGCATCCGGTTAGACTGGAAGCCGACCCCAACATAGTTGGGAAAAGGCTAGGCAGATGGTGATGATTAAGTGGGAGTTTGTTAACAACTTTTAAAAGTTCGTCAATGGATGGTAGGTCTGACGTTGGGGACATAGGTAGCATGGCAGCCCATGCTCTGTTGGTAGTAGTCGCTATTATCTGATCGACCGTCATGTATGAGATTTTTAAGTAGAACGCCCGCAATTTCATCAATAAAAGTGTTTTGACTTTTATATTTTGTACGTTCGCAAGGTCGACTGATCTGTTTGCTTCAAAGAGCAGAGCTTGTACTATGGGTACTGAACAATGGATGTAATACTTTATTTTGTAAATAAATACTTATAATACATATGTATGACACACCCGGACCAACACAAACACTTATATTCATCACATAAACATTTGTGTCCTGTGGGAATCGAACCCATGTCCTCGTAATTAGCAGTCTGACACTTGGATCACTAGATCACAATAACGATAATTTATTAATTTGTATGTAAAAAGAATTTTATAGATAAATAACTTGTAAACATTGAAACTACTCATCAATTTATTGCTTTCCTAATTTTTTAGCACTTGCTTAAATCTATTCAAATGCGAAAAAATAGTCTTATAAAATTTTTCAATATTATCGATACCTTTATATCTAAATGATAAAATCCCTACCACAGGTTTTATAGTTTCTACTTAGTGTCACCCCGCATTGCCAGACTTACGAATTTATTAGTTCTACGGATTTGTGGACCTCGCCTCGGATATCGATATAATAAGATTTACAATTATTTGCAAACAAAAGTGTAAAAGTAATCAGTTTTCTAGAAACGAAATGCAATAGACAATTGCAAAAAAAATGCGCTTTGTGACATAATAGGTCTACTTTACACAGAAATCGTAATAAACTGAGTGCTATAATAATTCGGAGGCAAAGCACGTTTAAAATTATTATATTTTAAAATATACATAAAAAACACACACTTGAAACTAATACCTAGCCATAGACGGTGTCATGATTGACGGTGTTAGATTGTATATAAACAGACATTGAAAAACAGAACTGAAAAAATAGGTACAGAGGTGATGCTTATTTCATAAGAAATCTCTTCCAGCATACCTGAGATAGGACAATAGATACAGAGATGTAGACAGCGTGTGATAGAGCAAAGGAGACAAAAAATAATACATAGAATAAAAAAAAACAATTCACTTAAAAACTAAACAAAAATTACGAGAATATACTAACATACATACAAATAAACATACACAAATACTTCTAAAATAAATATTACTAGAATGGTAATAATTATAACATATTCAAAAAATAAATACATACACAACTATGATGAAGTGGACAGATAGTGTTCTTTCACTCTTCTTTTGAAAACTGCAATAGTTTGGCAGTCCCTAATGTCAGGCGGTAGTGAACTCCACAATCGCACCGCGTGCACTGTGAAGGAGTAGGAGTAGAAGTCGGTGGAATGGGGAGGGGACTTGAGAATGTTTTTAAGATGCGACCTGCAAGGTGCATCTGAAGGACGGGCGTAGGAAAAACGCTCCCGCAGGTAGGATGGTGTTTTAGGGTTGTGAAGGAGATTGAATAGCAGACACAATATCCGAGAGTTCCTGCGAAGTCGAATGGGGAGCCACTTGAGTATCTTGCGAAAGTTGGAGACATGATCAAACTTTTTAAGGTTAAAAACAAAACGAACACAGATATTTTGCAAACGCTCAAGTTTATTTAAAAGCTCATCCGTGGTATCCAAGTAACAGGCATCGGCGTAATCAATAATAGGTTGAATGAGGGTTTGAGCAAGAGAGATTTTGGTGTTCAAGGGCAAAAAGCCCTGGAGACATTTCAAGGAATTGACAGTATAATGCACTTTGCGACTGACTTGAGCAACATGAGCAGTCCACGACAGGTAGGAGTCCATGGTCACCCCCAGGTTTTTAACCGTTTGTACGTATTCAATCTGAACTCCATTCAGACAGAGACATCATTCTCTTATTTTAGAAGTTACGGAGGGGGGGGGGGGGGGGGGCACCTTTTACCACTTTGGAAGTGTCAACCTATTAGAAACCTCAATATCATTTTTGAAGACCTATCCATAGACACCCCACACGTACGGGTTTGATAAAAAAAAATTGAGTTTCAGTTCGAAGTATGGGGAACCCCCAAAATGTATTGTTTTTTTTTTCTATTTTTGTGTGAAAATCTTAATGCGGTTCACAGAATACATCTACTTACCAAGTTTCAACAGTATATCTTATAGTTTCGGAAAAAAGTGGCTGTGACATACGGACGGACAGACAGACAGACATGATGAATCCATAAGGATTCCGTTTGGATACGGAACCCTAAAAAACAAGGTTTGCCTTTGATGCAGCATGGTACTGGATTCCATACATCCCTGAGCATTGTCCTTTATGCATCCAATCTTAAACACATCGATAAGGGTTTTTGATACGAGCTTTTTGCGTCTCATAATTACATATATGTAATAGGAACTGTTGAGAACAGTGTCAAAAAGTAAGACCATATATTATTTAGAATCGAGTTCACTTTATTCATAACATTCGCTGAACAACAAAAATCGTAAAATGTTTCACTAACTAGTGACTACTGAGTTGTGACGTCACTGCACATTAAAGCAACCTGTTCCAGTAATTAAAACCGTTCAAAATCTAGTCTTAATCTCATCTCAGCGACAATCAATGTCAAAAACTTGTCAAAAATGTACTAACCTTGGAGGCATTTTAGACTGATTGCGGCTGAGATTAGAATGCAAACGTTCTTAAAATTACGGAAATTGCTCCTTTGTTCACAGGCCTGCACCGCGGCACCGCCACGCTCAGCACCCTAATTGCGTAACACATCATCAAACACAATCTGTATCATTTTGAAGGATATTGCTAAACCATTGCTTCATATGTTCGTACAATTTTACAAACGTCAATAACGCAATGAATGTTATTGAACTGTCAAAATGAAAGCCATTGCTACTGTTAGTGTGTTACGCAATTACCCCGTAGGTCTGCATCGCACGACTAACAACGTCGCAGCGACTTATACCGAGCATCTACTGATCACAACAATAGCAGCTGATGTGTAGCTGAGACAAGCAGCTCGGCGAGACTTAGTCGACACGACATGTAACTAATGACTAGATTGCACCTATAACACGTGTACAGTGAACTTGACCTTGCCTCCTTGTCTGTCTTACTTAGTAAACCAACAAACATGGAATCGTTGTTTCACAAACTGTCAACAATCCGAATCTCATCGACGCCACGCGACGAGTATACAACCGAAGACAAGTGCACTTTACACGTGACTGTACTACTTTACGCTTCATATGCTCGCTACAGCGGCAGCGGCAGCGTGATGCTTAACAATACAATATTTTACATACTTTTAACATTATTTATAATTATAAAATGCAATGAACATAACATTAATTAAACTTTACAACGTCGTTTACAAAACAATTACAATATAATAATTTACACAAGTGTCTTGTATTTATACAAAGACGACAAAAATCGTGATAAGGTACATAGAGGAATATCATCGTTGCGATGCTAGTCTACCTAGGAAGAGTATAATATATGTACAAGTTTACTAACTAAATAATATCTACAGAGCGAGGCTTGGCCTTCACTGTTCGATGCCGACACGGCACTATATTCTTTTAGAACAAAGCTTACTATAGCCAGCACGAAAACACTTTAAGGATTAATTTATCGGAAAGTTCATCTTTTTTTCTTGAAAAATAATAATCAAAAATGTATAAAAAATGTATTCTTTTTACTGAGAAAAAGTGTAGCATCGTTATTTATCACTTTCCGAAATAATTAAGTACCTAAGTCACCTTGACGAAGTGATTTCGTATTGAACATAATTTTATTATGTGTCGTGGTGCACTACCTACCTAATATTGCTGGTATCACTACAACGTCAGTGCAGGCCGCACTGGGCGCACGTCACTTCGCCTCGCTGGCGGCGACCGCGCCGGCCGCGCGTCAGTTGGCGACGGCGCCGGCCAGCGTGGCGCGGTGCGCGGCGAAGTCCGCGAGCCTCTGCGCCACGCCGCGCGGCCGCGTCAGCATGGCGGCCGCCTGCTCGAACTTGTGCTGGTTGCGTCTGCGGACACACACACGTCACTATGTGTGGTCGCCTCTCGCGTGGTGCGACTGTCGAACATCTTTGAATTACGGCCGGGACCGACGGCGAAACGCGCTTTCCGAGGCACGGGTCTCGGTATGTAGGTAATGGACGGTCACCCGTCCGCGGATCGACTTCAACCCGTGCGTCTGTTATTACTTAGTCGCGAGCCCCGCAGTTATTTGCAAAATGAATTAATGAGATCATTATGGACTTCGTCACCCACCCTAAGTGCTCATACTCACGAACGACAGGCGTCAACAACAAAGGCAACTGCAGCCGTTGACTGACAGACAATTTCCGAGGCATAAGGGCCGCCTTTGTCCGTAGTTTTCACTTGTGCATTTAATAAATAAAATGTTACTTTGAGGAGGGTTTACCAAAGAGAAATATTTAAATGCGCGTCAAACTAATTGAATTTCAAACGATTTTAAAATATTGCGTTTTTTTAAATAGTTGGTATTTTTAAAAACTATCTGTATTTTTAAAGTTCCTCAGCGGAAAATTCCCTTTATGATCTTTTTTGCTATGAATCTAAATGATCTTTCTAATTTTCAATAATGATATCCTAAAAAAAAACTGTACGCTTGTTTTAAACTTTTTTTTACCTCTTTACGAGGGCGGCACTGAAAATTTCGGGAATCAAGGAAGTGACACAACATTACTATTTAAAAATGTATTTATTGCTTTTTGAAGTATTCTCCGCGAAATTTGACACATTTTTCCATACGATGGAACCAATCATTGAAGCAACCATTCCATTCGGAAGTTGAGGTCTCCAAAATGGCCGTTTTGTAGGCGTCCACAGCTTCTTCAGGTGATGAAAATCTCTGTCCACGCAATTTATTATTTATTTTAGGGAAAGTATAGAAATCATTAGGGCTAAGGTCGGGGCTGTACGGCGGATGGTCTAATAATTCTGTTTTCTTGCTCTAAAAACTGTTTTGTTCTGTGCGCGGTGTGAGAACTCGCATTGTCGTGATGGAGGATGATGCGGCGGTTGCAGTTCTCTTTACGGAGTTCAGAAACGACCTGTGGCAAACAAATGCTAGCATACCATTCTGCATTAACCGTTCTTTGTCCCTCAAGAGGAATAGTCGTAACATGGCCGGTTTTGGAGACAAACGTGGCCACCATTTTTTTGCAACACTCCGTGAACGAACAATTTTTGTTGGCTTTAACTCATTTTCGAACACCCAAACTCGTGACTGGTTTTTTGTTTCGGTTTCGTACGCGTATATCCAGGATTCGTCACCTGATACGATGTTGTATACAGCATTTGAGGATCCTGCGTGGAATCTTTCGAGAGTTCTGATGCACCAAGTAACGCGAGCCGCTTTTTGCTCTTCACAGAGCGAATGCGGTATCCATCGGGAAAACAACTTTTTTACACCTAATTGTTCATGCAAGATTATTTGTATTTGACTCATGCCAATGTCTAAAGTTGCCTGAATTTCCCGGTATGTCACATGTCGATCTTCCTCAATCAGCTTACGCACAGCATCAACGTTTTCTTGGGTGACTGCAGTTTTTGGACGACCTTGACGGGGATCATCACTGAGCTTGACACGTCCACGTTGAAATTCAGCAAACCAAATGCAGAAATCATCCGGTCAACACACTGTTTTTGTGTTAAACCACTTCGAAAGTCATAATAAATCATCGCTCTTGAATTTTCTCGAGTCAATTCCATTTTCTCAACGACTAAACAAGTTTGACGAAACCTTGTGATAAGACCGAGAATCTTTTTTTAAATAAATAAATGGTATTCGATTTTTAAAACCAAGGAGTTTTCAATTAAAAATGAAAAAAAATTTAATATGACAGAAACAGTGGAAATATTCCATTCCCGATACTTTTAGTGCAGCCCTCGTATAACGAACTAATCTTTGCTAATAATTGCCAAATGGTCCATGGTTATGTATCACACAGCGCCTCCTTTAAATTCCAATTAAAGATGGTGGATGGAAAATTTTTCAAATTTTTACTTCATAACTGTCGTTTTCATGCTTTTCGAGGGTGCTAATACCGATAGTGACGACATAATGAAAATCCAAGATGGCGACTACAAATTTTTTTAAATTTTCGTCATCGATGTCGTTTCCATGGTTTTCGAGGGTGCTCATGCAGTTAGGTCAAAATGAAAATCTAAGATGGCGAGAGCGAAATATTTTTTTTTGTCATTGGGTGTCATTTTCATGGTTTTCTTTCGTGGCTAGTTTACACTAATATGTATTATAAAGAGGTAAAATATGTTTGTTTGTTTGTATGTATGTAGGGGGTAATTTAATCTCTGGAACTACCAGTCGGATTTGAATAATTATGTTTGCATTTGATAGCCCAATTCATGAGGAAGGCTATATATATAACATCACGCTGCGACCAATAGGAGCGGAGCATCAATGGAAAATGTTGCAAAAACGGGAAAAATGATTCCTTTGGAGAGCTTCCGTTGCGTGCGCTGCGTAAACGGTTTAAGTGACGCAAAAATTATGTATGATGGAATTGTAAACAAATAAAAAATCATTAAATTGCCTTAAATTTAAACGGCGCCGACTCAAAAATGTGCGTGTGGATTGAGAGATCTTTTCGAAAAATTCTTCCAATCCCAACCAAATTATAAGAGGATTTAGGAAATAATTGTGAAAACTTCATGGTAAGGTATAAAATTTGTGAAACCTAAACAAAGAAAGTTAGAACTCATTAACTGGATCTCTCAATCTGGACAACTGAAGATAAAGCCATAACGCTTATCCAAGAATATACTGTCTATGTGTTTATAATTTGCATTTTAAATAATTGTGAAGGATTTGTGAAAGCTGCTAAACAAAATTTCGATTCGTTTCAAAGCCACGTTTAAGATTTATAACGGTTTATATGGATCTCTCAAGAGTGGACAATTTTCAATTGAGGGATCTTGTAAAACACGACCTAATACCTACTGAAAAAGTATGAATAATTATCATGTTTATTGCAAATTATGCTTCTGGGAAAACTTGTGAAACAAAAATCGTGATTGAAATCTTACTGGTTGAAGAGAAAATGAAAATCTCGTTTTTTGTCGATTGTCCCAGCTGAGAGATCATTATTTTGAACTATATTTAATAAACCAAAACTTATATGTAGAAGGTAGATACATCAGAAATTGTGAAAAATGTTGTACTAAAATTTGACTAATCAGTCGTCCCTGTAAGTGTTATACTTAAAAAGATAAATCATTTTTTACAATCCTTGAGGAAAACGTTGAGTAGGGTGACCATATCGCCGGTCGGAATCATTAACGGTACAATTCAAATTATGATGCACTTTAAACGGTTTTATACAAGTAATTGGTGTCTGGTTTCACTACATAATTTAAATAATATAAAATTACGTTTTTAAATGACAAGTTTCTGCAAAGTTAGGTACTGTATGTGTATAGATTCAAATTCAAATTCATTTATTTGTCCGAATATGGTACATTACATGGTCTTAAATTAATAAATGGTGTCATCACATTCTGCCACGTGGGGCGCGCAAATATCAGGTATACAAATAAAATTATTACAGTACAAAAGTAAAAATATTAAGTTAATATTGAATTGAATAAATTATGAATTAATGTTACAAAATGAGGCATGTCAGTTAAAAATATTATCTAGATTAATGTCAAAGTATTATTCAATGTCAAACTATCAAACAGAGATTTCAAAAATTCAGTATAGTAATTCTAAG
The DNA here is from genome assembly GCA_951799955.1 of Apamea anceps. Lineage (NCBI taxonomy): Eukaryota > Metazoa > Arthropoda > Insecta > Lepidoptera > Noctuidae > Apamea > Apamea anceps. The sequence goes on along the minus strand of OX637524.1, from coordinate 104,702 downwards.
TTCGTAATTGTAATTCTAAGTAATTCTTACACACAAAAAGTTCAGAAATTGTAAGGTAACCAAAAAAAAAAACCTTTTTTAATTTAAACTTTTTTTAATTTCACTTATAATTACATAATAGGATGTAACCTAATCAATAAGTCCGTAGGATAAAGTATGTAAAATAACTGGTTCTTCTTTGCTGTTATACATTTTTCCCATAAAATCGTCATAACATACTAGTTGGTCGTTATGAACACCATGTCCTCTGTAGTGGCCAATATTATCGGGACTCAATGCAGCATCATAATTTGAATTGTACCGGTAATGATTCCGACCGGCGATATGGTCACCCTACTCAATGTTTTTCTCAAGGATTGTAAAATATGATTTATCTTTTTAAGTATAACGCTTACAGGGACGACTGATTCGTCAAATTTTAGTACAACATTTTTCACAATTTCTGATGTATCTACCTTCTACATATAAGTTTTGGCTTATTAAATATAGTTCAAAATAATGATCTCTCAGTTGGGACGATCGACAAAAAACAAGATTTTCATTTTCTCTTGAACCAGTAAGATTTCAATCACGATTTTTGTTTCACAAATTTTCCCAGAAGCATAATTTGCAATAAACATGATAATTATTCATACTTTTTCAGTATTAGGTCGTGTTTTACAAGATCACTCAATTGAAAATTGTCCAAAATCAAAATCAAAAGTCATTTATTCAAATTAGGCTGAGAATCAGCACTTTTCGAACGTCTTTTTTTTTTTTTTTTATTATCTAATATAAATTTAGGGGCTTTTGGTCACAATACAACCATGCCAGCCCCATCATAACCTAATACAATAAAAGCTTTACACTATTCAGATTTCAAAACCTTATATACTATTTTATAAAGTAAGATAGCTGCATTCGAGACAGGCTCCGATAGTATGCTTTGGACAAATGATAAATGATAAATGATTTTATTTTGTAAGTAGGTTTGTACAAACACTTTTACACGTCAATCATATTTTTAAAACTAGATGAGGTCGGCGTTTCCTATCTGACTAGTCTGAGAAGAAAGGCCGAAACAAACTCAGACGTCACAGTCTCTTTTAAAGTCCAGACATAATCTTGGTCAGATCATATGAAGACCATGTAGGTCGATGTCTGAGATGGTCTTTTGAGGAAAGAACCACACAGATTGAGAGGACCTGTCCAGTCAGTGCACGCATTTGTCAGAAATTGTGCAGCTCAACTCAAAACTTAAGGAGCTCAACGATTCGACGAACAATACCAAAGAAAGGACATTTGGGTAGGCCACATTAATTACTCAAACTGCCAGACCATGACAAAAACTAAGAGAACAAAGAGAAAAATAATATAAATAAAATGACCCACGTAGTCTTCACATTCACAATAATTAAAATAATAAAATACTTAACAAAGTAAGCAAATGTCATAGTATATGTAAAATTCATTAATGTCAGTGTATATAAAAAAAAACAACAACAAAATAGAGCAAAAAAAAACATTCAATATGTAAAAAAAAAAAAAAATTGGAAGCAGCTCAATCCCAAGCCTTTTTGTCCTCGATATAATCCTTAACGGTATAAAAGGCTTTCTGGCACAACTTACGTTTAATGAATGATTTGAATTTATTAAGGCTTAGATCTTGAACGGGGCTTGGAACTTTATTATAAAAGCGTATACATTGGCATCTGAACGACCCACCTATTTTCTTGAGCCTTGTTGTAGGTACAACAAATTTGTGTTTGTTCCTAGTATTTATATCATGGATATCACTGTATTTTTTAAACAATTTTTATATTTTTATGGGCATATAAAAGATTTTCATAAATATATTGAGAAGCCACAGTCATAACATTAATCTCTTTAAATTTATCTCTGAGCGAGTGTCTCGGACTTAATTTATAAATTGATCGAACAGCTCGCTTCTGCAAAACAAAGATAGTCTGAATATCAGCGGCATTTCCCCACAATAGAATACCGTACGACATTACACTATGAAAATAGCTAAAATACACTAAGCGGGCTGTCTCTATATTAGTTAAATTACGAATTTTTCTAACAGCGTACGCTGCGGAACTTAGCTTTTTTGACAATTTATCTATATGTGGACCCCACTGAAGCTTAGCATCCAAAGTTATGCCCAAGAATACTGTGCTGTCTTCAGGATTCAATTCTTCGCCCTTTATCAACACCTTGGTTTTCACCTGCCTAACGTGAGGTAGCGTAAACTTAATGCATTTGGTTTTTTTCTCGTTTAACAGTAAATTATTAACATTGAACCAGTGTACTACTTTAGAGATCGCGTTATTTACATTGTCAGTAGCCTGCTGCTGACGTTTAAGTTTAAACAAAAGTGAAGTGTCATCTGCAAACAACACTATATCATGATTATCCTTTATGAGGTACGGCAAGTCATTAATATAAATAAGAAATAAGAAAGGACCAAGAATTGAGCCCTGTGGGACTCCCATTGATACTATAGATCCGGGAGATCTTTTTCCATTAACGTCAACGCTCTGAATCCTCTTACTCAAGTATGAAGTAAGAAGATCCAGAGCAGTGTTCCGGATTCCGTAGTGGCGGAGCTTCCTGATTAACGTTTCGTGAAGAACGCAATCGAATGCCTTGGACAAATCACAAAAGATGCCCAAGGCATCGCATTTATCTTCCCATGCATTATAAATATGTCCTAAAAGTTCAACACCGGCATCAGTAGTTGAACGACCCCTTGTAAAACCGAACTGTTTGCTATGTAATAATTTGTGTTTATTAAAAAATCTTTGCACTTGATCTAAAATTAATTTCTCAAAAATTTTACTAAAGGTAGGTAGTACAGAAATAGGTCTATAATTTGTAGGGTCTGATGTACTACCTGATTTAAACAAAGGAATTATTTTACTATTTTTCATAAGGTCAGGAAACTCCCCACTGTTAATACAACTATTAAAAATAAGAGCTAGAGTAGGTGCTACAATGTCAATAATAGACTTAGCAACTTCTACAGAATTACCCCACAGATCTGCAGTCTTTTTAACATTTAAAGTGTGAAAGGTTTTAATTATATCTCTACAGGTAATGTGTTCAAAATGAAATTCCGAATCGCAACCATTAACATTTTCCTTAAGCAGAGACTCAGCAACAGAAGGTGATGAGTTTAGGGATTTAGTAGTTGAAACGGGAATATCCGAAAAGAAATTTTCAAATGCCTCGGCGACTTGTGAGTCTGATTTTATTATGTTGTCATTAATAGACAGGCTGTAGTCAGTATTTCGGTTACTAGATCTTCCCGCTTCACTATTAATAATAGACCAGGTCGTTTTAATTACATTACTGCTGTTTTTAATCTTTGAACCTAAATAACGTGACTTGGCCATATAACAAACTTTTTTAAATAATTTTGAATAATTTCTAACATACAAATTAAATTCATCAGTGTTAACATAATACCTTTCATTGTACAGTTCATAAAGCCGCGTTCTACTTTTATGAATACCAATGGTAGCCCAATCACTGAAAGATGCGTTACTATTAACCGAGATAGTCTTGGGAATAAAGGTGGAATCAAATTGTTTACAGTATATATTAAAAAAAGTATCATATAGATGATTAGGATCAGCATGAGTTGACAAAACTGGTAATTCATTAATGAGTTTAACTTTAAAAGCCTCCAAGCGACTTGCAGTTTTGGGGTTAACAGTGATATCCTTTTTAGCCACTTTTTTGTTTTGGTTTTGAATAGTTATCCTTTGCCCGCAGTGATCCGAATCTAGTAAATTTATAATTTCTTTGTGGCTTGGTATAATATCTGTATAAATATTATCTAGGCATGTGGCACTAGTAGGTGTTATTCTTGTGGGCTCCAAAAACAGGTTTACAAGATTGTAGGACTGAAACAGACTTATAATTTTACTACAAGAACCTGAGTTTTCTAATAAATTAACATTAAAATCACCACAAATGATAACGGACTTGTTTGAGTTACAAATCCTGTGTAACACTTCATCCATTACCTTTTCAAAGCAGTCATACAATCCTGAAGGGGGTCTGTACACACTTAATACAACCAAGTGCTCCAATTCTATACAGGCAATTTCAACTGTACGCTCAACAGATAGGCTCACAATATCGTTACGATCTTTAAATTTGAGCTGGTTACTTACTAAAATTAAAGAGCCACCATGTATAGCATTTATTCTGCTGAACGAACTACCAACCTGGTGATTGTTAAAATTGAACAAGAACTGGTGACTTTTCAGCCAATGTTCTGTTATACAAAGAATATCAATACTATTAAAATCCATAAATAATTCTACTTCTAAATCTTTGTTCATAAATCCTTGAATATTTTGATGCACCAGGTTGATACTATTTACTGTTTTTAAACTTTTTATTGAGCCGCTTTTGCAATTTTGTACATTATAGCTAGAGATTGCCTCTATTGTCTTAATTTCTAATTTAAATTATTAGCAATGTCATGAGTTGTGACTAAATTGTTAGCAGAATTATTTATGATGTCATTGCATTGCTCAAAAGAAGCAAGTTGTTTAGCCAAATTTTTGGCTGTAATAGAAAAAAAATATGATAGCGACACAGCTATCTGTCTTTTATGATATTTAGAAAGATAGTACATAACAATGTTATATCTATCTTTTGTCAGATATAAATTATTACTAACATAATTGTTAATATCAATCAAATGGAACATGTTATTATTAAATGTCAAGTTATGCATTGTCATATTCAATTCGAATCTTAAGCTATTTTCTTCCTGTGGCAAACTGTTACTATAAGGGAATGTAAACAACACAACTTTTCTTAAACTAAGATTACACAATGTTCTATAATACTCAAGTAGTTCTCCTTTGTTTACATTTCCCCTATTACCCATAAAAATTAATAATGTTGTATCCTGGGAAAAGTTACATTTAGTAATTTCTTTCATAATATGAAACAAAGAACAACCAGGCATACAGTAATTTAATATTGAGTGTCCTGGATACTCATCTGTCAACAAGTGACCTAAGTCCTTACCTATCTCATCACAAAATAACACAATATCATTATTTAAACTTTGTTTGCAAGGTTTATTGAAACTATTAGTAGAAGGAATTAACAAATCAACACAGGGCTGCAGTAAGGAGGTGTTGCATGTTGTCAATGAATGATCCGGTGTAGGCACATTGGATGGTGTTAGACAATGCTCACAGTTGATTTTTTGTGTGTTTACCAGTTCATTCATTGCCAACACATATTCCCTCATTAGGTCTTCAGAGGTATTATACTTGTTGGTCATTGAACTAAGTTTCTCCTGTAGATGGTTAAGTTCTGATTGCAAGGCATCTGTGTCAATGTGGTACTTCCTAGTACTCTGCTCTAAGTTATAGGAATACATGTCTAATTGTTTAAGCAAATTCAACCTTTCTCTATTTAATTTAACACTTTTGATAAAGAACCTTTGTCTTTTTACCATTTTTTGAGTTTTAACAATGTACTTATTAATTTTTATGTATTTTTTAAGTTTATTTTTACTGCTAACTACCCTCACTGAATTATATATTTTAGATTCATCATCACCTGTCAAATCATTAGTGTATGTGGGGTTTATGGCAGAAACCATTGACGGGGCAATAGGCATCAACTCATTGAACAGACTTTGATTCAGCGAGGCGGTGATGTTAAGATTGCTTGTCTCAAGTTGTGTTATTTGACTTTGAGCCTCATGTAGCTGCTGTTGTAATATATGTTTTTGACTAAGAGCTTGTTCATACTCTATGCTACACTGGCTGAACCCGTCCACAATAAGCCGAAGTCTATCCCGTTCATCTATGGCATCAGTGTATTGAGTATATATCTGAGCCATTTCAACTTTTAACTTCCTATTCTTTTCATGGGCATCAAAGAGCACCCTTTCATTGTCATCCAATTCCTTAATTAGTTGGTCACAGGACTCCTTTGAAGCCTTTAAAGCGCTCAAAGCCTCATTGAGTTTGGACTCTTCGAGGCGAGCGCGGGCGCTGCGAGTCATGATCATGATAAAGACTAGTAAGGAAGCGACAAGAAATTAGAAGAGAGAAGGTAGTTGTGGTGGAAGTTGAACAGTTGAAAGTGAAGCGATGATTAGTTGAAAGGAAAAATGAAACTTTTAGATGTAAATAAAAGGAGTTCTGTCACCAAACTAAAGTAAGGTTATGTTTACGGTCGAAGGTCATTGGCATCAATAAGTAGCCTTACTAAAAGTGAACAAAGCAATTGCTGATGAAATTGAAGTGCGTAAACAAACCAATAGCAAGTAAAATATAAAGTATTGTACCTGATATCAAGATGACAATGCAAGATTCATTTGTGCCGGTAACTGTCACCGATTTACATTGAAATAATTACACTAAATTTGCACTAGCTATGTGAATCTAACACGAATTACACATTATCGTCCTATTTACATAAAGAGTATTTGGAAATAGGCCTCAAAAACAACGAAATTTAATATTTTAGATTAAAAATTACAAGAACAAATTTTAAACCAACATCTATCAAATTAATTTTGAAGGTATTCATCAGCGCCTCTCTGGCAGCTCGGGTCCTGACGCACTCCACCAACAAGTGATGGACGTCCTCCATCGTATGACATTGTGTACAATTGGGGCTGTCACTTTTCCCCATTAAGTGTCGAAACTTGTTGAGTGGAACGTGTCCAGACCGTAGTCTATGCGCTATTATTATAAACTTTCTATTTAGCTTAGTATCGGCAAACCAAGGAATATGAGGAGGTTCACATTGCAATGTCTTGTACCAAATTCCTTTTTCTAGTGACAGTTTATTAAAATATTCTTTCCAATTTTTAGAGCATTCAATTTTGTATTTCGGCAGAAGTTCAAAATAGCTCGGAGTAATATTTATCTCAATACCGTCCAAGACAGAGGTCTTTGCTAATTGGTCAACCTCCTCATTCCCCCGTAAACCCACATGCGACGGAACCCATTGCAATATCACATTAATATTATTGGATGTGAAATACCATATTTGGCTTAATATAGCATAAGCTATCGAGACACCTCTGTGGCCAGAAGCGCATCGAACTATATGCTGCAGAGCACTTCTGCTGTCTATAAAAATGACAATCCTATTGTTATCGATCTCCGCATTTTGCAAATATGTAAGAGCCTTTGATATTGCAACGAGCTCCGCCGTCATAATACATATATTACTGTTACACATTTTAAATAATCCTTCAATATTGTGTCTCGAATCGTAAAAGGCAGCACCAAGAACATTTCCTATTTTAGAACCATCCGTATATAGTTTTAACCATCCAAAATATTTAGTATGTAGTTCTTCCATTATTATGTTTTTCAGAATGTTATTATCATATGATTTCTTGCATAGTTTCATATTATCTAAATGATCTTTAATGCTGTCTCCCACGTTTATATTTGAAACCCAAGTATCTAAGCTGAACATTTCTAAGGGATAACTAGATGACACAACTTCTTCTTTAGTATTGCCATATACCGTTACTAATAACGGTGTTTTCTTATTCCGCCAATAGCTATTAGAAATGTGGCTCCTTAAACTATTTAATAGATCTAATATTACATTATTATCAAAAGATTTCAATTTTAAACAGTATTTTATTGCTAGATATTTTCTTCTTAGTGCTAGATTAGGGATATACAATTCACATTCCATAACATGTATGGGAGTGGTTCGTATAAAACCACCAATTATCCTCATTGCTTGGTTTTGTACCTTGTCCAATTTACTCACGTGTGTTTTTGCACTGTTATCGAATAGAAAACTAGCATAATCAGCTCTACTTCGGATTAGTGCTATGTACAGCCTACGAAGGTGTTTAGGGTGCACACCCCATGCTGTTCCTGCCAAAACTTTTAGTATACCCAAAAACCTTTGAGTTTTGACACATGTTTCATTAATGTGCTTTCCCCAGCGTAGGCTTCTATCCATCCATACTCCCAAGTATTTAACATATTCAGACTGACTTACTAGTGCGCCATTAATGTTTAGGATTGTTTGTTGTCTCCTTCGCCCTCTACTAAACAGGCAAACTTGAGATTTATTGCCTTTTCGAACGTCAAAATTACAAAAGACAGTCCCCCAAAAACGCCCGCCCTTCGCCACTTCCTAGTGCTATCGCTGGGAAGAAGAAGTGGCGGAACAAACTCCCCAGCAGCACAGCTGTCTGTTCAGTTAGAATATAGTTAGTTGCATGTATACAATACTAGGAACCTATGTTCAGTAATGAACATTACAAGAAGCTTAAATTATTTGCCATATTATATCAGCTAGCCACGCCAATATACCAACAAATATAATAAAAACTATACGTACTCAAGCTAAAAAATAATTAATTAAAATAAAAATAAAAACTCACTACCTAAATAAAAGCCTCCAGGCATAAAGGGCGTGACAGCTTACACATTTATGCATTGCTGGGTTCGTCACCTAGCTGTCACTTGCAGTCACAGATGATGAACTAGGACCATCGATGTGAAATAAATAAGTGAGTTAATACTAATAACAGTAACCTGTCAGTACCTAAGCTAATTCTGGAGAAAGAACATGAACATTGTCTTGAGTTAATTAGGGCGACCAACTATTCTTATCGTGTAAGTAGTCGTTGATGGAATAGTAAGCCTTTGAACAAAGGTTGGATTTTACTTGAGCTTTAAACGCATTAAAAGGCAAGTCTAGCAAAGAAGAGGGTATCTTGTTATAAAAGGTTATACCAAGCCCAACAAATGAGTTATGAACCTTATGAAGCCGGTGAAAGGGGGCACGTAGTTTGTCCTTATTTCTAGTGTTAACACTGTGAATATCACTGTTTTTAGTGTACAAGTGCAAATTTTGCCTAATATATAGGATGTTGGCGAAGATGAATTGTGATGCAACCGTGAGAATACCAATATCTTTAAAAAAATCTCTTAGAGAAACTCTGGCACCTAGCTGGTAAATTGCTCGAACAGCTCGTTTTTGAAGGACAAATATATTTTGTATATCAGCGGCTTTGCCCCACAGCAGAATACCGTAGGACATAACACTGTGAAAATAACTGAAATAGACTAAACGAGCTGTATCAACGTCAGTGTATTGTCTTACTTTCCTGACGGCGTAGGCAGCCGAACTGAGCCTTCCTGCTAGACTTGATATATGAGGTCCCCACTGAAGTTTGGCATCTACTGTTAGTCCTAGAAAAATTGCCGAGCCTACTGTTTCAAGCACCTCTTTATTTAAGACGATGTTGGGTCCTAGATTTCTGACGTTCGGTAAGGCGAACTTTACCACCACTCTGAGAGATCCATATAAACCGTTATAAATCTTAAACGTGGCTTTGAAACGAATCGAAATTTTGTTTAGCAGCTTTCACAAATCCTTCACAATTAATTAAAATGCAAATTATAAACACATAGGCAGTATATTCTTGGATACGCGTTATGGCTTTATCTTCAGTTGTCCAGATTGAGAGATCCAGTTAATGAGTTCTAACTTTCTTTGTTTAGGTTTCACAAATTTTATACCTTACCATGAAGTTTTCACAATTATTTCCTAAATCCTCTTATAATTTGGTTGGGATTGGAAGAGTTTTTCGAAAAGATCTCTTAATCCACACGCACATGACTCAAAATTATTTAGGTATACTTACATTAGTTTAAGAACTTAGTTATTAAGGTTAAATAAAAAAGGTTTATTATTTTTTGCTTTTCAGTATTTTAAGTGGTTTAATTTTTTTGTTAAAAAGTTTTTATTTCATAATTTTTTGTGGCTATAATCTATTAATTGTTTGCCAAAGGGCAGGCATATGTGGCACTGAGTAGAGTATATATATACATTATACACACTTCAGCATTCAAATCTGTGAGTGAACAATAAGTCACCCCTATTTTCCCACCCTTAAATAAAATAAAAATAGGACTTATTTCTTACTACGATTACAGTTTAACATAAAATAATCAGGTTTATAATCTAATAGGTACATCTAGTTACTTATATGTATAGACTAAGTTAACTTTTATTAGTAGCAGTCGCCTCAGCGGCGTAGGCCACTCCTAAACCTTTTCACACAACTCTTTCCTGCGCCCTTTGCATCCCTATGGGTCCACACCTTTCTTTCAAAATGTCTCTCCACCTTTTATTTGGTCTCCCCTTTTCCCTTTTCCTGTCTCTTGGTATCCATTCCGTTAATCGTTTTGTCCATTTGTCATTGTTCATTCTACATATGAGTCCTGCCCAATGCCATTGGAGCAATCGTGTTCTTTGCCTTACATCTATTATTTTAGTTTCCTGTCTGATGTTGGAGTTTTTAACCTTATCTGATAGTTTTAGGCCAAGCATGCTTCTCTCCATTTTACGTTGGCAAATAGCCATTTTTTCTTCGTCTTCTTTTCTCAGTGACCATGTCTGGCAACCATGTGTAAGGCAAGGCAATATCCCTACTTCGTAGAGTTTTTCTTTATATTTAAGTATACTGATGTCCTTATTATTCATTATTTCTCTTAGTCCCCAATATTTCTTCCAGGCTAGAGTCATCCTTCTTTCTATCTCTTTTCCTGTGTTATTTCCGAATGATACTAGCCGTCCTAAATATAAATATTCTTTTACATATTCGATCTTCTCTTTGTCTATTGCAATGTCTCGAGTTACTCCGTTTGTTAAAATCTTGGTTTTCGATTTGTTCATTGTTAATCCCACTTTTTGACTTTCTTTTGCTAGTTCGATCACCATACCCTCCAATTCGGTGGCGCTTTCTGCGAAGACCACAATATCGTCCGCGAAACGTAGGTGATTCAGTAGTTCTCCGTCTATTTGTATTCCCTTCGTTTCCCAGTTTATACTTCTGAAGATAGATTCGAGCACCGCTGAAAACAGTTTTGGGGAGAAAGGGTTTCCTTGTCTTACTCCTTTTTGTATGGGGAATTCTGTACCTTCTCGTTCTAGACGCACTTTTGCGTGACATTTTGTATAAATACTCTTAATTAAGTTTATGTATTTCTGGTTTGCACCTCGTTCCGCTAGTGATGTCCATATTTTATAATTTGAATGATTTCAAACACAATGTGAATTGTTCCTGAATAAATTGAATTGAATTGAATAGCTTCGAAGTGTAGAGTCGAATGCTTTTGTGTAGTCTATAAAACACATATAACGTCTTTCTGTATTCTTTTACTTTTTCAATTAATTGCGTTATGACTTGTATGTGGTCTGTAGTCGAGTACCCTTTGCGGAAACCTGCTTGTTCTCGTGGTTGATTTTCATCGAGACTCTTTGTTAATCTATATAGTACGATCTTTGAAAATTTTTTATATAAATTTGTCATGAGACTAATTGGTCTATAGTTTCCAAGATCGCTTCTATCCCCTTTTTTGAACAGTAGTGTGATTGTGGATTTTGGCCATTGATCTGGTGTGGCTTCGGTCCTAAGTATATTATATAATAATGTTAGAAGGGGTTCCAAAAGTGTAGTAGATAGCGCTTTAAGGACCCTTTTCCTACCCTTAGGGTTGGAATTATTCTCCAAATGTATATCGGACCAACTTTGGGGTATACCCTTTTCAATAAAAGAAGAATTATCACAATCGGACTACGCTGTAAAAAGTTATGCGTGGTCATACATAAAAAAAATATATATAATGTATATATATACGCGTCGACTTGAGAACCTCCTCCGTTTTTTGTTCGTCGGTTAAAAATGAATACAGTCAGAAAGAGAACTAAGCGAAAACGAAGTGATAGTGCGGGCGAGCGATGCGATGCGACGGGGTGGGGCGGGGGAACAAGAATTTCACGCGGACGAAGTCGCGGGCAGAAGCTAGTCATTTATAAAGTCGGCCAGTGTAGAGTGTCAGAGTATAAACTGTCAGCAATACATACCGGATGTAGGCGTGCGTGTCCACGACGAGGTTGTCGAGCTTGTCGGTGTTGATCTCGTCCATGGCACACTCCTCCATGAGCGGTGGGTTGAAGCGGTAGTAGTGGCCGGCCGGCAGCAGGTCGTTCATCACCAGGTGCACACCTGGCACATTATACTCATGTTTTTATTTGGGAAATAATAATGGTTCCGAAAAACAAATTAATCTCCAGCGATCTGTGGCTGACTATTATTCTAATTAACCAGCGTTATAATGAATTACCCACAAAAAACCCAAAACATACTAAAACGAAAAAAAAAAATTCAATTTAACAAAAACTATGAGCATGTTCAAATTACATTTTCTCCTAAAAAAAAAATGGACCTTCGAATAACAAAACTAAACTTCCGAATTCCGAATTGAATACTGAACCTCCGACAAAATTACTAAGTTACCGACAACAGAGGTTTTGTCTTGCATGAAGTGCAAGTGCAAGAACTTGCATGAACTGTTTTCATTTCTATTGTTGGTTATCAAATTTATTTTTTTACTCTCAATAATGATGAAAATACCTCAACTGTTCGGCCCGCGCGATCGGGTTCGGGTCGCGTTCGGCTGTTTTCGCGTGCGAGTTCGAAAGATCCGAGCGCAGTGCGCTTGCAACGACCGATCCTTGCGTGTTTTGTCTGTGTTACAAAATTAAATAGTTTTTGTTCCTATTGGTTTAATATTATCATTTCAACGAACTAATAAATCTACTAAGGAAACTACTAACTTACTATCTATTAAGGAAACTTAGTATTGTTACGAAATATGGGTGAGGTACCCGTGTACCGTTCTGAGTCGGAGGAAGAGGGAGCTGGTTCATCAGTACCGGTGAAGAAGAATCGTCGTAATAAAAGTTGGGTGTTGATCATACGGTGCTAAAATGTGCAAGAAGCAGAGGAGTTTATAAGTAATGAAAAGACTTGGTCAACAAACTATACGCGGGGCAGTGATGAAGGCCAAAAACGTTTCTATCGTTGTAACAAGGTAAAATCCAAGGGGCCACAGTGTGATTGTGCGTTGTATTTATTGTTCGTGAATGACTGCAATGATATTCTTATTTTTAAGACCACTTCAGAGCACAACCATGACCAGATTGGTACGCGTAGTGAGTACGGAATTCCGGAAAACGTTAAAAGAGAAATAAATAAGATGTTTAATTTACGCCTAAAGCCAAAAGCAATATTAGAGGCTCTGAACAACACGACAGGGATAAAGGTGCCTTCGAAACGGCAACTTAACAACTACTTATATGACAGAAGGATATGCGTCGACTTGAGAATTTCCTCCTTTTTTCGTCGGTTTAAAACTTTAGTAAAAAACAGCGCTAAGGCTAACTTCGTAATTACAAAATGTGTGTGGGTGGGTATCGATAAAACAAACAAACAAAAAACTGATTTTGAATTCATATTTCAAGTAACCACACTACCGAGAGCCCATCACTGCATAGGCGCACTGCAGTGAGTCATACAGTTTGGCAAGAAAGTCCTGAAACGGAACTAAAATATTTAATAATTGGCATTCTGTCATTTCTTGTAATCGATGACTGATTCTCGTGTTTATTATTTATTTATTTGCTTTATCGTGGTGATACTGGTGACCCATTGTGTTCATAATGAACAGATCTGTTATTCGCAGCTCCGCAAGAGCGAGCGATAATTTATAAAGTATACGTGAGATGTTTGGCGGAACTCGATGCCGAACAAATTTTATCCTATCTCAACGATGTGTTTAAAAGAACCGCTGAAATGGCAGGTAGAATTATATTTTATACGTGTAATTAGATCTAATGTGTGTATTTCAAGGTGCAATATCTATTATAAACCTTTCTTTCAATTATTGAAATGTACATTCACGAATTTGACGTTATGTTTACAAACCACATTCGGAATGCAGCGCGTTCGTATAATTTTGATACTTTTTGTTAATACTGCATAAATCACTGGACAAAAATAATGTGGGATTAGTTCAATTAGTTGACATCAAAGTATTTTGAAATACCTAATAATTTTATTTTTAATTCATTAAATTAAATAACTGCAAATGTTATCGTTCTAGGCAGTGGCTGAAAAGCTTTTCTTGTTTTCATAAAACGCGCCAAACTTCACATTAATTTAAAAAAAAAAAAACTAAGTATCAAAACCGTTTTAGTCGTACTATATAGGGTTACAACATGCACGATAGTGGCGCCACCATTATTTTCACGACTTTTTTGCCAAGCTGTACATACCTTCAGTGTCGGTGGCGGAGTCGAGGATCTTGTTGAACTTGTCCTTCCAGCTCGTGGACTGCGGCGAGCCGCCGGCCTGCATGGCGCGCGACATGAGGCGGTAGTCCGTGTGCGCGGCCAGCGCGCGGCCCGTGCCCAGCGACACCACGGTGCCGCGCCGCACGGCCCGCGCGCCGAACAGCAGGCGCGCCTCGTGCAGCCCCACGCCGCACGGGTTGTTCACCATGATGCCGCCGTCCTGGGGGCACGAGGGGGCCGTCGAGTACTACTGCGACTTCAACTCCACGACTTTAACTTTTATTGATATAGACCGGAAACGCTAATTGAACGAAAAAATGTAACAACGCATTGTGGTTAACAACGCGTTGTTACATTTTCAAAACAGCCACGACGCGTTCAGAGTCTTTTTAATGCAACAACGACACCGCGACGGACAGGTTGTATGGAACTTCATACTGCTTTTACGTGACGTGTGACCGGATTTAGTCGAAGGCTGGAATTTCATATCATCCCTGTCTTCAGCAGGGATGATATGAAAATCTAAAATAGAAGCTACGAAAATGTTACATTTTTTTTCCTTCATCGCTGTCGTTTTCATGGTTTTTGAGGGCGCTGTTGCCGATAATGAGGTTAAAATGAAAATCCAAGATATTGGTTATAAATATTTTACAATTTCTTCTCATGGGTGTAGTTTAGGTAAGTACATTGTTTTCGAGGGCGCTAAGATTTAAGCTAAGGCTATTTTTTTTTTTAAACAGATCTCGTTTTTGTTTGCCGAACGCGTTTTTTCAAATAAACCATTTACAGGCACTTTTTAATTGTCAAAATTAAATAGTCGGTCAGTTAGTCAGAAAGTTGAAGCTAGTTTTATCTATATCTATATATATATAATTCAAAGTCCTGACTGACTGACTGACTGATAGATCAACGCACAGCCTAAACCGCTGGTCCTAGAGTCATGAAATTTGGAGGGTGTGTTCTTCGTGAAGAGAAGGCATCCGCTAAGAAAGAAAAAAAAAATAAAAAAAAAAAAAATTATGAAGTTTGCCGTTTTTAACCGACTTCTAAAAAACGAGGAGGTTCTCAATTCGGATGTTTGTATTTTTTTTATGTTTGTTCGCGCATAACTCCGTCCCAAATGGTAATTTAAATCAAAATTACTGGTAAAAATTACAACTTAAAAGTGAAAAATAAAAACTTTTTGGAAAAAAAAACAACCGACTTCCAAAAACGACACTACAAAGTGAAAAATAACTTTAATTTCGGAAGTCGGTGGCAAATAACGAAAATGCGAACCCAACGACACCGACTTTCGAAATTAAAGTTATTTTTCACTGTAGTGTCGTTTTTGGAAGTCAGTATTTTTTTTTTGAATTTTTTTATGTTTTCTCTAAACTACCCCCTAAAAAGGGATTGGGGGTTTCAAAGTTTGTATGGAAGAATTATAGCGCGCGGTCCGATTAACTCGAAACTCAGTATTTATACCTAGGATCGAAAGTAAAATAAAAAATAACATGTATCAGGGTTTTTCGAAAATCTACCTCTAACCGGTTGAAACGGGGTAGTTAATTTTACAGGGGAGGATTATAATGCGTGGCTTGATTAACTCGAAAATTGGTATAAATAATCTTTGAATCAAGTTATGAATACATCCCAAACGATTTTTCAAAATTCCACCCCTGTGGGGATGAAAAGCGGGGATATAAACTTGAAACTTGGCAAGAATACTTGCCTAAGTAAATTTTATTAGTAACACAATTAATTAATACATTTTGATTCAAATTAAGTCTAAAATAATAATACATATGTACAAGTGAAAAAAAAAAGAATCATAGGGCATCAAAAAATTCGTCCGCATCGCTGTCAACAGGAACAGTGCCCAAAAGGCTGGCAGCATTGCCACGTTGTATGGCGATGCTAATTCTTTGGCCAAGAAACAGGCCAGCCCTCTGGTCATGTGAAGAGTCGACTAACCGCTTGGCGATATCTCGAAACACCAAGTGGGCACTCGCCTAAGTAAGTAATAAAGTTTATTATTATAAGTTTTTCAAAACTACCCCTCAAAGGAGAAGTTGAAGTTTGTTTGGAAGTGATTGAATGCGCGGTCCGATTAACTCGAAACTCAGTATTAATAGTTTTGACAGAAAATAATTAATAATAAGTATGCAAAGTTGTCAAAAATTGACCCCTGACGGAGCAAAAAGGGGAAATTCGGTTTTTAAGGGGAGGATTTGAACTTGAAACTGTATATTATATTTTCACACCTAAACCACTAAACTTCTGATTTGGCAAAGAGATAGATGGCATCCTTGGGAAGGACATACTTTTTATTCTGGTAGCACGTTCCCGTGGGATAATTTCCGACATCCACGCGGGCGAAGCCGCGGGCAGAAGCTAGTTTATATATATACTTTACTGAACATCACATAAATACGTGGCATACGAAAGTCGAAAAGTCGTTTTAGTCGTTTTTATAAAGGCCATAACGCGAAATTAATTCACGTCGTGGCCGGTTTTTCACTCAATGAGCATCTTCGGTCTTTGAGCCCATATACGGCAAGTCTGGCAAGGAACTAGATTGTTGAACAGATTGACAAAGAATGACAGTTGTAATTTGTATTTATGGACATTTTAAGTCGATAGTGAATCAAGTATGTGTACATACCTGATGCAGCAGTCCGTCGAGGCGGAACTCCTCAAAGTAGGTGGGCGCGGCGGCCGAGGCGCGCACGGCGTGCCAAAGGCGCGCGCGCGACGTGCCCGGGAACACCGAGCGCGTGCGCCAGCCCACCGAGTAGCTGCGGAACAGGAACGGCGTCAGCCGCGCGCCCGAGTTCACCACGCACGACACCACCGCCATCTGTGGGGACATAAGTGAGCTCCATGGAACTACTGGGCGCCTGGTACCTAACGGAACAGGAACGGCGTCGGCCGCGCGCCCGAGTTCACCACGCACGACACCACCGCCATCTGTGGGGACATCATGGAACTACTGGGCGCCTGGTACCTAACGGAACAGGAACGGCGTCGGCCGCGCGCCCGAGTTCACCACCCACGACACCACCGCCATCTGTGGGGACATAAGTGAGCTCCATGGAACTACTGGGCGCCTGGTACCTAACGGAACAGGAACGGCGTCGGCCGCGCGCCCGAGTTCACCACGCACGACACCACCGCCATCTGTGGGGACATAAGTGAGCTCCATGGAACTACTGGGCGCCTGGTACCTAACGGAACAGGAACGGCGTCGGCCGCGCGCCCGAGTTCACCACCCACGACACCACCGCCATCTGTGGGGACATAAGTGAGCTCCATGGAACTACTGGGCGCCTGGTACCTAACGGAACAGGAACGGCGTCAGCCGCGCGCCCGAGATCACCACGCACGACACGTCTACCACCGCCATCTGTGGGGACAGAAGTGAGCTCCATGGAACTACTGGGCGCCTGGTACCTAACGGAACAGGAACGGCGTCGGCCGCGCGCCCGAGTTCACCACGCACGACACCACCGCCATCTGTGGGGACATAAGTGAGCTCCATGGAACTACTGGGCGCCTGGTACCTAACGGAACAGGAACGGCGTCAGCCGCGCGCCCGAGTTCACCACGCACGACACCACCGCCATCTGTGGGGACAGAAGTGAGCTCCATGGAACTACTGGGCGTCTGGTACCTAACGGAACAGGAACGGCATCGGCCGCGCGCCCGAGTTCACCACGCACGACACCACCGCCATCTGTGGGGACATAAGTGAGCTACATGGAACTACTGGGCGCCTGGTACCTAACGGAACAGGAACGGCGTCAGCCGCGCGCCCGAGTTCACCACGCACGACACCACCGCCATCTGTGGGGACATAAGTGAGCTCCATGGAACTACTGGGCGCCTGGTACCTAACGGAACAGGAACGGCGTCGGCCGCGCGCCCGAGTTCACCACGCACGACACCACCGCCATCTGTGGGGACATAAGTGAGCTCCATGGAGCTACTGGGCGCCTGGTACCTAACGGAACAGGAACGGCGTCAGCCGCGCGCCCAAGTTCATCACGCACGACACCACCGCCAGCTGTGGGGACAGAGTGAGCTATATGGAACTACTGAGTACGCAAAATACGCGCATTGTCGTGGAGTTGCGGATACCAGCCCGCTGTACCTTATGGAACTACTGAGCGCCTGATACCCGACGCCCAGGCGAACCAAGTTAAGTTTTATTACACTATATGATACTCAGAGACTTTCCCTAAATTGGGTTGGTTTAATAAGAAAAAGAGAGGAAAGGTCCCTATTAAAAAAACACATCACCTAAATATCGGGCCCTAAATATCGTGTATAGGGGTTTTTATACTGTGGCACAGACCTGTACCCCACCCGTGTTCCTTCAGTTGCCTATGCCAGGGGCCACGGTAGACCTGTATCCCTCACGTGGGAATGATAGGTGACTCTATCACAGGTTCTACGAACGAAATCGTACTTTTGCTCACACTCGATGCGCCGCCGCGCCGTATTAATAACGTTCGTTATACAAAATGGGCCAATATAAAATCAACAAACACTCTGGAACGAAGCTCTTTAACGAAGCTTCGGTAGGACTAGGAGTAACCTGGCATATAACGGGATAGGGGGAAGTTTGTTGAGATGGTTCTGTTCTTACATAAGCAACCGTAATCAAACGGTTATCTTGAACGGGTACCATTCTAACATATTTGTTGCTACCTCGGGTGTACCACAGGGTTCAATACTGGGGCCATTGATGTTCATTATTTACATCAACGATATTAGTCATTGTTTTAGAAACAGTAAGTTTTTATTGTACGCTGATGATCTAAAAGTTTTTAGATCTATTAAATCTGTAGAGGATTGTGGTATGCTCCAAGAAGACTTAATAACCGACCGACCGACCGACTAACCCGACTAAACCGACTAACTGAATATTGTAATGTGAATATACTTAAACTAAATATTTCTAAATGCAAATTCGCAAAGTTTACAAAAATAAAAATGTGATAAGGTTTAGTTACTCACTATGTTCGGAATATCTGTCAAATGAGCCTCATATTTGTGACTTAGGCATACTGTTAGACAATAAGCTATGTTTACACCTACATATTGATAAAATCGTTGCAAAAGCTTTCCAAATGTATAATTTGGTGATGAGAGCTACCACCGATTTGAAAGGCCCGGCTGTATACTTATACCTCTTTAACTCTGTTATCCGCCCCCAAGTGGAATACGGTTGTATGATATGGGATCCCTACTATGGGAAATATATTAAAGCCATTGAAAGAGTTCAACGTAAATATCTTCGAACCCTGCAGTATAAATGTCGCATGGAACCTCCTTCCTATGAAGAATCGTTGAAAACATTTAAAATGCTCACAATGCAGTCTAGACGCCTATTGCTTCAAACAATGATGCTTCACGGTTTTATACACAAAAGTCTAACTGCATGGAAATTATTAATAAAATATTTTATGTTGTGCCCCGCACTGTAATCCGGCGAGAGGTGCGCGTTTACCCTCTATTTGCCATGACCCCCTGTCGAACGAATGCGGGAGAGCGAGCACCGCTCCGTAGGTTAGTTGATATATATAACCAAAAGTTCATTCATATAGATATTTTTCATTTGTCGTCCAACAAATTTAGGAAGGAACTAATTCAGGTCCTTTCCTCATAATTGTACGATCCTTTTCCCTTTGTCTTTGTACTCAAAATTTTTAATGTTAATTATCTAACTTGTAGTTTTAATTTTTTTTATTGTATATGAATTGTACTTCTGTCTTGTTTGTATTTACTGCGCACTGTAATATATAAGTAGTAATCTGTGGAAACGTCGTTAATTGTTCATTAACCATATGATGTCATCATCTGCCTAGCCTTTTTCCAACTATGTTGGGGTCGGCTTCCAGTCTAACCGGATGCAGCTGAATACCAGTATTTTACACGGAGCGACTGCCCATCTGACCTCCATAACCCAGTTACTGGGTAATACGATACCCCTTGGTAAGACTGGTTGTCAGACTTTCGGGCTTCTGATTACCCGTAACGACTGTCAAAGATCCACGAATGACAGCCGGGACCAACGGCTTAACGTGCTTTCCGAGGCATTAACCATATGATGTAATCATATTAAATTTGTATTACCTAATAAACGTCTTTTCTTTCTTTCTTCTTTCTACAATTGTTTGCTTCCCAATAGTAATAGTACCAGGCGTGCAAAGATTGCAGCGGGCCTCACCTTGGGCGCGTTGTTTCTGTTGCACTGCGTGAGCGTGCAGTCGCGCAGGTTGTCCTGTAGCATCTTCTCCCACGCGTTCGTGTCATAGTACGAGTGCGTCCACATCAGGCGCGCGCCGCCACCTGCACACAAACCACAATGTTAAAGGTTTTATAGAATGCTGGTAGTGTACCCATACTTTATTATGAAGCAGGGCTTTAAAAAGAAAGTAATCTACTTAATCAAAATCTTAAATTCATTAATTTACTGACAGAGAACGCCCCGCCTCAACCCTGCGTTTATAAGAATGAAATGCACAAGAGTTTTTTATGCAATGAAAATGAGCACTAAGGAAAGAATTTTTAAAATTCATCTAAGGGACGAATTTGGCAGACGGCAAGGGGACAGAGAGGCTTTGTCCAGCAGCGGGGCATTATTCATTAGTTACCTAGCAGCGAGGTGTTGCCGAACATCTCGCGCGACAGCGTGTAGTACATGTGGCGCGCCGTGTCCAGCGTGCCCACGCCGGAGCCGATGACGGCGGCGATGATGGCGCCCGTGCTCACGCCCACGATGTAGTCGAACAGCTGGTCCACGCGCCGCCCCGTCAGGCGCTCCAGGTGGCGCAGCACCTCGATGGCGATGATGCCGCGGATGCCGCCGCCGTCGATGGACAGGATGTTGGCGCCCGGCCCGCGCGGCGGCCCGCACCAGCCCACCAGCGCCAGCGCCTCCTTCACCACGCCGTCCGTCTGGCGCGCCAGCGGCGAGGCCGCGTCCAGCGCGTTCTGCACCCGCAGCAGCGCGCGCACCGCGCCCTCCTGCGACGTGCCCACCGGAACGTTCTGTCTCACCCGTCCTTTCCCCACGATGGCACGAACCGTCTCTCAAAACACCCACCCCAAACGGCTTTTTTAAGTCGCCGTGGAAGTGGCGAAGTTTCATTGGTCAGCAAAATTTAACAAACTGTCGTGCCACCGACACCAAGAAAAAGACAACTGTGAGCCAAAGGTTCCTCCTCCAAAAATGATATTAAGCATGCATAATTAATGAGTATGGAAGCAGCTACTTGGCTTTGGTTTTTCAAAGGACTATGTTGCGTAACAGTGACGCCCGTCCGTCCCAAGCTTGGGGGATGACTACTGACATCATAAAACCCGACCAAGTTCTAAAAAATCACTCTCTAAAAAGTATGAAACAAGAAAATATTCTCATCTGAAATTGTTACCTATGTACTAACTAAGTATTCAATATAAATTATCGTCTATATTTTAATGTATTTAATATATTCATATACATAATATAGTGATTATCCGCTCAGAGCATCCGCGGTGCTAAGGTATGGTTTCGAACCATACCTTACATATTATTACGAACAATAAGTTGATATGTCATTTCCCCAACTTAATAAAAGTGACGTCGATGTGGTATGAATGGTTAAGACGGTATCTGCAAAGTCATTAATTATCATAATAAGTACTAATATTAATCATTTATACCCAGTGGTAAAGACAACTAGCTCAGTGTCAATTTTGTCATCGTAGCGTAGGTAGTTCTTGGTAATCACTGGGTCGCGACTTCGATCCCCAGACAAATTCAGATTGGAATATGCTATTCGCAACAGTCGCTTTTGATACCAAGACTTTCGTGCTAGCGTCCCATTCAAACAGTTTTTCGAAATAGCGTGCGTCGCTATAACGTCATTCGATATAACGGTTTTCGACACAATGTGTTTTCGAACTGCCGTACCACTCGTAAAGTTTTTCGAAATAGCGTGCGTCGCAATAACGTCATTCGAATCTGCATATCACTCCCCGCTCGGTGCGAGCGCACCGGCCGCACCCACCTCGCTACAACAAGTGACGTCGATGTGGTATGAATGGTACAGTAGGTGCACGGCGCCGTACACGACTGTGAGTGCGCTCGGTGCGAGCGCACCGGCCGCACCCACCTAGCTACAACAAGTGACGTCGATGTGGTATGAATGGTACAGTAGGTGCACGGCGCCGCACACGACTGTGAGTGCGCTCGGTGAGAGCGCACCGGCCGCACCCACCTCGCTACAACAAGTGACGTCGATGTGGTATGAATGGTACAGTAGGTGCACGGCGCCGCACACGACTGTGAGTGCGCTCGGTGAGAGCGCACCGGCCGCACCCACCTCGCTACAACAAGTGACGTCGATGTGGTATGAATGGTACAGTAGGTGCACGGCGCCGCACACGACTGTGAGTGCCCTCGGTGCTAGCGCACCGGCCGCACCCACCTAGCTACAACAAGTGATGTCGATGTGGTATGAATGGTACAGTAGGTGCACGGCGCCGCACACGCCTGTAAGTGCGCTCGGTGCGAGCGCACCGGCCGCACCCACCTCGCTACAACAACAATAACAAACGCGCGCCAGTCAACAATACTTGATGGAACATAACAATAATGTAATTAGTTATGTCAGGCGCGACTTGAAGTATTTCGCAACTTTACCGCCTATAATATTATTATTTCATCACTAAACAAGATGTAAAGGATCTCTTCACGCAAAAACGTGATAGGTGTAGGTATGTACATAAGTATAGTCTGAGTTTTTGACTTGCGATTATCTGAAAATGCCGTGAAGGTCATCTCATGTATGCAGTATACATGCTTGTGTCGACCACATGCGTGCTTACAGTCGGTGTTTGTTCTCAAATAATAAGATAAAACTTTGACGCAAAACGCTAACTAAATCTGACGTGTATTACAAGTCTATTTACAAGCTATCAGATGGAGTTATCTCGTTGTGTTATTCCGATCACAATATTCATGATCTTGGCAGTGTTATTAGTGTAGGATCGATATGTAATATATGTACTAATATAGGTACCTACTTACTGAGAATTGTATTGAGTATCGCTTCAGTATTGTTCACTAAGACGGTCCAACATAAATAATCTGATGTTGTTGTGACTAGCGTTGCCAGGCGTCCGGATAAAGCCGGACATAGGTATAGGTTTTTACATTTCGCAAACGCACGAGCGCCGATGACTGATTATGACAATAATCAAAAAAGCTTGATTTTACATACAATTTTTTTGTCGTACCTATTAATACTGAGACACAAAATCCTCAATAATGTAGGGTGTCCGGCCTTTCTACCCAAATGTCCGGCCAAACTGGCTGGTCTGTCCGGCTATTAGGTTTGGCGACCTGGCAACCCTAGTTGTGACTATATCTGGCTTTCTGTTTCCATTCAAACGCTATGTATGATAGCTGTTGATTTATCGCTCAATAAACATGTTCCTATGAATCAATTATTAAACACACGAGTTTGCAAAGAATCATCAACCTCCACCACATCTAGGTACCTACCTAAACTCTTGTACAAACTTACTGGTGAAAAGGACGGGCGATTCGGGGGTCTGTGTTTTATAACTGTTTACCCGACTATAACAAAGCCAAAGACCGGAGTCACACGTCATTACTAAATATGTCGTGTAGGTAATTAAAGCATAAATCGTACAGATTAGGTTACTTGTGACTCCGGTTATACGAAAGTCGATGTCATTTTTAATTTATGTCTGATGTCTTGTTTATACCTTTTTAGTTACCTATCGCCTTTGTTATAATTGGGATTTAGTTTCAAACATTCTTTTTTTTTAAATTTGGCTTTCAAGAATTCAAGAAGTGGTGATTCTCAGCCTTATTGGAGAAATGAATGATGTGTGATGTAGTAGTGGCTGTACCTTGATGGCGTAGTCCCTGGCCTCGGGGTAGCAGTGCAGGTGCTCAACGAGGCTCTCGGCGCGCGCCAGCACGCTCTCGGCACTCTCGGCCGCGACCACCGCGCTGATCACGTACGCCGTGCGCGAGTGGATCGACGACTGCACAACCAACATAACTCAAACTCGAAGCATTTATTTCAAATAAACCAATGACAGGCACTTTTGAATTGCCAAGGAGTCGGCCAGTCAGAATGATGAAGCTAGTTGCTCATTCCAAAGCGTAGTAGAATGGGCAAGAACCTCCAACAACAACAACATAAATATTTGTCTGCAGATATAAGTGACACTTAAAAAAGTAAAGGACAATGTCCAAATTGGCCCTGTGCAATAAAGAGTATCAGATTAAACGATAATTAATCGCCTATTTTATTATTTAAGTTGCAAATACTTCTGTATCACGGACTAGCTGTATTCCAAAATGTACTTTTAATAGAATTTAACGCGACTAATAACATTAGATCGCCATCTTCGCCTAATGTCATGTCGTGTCAGAAGTGAAATAGGGATGTCCAATCAATTATAATCGATTGATTGAATTATTATTCGATCGATTGTGTTTTCTTTTCTAAAGTGTATTTTTAAAAACCTAATAAGAATACTTTATGTATGCAGTCATACTCCAATTTAAATAGTAAGATTAATATTATACAGTAATCAAAACTTTTTATTTTGATTATCTAATTCATTTTTTACGACAATTAATACAAAAATAACATTTCTCTTTCGGCGTGAAATAAACCATTGTCATACATACTTGCAATGTTTATATGACAAAGGTGATGTAACAGACAGTTTGAAATAATTTAAGAACACAGTAAATCTTAGTCGAAAAAATCGATTATTGGTGTGGTGTCGTACTACATCCCTAGTTTTGCTGTGAACGTCACGTCGCGTCGTTAGTTTAAATGCATTTTAATTTTGCACTTGCATCCACTTTTTAGAAAAACAACTGCATAGGTACCTAATTATCTAGGTAGGTATTATGGTATTACCTACTTTTCAGTTTCTTAAAAATCACTCAGAGCTATGAAAAATCGTAGGTACCTACATTTAATATTCGTTGTTATGGTTAGATTATAACCTCAAAATCTGATACTTTTTTTGAAATATACCTTTTTTGCAGCTAGTCCGCTACAAATACAAGATCTTTTAAGAATCTACTAATGATAGAGAATACAATTCATAATTATCCGATGCTCTTGGCTCCAGGGCCAACAATGTATGGACGCAAAGCAATGTCCTTTGCGTCTAATTGTCCTATAAGACCTTATATATTAGATTTAAATTAAGTTGGAACCTATCTATCCGCCAAGCTCATCAGCATCGCTTTTCAATTCTATTCGATCTTTATTGCATCCATAATGTACAATGTGATAATAATGTGATCTTTTGACCGTTTTCACAGTTTGTCTGTGGGTATGGATCATAATCCATACCCACAGACAAACTGTGAAAACGGTTTTATGGGGCATAGTTTCAAGTACAAGTAACCTACTGTAATATCTTTATAATAAATAAATGAATAACTACTGTCAGCAACATAAACTTTGAAAGACGAAAGTCCCTGATATGTCACAAAAGACATCGCGCGAAAACGAATGTGAACATATCTCGCCACATCGCATCGCAGTTGCCTCGACCTGAGGCGACCCTGTGCTTTTACTCAGCTTGTGACTAATCCCGAATAATCTAAATAGGCACGAGTCTTAACATTCGTGTGTAAGAAAATCAAATGAAAACTATTTGGTTCGAGCTACTAGGCTTTTAGCACTCGGTCATGACTCATCAAGTCATCATAGATCCTAAATAGCTTAAGTTATTGAGAGTAACAAACAAACAAGCTTGACAGACACGTTATGTAATCATATACCTACTACCTAGACTCTAGGAGGGTACTAGAAAGTTAGCGTACACTTAGATCGTGTTCAAAACAATGCACGTAATGGCAAGTTGCCAACAATGCCAGCCACCGCACCGAGCCGCGCCACCGCCTGCTAGTGCTAGCGAGCGCGACACATTCATCATTTCTATAACTAAGCTTTACAGTCTAAAGCGATCTTTTTCCAATAAAAATAACATCACGCAGGTATTCGCCGAAGAGTTAGGGAGAGGTGTAGGTACCTAATAGTGCACCCACATTTTGCCAGTTATGTCACAGATTACTTGTTATGTTTGAAATTGAAAAGTCCCTTGGAATAGGGGACGAGATATATTTGTACTTAGCTACAAGATAAGGCCATTTGTATAATACAGGACTTATGTTACGCCGTAAAAGTAATTTTGAAAAACATTTCCGGACTTTTCACAATCGTACATACAATATGCACAACAACCTCAAGGCCGTTCGGAAGGTGCGTCGTACGTTTTGTCACACTTTATCTCGATTGTAATTTCCCAAACTAATACTAAAATGATAGACGTACGTGTCCCCCACGACTAGCGTTGCCAGGCGTCCGGATAAAGCCGGACATAGGTAGGCTTTTTGATTGCGTGTCCAGCCAAAATAAATGGTGTCTGGCTTGTCCGGCTTTTGTTAGGCTTTTTACATTTCGCAAACGAGCGAGCGCCGATGACTGATTATGACAATAATCAAAAAACCGGCCAAGTGCGAGTCGGACTCGCCCATGAAGGGTTCCGTTACGTTACGATTTATGACGTATTCAAAAAAAACTACTCACTAGATCTTGTTCAAACCAATTTTCGGTGGAAGTTTATATGGTAATGTACATCATATATTTTTTTTAGTTTTATCATTCTCTTAGCTTAGCTTAGCTTAGCTTGAGTACGTATAGTTTTTATTATATTTGTTGGTATATTGGCGTGGCTAGCTGACATAATATGGCAAATAATTTAAGCTTCTTGTAATGTTCATTACTGAACATAGGTTCCTAGTATTGTATACATGCAACTAACTATATTCTAACTGAACAGACAGCTGTGCTGCTGGGGAGTTTGTTCCGCCACTTCTTCTTCCCAGCGATAGCACTAGGAAGTGGCGAAGGGCGGGCGTTTTTGGGGGACTGTCTTTTGTAATTTTGACGTTCGAAAAGTGCTGATTCTCAGCCTAATTTGAATAAATGACTTTTGATTTTGATTTTCTTATTTTAGAAGTTACAGGGGGGACACACACATTTTACCACTTTGGAAGTGTCTCTCGCGCAAACTATTCAGTTTAGAAAAAAATGATAAGTATTAGAAACCTCAATATCATTTTTGAAGACCTATCCATAGATATCCCACACGTATGGGTTTGATGAAAAAAAAAATTTTGAGTTTCAGTTCTAAGTATGGGGACCCCCAAAATTTATTGTTTTTTTTCTATTTTTGTGTGAAAATCTTAATGCGGTTCACAGAATACATCTACTTACCAAGTTTCAACAGTATAGCTCTTATAGTTTCGGAAAAAAGCGGCTGTGACATACGGACGGACAGACAGACAGACAGACAGACAGACAGACAGACATGACGAATCCATAAGGGTTCCGTTGCCATTTGGCTACGGAACCCTAAAAAGCTTGATTTTACATACAATTTTTTTGTCGTACCTATTAATACTGAGACACAAAATCCTCAATAATGTAGGGTATCCGACCTTTCTATCGAAATGTCCGGCCAAACTGGCTGGTCTGTCCGGCTATTAGGTTTGGCGACCTGGCAACCCTACCCACGACGCACATCTAGCTCGCATTGTAGATCATGCGAGAACACTGCACATCAGTCACTTAGTGCAGCGCAAAAATACTGCGTAACCTACTTTCTTACATAACATTTGTATTGAATGTAGTAGGTACAGACCTACGCTCTGGCAGCAGTGGTAGGTGCAAAAACATGTTATGCTCTCCGTTTCCTTCTCAAACACGTGCTGATTTAATCAATGTGCGTACAACATTTTCATTTAAACTATTCGTGTGGTTCAAAACATCGCTCGAATTTTTGGTTTTTGAACAGTTACAAGAAGTTGAAGTAATTTGGCACTTCTTGCAAGCTTGGCATCTTTGCTTGCTTGCTCATGCACGCAGCCAACTTTCGTGTGATTGTTTTAACAAAAGTGCTGCTCGCTCTTATGTAAGCGCTGTTCTAATGTCACCCGGCTAGTAGTAGAGAGCGGCCGCCGCCCCGCCGCGCCTGGCTCTTCGCCGGTCATGACGTGAGCGACCCACTTCTCTCATTTATTTATAACTCCGAGTTAGATAAGTTCGGTCCAGGCTTATCACTTGAATTCATGCGCCTGTACGATATTGTAATGTTCACAAGTACGCCACTGTACAATGTACCATCGCGTCATGCACTATGTATGTTGCCCGCATGTGTTGTGTTAGTTTCTCCGAACTATCGGCCGCGCCGCCACTATCACTCGCTGTTCATCCCGATATCGCGCGGCGCGCGGCTCACAACACAAAACAACAAGCTACCTACATCAACACTGATAACAATAAATCGAATGCACAAATAACTGTGGCAGAGCTTAGTGTTTGTGAACTATGTTGTTGTTCAGTTGTTCTGTGTCAATTTCTGTTTACAATAACATGATTGCTAATTCCTCTATTTTTAGTGTCTAGGTACCGGTTTGAAGGGAAACCCGAAAATAATGTATCAGCTGATATTGATTGTTTTTGTGGAGTGCAGAATATTATTATGACAGAGCTCGGGCTGCAACTTGTACTGAACGCAAAGCATTATTTTAATGATGCTATCAAAGATTGTATAAGAAACAACAAAAAACAACATTTTTACTGTAGTAATATACAATAACTTATTGAACACTTCATAATAGTCCAATAATTATAGCAGTCCATTCAATCAGTGGAATATCAAGTGTGAAACATAATCTACAGTATACATATTATTATGTATATTGTACACTCTGACATAGCTAATACAACAGCAATTTTTTACTAACAAAATGGATTTTGTTGTATGAAATATAAATAAATAATAATAATATTATGTCACAATCTTGAACAAAGAATATGAGCTTCAGTACAGTCAACAAAAGGGTGGTGTATACAGGCTACAATATTCATGTTCACTACCACAAATATTCATTAATATTATTGTGTGCATAAGAAGAGAAACTTAGTGATTTTAAACATTTGATTTCTCAGTATAGATCGTCTAATTTAAAATGGCACTCCCCTCCACTGCTTGTTGCATACACATTTAAAAGGTTTGTATAGAAATTTTAGTGGACAGACATGCAATTTTAAATTAGACGATCTCTACCTCCTTGACAATTGAAAAGCGCCTGCAATCTTCCTTGACAATTTAAAAGTGCCTGTAATTGAGTTAATTGAAATAAATGCTTTCAGTTTGAATACAGTCTTTAGTAGTTGAGTGATGAGTTGAGATGCATACTACTGATTTTTTTGTTCAAGTGTAGAAGGTGTTGTACAAACCTTGGACACGGTGTGCTTCTGTTCCTTCCAGGTGGGCTCAGAGATCTTTCCGAGCTGGATGTCCTTCTTGAGGCGCAGTCCTTGCCACAGGCTCTCTATGCTGAGCTCCTTTATTTCAGAGCCCACACCGGGCGCCACTACTTCCTTGGGCTTGCTCTCTGTCAGCTCTTTGGTGACTGCTTTAGTGTTTGTTTCGTCAACAGCTGTAGAGTGCAGCTTGTTGTCAGCTGTTGATGTCTTGTGCACTTGTGTGGCGGGGGACAGACGCAGTGCCACCAACTTCTCAAACCTCCTTATTAAATCTATGACAACAGACATGGTGTGTTTATTGAAATGTAATCTAATAAGTGTGAGTAAACTCTAAGAAAAGCCAAATTAAAATTTGTGCAACAATGTATTATTAAGATACTTAATAATGATAGTTTTATTGTTGAGATTACTGCATTTGCAATGATTTATTTTAAACAAAATATCTTAGTGTGAATAACTTCTACATACTTTGTGTTTTTGTTTAATATTGTTTTAATGTAGTCATTTGTTGTTACTTTGATACTTTAATAATAAAATATAATTAGTTCATGAGGGACAAATAAAACAGCTGAACAATGTTTCAGTCTGAGTCTGAATCGTGTCAGTGTATCAACGGTCTCACGTGAACTCTGCACCCTGCACACTGCACGGTGCAGACAAGGAACTCTATCGTAAACAATCACTATGCTTCGACAGAGCCGAATACAACATTAAGTAATTGGAAAGGGATGTCATGTAACTATATGAAGTTAGTTTAGCGGTACGTACTCTCCCACTGCTCGGGAGAAGCGGGCTTGATCTTCTGCACCAGCTTGTCCACCTCAGCGTTCAGGTTGCTGAGGGACAGGTAGTGGCGGATAACGCGCCACTGCCCTCCCAGCGACGACATCTTCACGACTCGCGAGCACGAGCACAACGATACCAGCGTCTTCTAGAACTGTCGCGCGTTCTATGCACTCACACTTTTTATATATGTTCAACACCAATGTTTGTCTCAGCTATTTGTTAACAGTTTAACACCTATTATTTTGTTGCCTCACACAAAAGATTTCTAATCACTTTTATACGTAAACTTTTATTCAGCAATGTGCCGCCTGCTCCCACGACGTTACTGTATGATAATGTGTGAATTTTGCGCAAAACCTAGGCTCCGCGAGTTAAAATTCGCAAATATAAATAAATCAATGACAGGTTTTCGTGACGTCAAATCGGACGATCTTTGTGCAGTGATACCAACTTGAGCAAATCAAAACAAATCTAAAAACGTTTCGTTTCGCGATTGTACTTCGAAATATTTATTTAACTTCTTTATCTTCGTTGAAACCACAGACAATTATTACAGCGCACAATTATTTAAATGGCTCTGTTCAGTCTATTTTCAAATAGTTGTCTTCCTAGTAGAATCACAATTATATTCGTTAAAATAAATGTTCATAAAACAAATAGCAAATTGCTACCCAAAATGAAACGTAAAAATGGGGATGGCAAACTGCACGTTCAGTAATCACTGCTAAACCGCTAATCACAAGGATGAAGGTTCACAATTTATAATCATCACTCACTGGTTCCTGTTCTATAAAAAGATTGTAAACTACTTCAAAAGTTTTTTTTTACAAACAAAGAAGTCACTCTTTGCGGGAAGGTTGTGATCGAGCAGTAATCAAATGTACACTGAACTATCGTAAACAGCGCTTGCGAATTATATAGCAGTATTTTATCAAAACATGTTTTGACAATATCTAGATTGCGACGAATGCTCTCAGCTGGTGTCGAGGCCGTGACGACGTTGGCGCGGGCGGCGCGCCTGCTGCGGGCTGCGCGCTGACTCGCCAGTCGCCACACCTCCGCGACCCACTCACCGACGATACACGATTTGTAAACAAATATCGTATGATCGCGTTTTGTAACCGGGCCAAGTAATTCCGTGTCAAAACAATGAGTGTACGTGGCGATAATTTACAATAATTTAATGCAAAATCGTGGTTATTATTACCTATATTATCTACATTTCAATAATTATGTGCATAATTAAATGACAATTTTGTTCACACACTTGTCACGCATTCACACATGTGTTGTCAAAGAAGAGCCGGCAGATAATAATGATTGCCAGTCCAAACGGAATGCTAGTACGAGTATAACGTGAGGCTCTGTCCTAAAGTGACACACACAGTGGCGTAACTACTAAAGTCCATACTGGTGCGGGGTACCGCGTGTTTGGGGGACCCCACTCATTGTCTGGGTCAAACCAACAAAGCAACCAGCATAGCGCCTCAGAGGGTAATAAAAGAAAGTGCTCTATAAATATCATAATCCAAAAAGCATGTCAAAATGTTCGAGCTCGAACCAATCAGCCAAAGTTATCTTAAACAGTTTACTGGTTCGCTACGCTAACGACCAAGAAGGGGGCACAAGCAGTAGCGGCGGCACTGTGATAAAAAAGTGCCATACTTATTATATATTGTCCGAAAAAATCAAACGACTATTTGTTTAAGAGAGAACCTAAGAGGTGAGGGGTGATGGGGGCCCAATGTCCACTTTGCAGCAGGACCTCTGATCTAAACGTTACGACACACATCACAACACACGACCTTCAGTTAAATCTTTAAAGATTTTAATAATCTTCCGAAACTGGCCCGACTTTTATAATTTCAAGGTCACCATTAAGCTCATGTAGTTATTGTATAGCATCGTTTTAGTTAGTCCTGTTTACATAGGTATGTTGACTTTGTTTGTCGGTGTACTGTTAATACTTTTGTATGAATTCAATCATTAATTTCATAATTCAGATATTATACTTTCTATTTATGGACGTTCTACAAAATGTACAATCAATCACAAGTCCATGGTAGCGTGGTACCTCATGGGTGCGTCTCATACGGTATAAACTCATTTGGTCTAATTTTATATTATTATCGTTCATAAGATATAATCAATGTGAGATCTAAGTACCAACTGTTGATATAATTTCTTTACATATAACATTTATTTATTCTAAAACTTATTTAGTATAACGTTGTTTGATATAACGTTTATGTAATCGAAAATTATTTGGTCTAACGTTTAATATATATAAATACCCATATTGAGGGAGTTGTGAAAAAAAAATTATTATTTGCCATTTTGTGGTGGCGGCCATCTTGGATTTGAAATTTATCATAGTGTATAGTATTCTACTAGTCGAGCCCTTTCATTTGATACCCATATTGAGGGAGTTGTGAAAAAATATATAATCCGCCATTTTGTAGCGGCGGCCATCTTGAACCGATTTTCATCAAACATAGCTAAGAACACTCCCGACAAATTCACCTTTCAAACAAAAAAAACAAAATTAAAATCGGTTCATCCGTTCGGGAGCTACGATGCCACAGACAGACATACACACACACACACACACACACACACACACACACACACACACACACACACACAGACACGTCAAACTTATAACACCCCGTCGTTTTTGCGTCGGGGGTTAAAAACCGGCCAAGTGCGAGTCGGACTCGCCCATGAAGGGTTCCGTTACGTTACGATTTATGACGTATTAAAAAAAAACTACTCACTAGATCTCGTTCAAACCAATTTTCGGTGGAAGTTTATATGGTAATGTACATCATATAGCGCGACCCCTATTAGAGTCAACTCCCCGCACTTCTAGAGTTCGTCGTGTGCCGGCCAAGTTACGTGACTAGTTACGGTTCGGCGCAACACTACCAATGTCGCCCCGCGCGCCGGCCAGTGTGTCACAAGCGCCCGGTAACTGCGCACGCGCTCGGAGTAAATAGACTCGTGCGCCTCGCGAGCCGTCCGTCCATTCTATGTTAATTATTAAGTGTCACCCTGTTTTCTTTTCTATGTACAACATCGTTATACTAATTATACACAGTTTACACGCACAATAGTTGGAGTTTCTTTTGTATAAAGTACCCCGACTATAATCATATATTTTTTTTAGTTTTATCATTCTCTTATTTTAGAAGTTACAGGGGGGGGGGGACGTACACATTTTACCACTTTGGAAGTGTCTCTCGCGCAAACTATTCAGTTTAGAAAAAAATGATATTAGAAACCTCAATATCATTTTTAAAGACCTATCCATAGATACCCCATACGTATGGGTTTGATGAAAAAAAAAAATTTGAGTTTCAGTTCTAAGTATGGGGACCCCCAAAATTTATTGTTTTTTTTCTATTTTTGTGTGAAAATCTTAATGCGGTTCACAGAATACATCTACTTACCAAGTTTCAACAGTATAGCTCTTATAGTTTCGGAAAAAAGCGGCTGTGACATACGGACGGACAGACAGACAGACAGACAGACATGACGAATCCATAAGGGTTCCGTTGCCATTTGGCTACGGAACCCTAAAAACATCATTATGGTTAACGCCCCGACTCAGAGTACCCCGACTCGGATAGGTTAGGTTTTTTTTTTGTTTTTGTTTTGGCAGGAGTGGGAAATCCTCATTTACGCCCAGACTGCCTCACTAATGACGCAGTCTGGGCAGTGCCAGACTCTTACCGGCTAAAACCCACTCCTGCCTTTGCCAGGTGTCCCTCTGACATAATCAGAGCCCTTTTCAGACGTATGTCATGCTTGTTCCTGGTCGTGCTTAATTGCAAGTGGTCCTGTTTTAGGAAGTGGACAGTTCCTGGAAGCATACACCTCATGTCATACCACGTTTATTCTTAATAAAATTCTAAACAGCTTACTACCTAATAACTATAATGCAATAAAATACCTGGAAAGTAATAACTATAGTAAATAAAATGCCTAGTAAATAATTATAAGTAACTAATTTCTGTAAAATATTCTATTTTTATTTATTTATTTGAGTTTTGTATCTTTATTTGTTTCTAAAATCTACCCACGCCAATTATAGTTCTATTTCTATCTGTAATTTAATTTAAACTATATTTATTCTATGCCTATCCTAATATATTTACAATATATTATTTAGTCTTATTTTCTTTTACTACATTATTTCTTATCCTAAAATTTCTTACTACAATTTGCTTACATTTATTGCCTATTCTACTTTTATTTACTATTACTTCCATAACTAAAATTTTATCTGTGACGAGCTTGCTGGACCACAACGGTAAAGTTTGTTTCTTTTTAAAATCAGCATTCATCGCACAGGCCTCCACCTTGTGGGACGGGAATGGCCAGGTGTTCTCGGCCATTCCCGTAGCCCCCCAACCTGGGGGGCATGTGGGGCCCGCCATACCATCTTGGCGGGCGTGCGTCGGGAGGGCTGTGGATGTAAAGGCTATGCCGGATTCCCATGGCCCTCCCATCACGGCGACGCGGGAACACCGCTGAGTTTTAGTGGGTATACTGTCATTCCGACAGGGAGTCCCACATACCCCGTCTCGTCCCCCGGGAGGCGGGGATGCATAAAGCATTTCTCAGCGACAAAAAAAAAAAAAAAAAAAAGGTTAGGTTAGGTTCCCCCCCCCCCCCGGTGGGTTCCCGCATTGTCGAGGTGGGGGGGCTCAGTAGCCGTGGCGAGCTGGGCCACGGTGAAGCTAAGAGGAACCCCAGCGGGGGCCGCTCGTCCGGGCTGTGCGGTTTAGCCCGACGTAGCGGCCCACGGGTAGGTTGCGGTGCCGCGACATCGCGACCTACCTGAGGCGGGCCGCGATGTCCCCCGCGAGGGAGACTGTACGGTGCACGTACATGGATTTTAAAATATGATTGCAATTAGTTAGCCAGTAGGCTCGCGTACTTGCACTTTGAACGCGACCTACATTTGGCAGTGCATTGACACTGACACAGTGCATTATTCTATGCATTTTATGTATATTATATTTAGTGTTCAATTAGACGTGGTTTGAGTCGGACAACTTGCATTTTTATTTAGATTCATCCCGTTGAGCATTCACTGACATCTTATGCATTTAAGTTTAATTTGACATTCTGCATTACATTGACATTTTACATTTGCATACAGTACTTATGTTAGGGATGCACCCTACATAGTTTTTTTGGTCCTTCGTAAATATTGCAAGTACCATACAGTCCGTTACATCGGTCGATAAGTCGTCGCGCGGGATCTGTGTCGTGTCGTGTCATACTGTGCCACGTGTGTTGCCGTGCCATTCGGGGAGGTAGCAGCGGTCCAGGTTCCAGAGCGTCACATTGCATTGCATTTGCATACAGGGAGAGTTCCTGAATTTCAAGTAAGATCGTTCATTATTTATCTTACGGCTTCACAATGGAGGGTTTAATCGTGCGTCAAGCTGAGATCCTCGAGGAAGTGAAGAGAATCCATTCTAATTTTAAGAAGGATTCAGCGAGCAGGAAGACCACCGATTATATTCGTGATAGGCTTGAGCGATTAGATGTGCTATGGGCGGAATGTGAAGAGAAGAACCGGGAGCTGAGTGCAGTACAAGAGAAAGATCATCAATATTTCACCGGTAACATTTATGAGGTCATTAAGAGTTGGTACCATGGAACGCGTCAGGAGATAGCAGCGTTCGAGATGAAGACTCTTGCTGGACCCAGCAACGTCGGCCATAGTAAGGTAAACGTTGAGTTTGATAAAACCCTGTTCGAGACATCTTTAGGAGCAGAGGACAAGCTACTCGAGTTACAGCAGTTGCAACAAGCTAACTTCCGTGCATTCACTAGGTTAGTAAATCGAAGCCTAGACGAGGTTAAGGAAAAATGGGAAATTGAGGATATGCTTAAGACTGTAGAGTTTCGGTGGACTGCAATTGACAAATTGCATTTACAAATTGATGGCATATTAGAGGGGAATTCACATGACTATTATGACGAGTTCTGTCGTTACGAAAATGCATTTACAAAAATAAAACGGGCGTTGAACACGAAATTAAACGCCTCTATACATCAACAGCAAACATTGCCTAAAATTGACATACCGAGCTTTAACGGCAACTATACGTTATGGCCTACTTTTATGGATCTCTACGTAGAAGCGATTCATAATAATTCAGCGATTGCAAAAACTCAGAAAATGCAGCATCTAAAGGGTAGACTTCGCGGTGAAGCGGA
Source organism: Apamea anceps (assembly GCA_951799955.1). Taxonomy (NCBI): domain Eukaryota; kingdom Metazoa; phylum Arthropoda; class Insecta; order Lepidoptera; family Noctuidae; genus Apamea; species Apamea anceps. The sequence continues at coordinate 68,139 of OX637524.1, read as the reverse complement.
AAAGCTCGTGCAGCATTTACACATTGCACCCGAAAATTATGACACGTGTTGGGAAATTTTGAACCATAGATACAATAATAAGTTTCTCTTATTCACCAAAAACTTCCAGGTATTTATGCGTCAACCTAATTTGCAAAAACAATCTGCATTCGACCTAAAGCGGTTATATGACACTAGCAACGAAACCATAAACGCGATACATAACTTGGGCGTAGATACTAGCTCATGGGATCCGATTCTAGTTTACGTTTTATGCGAAAAATTAGACTCCGAAACGTATTCGGAATACATGCAGTCCAGGTCGGACCCGCGCGAGATACCAACGTTCAACAATTTTATGGATTTCGTCGAAAACAAATTTATGGCATTAGAACCATTGCATAGGAAAAAGCCAGAAAACGGTAACAAACCTGCATCAAAACCACAATCTAACACGCCACATCCGTTCGACAAAAATTACAAGTCAGCAAATTCACAACCCAATAAAAGTTCATCAAACTATTCTCGCAAGTTCCATGCATCAAACGCTGGACAAGTCAGCAAGATTATTTGTCCATTGTGCAATATCAATCATGCATTATTCCAATGCTCTAAATTCACTGACATGCCAAGTCCGGAAAAAATGGCATTTATAGAAAACAATAAAATATGCAAAAATTGTTTGTATGTGCATACTAAGGGTTACTGTGCGTCACAGAAAAGATGCAGAGATTGCAAAGAGCAACATAACACACTTCTGCACAACGATATTGTGCAGTCAGCGCAAACGCCCTCAGCAACACAAACAGCACCTAAACCGTCGTCATCGACTTCAACTAGGTCAAATAAAAACCTGCAAAATAACTTCGCATCAAATAATGATGATGAAATATTATTACCAACAGCATTAATGCAAGTAGAAACAGCTGGAGGCGACTACATTACACTAAGGGCTTTAGTTGATCAAGGCTCACAAATTACGCTGATAACGGAGAATGCAGCTCAAAGACTGGGCATAAAACGTCAACAGCTGAGTGCGAACATAAGCGGGATCGGTACTTTATCCAACAGGAGTAAAGGAAAGGTCCATCTATCCTGCAAGTCCTTACATAACGACTTCCGGTTTACAACGGAAGCGTTAGTCATGTCACGGGTAGTAAACAGTCTGCCTAATGTTACATTTGCTAAGAAACCTTGGGCTCATGTGACAGACATCACACTAGCCGACCCAGATTACAACTTATCTAGGCCCATTGACATACTTCTGGATGCACACGTATTTTCCGAAATACTCATGAATGGCTTAGTCAAAGGGGAGGTAAATGAACCCATGGCTCAACAAACACGGTTGGGGTGGATATTGTCAGGCAATGTCACCAAAACATTCAACTGCAACGTCGTAGTAAATGAAGTTAACGACATGGCAAAATACTGGGAAGTGGAAGACGTCAATGGAGATGCATGCAATTCTATGACGTCAGAGGAGCGATATTGCGAGGAGTTCTACACTGCAACAACCAAGCGATTAGGTGATGGCAGATATGCAGTTCGTTTGCCAATGAAACCTAATTTTAATCAGCTGCTGGGCAAGTCAAAGCCACGAGCAGTAGCACAGTTTATGCAATTAGAAAGGAAATTAGACAGGGATGAAAAATTATCGGATAGTTACATCAAATTTATGCAAGAGTACCTGGAAATGGGACACATGAAGGAGAGCAAACCTGACTGCAACACGGCATGCTACCTACCTCATCATGGAGTACTAAAACAGGACTCACTGACATCCAAATTGAGGGTGGTTTTTAACGCCTCCCAGAAAACTGACACAGGTTACAGTCTGAATGACTTGATGGAGTGTGGTCCTAAGCTTCATCAAGATCTATTGACATTACTACTAGGATGGCGGCTATACAAGTACGTCTTTACTGCAGATTGCGAAAAAATGTATCGCATGATTCTTGTACATGAAGAAGATCAATACCTGCAAAAGATCGTATGGAGAGAATCCAACCAAGATCCTTTAAAGGAGTACCGGTTATGCACAGTGACGTATGGCACCAAGGCAGCACCATTTTTAGCTCTCCGAACGCTGAAACAGCTCGCAAGCGATGATGCACCGACATATCCGTTAGCAGCGGATGTCATCGCTAACGAGATGTACGTTGATGACGTCCTAAGTGGCAGCAACTCCATCGAACGAGCACAAGAAATTCAAAAGCAACTCATCGACATGCTGAGTGGAGCTGGCCTCACATTACGGAAGTGGTCAAGCAACGACCAGACCTTGATTGAAAGTTTATCATCTTCAGATCGTAACCAGACGACAAGGTACTTTACAAACGATGGAATAACAAAAGCCCTAGGAGTCCAGTGGAATCCTACAACTGACACATTTTCGTTTACAAACAAAATACAATTTGACAATAAAAACCAATTGACAAAAAGGAAGCTGTTATCGGAAATCTCGAAAATCTTTGACCCATTGGGTTGGCTGACACCTTTGACAGTAAAAGCAAAACTGCTGTTCCAAAGCGTCTGGCTATCGGGATGCGATTGGGATGAAACCTTACCTGACAGCGTGCATGAAGAATGGAAGCAGTTTACTAGCGACTTACATCACATAACCGAATATCAAATACCCAGGTGGCTGGGAGATATTACGAAACCATTCCAAGTCCATGGATTTTGCGATGCGTCCGAAAAAGCCTACGCATGCGCTATATATCTGCTGACAATAAATGACAGAAACGAGCCTGTGACTAGACTCATCACGGCAAAATCGAGGTTATCGCCAATCAACAAAAAACTGACACTGCCGCGACTCGAATTATGTGGAGCGCTACTACTTTCACGGCTCATGAAAAAGGTCCTGACAGCCTTTAAATGGGACAATGTACACAAACATACATACGCCTGGACGGACTCTATGATTGTATTAGGCTGGCTGCATGGTGACGTCACAAAATGGAAGTCATTCGTCAGCAACAGAGTACAGCAAGTGCATGACGTAATTCCAAAACAGCACTGGAGTTATGTCAAATCCGAGGAAAATGCTGCAGATTGTGCATCACGCGGAATCAATTGTTCCCAACTATTACAACACCCTTTGTGGTGGCAAGGTCCCTACTGGATGAAAAATTACAGTGAACATACGCTTGACAAAATTGCAATTACACCGACAACGTGCGAATCAAAACAAAAACAAATGCAAACGTATGTTGTGAAATGTGTACCGTCTTCAATAGTAATTGAGTTATTAGACAGACACAGCGATTTGACTCGTATTACAAGGGTCATTGCCTGGATAAAACGTTACATAAACAGCTGTTCAAATTCCAACACTCATCGTACTACTACTACTTATCTGACATCTACAGAACTACAAAGCGCTGAACATCTAATAATGAAACATATTCAGCTGCATGCCTTCAATGACGAGATTATGAGACTTAAGGAAAATAAAGGGTTGAGCACGAAAAGTAACGTTTTGAGTTTAAATCCATTCCTTGACAAACAGGACATCCTGCGAGTCGGTGGAAGGTTACGTAACTCAAACTTGCACGAAGACACTAAACATCCAATTCTGCTACCACATGACAACAAACTGACAGAGCTATTAATTTGGCAAGCTCACAGAAGAACATTACATGGAGGTCCTAAGTTAACCCTGACACATCTACGACAAAGAGTTTGGATCGTAGGAGGACATCGCGCCGTCAAAAAGGTCTTACATAAATGTGTAACATGTCGCCGATTCAATGCGAAACAAACAAACCAGATTATGGCTGATCTACCAAAGCCGAGAGTGACAGTATCTCGCCCTTTTACACATACAGGTGTCGATTTTACTGGACACGTTGAGATCAAGGCAAGTAAAGGCCGAGGCGTCAGAACACTGCTGGCGTACGTTGCAGTATTTGTTTGTCTAGCAACAAAAGCCATCCATCTAGAACTGGTATCAGACCTATCCAGTACAGCATTTTTATCGGCTTTCAAGCGCTTCTGCGCACGCCGAGGTACGCCACGGGACATGTACAGCGACAACGGTACGAATTTTGTGGGTGCAAATCGGATCCTATTGCAACAATATAAATGCATTATAGAAAATATTGACAACTTCTTTTTGGGCAAAATATCAGAGATGGGAGTTAAATGGCACTTCAATGCCCCGGTCTGGCCAAGCGCAGGCGGACTGTGGGAAGCCGCTGTGAAGAGCATGAAATATCATCTCAAACGAGTAATTGGAGATCAACGTCTAACTTACGAAGAGTTTACCACACTGCTATGTCAGATAGAAGCTTGCTTGAACTCACGACCACTATGCACTATAACAGAAAACGCCGAAGAGATTAACTGTTTAACTCCAGGACATTTCTTAACTGGCACGTCACTCATGACAATTCCAGAACTCGACACTGACAATATTCACCGGTTAAGTAAGAGATGGCAAATCGTACAAAAACTTAGCAAGGATTTCTGGAACAAGTGGTCGCAAGAATACCTCCAACAACTACAAGCAAGACTAAAGTGGAAACGACAGAATACTGACTCAAAAGGGAACAAAGTGTCGTGTGTTAACCCTACCTCAAGTGAAGTGAAATTTGACACTGAAAAACATAGTGATATGTGCTAATTTATTATTATGGTGACATTTTATTTATAGACTTTAGGTTACTTTTTTCATAATAGTCGTAGGTCAAGTATATTTACATTAGAGTCCTGCATTTTTACATTGTTTTTTACATTCTTATTTTATTATTTTTTACGTTGGAATTGTTTTATTTAGTTATTCTCTTTCTTTGTTGTGGCAATATGTACGGTGCACGTACATGGATTTTAAAATATGATTGCAATTAGTTAGCCAGTAGGCTCGCGTACTTGCACTTTGAACGCGACCTACATTTGGCAGTGCATTGACACTGACACAGTGCATTATTCTATGCATTTTATGTATATTATATTTAGTGTTCAATTAGACGTGGTTTGAGTCGGACAACTTGCATTTTTATTTAGATTCATCCCGTTGAGCATTCACTGACATCTTATGCATTTAAGTTTAATTTGACATTCTGCATTACATTGACATTTTACATTTGCATACAGTACTTATGTTAGGGATGCACCCTACAGAGACATTGCGGCTGAGGATAGAGGCCGCGGCGGGAGGGGTTCTCCCTTCCTTCCGCGGCCTTGACGGGGCCGCCACCGTGAGATGGCGGACGCGGCGGGGCCGCAGGGGAAGAGGAGTGTCGGTGTATCGTTGCCGCTCTCCCTATCCTCTGCGGCCGTAGCTCCCCCAACGCGGGGGGCATGCGGGGCCCGCCTGTTAGGCGGGCGTGGAGGCCAGCAGGCAACGGGTGCGGGGGCACCGTTGCCTGTTTTGCACAGGCCTCCACCAGTGTGGGACGGGAATGGCCAGGTGTTCTCGGCCATTCCCGTAGCCCCCCAACCTGGGGGGCAAGTGGGGCCCGCCATACCATCTTGGCGGGCATGCGCCGGGAGGGCTGTGGAAGTAAAGGCTATGCCGGTTTCCCATGGCCCTCCCATCACGGCGACGCGGGAACACCGCTGAGTTTTAGTGGGTATACTGTCATTCCGACAGGGAGTCCCACATACCCCGTCTCGTCCCCCGGGAGGCGGGGATGCATAAAGCATTTCTCAGCGACAAAAAAAAAAAAAAAAAAAAAAGGTTAGGTTCCCCCCCGGTGGGTTCCCGCATTGTCGAGGCGGGGGGGCTCAGTAGCCGTGGCGAGCTGGGCCACGGTGAAGCTAAGAGGAACCCCAGCGGGGGCCGCTCGTCCGGGCTGTGCGGTTTAGCCCGACGTAGCGGCCCACGGGTAGGTTGCGGTGCCGCGACATCGCGACCTACCTGAGGCGGGCCGCGATGTCCCCCGTGAGGGAGACATTGCGGCTGAGGACAGAGGCCGCGGCGGGAGGGGCTCTCCCTTCCTTCCGCGGCCTTGACGGGGCCGCCACCGTTCGATGGCGGACGCGGTGGGGCCGCAGGGGAAGAGGAGTGTCGGTGTTTCGTTGCCGCTCTCCCTATCCTCTGCGGCCGTAGCTCCCCCAACCTGGGGGGGCATGCGGGGCCTGCCTTTTAGGCGGGCGTGGAGGCTAGCAGGCAACGGGTGCGGGGGCACCGTTGCCTGTTTTGCACAGGCCTCCACCAGTGTGGGACGGGAATGGCCAGGTGTTCCCGGCCATTCCCGTAGCCCCCCAGGTTGGGGGGCATGTGGGGCCCGCCATACCATCTTGGCGGGCATGCGTCGGGAGGGCTGTGGAAGTAAAGGCTATGCCGGTTTCCCATGGCCCTCCCATCACGGCGACGCGGGAACACCGCTGAGTTTTAGTGGGTATACTGTCATACCGACAGGGAGTCCCACATACCCCGTCTCGTCCCCCGGGAGGCGGGGATGCATAAAGCATTTCTCAGCGACAAAAAAAAAAAAAAAAAAAAAAGGTTAGGTTAGGTTCCCCCCCGGTGGGTTCCCGCATTGTCGAGGCGGGGGGGCTCAGTAGCCGTGGCGAGCTGGGCCACGGTGAAGCTAAGAGGAACCCCAGCGGGGGCCGCTCGTCCGGGCTGTGCGGTTTAGCCCGACGTAGCGGCCCACGGGTAGGTTGCGGTGCCGCGACATCGCGACCTACCTGAGGCGGGCCGCGATGTCCCCCGTGAGGGAGACATTGCGGCTGAGGACAGAGGCCGCGGCGGGAGGGGCTCCCCTTCCTTCCGCGGCCTTGACGGGGCCGCCACCGTTCGATGGCGGACGCGGTGGGGCCGCAGGGGAAGAGGAGTGTCGGTGTTTCGTTGCCGCTCTCCCTGTCCTCTGCGGCCGTAGCTCCCCCAACGCGGGGGGCATGCGGGGCCCGCCTTTCAGGTGGGCGTGGAGGCCAGCAGGCAATGGTAGCGGGGGCTCCGTTGCCTGTTTTGCACAGGCCTCCACCTTGTGGGACGGGAATGGCCAGGTGTTCCCGGCCATTCCCGTAGCCCCCCAACCTGGGGGGCATGCGGGGCCCGCCATACCATCTTGGCGGGCGTGCGCCGGGAGGGCTGTGGATGTAAAGGCTATGCCGGATTCCCATGGCCCTCCCATCACGGCGACGCGGGAACACCGCTGAGTTTTAGTGGGTATACTGTCATTCCGACAGGGAGTCCCACATACCCCGTCTCGTCCCCCGGGAGGCGGGGATGCATTAAGCATTTCTCAGCGACAAAAAAAAAAAAAAAAAAAAAAAAAAAAAAAAAAAAAAAAAAAAAAAAAAAAAAAAAAAGGTTAGGTTAGGTTTTTTTTTTTTTTTTTTTTTTTTTTTTATTTTTTTTTTTTTTTTTTTTTTTTGTTCTGGCAGGAGTGGGAAATCCTCATGGACGCCCAGACTGCCCCACTTATGAGCCAGTCTGGGCAGTGCCGGACTCTTACCGGCTAAAACCCACTCCTGCCTTTGCCAGGTGTCCCTCTGACATAATCAGAGCCCTTGTAAGGCGCGTGTCATGCTTCTTCCTGTTCGTGTTCAATTGCAAGCGGTCCTGTCTTAGGAAATGGACAGTTCCCGGAAGCATACACTTCACGTCATACCACGTTCTATTTTAATCAACCTACTACCTTATAAAACAATAAAACTTGGAAAGCAATAGCAAATAAAATGACTAGTAAATAATTATATGTACCTAATTTCTGTAAAATTCTATTTTTATTTATTTATTTAATTGAGTTTTTAATCTTTATTTGTGTTTAAAACCTTCCCACGCTGATTAAAATGCTATTTCTGTTTATAATTTAATTAAAACTATATTTATTCTATCCTAATATATTTACAGTATATTATATGCCTATCCTAATATATTTACAGTATATTATTTAGTCATATTTTCTTTAAAAACTACATTAATTATTATCCTAAAATTACCCCCTATAATTTGCTTATATTTATCGCTTACTCTACTTATATCTACCATTGCTTTCATGACTAGAGTTTCAACTGTGACGAGCTTGCAGGGCCACAACGGTAAAGTTTGTTTCTTTTTTAAGTGCGCGTTTAATTGGGCCAATTTCTTACGAAGTTGGCTCCAATTTGCTACTTCTTTCTTTTTAGAAATATTACCGCTGCGGTCCCCATTTCCAGAGCGCCCCGACTCCACCTCAGCAATACGCCACCGACAGGCGCGCCAATGCGTCCCACTTGCTGCGCACCGGGCACGCTCCGTCGAAGGCGTTGTGGTCGGTCTTTCCCAGCTTGGCTGACAGGCAGTTCTGGCAACGCGGCGCCTCCGCTGCCATGTGTGACGGACAGTCCGCCCGCAGGTGGGGGTCACCGCAGTGGATGCAGAGGTCGGCGGGCTCCGTGCACATTTTTCGACTGTGGCCGAAGCCCAGGCAGCGAGTGCACTGCACCAGTGGCGACTGGTCCTGCACTCGCACTCGCTGCAGGTCGATGTGCACGCGACCCGCTACAGTCAGCCTCTGCCACACCGTAGGGGACACCTGCAGGATGACGTGGCAGGTATGGGGGTTCCTCGTCCTGCGACGGTACTTCACCCCCAACCTCACATCATCCGCAGGAATGTCCCCGATCAGGTGGGTGTTCTGCCGCTGCAAGGACTGGAGGATCTCGGCATCCGTGTGGCAGGAGAGGACGTCCCTGACGATGACAAGAGGGTCCTTGTTCTTGACCTCTTCTACCACAAGGCTGCCTGCCCTCCGAATCCTCTCGGTGACCCTCGCCATCTCCTCTTTGGTCTTAAACCCGACCACTACCTTCTGGTCCCTCGCTTTGCGCAGCCGCTCTACCCTTGTGCCCTCATTCCTGGCATCGACCGCCGTCCTGAGCTTCTCAAGAACCTCTTCACCGGTGTCCTGATCATTCACAGATGATACAATAACCGAGTGAAGAGGCTCCTGGATGTTCTGCTTCGGGCCGGCGGCGATCTCCGCGAATGATGGGCCTTGGCCTGCGACATAGCGAGGGGCCAGCTGGAGTTGCTCCGACAGAGCCTGGGTGTGCTGTTTGCACTCTTGCAAAGCCTGCTTGTGCTGCTGAAGGCCATCTATCAAGCTCTTCATCAGCTCTGTCGGAGGTTCCGTGGACGGGTTAAGAGGCGCGGGCTCCGGTGCGACTGCCCGCACGACTGCAGGCGCGACTGCCGGGGCGATCGCAGGTGCTGGCGCGATAGGAGTCTTGCTCCGCTCCGACTCCTTTACTAGCTCGTAGAGCCGGTTTATCGCGTCAAGGACCCCAGTCTTTATCTCCGTTTTGAGGTTTCGAGAGTTGCCCAAATGAAGCTTAGCTTTATTCAGGCAAGCTCTCGCCTCCGCTGTGAGACTGGGGTACCTCGACTCCGGTCTGGTTTCCTCGGCCTCCAGATTTTTTGGCTCATTCAGTGTGGTGACGCGCTTTGGTATGGCCAGGGACTTGGCCTGGGGCTCAGATCTCCCGGCCTCCCACTCCCCAATGCTTCGCCTCACACTGGGAAGCGAGGGTCTGACCTCCTCTGTTGAGCGCGGTGAGCCACTGGAGCCCGGTGAGCATGCGGATTTCTTGGCCGGAGTGCGGAACATTGCAGTGGCCTTAGTGAAAGTAAGGTTCATAGGTTGATCAGAGGGCACTGGCGATTTTGCTGTGTCCCTGTAAAGGGGGGAACACAGAAAATGAAATGAAATACAAATTTGAATCACAATACAATTTAAAACGAATCTAAATAAATTAAATCAATAAATTTCAATAAAATATAATATTAAATGTTGCTGTGTCCCTGTAAAGAGGGGAACACAGATAATACAATAAAATAAAATAAAATACAGAATTAAATTAATTAGCGATTAAAATAAATTAAAACAAATTAAATAATAAATTTCAATAAATTTAAAATATTAATTATTGCTATATGTATAAATAAGACGATCCCTGTAAGCAGGAGTCGGTCAAGTAAATTAAAATTATTAAAGTTATACTAAAAATTACACTAGAACTCCTTAACTATTACGAAAACAAGTATAATTACAATTTATAAACAGGTTTGTGTGTATACGTCGCTAGAAGAGCTAAATTTAGAAGAAATATTTTTTGCCGAAACCCCACGTCTACCTTCCTATAGAACAGAGGGCGGATGGGTGGGCAAAATTTTTGTGAGCTAGGCGCACGTGTGAGGTGTCAAAAGACGGGTCTCCGCGCGGGCTAGCTAACTATGGCGTTTCTGGATGTTGTCCCGAAGAAAAATCGGGAATTTTCCTGGAAAAACTGAATTTACGGCCAAAATTTTAGTGAAAACCTCGAATAACACCACCAAAACGGGACTCGAGTTCGCGGAACGCGCACGGGAGTCCAGGTAAGGCGGGTAAGTATCTATTTAAATTACTAAAAACTGGGAATAGTCTGGAATTTTGAAGAAAAATTTAGAATAGTGTTCCTTAAAAGGAGTTTTAGTGAAATTTTTACAAGTCAAAAACGAAAAAGTGTTTTTCGCGAAAATTGTCAATTATCCCTAGTGGGAACGTTTCAGGGAGCTTTAGATAGAATTAATTTGCTGAAAACAGCTTGAAATTGCGTCACCGGGAAGCAAAGTTATGTAGATTTGATCAAAAACAGGACTCCCTAAGGTGGATTTCGTCAATTTGTATTATGTATGAAATGCAAAAATTTCTAGAATTTTTAGTGTTATATGTGGGCTAGGCGCACGGGCGAGGTGTCAAAAGACGCGTCTCCGCGCGGGCTAGCTAACTATGGCGTTTCTGGATGTTGTCCCGAAGAAAAATCGGGAATTTTCCTGGAAAAACTGAATTTACGGCCAAAATTTTAGTGAAAACCTCGAATAACACCACCAAAACGGGACTCGAGTTCGCGGAACGCGCACGGGAGTCCAGGTAAGGCGGGTAAGTATCTATTTAAATTACTAAAAACTGGGAATAGTCTGGAATTTTGAAGAAAAATTTAGAATAGTGTTCCTTAAAAGGAGTTTTAGTGAAATTTTTACAAGTCAAAAACGAAAAAGTGTTTTTCGCGAAAATTGTCAATTATCCCTAGTGGGAACGTTTCAGGGAGCTTTAGATAGAATTAATTTGCTGAAAACAGCTTGAAATTGCGTCACCGGGAAGCAAAGTTATGTAGATTTGATCAAAAGGTTAGGTTAGGTTAGGTTAGGTTAGGTTCCCGCTAGCAGACGAGGAGGAAGAGGAGCCCCCTCCTGTCACGGAGTCGGAACTTGGCGCGGCGGTCCTCCGTATCCGCGCCAAGAAGACGGCTCCAGGCCCCGACGGTGTCCCAGCAAGAGTGGTAGCAATCGCTGCCACTCGAATGGAGGAAAGGTTTCGGGACCTCTTCAGCGCATGCCTTGCGACTGGGAGGTTCCCGAAACCTTGGAAGGAAGGGCAGCTGTGCCTCCTCCGCAAGGAGGGCCGCCCAGCAGACTCCCCCTCGGCATACCGGCCCATCGTCTTGCTCGATGAGGTCGGAAAAATGTTCGAGGGGATAATGGCGGCTCGCCTGAAGGGCCACCTGCGGGACATCGGGCCGGACTTGTCGGACGCTCAGTTTGGTTTTCGGGCTGAGCGTTCGACGGTGGACGCGCTGGCCTGGCTTAAGGGCCAGGCGAAGGATGCGATGGAGGCGGGGGACGGATTGTTGGCGGTGTCATTCGACATAGCCAACGCCTTCAACTCCGTTCCTCACTCCACCATCCTAGAGGCGCTCCGATTCCACGGAGTGCCTCGATACCTGCGCAGTCTACTGGCCAGCTACCTGGAGGATCGGGCGATCCTCCTCGTGGATAGGACTGGCCAAGTCCGGCGGTACGCAGTCGAAGCCGGCGTTCCACAGGGGTCAGTCATAGGACCTCTCCTCTGGAACGTCGGCTACGATTGGCTCTTGCGGGGAACTCTCCTCCGAGGCACGAGCGTCGTCTGCTACGCGGACGACACTCTCCTCACCGCCCGGGGGGGGAGTTTCAGGGAGGCGGCCAACTTGGCCTCGGCGGGCGGATCCTTGGTCGCAGCGAGGATCCGCCGCCTAGGTCTGAAGGTGGCGCTGCACAAGACCGAGGCCGTTTTCTTCCACGGACCTCGGCAGCGCCCCCCACCTGACGCCCACATCTTCGTGGAGGGCGTCAGAATCGAGGTCAAGGCCCAGATGAAATATCTGGGCCTTGTGATCGACAGCAGGTGGCGCTTCGGCCCGCATTTTAGCGGGCTGTCGTCGCGCCTGCTTAAGACGGCGGGGGCGCTCTCGTGGCTGCTCCCAAACTTGGGGGGGCCCAGCGCGCGATGCCGGCAACTCTACGCCGGCATCCTCAAGAGTATGGCCCTCTACGGGGCCCCTATTTGGGAGGACGCCCTCCAACGGCGGGAGAACGCCGCCGCCTTGCGGGCACCCCAGAGGGCCATAGCCCAGCGGGTAGCGCGGGCCTACCGCACGGTAGGCTTTGCGGCAGCGTGCGCTCTGGCCAGCACCCCTCCTTGGGAACTCGAGGCGTGGGTGCTCGCCAGAGTGTACGAATGGACGGCGGGGCGGAGAGCGAGAGGAGAACGCACCGCCCCGGAAGAGCGGGAGGCCGTCCGGCGGGAGGCGAGGGACGCCATCGTCCTCCATTGGACGGGGGACCTCGCCACCGCAGCCTTTGGCCGCCGAACCCTCGACGCGCTTGGGCCGGTCCTGCGAGACTGGCTCGAGCGGTCGCACGGGTTCCTCTCGTTTCGTCTGGTGCAGGTGCTGTCCGGACACGGTTGTTTCGGATCGTACCTGCACCGGATCGGACGGGAGGAGACGCCGTCGTGCCACGGCTGTGGCGCGGCGGAGGACACGGCGCAGCACACCCTCGCGGTGTGCCCGTCGTGGTCCGAGCCGCGCCGCAGTCTCATGGCGGCGATCGGACCGGACCTCTCGCTCCCCGGTTTGGTAAACGCCATGCTGGGGGATGAGGGGTCCTGGGCGGCAGTCGCCTCCTTCTGCGAACACGTCATGTCCCAGAAGGAGGCGGCGGAGCGCGCGCGGGAGGACGATCCTCACGCGGCGCTGCTCCGAAGGCGGAGGAGGGGTCGGAGAAGACGTCAGTTTGACGGACATCTCCGACTCCTCCCAGGTGGAGGCCAGCAGGCAACGGGTGCGGGGGCACCCTTGCCTGCATCGCACAGGCCTCCACCAGTGTCGGACGGGAATGGCCAGGTGTTCCCGGCCATTCCCGTAGCCCCCCAACCTGGGGGGCATGCGGGGCCCGCCAGCTAGGCGGGCATGCGCCGGGAGGGTTGTGGAAGTAAAGGCTGAGCCGGTTTCCCATGACCCTCCCATCACGGCGACGCGGGAACACCGCTGAGTAGGTTAGGTTAGGTTCCCCCCCGGTGGGTTCCCGCATTGTCGAGGCGGGGGGGCTCAGTAGCCGTGGTATAGGGGTACCACGGTGAAGCTAAGAGGAACCCCAGCGGGGGCCGCTCGTCAGGGCTTGGCGGAGAAGCCGACGACGTGGCGGCCGTAGGGTAGGTTGCGGTGCCGCTTGGGCGACATCGCAGCCTACCTGAGGCGGGCCGCGGTGTCCCCCGTGAGGGAGACATCGCGGCTGAGGATTGGAGGCCGCGGCGGGAGAGGAGTGTCGGTGTTTCGTTGCCGCTCTCCCTACCTTCCGCGGCCTTGGCGGGGCCGCCACCGTTCGATGGCGGACGCGGTGGGGCCGCAGGGGAAGAGGAGTGTCGGTGTGTCGTTGCCGCTCTCCCTATCCTCTGCGGCCGTAGCTCCCCCAACCTGGGGGGGCATGCGGGGCCCGCCAACTAGGCGGGCGTGGGGGCCAGCAGGGAACGGGTGCGGGGGCACCGTTGCCTGCATCGCACAGGCCTCCACCTTGTGGGACGGGAATGGCCAGGTGTTCTCGGCCATTCCCGTAGCCCCCAACCTGGGGGGCATGTGGGGCCCGCCATACCATCTTGGCGGGCATGCGCCGGGAGGGCTGTGGATGTAAAGGCTATGCCGGATTCCCATGGCCCTCCCATCACGGCGACGCGGGAACACCGCTGAGTTTTAGTGGGTATACTGTCATTCCGACAGGGAGTCCCACATACCCCGTCTCGTCCCCCGGGAGGCGGGGATGCATTAAGCATTTCTCAGCGACAAAAAAAAAAAAAAAAAAAAAAAAAAAAAAAAAAAAAAAAAAAAAAAAAAAAAAAAAAAAGGTTAGGTTAGGTTGGGGGATCCCCCACAGCGCATACTTCCACGTAGTATCCCCTGGGCAACGTCGTGTCTGACCACCGTAACGGAGTGGCAGACCGGCGGCTAAAGTGCGCTGTGAATTCGTTGATCTTAGTGCGGACGTCAACGAAAATGTCTAAGAAGCCGATGCGGGACGCCTCTGGGCGTTTTGCCAGTTTTAACCCTGTATATAATCCAAATTTTAACCCTAGTTGTAGTTCGAATTGCTCCTCCCAGGGCGATTCAAACGGCCCTTCTCAGGGCCAATCCAACGGCCCTTCTCAGGGCCAATCCAACGGCCCTTCTCAGGGCCACGCCGATGACGCTCAGGCGTCTGAAGCTGACCGCGCACCATCTGCGGCTAGCTTGTTTGGTTGGGCAGACGAGATTTCGGATTCCGACGATACCAACCTGGATACGTCGGTGTCCGAAATTGACCGCTGCAATCGGAAGAGGGCCTTCCTAAGGCAAGGCTCCGAGGGCTCCTCGGAGTCGGCCGGAGGCAAGGGAGGGAAGAAGTCGAAGTCCAAAAGGGCTTCGACTTCTTCTAAAACGCCGGAGACCCACGATGTGGGCTTGCTGGACGCCGAGCGCAAGCTAAATCTGGCCAAAAAGGCGCAGCTCCAGCAAGACCTGGAGGAGAGGGTCGCTGCGAAGGAGCGCCAGGCGCAAACCGCCAGGGCGAGGGCTGGCTATGGGGCATCTAGTGTCCTGTATGCTGACCACTCCCTGGCGGAACTGGAGCGCATGGCGCAGGAGGACAGAGAGGAGGTCCTGGAGGTCGCCTCAAAGTCCTCCAACCTGAAAGGGACCTTCCAGAAGGCCCTCAAATGCCGGGCCGCCAGCTTGCACGGCATTGTGCGAGAGCTGCTACAGCGGACGGCCACGGACGAGACGCGGCAGCTGCAGGCGAAGGTGGATCGCCTGCAGGCTGAGGTCAGCCAGCTGCACCAGAAGCTGGCTGACGCCACGGCTCGGCCTGCCCAACCTGCCCCAGGTCCGGTGGTAGGAGGCTCCTCCTCCCCTTCCAACCTTGAGGAGATCCTCCGAAAGGTGGTGATGGAGGAGAGGGCCTTCACCAGAGCCTGCTTCGCAGGCATTGAGGACCGGCTCCTTCCGGAAAAGCGGCTTCGCCCGCCGCTAGCCGCGGATAAGCCAACACCGAGGGAGCCGGAACCTGCGCCTGTAGCAGGCCCGGCAGCGGGTGGGCAGCCCCATGCCCCGAAGCCCTCCAAGGGCAAAGGCAAGGGCAAGACGACCAAGGCGGCTCCCCAAACCCCCACCACAAGCGCGGAGGGAGTAGCTGGGTCGTCTGCCAATCCACCAGCGGCAGCACCAGCAGCGGACGCCCTTCTTCCCTCCACCACCCCGTCCAACCAGTCGTGGACGGAAGTGGTCAAGAGAGGGAAGAAGAAGGGAGGGGCCAAGTCGGCCCCCAAGCCCGCCGCGACTGCTCCTGCAGCCAAAGCGGCTCCAGCCGGCGGAAGGAAGCTGGTTCCTCCCAAAACCGCGGCCGTCGTAGTGACCCTCACCCCGGCGGCCGTGGAGCGGGGAGAGACGTACGAGTCCGTTCTAAGACGGGCTCGTACCAACGCTGATCCCTCCCAGCTGGGGATCAGCAATATAAGGTGCCGCCGAACCCTAACCGGGGCTCGAATTTTCGAGTTCTCGGGGGAAAAGCGCGGCACCAATGCGGACCTCTTCGCAACAAAGTTGCAAGAGGTCATCGCGGACAGTGCGACGGTCGTCAAGCCCGTCAAGACCGCAGCCTTGGAGGTGACCGATCTCGACGATTCGGTCACCAAGGAGGATGTGGTGGCGGCCGTCGCGGCGGCTGGAGGCTGCGACGCTGGCGCGGTGAAGGGGGGAGCCATCCGGCTCGGCCGCCGCGGCATGGGCATCATCCGCGTCGAGTGCCCAGTCGCCGCGGCTGCGGCCGTCCTTGCTGCGACCAAGGGACGGCTGCTCGTTGGGCTCAGCTCGGCTGTGGTCCGGGCACTTGAGGACCAGCCTACGCGGTGCTTCAAGTGCTTCGCGTTCGGCCACACCCGAGCCACGTGTCCCTCCAAGTCCGACTGGGGAGACGCCTGCTACCAGTGCGGGCAGGAGGGACACACGAGTGCCACGTGCCGCGCCACCACGCCACACTGCAAGGCGTGTGCCGCCAGTGGCCGCCCCGCGGACCACAGGATGACGGGCAAGAACTGCAAGCCCCCCGTGAGGAAAGGCATAGTGCCGGCGCAGGTTCGCCCTGTTGCCACCACCGCCGCCGCCGTCGTCGCCGCCGCAGCTCCAGCGGCGGTATCTGAGGAGGGTGCAATGTCGGAATAATGCCAGGTTCCGACTACAGCATCCTCCAGGCGAACACCAACCACTGCAAAGCGGCCCAGGACCTGGTAGTGCAGGTCATGGCCGAGTGGTTGGTGAACGTAGCGGTGGTCGCCGAGCCCTACTCGATCCCCAGCAGCTGGCTGGGTGACGAGGACGACTCGGTGGCACTAGCGGCGCGGTCTTCCACGGACTCCCCTCCCCTCTCGCTATTAGAGAGAGGACCGGGATACGTGGCCGCCGCGTGGGGAGACATAGCCCTTGTGGGGGTATATTTCTCCCCAAACCGCCCACTCCAGGACTTTGAGAATTTTCTCGGAGTCCTGGCCGCCGTGGTCGGCAGGGCGGTTCCGCGTCAGGTCTCCGTACTGGGAGACCTGAATGCCAAGTCGGTGAGCTGGGGCAACCCGGCCACCGACGCACGCGGGCGGGCAGTGGAGTTGTGGGCAGCCTCCTCTGGACTCTCCCTCTTGAACAGAGGAAGCGTCCAGACATGCGTGCGGCGTAGGGGTGGCTCAATAGTGGACGTCACTTTCGCCACACCGGCGTTAGCCGCGCGCGTGCTGAACTGGCGGGTGGACCTGGTGGAGACCATGTCGGACCACCGCTACGTGCGGTTCGACATCTCCACCAGGGGAGCAGGAGCGATGCGGCCCATCTCGGGGCGATCACCGTTCCCGCGGTGGGCTCTCACCCGCCTGGACAGGGAGGCAGCGGCGGAGGCGGCGTTCATCCAAGACTGGCTTTCGCCGCCTACCGCCGGCCTGGATGTGGACACCGCAGCGGGGCAGCTGAGGGAGTGTCTGACCGAGGTATGCAACTCTAGCATGCCTCGGTCTCGCCGACCACCACCCAAACGCGCCGTGTACTGGTGGTCGGCGGAGCTGGCGGGGCTCCGAGCAGCTTGCGTGGGGGCAAGGAGGGCCTACACGCGGAGTCGGCGGCGGCGTCGACGGGACCGGGCCGACGAGGACCACCTCTACGACTTGTACGTGGAGGCAAAACAGGTCCTCGATCGGGCCATCGCCGCTGCCAAAGACTCGGCGAGAGCCGAGCTGCTGGAGGGTCTCGACAACGACCCGTTCGGGAGACCGTACAAGGCGGCGCGCAACAAATTGCGCCCCTTTGGTCCCCCGGTTGCCGAGACCCTGGAGCCCTCATTTCTGGACGGGGTGGTTCAGTCCCTGTTCCCGGGCAGGGACAACTTCACCCCGCCAGTAATGTGTGGAGCCCCGCCAGACGAGGAGGAAGAGGAGGCCCCCCCTCCTGTCACGGAGTCGGAACTTGGCGCGGCGATTCTTCGTATCCGCGCCAAGAAGACGGCTCCAGGCCCCGACGGCATCCCCGCGAGAGTGGTGGCAATCGCTGCCACTCGGATGGAGGAAAGGTTTCGGGAACTCTTCAGCGCATGTCTAGCGACTGGGAGGTTCCCGAAACCTTGGAAGGAAGGGCAGTTGTGCCTCCTCCGCAAGGAGGGCCGCCCAGCGGATTCCCCCTCGGCATACCGGCCCATCGTTTTACTCGATGAGGTCGGCAAAATGTTTGAGGGGATAATGGCGGCTCGCCTGAAGGGCCACCTGCGGGGTATCGGGCCGGACTTGTCGGACGCTCAGTTCGGTTTTCGGGCTGAGCGTTCGACGGTGGACGCGCTGGCCTGGCTTAAGGGTCAGGCGAAGGACGCGATGGAGGCGGGGGACGGATTGTTGGCGGTGTCATTCGACATAGCCAACGCCTTCAACTCCGTTCCTCACTCCACCATCCTCGAGGCGCTCCGGTTCCACGGAGTGCCTCGATACATGCGCAGTCTGCTGGCCAGCTACCTGGAGGACCGGGCGATCCTCCTGGTAGACAGGACTGGCCAAGTCCGGCGGTACGCCGTCGAAGCCGGTGTTCCACAGGGGTCAGTCATAGGACCTCTCCTCTGGAACATCGGCTACGATTGGCTCTTGCGGGGAACTCTCCTCCGAGGCACGAGTGTCGTCTGCTACGCGGACGACACTCTCCTCACCGCCCGGGGGGGGAGTTTCAGGGAGGCGGCTAACTTGGCCTCGGCGGGCGGATCCTTGGTCGCGGCGAGGATCCGCCGCCTAGGTCTGAAGGTGGCGCTGCACAAGACCGAGGCCGTGTTCTTCCACGGACCTCGGCAGCGCCCCCCACCTGACGCCCACATTTTCGTGGAGGGCGTCAGAATCGAGGTCAAGGCCCAGATGAAATATCTGGGCCTTGTGATCGACAGCAGGTGGCGCTTCGGCCCGCATTTTAGCGGGCTGTCGTCGCGCCTGCTGAAGACGGCGGGGGCGCTATCATGGCTGCTCCCCAACTTGGGGGGGCCCAGCCCACGATGCCGGCAACTCTACGCCGGCATCCTAAAGAGTATGGCCCTCTACGGGGCCCCCATTTGGGAGGACGCCCTCCAACGGCGGGAGAACGCCGCCGCCTTGCGGGCACCGCAGAGGGCCATAGCCCAGCGGGTAGCGCGGGCCTACCGCACGGTGGGCTTTGCGGCAGCGTGCGCTCTGGCCAGCACCCCTCCTTGGGAACTCGAGGCGTGGGTGCTCGCCAGAGTGTACGAATGGACGGCGGGGCGGAGAGCGAGAGAAGAACGCACCGCCCCGGAAGAGCGGGAGGCCGTCCGGCGGGAGGCGAGGGACGCCATCGTCCTCCATTGGACGGGGGACCTCGCCACCGCAGCCTTTGGCCGCCGAACCCTCGACGCGCTTGGGCCGGTCCTGCGAGACTGGCTCGAGCGGTCGCACGGGCTCCTCTCGTTCCGTCTGGTGCAGGTGCTGTCCGGACACGGTTGTTTCGGATCGTACCTGCACCGAATCGGACGGGAGGAGACGCCGTCGTGCCACGACTGTGGCGCGGCGGAGGACACGGCGCAGCACACCCTCGAGGTGTGCCCGTCGTGGTCCGAGCCGCGCCGCAGTCTCATGGCGGCGATCGGACTGGACCTCTCACTCCCCGGTTTGGTAAACGCCATGCTGAGGGATGAGGGGTCCTGGGCGGCAGTCGCCTCCTTCTGCGAACACGTCATGTCCCAGAAGGAGGCGGCGGAGCGCGCGCGGGAGGAAGATCCTCACGCGGCGCTGCTCCGAAGGCGGAGGAGGGGTCGAAGAAGACGTCAGTTTGACGGTCATCTCCGACTCCTCCCAGGTGGAGGCCAGCAGGCAACGGGTGCGGGGGCACCCTTGCCTGCATCGCACAGGCCTCCACCAGTGTCGGACGGGAATGGCCAGGTGTTCCCGGCCATTCCCGTAGCCCCCCAGCCCGGGGGGCATGCGGGGCCTGCCAACTAGGCGGGCTTGCGCCGGGAGGGTTGTGGACGTCATGGTCTCCCACGACCCTCCCATCACGGCGCCGCGGGAACACCGCTGAGTTTTAGTGGGTATACTGTCATTCGGACAGGGAGTCCCACATACCCCGTCTCGTCCCCCACGAGTCGGGCATGCATAAAGCATTTCTCAGCGAGAAAAAAAAAAAAAAAAAAAAAAAAAAAAAAAAAAAAAAAAAAAAAAAAAAAAAAAAGGTTAGGTTAGGTTCCTGGGCGGCAGTCGCCCCTGGGCGGCAGTCGCCTCCTTCTGCGAACACGTCATGTCCCAGAAGGAGGCGGCGGAGCGCGCGCGGGAGGACGATCCTCACGCGGCGCTGCTCCGAAGGCGGAGGAGGGGTCGGAGAAGACGTCAGTTTGACGGACATCTCCGACTCCTCCCAGGTGGAGGCCAGCAGGCAACGGGTGCGGGGGCACCCTTGCCTGCATCGCACAGGCCTCCACCAGTGTCGGACGGGAATGGCCAGGTGTTCCCGGCCATTCCCGTAGCCCCCCAGCCCGGGGGGCATGCGGGGCCCGCCAGCTAGGCGGGCATGCGCCGGGAGGGTTGTGGAAGTAAAGGCTGAGCCGGTTTCCCATGACCCTCCCATCACGGCGACGCGGGAACACCGCTGAGTTTTAGTGGGTATACTGTCATTCGGACAGGGAGTCCCACATACCCCGTCTCGTCCCCCACGAGTCGGGCATGCATAAAGCATTTCTCAGCGAGAAAAAAAAAAAAAAAAAAAAAAAAAAAAAAAAGGTTAGGTTAGGTTAGGTTAGGTTCCCCCCCGGTGGGTTCCCGCATTGTCGAGGCGGGGGGGCTCAGTAGCCGTGGCGAGCTGGGCCACGGTGAAGCTAAGAGGAACCCCAGCGGGGGCCGCTCGTCCGGGCTGTGCGGTTTAGCCCGACGTAGCGGCCCGCGGGTAGGTTGCGGTGCCGCGACATCGCGACCTACCTGAGGCGGGCCGCGATGTCCCCCGTGAGGGAGACATTGCGGCTGAGGACAGAGGCCGCGGCGGGAGGGGCTCTCCCTTCCTTCCGCGGCCTTGACGGGGCCGCCACCGTTCGATGGCGGACGCGGTGGGGCCGCAGGGGAAGAGGAGTGTCGGTGTTTCGTTGCCGCTCTCCCTATCCTCTGCGGCCGTAGCTCCCCCAACCTGGGAGGGCATGCGGGGCCCGCCTTTTAGGCGGGCGTGGAGGCCAGCAGGCAACGGGTGCGGGGGCACCGTTGCCTGTTTTGCACAGGCCTCCACCTTGTGGGACGGGAATGGCTAGGTGTTCTCGGCCATTCCCGTAGCCCCCCAACCTGGGGGGCATGTGGGGCCCGCCATACCATCTTGGCGGGCATGCGTCGGGAGGGCTGTGGATGTAAAGGCTATGCCGGATTCCCATGGCCCTCCCATCACGGCGACGCGGGAACACCGCTGAGTTTTAGTGGGTATACTGTCATTCCGACAGGGAGTCCCACATACCCCGTCTCGTCCCCCGGGAGGCGGGGATGCATAAAGCATTTCTCAGCGACAAAAAAAAAAAAAAAAAAAAAAGGTTAGGTTAGGTTAGGTTAGGTTCCCCCCCGGTGGGTTCCCGCATTGTCGAGGCGGGGGGGCTCAGTAGCCGTGGCGAGCTGGGCCACGGTGAAGCTAAGAGGAACCCCAGCGGGGGCCGCTCGTCAAGGCTTTGCGGCTTAGCCAATGACGTAGCGGCCGTAGGGTAGGTTGCGGTGCCGCTTGGGCGACATCGCAGCCTACCTGAGGCGGGCCGCGGTGTCCCCCGTGAGGGAGACATCGCGGCTGAGGATTGGAGGCCGCGGCGGGAGAGGAGTGTCGGTGTTTCGTTGCCGCTCTCCCTACCTTCCGCGGCCTTGACGGGGCCGCCACCGTTCGATGGCGGACGCGGTGGGGCCGCAGGGGAAGAGGAGTGTCGGTGTGTCGTTGCCGCTCTCCCTATCCTCTGCGGCCGTAGCTCCCCCAACGTGGGGGGCATGCGGGGCCCGCCTTTCAGGCGGGCGTGGAGGCCAGCAGGCAACGGGTGCTGGGGCACCGTTGCCTGTTTTGCACAGGCCTCCACCAGTGTGGGACGGGAATGGCCAGGTGTTCCCGGCCATTCCCGTAGCCCGCCAACCTGGGGGGCATGTGGGGCCCGCCATACCATCTTGGCGGGCGTGCGCCGGGAGGGCTGTGGAAGTAAAGGCTATGCCGGTTTCCCATGGCCCTCCCATCACGGCGACGCGGGAACACCGCTGAGTTTTAGTGGGTATACTGTCATTCCGACAGGGAGTCCCACATACCCCGTCTCGTCCCCCGGGAGGCGGGGATGCATAAAGCATTTCTCAGCGACAAAAAAAAAAAAAAAAAAAAAAAAAAAAAAAAAAAAAAAAAAAAAAGGTTAGGTTAGGTTAGGTTTTTTTTTTTTTTTTTTTTTTTTTGTTTTGGCAGGAGTGGGAAATCCTCATGGACGCCCAGACTGCCTCACTTATGAGCCAGTCTGGGCAGTGCCGGACTCTTACCGGCTAAAACCCACTCCTGCCCTTGCTCAGTGTCCCTCTGACGTAATCAGAGCCCTGAATAGACTGATTGATTATTAATCTTATCCATCTTTTACTTCATTTTTGTGTTGTTTTGGTTAAGGTGGTTTTAACAACTAACATTAATTTTATATATCTAGTTATCTTACGATGCTTTAATACTGTTTTTTTTTTTTTATTTCTTTCTTGTTTTGGTATGGCTAGCTAATTCCTATAATATTTGTATCTTAAACTTAATCTATTCAATACTCTTAATCAATAATTAAAATAATAAATAATAATAATAATGATAATTTAGGTATAATTTCAATAATATTTAAATTTAAAATTTTAATCTATTATATACATGCTATTCTAATATACATACAATATATTACATAGACATAATATTTCTTATTCTAAATATCACTATGTACTTGCTATCATTTCTCATTTCAACTATTGATTTTCTATTTATCCTAATACTATTTTTGCTCACAGGTAATTCTGGCGAACTGACAGCTGCTAAATGAACCGTTATATTGGCCTCCACGAGCTCGTCGGACCACAGCGGTAAGGTAGGTTTGCCCTCAAAACCAGCTTTCGATTGGGCCAATTTCTCATGAAACTGGCTCCAATTTACTACTTCCAGCTTATGAGATTCAAAACTACCACCGCTGCGGTTCCCACCTCCTGAGAGCTTTGACTCTACCTTAGCAGTACGCCACCGACAGGCGCGCCAATGCGTCCCACTTCACTCGCACTGGGCACTCCCTGTCGAAGGCGTCATGCTCGGTCTTGGTCTGTTTTGCCAACAAGCAATTGTGGCACCTCGGCGCTTCCGCTGCCAGCCGGGACGGGCAGTCAGCTCGCAAATGGGGGTCGCCGCAGTGGATGCAGAGGTCGGCGGGCTGCGTGCACAGTTTTCGACTGTGGCCGAAGCGCAGGCAGCGAGTGCACTGCACCAGTGGCGACTGGTCCTGCACTCGCACTCGCTGCAGGTCGATGTGCACGCGACCCGCTACAGTCAGCCTCTGCCACACCGTAGGGGACACCTGCAGGA
Organism: Apamea anceps; assembly: GCA_951799955.1. Lineage (NCBI taxonomy): Eukaryota > Metazoa > Arthropoda > Insecta > Lepidoptera > Noctuidae > Apamea > Apamea anceps. The sequence goes on along the minus strand of OX637524.1, from coordinate 44,796 downwards.
TGACGTGGCAGGTATGGGGGTTCCTCGTCCTGCGACGGTACTTCACCCCCAACCTCAAGTCCTCCGCTGGTATGTCCCCGAGCAGGTGGGCATTCTGGCGTTGCAGCGCCTGTGTGACCTCCACATCCGTGTGGCAGGAGAGAACGTCCATAATGATGAGGAGCGGGTCCTTATTCTTGACCTCCTCTACCACTAGGTTCCCCGCTCTCCTTATTCTCTCCGCCACCCTGGTCAGCTCCTCCCTGGTCTTGAAGGTTAGGTTAGGTTAGGTTAGGTTAGGTTAGGTTAGGTTAGGTTAGGTTAGGTTAGGTTAGGTTAGGTTTTTTTTTTTTTTTTTTTTTTTTTTGTTTTGGCAGGAGTGGGAAATCCTCATGGACGCCCAGACTGCCTCACTTCTGAACCAGTCTGGGCAGTGCCGGACTCTTACCGGCTAAAACCCACTCCTGCCCTTGCTCAGTGTCCCTCTGACGTAATCAGAGCCCTGTTTAGACTGTTATTTGTTTGTCTTGTCCGTCTTTTAGTTCATATTTTTGTGTGTTGTTTTGATTCAGGTGGTTTTAACATCTTACATTATATTTATCTAATTTCTTACTAAGCTATATTACTGTTTTTTATTTCATTTTTGTTTGAGTATAACTAATTAATTCCTATAATAAAACTTAATCTATACAATATTTTTAATCAATAATTAAAATAATAAATAATAATAATAATAATTTTGGTATAATTTCAGTTATATTTATGTTAAAACTTTAAATAATTCTATACTTATATGCTATGGCTATTCTAATACAGGATAATCCTTTATTCAGCGCGCAAATTTTCACAGGGTGTTCCACCCATGAATACGAACAACATTCACTATGGGACCATCTCCGAAATCACGAAAAAAAAATCAGCAGATTCATACATTTTGGTCGAGTAGGTATTGAACTTTTATAAGAAACAGCTGATTTCCTTCTGTGACTTCAGAGATGGTCCCATAGCGAAAGCCGTTCACATTCATGGGCAGAACACCCTGTGAAAACCCACGCACTGAACAAAAAATTATCCTGTATATACCCAATATATCAAACAGACATAATATTTCCTATGCTAAATATGTACTTACAATTATTTATTACTCTAACTACTAATTTTTTATATTTGTTTACAGATACTTCTGGCAAACTGGAAGCTGCTACTTGAACCATAGGTTTAACCTCAGCGAGCTCGTCGGACCACAACGGTAAGGTGAAATTATATGTATTAAGTGTATTTTTGAATTCGGCTTCTCGTTTGGCCAGTTTCTCATGAAACTGGCCCCAAATTGCTACTCTTGTATTTTTAGAGAATTTTTTGACTCTATGAGTGTTTGTTGGTATTGGTTTCTGTTTATAAACTCTAAAATCAATACCGTTGTGGTTCCCATTTCCAAAGAGCCCCGACTCCACCTCAGCAATAGGCCACCGACAGGCGCGCCAATGCGTCCCACTTGCAGCGCACGGGGCACGCACTGTCGAAGGCGTTGTGGTCGACCCTGTCCATCCGCGCTGACAGGCAGTTGTGGCACCGCGGCGCCTCCGCTGCCGCGCGTGACGGGCAGTCTGCCCGCAGGTGGGTGTCGCCGCAGTGGATGCAGAGGTCGGCGGGCTGCGTGCACATTTTTCGGCTGTGGCCGAAACACAAACAGCGAGTGCACTGCACCAGTGGTGACTGATCCAGCACCCGCACCCGCTGTAGGTCGATATGCACGCGACCCGCCGTCGTTAGCCTCTGCCACACAGTGGGGGACACCTGCAGGATGACGTGGCAGGTGTGGGGGTTCCTCGTCCTTCGACGGTACTTCACCCCCAACCTCACATCATCCGCAGGAATGTCCCCGACCAGGTGGGTGTTTTGTTGCCGCAAGGATTGGAGGATCTCGGCATCCGTGTGGCAGGAGAGGACGTCCCTGATGATGACAAGCGGGTCCTTGTTTTTGGCCTCTTCTACCACAAGATTGCCCGCCCTCCGAATCCTCTCGGTCACCCTCGCCATCTCCTCCTTGGTTTTAAACCCGACCACTACCTTCTGGTCCCTCGCTTTGCGCAGCCGTTCCACCCTAGTGCCCTCATTCCTGGCGTCGACCGCCGTCCTGAGCTTCTCGAGAACCTCTTCACCGGTGTCTTGATCATTCACAGATGATACAATAACCGAGTGAAGAGGTTCCCGGATGTTCTGCTTCGGTCCGGCGGCGACCTCCGCGAATGATGGGCCTTGGCCTGCGGCATAGCGAGGGGCCAGCTGGAGTTGCTCCGACAGAGCCTGGGTGTGCTGTTTGCACTCCTGCAGGGCCAGTTTGTGCGAATGAAGGCCTTCCATAAGGCTCTTCATCAGCTCTGTCGGAGGTTCCGTGGACGGGTTTAGAGGCGCGGGCTCCGGTGCGACTGCCTGCACGACTGCAGGCGCGATTGCAGGGGCGACCGCAGTTGCTGGCACGGTGGGAGTCCTGCTCCGCTCCGACTCCTTTACCAGCTCGTAGAGCCGGTTTATGGCGTCAAGGACCCCAGTCTTTATCTCTGTTTTCAGGTTTCGAGAGTTGCCTAAATGAAGCTTAGCTTTATTTAGGCAAGCTCTCGCCTCTGCTGTGAGACTGGGGTACCTCGACTCCGGCCTGGTTCCTCCGGTCTCCGGATTTTTTGGCTCATTCAGAGTGGTGACGCGCTTTGGTATGGCCAGGGACTTGGCCTGGGGCTCAGATCTCCCGGCCTCCCACTCCCCAATGCTTCGCCTCACACTGGGAAGCGAGGGTCTGACCTCCTCTGTGCAAGGCGGTGAGCCACTGGAGCCTGGCGAGCATGCGGCTTTCTTGGCCGGAGTGCGGAACATTGCAGTGGCGTTCGTAAAAGTGAGGTTCATATGAAGCTCCGGTCAGAGGGCACTGGTAATGTTGCTGTGTCCCTGTAAAGGGGGGAACACAGACAATCGAAATACAGAATTAAAATTAAAATACAATTAGATATAAATTAAGAAAAATTAAAATAATAAATTTCAATAGATTAGAATATAAAATTAAAATATTAATAATTGCTGTATCCCTGTAAAGGGGGGATCAGCAACAAGTAAAACTTATAGATAAGACGAGCCCTGTAAACAGAAGTCGGTCAATTAAATAAAAATTTTTAAAATTATATTAAAATTACACTAAAACTCCTTAAAAGGTGCTAACTTTTACGAGAACAGTATATACGTCGCTGGAAGAGCTGGGTGAAGAATTTGATTTTTTGCCGAAAATCCCACGTCTACCTTCCTATATAGAACAGAGGGCGGGTGGGTGGTCAAAATTTTTGTGAGCTAGGCGCGCGTGCGAGGTGTCAAAAGACGCGTCTCCGCGCGGGCTAGCTAACTATGGGGTTTGTGGAATTATTCCCGAACAAAAATCGGGAATTTTACTGAAAAAACCTGTTTTACGGCCAAAATTTTAGTGAAAACCTCGAATAACACCACCAAAACGGGACTCGAGTTCGCGGAACGCGCACGGGAGTCCAGGTAAGGCGGGTAAGTATCTATTTAAACTACTAAAAACTGGGAATAATCTGGAATTTTGAAGAAAAATTTTGAATAGTCTTCCTTAAAGGGAGTTTTTGTGAAATTTTTACAAGTCAAAAACGAAAAAGTGTTTTTCGCGAAATAGTCAATTATCCCGAGTGGGAACGTTTCAGGGAGCAAGGGAAAGATTTAATTTGCTGAAAACAGCTTGAAATTGCGTCACCGGGATGCAAAGTTATGTTGATTTGATCAAAATCAAGTATCCCTTAGGTAGATTTCGTCGATTTGTAGTATATATGAAATGCAAAAATTTCTGGAATTTTTGATGTTATATGTGGGCTAGGCGCACGGGCGAGGTGTCAAAAGACGCGTCTCCGCGCGGGCTAGCTAACTATGGGGTTTGTGGAATTATTCCCGAACAAAAATCGGGAATTTTACTGAAAAAACCTGTTTTACGGCCAAAATTTTAGTGAAAACCTCGAATAACACCACCAAAACGGGACTCGAGTTCGCGGAACGCGCACGGGAGTCCAGGTAAGGCGGGTAAGTATCTATTTAAACTACTAAAAACTGGGAATAATCTGGAATTTTGAAGAAAAATTTTGAATAGTCTTCCTTAAAGGGAGTTTTTGTGAAATTTTTACAAGTCAAAAACGAAAAAGTGTTTTTCGCGAAATAGTCAATTATCCCGAGTGGGAACGTTTCAGGGAGCAAGGGAAAGATTTAATTTGCTGAAAACAGCTTGAAATTGCGTCACCGGGATGCAAAGTTATGTTGATTTGATCAAAATCAAGTATCCCTTAGGTAGATTTCGTCGATTTGTAGTATATATGAAATGCAAAAATTTCTGGAATTTTTGATGTTATATGTGGGCTAGGCGCACGGGCGAGGTGTCAAAAGACGCGTCTCCGCGCGGGCTAGCTAACTATGGGGTTTGTGGAATTATTCCCGAACAAAAATCGGGAATTTTACTGAAAAAACCTGTTTTACGGCCAAAATTTTAGTGAAAACCTCGAATAACACCACCAAAACGGGACTCGAGTTCGCGGAACGCGCACGGGAGTCCAGGTAAGGCGGGTAAGTATCTATTTAAACTACTAAAAACTGGGAATAATCTGGAATTTTGAAGAAAAATTTTGAATAGTCTTCCTTAAAGGGAGTTTTTGTGAAATTTTTACAAGTCAAAAACGAAAAAGTGTTTTTCGCGAAATAGTCAATTATCCCGAGTGGGAACGTTTCAGGGAGCAAGGGAAAGATTTAATTTGCTGAAAACAGCTTGAAATTGCGTCACCGGGATGCAAAGTTATGTTGATTTGATCAAAATCAAGTATCCCTTAGGTAGATTTCGTCGATTTGTAGTATATATGAAATGCAAAAATTTCTGGAATTTTTGATGTTATATGTGGGCTAGGCGCACGGGCGAGGTGTCAAAAGACGCGTCTCCGCGCGGGCTAGCTAACTATGGGGTTTGTGGAATTATTCCCGAACAAAAATCGGGAATTTTACTGAAAAAACCTGTTTTACGGCCAAAATTTTAGTGAAAACCTCGAATAACACCACCAAAACGGGACTCGAGTTCGCGGAACGCGCACGGGAGTCCAGGTAAGGCGGGTAAGTATCTATTTAAACTACTAAAAACTGGGAATAATCTGGAATTTTGAAGAAAAATTTTGAATAGTCTTCCTTAAAGGGAGTTTTTGTGAAATTTTTACAAGTCAAAAACGAAAAAGTGTTTTTCGCGAAATAGTCAATTATCCCGAGTGGGAACGTTTCAGGGAGCAAGGGAAAGATTTAATTTGCTGAAAACAGCTTGAAATTGCGTCACCGGGATGCAAAGTTATGTTGATTTGATCAAAATCAAGTATCCCTTAGGTAGATTTCGTCGATTTGTAGTATATATGAAATGCAAAAATTTCTGGAATTTTTGATGTTATATGTGGGCTAGGCGCACGGGCGAGGTGTCAAAAGACGCGTCTCCGCGCGGGCTAGCTAACTATGGGGTTTGTGGAATTATTCCCGAACAAAAATCGGGAATTTTACTGAAAAAACCTGTTTTACGGCCAAAATTTTAGTGAAAACCTCGAATAACACCACCAAAACGGGACTCGAGTTCGCGGAACGCGCACGGGAGTCCAGGTAAGGCGGGTAAGTATCTATTTAAACTACTAAAAACTGGGAATAATCTGGAATTTTGAAGAAAAATTTTGAATAGTCTTCCTTAAAGGGAGTTTTTGTGAAATTTTTACAAGTCAAAAACGAAAAAGTGTTTTTCGCGAAATAGTCAATTATCCCGAGTGGGAACGTTTCAGGGAGCAAGGGAAAGATTTAATTTGCTGAAAACAGCTTGAAATTGCGTCACCGGGATGCAAAGTTATGTTGATTTGATCAAAATCAAGTATCCCTTAGGTAGATTTCGTCGATTTGTAGTATATATGAAATGCAAAAATTTCTGGAATTTTTGATGTTATATGTGGGCTAGGCGCACGGGCGAGGTGTCAAAAGACGCGTCTCCGCGCGGGCTAGCTAACTATGGGGTTTGTGGAATTATTCCCGAACAAAAATCGGGAATTTTACTGAAAAAACCTGTTTTACGGCCAAAATTTTAGTGAAAACCTCGAATAACACCACCAAAACGGGACTCGAGTTCGCGGAACGCGCACGGGAGTCCAGGTAAGGCGGGTAAGTATCTATTTAAACTACTAAAAACTGGGAATAATCTGGAATTTTGAAGAAAAATTTTGAATAGTCTTCCTTAAAGGGAGTTTTTGTGAAATTTTTACAAGTCAAAAACGAAAAAGTGTTTTTCGCGAAATAGTCAATTATCCCGAGTGGGAACGTTTCAGGGAGCAAGGGAAAGATTTAATTTGCTGAAAACAGCTTGAAATTGCGTCACCGGGATGCAAAGTTATGTTGATTTGATCAAAATCAAGTATCCCTTAGGTAGATTTCGTCGATTTGTAGTATATATGAAATGCAAAAATTTCTGGAATTTTTGATGTTATATGTGGGCTAGGCGCACGGGCGAGGTGTCAAAAGACGCGTCTCCGCGCGGGCTAGCTAACTATGGGGTTTGTGGAATTATTCCCGAACAAAAATCGGGAATTTTACTGAAAAAACCTGTTTTACGGCCAAAATTTTAGTGAAAACCTCGAATAACACCACCAAAACGGGACTCGAGTTCGCGGAACGCGCACGGGAGTCCAGGTAAGGCGGGTAAGTATCTATTTAAACTACTAAAAACTGGGAATAATCTGGAATTTTGAAGAAAAATTTTGAATAGTCTTCCTTAAAGGGAGTTTTTGTGAAATTTTTACAAGTCAAAAACGAAAAAGTGTTTTTCGCGAAATAGTCAATTATCCCGAGTGGGAACGTTTCAGGGAGCAAGGGAAAGATTTAATTTGCTGAAAACAGCTTGAAATTGCGTCACCGGGATGCAAAGTTATGTTGATTTGATCAAAATCAAGTATCCCTTAGGTAGATTTCGTCGATTTGTAGTATATATGAAATGCAAAAATTTCTGGAATTTTTGATGTTATATGTGGGCTAGGCGCACGGGCGAGGTGTCAAAAGACGCGTCTCCGCGCGGGCTAGCTAACTATGGGGTTTGTGGAATTATTCCCGAACAAAAATCGGGAATTTTACTGAAAAAACCTGTTTTACGGCCAAAATTTTAGTGAAAACCTCGAATAACACCACCAAAACGGGACTCGAGTTCGCGGAACGCGCACGGGAGTCCAGGTAAGGCGGGTAAGTATCTATTTAAACTACTAAAAACTGGGAATAATCTGGAATTTTGAAGAAAAATTTTGAATAGTCTTCCTTAAAGGGAGTTTTTGTGAAATTTTTACAAGTCAAAAACGAAAAAGTGTTTTTCGCGAAATAGTCAATTATCCCGAGTGGGAACGTTTCAGGGAGCAAGGGAAAGATTTAATTTGCTGAAAACAGCTTGAAATTGCGTCACCGGGATGCAAAGTTATGTTGATTTGATCAAAATCAAGTATCCCTTAGGTAGATTTCGTCGATTTGTAGTATATATGAAATGCAAAAATTTCTGGAATTTTTGATGTTATATGTGGGCTAGGCGCACGGGCGAGGTGTCAAAAGACGCGTCTCCGCGCGGGCTAGCTAACTATGGGGTTTGTGGAATTATTCCCGAACAAAAATCGGGAATTTTACTGAAAAAACCTGTTTTACGGCCAAAATTTTAGTGAAAACCTCGAATAACACCACCAAAACGGGACTCGAGTTCGCGGAACGCGCACGGGAGTCCAGGTAAGGCGGGTAAGTATCTATTTAAACTACTAAAAACTGGGAATAATCTGGAATTTTGAAGAAAAATTTTGAATAGTCTTCCTTAAAGGGAGTTTTTGTGAAATTTTTACAAGTCAAAAACGAAAAAGTGTTTTTCGCGAAATAGTCAATTATCCCGAGTGGGAACGTTTCAGGGAGCAAGGGAAAGATTTAATTTGCTGAAAACAGCTTGAAATTGCGTCACCGGGATGCAAAGTTATGTTGATTTGATCAAAATCAAGTATCCCTTAGGTAGATTTCGTCGATTTGTAGTATATATGAAATGCAAAAATTTCTGGAATTTTTGATGTTCGGTTAGGTTAGGTTAGGTTAGGTTAGGTTAGGTTAGGTTAGGTTAGGTTAGGTTAGGTTAGGTTAGGTTAGGTTAGGTTAGGTTAGGTTAGGTTAGGTTAGGTTAGGTTAGGTTAGGTTAGGTTAGGTTAGGTTAGGTTAGGTTAGGTTAGGTTAGGTTAGGTTAGGTTAGGTTAGGTTAGGTTAGGTTAGGTTAGGTTAGGTTAGGTTAGGTTAGGTTAGGTTAGGTTAGGTTAGGTTAGGTTAGGTTAGGTTAGGTTAGGTTAGGTTAGGTTAGGTTAGGTTAGGTTAGGTTAGGTTAGGTTAGGTTAGGTTAGGTTAGGTTAGGTTAGGTTAGGTTAGGTTAGGTTAGGTTAGGTTAGGTTAGGTTAGGTTAGGTTAGGTTAGGTTAGGTTAGGTTAGGTTAGGTTAGGTTAGGTTAGGTTAGGTTAGGTTAGGTTAGGTTAGGTTAGGTTAGGTTAGGTTAGGTTAGGTTAGGTTAGGTTAGGTTAGGTTAGGTTAGGTTAGGTTAGGTTAGGTTAGGTTAGGTTAGGTTAGGTTAGGTTAGGTTAGGTTAGGTTAGGTTAGGTTAGGTTAGGTTAGGTTAGGTTAGGTTAGGTTAGGTTAGGTTAGGTTAGGTTAGGTTAGGTTAGGTTAGGTTAGGTTAGGTTAGGTTAGGTTAGGTTAGGTTAGGTTAGGTTAGGTTAGGTTAGGTTAGGTTAGGTTAGGTTAGGTTAGGTTAGGTTAGGTTAGGTTAGGTTAGGTTAGGTTAGGTTAGGTTAGGTTAGGTTAGGTTAGGTTAGGTTAGGTTAGGTTAGGTTAGGTTAGGTTAGGTTAGGTTAGGTTAGGTTAGGTTAGGTTAGGTTAGGTTAGGTTAGGTTAGGTTAGGTTAGGTTAGGTTAGGTTAGGTTAGGTTTTTTTTTTTTTTTTTTTTTTTTTTTTTTATTTGTCTCGTGTTCCTCCGACAGTATTCCTCGGAGTTCTTTTTAATCGAGAATATTCATTATTTCCTTACTTTTTCAGTCTTACGTGTATTACGTATTTGTTATTTCATCTTCTGTCTATTATTTACATGTTTCTTAGGTCAACACTTATTTTCTATCTCTGAACGGGAAGGTTGCAATTTCATTCAAAAAGCCATCTTTTCTGTTTTTACTAATTGATCGACTATTTCTTACGACTTATTTTGCTACGACTATTTTGTTACATTGTCTTCAGTTTGACTATAAGCTAAATTTTAACAATCATAATTTTAAGGACTACATTTTTAACGACTAAATTTATGGTTACAGCTAATATTTTACATTTACTAGTTTTAGATTTTAGGTTTTATTCTTTTTAACTACGCTTTCGGCTATTTCCTTACAGTATTTCAAAAATTTATTTCTAGTTATTTTATTTTGCATCATTGTTGGTATATTTCTTAGCTTAATTTCCACCCCCGTTTCAGATTCGATGTTGTGTTTTTTGACAGCAAATATTGGACACTCAGTGATAAGATGCTGGACGCTTTCATTTTTAGAGGGGTCACAGGGGCATGCCGGGCTCTCCTTGCACTTGAAGCGATTCAAGTACTCGGAGAACCCGCCATGACCCGTTAGCACTTGTACTAAAATTGGGTCTAATTTAATTTTCCTAATGATATGGTACGCCGCGATTGCGTCTGGGAAGAATAGTTTGCTCGTGGAGGCTGTTTCGCCAGATACGTATCTCGTGTTCCATTCGTCAAGCGACTCCATTCGGACCTGTCGCTTGACGAATGAAGCCGGACACAGGTCGTAGTGTGGCCTCGTCCTGCTTCCTATGGCGGCCTCCTTCGCCAACACGTCGGCCCTCTCGTTTCCCTCCATCCCCACATGCGCCTTGATCCAGAACAATTGAAGGGTTTTGCCGCTATTCGTCAGTGTCTGGATATTCTTCTGCGTTTCGAATGCTAATGGATGGAGGGAAACGCCTCGGGCAACCGTTTCCAAGGCCGACCTGGAGTCACTGTAGACTTCGACAACAGCTGCGTGGTGTTTCAAGGCCAGCTTCGAGGCCTCGCGCAGGGCCAATAGTTCGGCCTGGTAAACGGTGCAGAAATGGTCCAGTTTGAATTTTTGGGCTTTCACCTCTATCCCGTTTTCCCAAAGGCTTATCGCTGCACCAACTTTATCTTGGATTTTACTTCCATCGGTGAAGATTTTGGGATTGACGAGTCCTTGCTGGTCCATGTCTGCACCGTTCATCACGCACTTGAACTCTATACCTGTTTGACTGGCCGGGTGTGGTACTTTGGTGTAAGGGACCGGTTTTTCAAACTCTCGGTCCCTTATCACTCTCCGGGAGTATCCTCTTTTTTCCTCAAAAAAGGAGGCTGCTTCCCGAATACGAAGATCCAACGGAAGCAGTCCGGAGAGTAACAAGGCCGAGTTCAGTGATGTGGTCCTATACGCCTTTATAATTTTTTGCGCAAAGCCCCGCTGGACAGTGTTGAGCTGTTTCTTGATGCCGACCTTATTTGCAGCTGGTGCCCAAGCACTAGCTGCGTACATTACAACCGGCTCCACCACTGCGGTGTATATAGTCCTGGTAATCTCGGGCTTCAGGCCCCAGCTGATCTTGGCGGCTCTTGATATCTGTTTATACAGATTTGCTGCTTTCCTCGTGACGTTCGAGACGTGAGCATTGAAAGTCAGCTTATCGTCGATCGTGAGTCCCAAAATCTTGATCTCCCGAGACAGTGCAATGTCCTCCCCGCCCATGTGCAGCAGCGGTGAATCGTACTTTAGCTTGTTTGTCACGACCATTGCTTTAGTTTTGTGAGGTGCAAACTTGAGTTTGTTTCCGATTCCCCACTTCTGCACATGAGCCAGACTCGCATTTGCCTGTCTCTGGACATCAAGCGCTGTATCACCCGAGAATATCAGGACCACATCATCCGCAAATGCTTGGCAGTAATCTCCACGCTGATCTAGTTCCCGGAGCAAGGGGTCCAGGAGCAGGTTCCAGAATGTGGGCCCTCCTATTGACCCTTGTACGCAACCTTTAGTGGTTTCCTGTACGTGTTCTGCTCCCGCATACCGTACCCTTACTCTCCTGTCCCGCAGGTAACCATCTACGAGACGTCGCAGGTTGATAGGGCATTTTGTCTCAGCCAGTCGACATTTAATTGCTGGCCACCAGGCATTATCGAAGGCTCCCTCTATGTCCAATGATATGACGACAATTATTTTCTTTTCTTTCAGCCTATCTCTTATGTGTTTCATTAGGTCATAGAGGGAGTCCTCGGTGCTGCACTGGGGTACAAATCCGTATTGGTTCCTGCTTGCTTGTGGAGATATATGCCATCTGATTCGGCGTATCAGCATCTTCTCAAAGATCTTACCCAGTACAGGCAATAGCCCAATCGGCCTGTACGACTTGGGGTGCTCATAGTCATCCTTGCCGGGTTTTTTGAGGACCACTACTACTGCCTCCTTCCAGCTGGTCGGGAAGTGGAACAGGCTAAGGCACTTATTTAGCACTGCCAAGAACAGTTGCGGGTTGCGGGCAATAACCGCCCTGCAGATATCCGCTGTTAGGCCGTCAATACCCGGAGCTTTCTTTGGATTGAAGCTAGATGCGGACCACTTTAGTTCCTCTGCTGTAAATAGAGGATCGAATGTCTCACCATTCGTAATTTCGTTCACTCTATTTGCTGTCTCACGTATCCTATTGTGGTCCGCATTGTCATCCTGTGCTTTATCCTCAGGATAAAACGTCTTTGCAAGCATCCGGGCTGACTCCTCACTGCTGAGTACGCGGTTGTTTTGTACTAGCGGAATATCTTCCTGCCTATTGGCAGTGCGACTTATCACCCTATAAATGCTGTCCCACATCGTTTCCCTTTCCTGCCTTCCACAGAACTCCTTCCAACTGGATGTTAATGTGCTCTCCATCTTCTGTTTAAATTCCTCTTTGGCTGCAAGATATAAACTCAGGACCCATGCTCTACGTCTCGGTGCGGCACCGGAGATTCTCCTCTTACGTCTCTTGACGTCCTCCTTCATTCTTGTCAATTCCTCGGTCCACCAGGGCAATCCTGTCTGATCTCTTTTCCTAACTGTCGGTATGGTTTCTTCACATGCCTTCTCTATTGCTTCTGTATATTTTCCTATTACCTTGTCCAAGTCTTCTGTCGTTAATATCCTATCTATTTCTGTTTTGTTTATATTTTGTTGTTCCCAGATTTCCTCAAGCTTCCCGTAAAATTGTCCCCATTTTGCCTTTTTAGTGTTGTATTTTCTAGTCGTTCTTATTATATCCATACCTTTTGATTTTTCTAGTTTTAGTTCAAACAGGATTGCCCTGTGGTCCGAGGTGGTGACGTCCCCGGATAGTCTCCAGTTCACTACGCTTCGGAGCATGTCTTCTGTACAGGTCGTTACATCAATGCAGCTGCAGTACCGCCGGCCACCCCTGATGACGTCGAATGTAGGGGCCGCTCCCATGTTTAGGATCTGAAGTCCTAGTTCATCTAAGGCGCCCGCCAGAGCCTCACCTCTAGGGTCCGCCTCTCGGCTTCCCCACCATGTGTTCCAAGCGTTGACATCCCCCCCCAGTATCACGTCGCGAACTCCGATTTCCTCCATAATTTTCTTTAAATGGTCCAAGTCTGGCTCTATAGGCTGTCCGCCATCCAGGTACACCGACACCACACCTATTTCCCAGGCTCCCGTCCTCAGTTTTGCAACTGCAAAGTTTTCTGTTGTCAGGGTTGGGCACTGTGTGAGGTTTATGGTGTCGTCGAATAGCACAATGGCCGCTTTATTGACTTCCTGGCACACTGTACTACTCGTGTACCCGGATAGCTCTTCATTTCCCCAATACGACCTATATAAGGCTCTTGGACCATTGCAAATGCCAGCTTTCGTTTTCCCGCTTCTACAATGAGTTCAGCTGTGGCCAGTTTGCTCTTTTGGAGGTTTGCCTGTACGACGCGGTACTGGTGAGGTCTGACTTCACTGTTTACTGCGCTTCCGCCCGGGACCACCTTAGCAATACGCCACCGACAGCCGCGCCAACCCGTCCCACTTGAGACGAGTCGGACACTCGCTGTCGAAGGCGTTGTGCTCGGTTTTTTCCATCTTTGCGGAAACGCAGTTACGGCACTTCGGTGGCTCCGCGGCCAGCCGTAAGGGACAGTCCACCCTCATGTGGGGGTCCCCGCAGTGTGTGCAGAGGTCGGCGGTTTCTGTGCACAACTTACGGGTGTGGCCAAAGCGCAGGCAGCGGGTGCACTGGATCAGTGGCGACTGGTCCAGCACACGCACCCGCTGCAAGTCAATGTGCACACGACCCGCGTGCGTCAGCCTCTGCCACACAGCAGGGGACACCTGCAGGATGACGTGGCACATATGGGGGTTCCTCGTCTTACGACGGTACTTCACCCCCATCCTCAAGTCATCCGCAGGCACATCCCCCATCAGGTGACTGTTCTGGCGCTTCAATGCCTCGATGAACTCCTCATCGGAGTGGCATGAGAGGACATCCTTTATTATAGTGAGAGGGTCTTTATTTTTTATCTCTTCCACATTTAACTTTCCAGTCTTTTTAATCCTCTCGGTCACCCTATTTAATTCCTCCCTTGTCCTAAAGCCAACCACTACTTTTGAGTCCTTTGCCTTCCGCACTCTTTCCACCCTGGTACCCTTGTTCTTGGCATCTACCGCCGTCCTCAGCTTTTCAAGAACCTCTTCCCCGTTGTCATTGTCATCTACCGATGACACAATCACCGAGTGAAGAGGCTCCTGGAAGTGCCGCTTCGGGGCGGCGGCCATCTCCGCGAACGAGGGCCCCTGTCCTGCGACAAAGCGAGGCACATGTTGCAGGTGCTCCGACAGTGCTCGTGTGTGCAGCTGGCATTCCTCCAGCGCCCTATTGTGCTGCTGGAGGTTCTCCATTAGCTGCTTCATGAGCACCGTCGACTCACCTGGGGTCGGTTTGGGGTCCTCGCGAATTTTTTCGGGTCCAGTGGTCTCCCCAGATCCCTTTCTCCTCTCATTTTCTCCCTCCTTGACTAGGTAGTATAGTCTTTCGATCGCCTTAGTAATTCCATCCTTTATCTCTTTCTTCAGATTTCGGGAGCTGTCCAGTTGGAACTTGGCGCTGGAGAGGCACGCTTTTGCCTCTGTGGTTCTATTAATGTATCTCACAGGTGGCATCTCTCGAGGCGGGCTCTCCAGGGTTTTCCCTTTCAGCTCGTATGTGTCCGATCTTACACGCTGGGTGGCCGAGGCTAAAGCTTTGGGCTTAGGTCTGGGGGACGTGGGCTCGGCTGTCTCCTTGGGAGAAGTGGGAACGGGTGTCGTTTTTGGAGGTGTTTGAGTTTTTTGGGATTGCCCCACTCTTTGCTTCTCCGCTTCCCACTCCCCGATGCTGCGCCGCACCGAGGGGCCGGCTGGTATTGGGTCTGCCTCCACCGCACTCGAACTCTCCCCCGCAGCCCTTGGCTTGGTGATGGGCGTCCTGAGTCCGAGCATTTTGGCACTTGTCAGAGAACACTAATGTAGACAATAACTAAGTCCCTGTAAAGGGGGGATCTAGTTTTCGGGTGTAAATAGAAATATTTGATAGTCCTAAAGCAAGAAGTAGAACTTACACAAAAAGAAAAAGAATGCGAGCCCTGTAAACAGGGGTCGGTCGGTAGATTAAAACTTTCAATAAAAACTCCCTTGAAGGCGACAAATATAAAAAAAAACTAATTATTTTAACAGTTTACTACAACCCCAGGTGTATACGTTGCTGGAAGAGCCAAATTTGAAATATGATTTTTCGCCAAAATCCCCACGTCTACCTTCCTATAGAACAGAGGGCGGGTGGGTGGGCAAATTTTTTGCGAGCTAGGCGCACGTGCGAGGTGTCAAAAGACGCGTCTCCGCGCGGGCTAGCGAGCTGTGCAGTTTCTGGAATTTATCCAGAACAAAAATCGGGAATTTTGCTGAAAAAACCTGTTTTACGGCCAAAATGTATGTGGAAAACACGAATAACACCACCAAAACGGGACTCGAGTTCGCGGAACGCGCACGGGAGTCCAGGTAAGGCAGGTAAGTATCTATTGAAATTACAAAAAATAGGGAATAATCTGGAATTTTGAAGAAAAATTTAAAAAAGTGTTCCTTAAAGGGAGTTTTAATGAAATCTTTGCAAGTCAAAAAACGAAAAAGTGTTTTTCGCGTAAATGTCAATTATCCCTAGTGGGAACGTTTCAGGGAGCTCAAAAAATATTTAATTTGCTGAAAACAGCTTGAAATTGCGTCACCGGGAAGCAAAGATATATAGTTTTATTCTAAAACACGTATCCCTTAGGTAGATTTTGGTCAGTAGGTGGTATATATGAAATGCAAAAATTTCTGAAATTTTTGATGTTATATGCGAGCTAGGCGCACGGGCGAGGTGTCAAAAGACGCGTCTCCGCGCGGGCTAGCGAGCTGTGCAGTTTCTGGAATTTATCCAGAACAAAAATCGGGAATTTTGCTGAAAAAACCTGTTTTACGGCCAAAATGTATGTGGAAAACACGAATAACACCACCAAAACGGGACTCGAGTTCGCGGAACGCGCACGGGAGTCCAGGTAAGGCAGGTAAGTATCTATTGAAATTACAAAAAATAGGGAATAATCTGGAATTTTGAAGAAAAATTTAAAAAAGTGTTCCTTAAAGGGAGTTTTAATGAAATCTTTGCAAGTCAAAAAACGAAAAAGTGTTTTTCGCGTAAATGTCAATTATCCCTAGTGGGAACGTTTCAGGGAGCTCAAAAAATATTTAATTTGCTGAAAACAGCTTGAAATTGCGTCACCGGGAAGCAAAGATATATAGTTTTATTCTAAAACACGTATCCCTTAGGTAGATTTTGGTCAGTAGGTGGTATATATGAAATGCAAAAATTTCTGAAATTTTTGATGTTATATGCGAGCTAGGCGCACGGGCGAGGTGTCAAAAGACGCGTCTCCGCGCGGGCTAGCGAGCTGTGCAGTTTCTGGAATTTATCCAGAACAAAAATCGGGAATTTTGCTGAAAAAACCTGTTTTACGGCCAAAATGTATGTGGAAAACACGAATAACACCACCAAAACGGGACTCGAGTTCGCGGAACGCGCACGGGAGTCCAGGTAAGGCAGGTAAGTATCTATTGAAATTACAAAAAATAGGGAATAATCTGGAATTTTGAAGAAAAATTTAAAAAAGTGTTCCTTAAAGGGAGTTTTAATGAAATCTTTGCAAGTCAAAAAACGAAAAAGTGTTTTTCGCGTAAATGTCAATTATCCCTAGTGGGAACGTTTCAGGGAGCTCAAAAAATATTTAATTTGCTGAAAACAGCTTGAAATTGCGTCACCGGGAAGCAAAGATATATAGTTTTATTCTAAAACACGTATCCCTTAGGTAGATTTTGGTCAGTAGGTGGTATATATGAAATGCAAAAATTTCTGAAATTTTTGATGTTATATGCGAGCTAGGCGCACGGGCGAGGTGTCAAAAGACGCGTCTCCGCGCGGGCTAGCGAGCTGTGCAGTTTCTGGAATTTATCCAGAACAAAAATCGGGAATTTTGCTGAAAAAACCTGTTTTACGGCCAAAATGTATGTGGAAAACACGAATAACACCACCAAAACGGGACTCGAGTTCGCGGAACGCGCACGGGAGTCCAGGTAAGGCAGGTAAGTATCTATTGAAATTACAAAAAATAGGGAATAATCTGGAATTTTGAAGAAAAATTTAAAAAAGTGTTCCTTAAAGGGAGTTTTAATGAAATCTTTGCAAGTCAAAAAACGAAAAAGTGTTTTTCGCGTAAATGTCAATTATCCCTAGTGGGAACGTTTCAGGGAGCTCAAAAAATATTTAATTTGCTGAAAACAGCTTGAAATTGCGTCACCGGGAAGCAAAGATATATAGTTTTATTCTAAAACACGTATCCCTTAGGTAGATTTTGGTCAGTAGGTGGTATATATGAAATGCAAAAATTTCTGAAATTTTTGATGTTATATGCGAGCTAGGCGCACGGGCGAGGTGTCAAAAGACGCGTCTCCGCGCGGGCTAGCGAGCTGTGCAGTTTCTGGAATTTATCCAGAACAAAAATCGGGAATTTTGCTGAAAAAACCTGTTTTACGGCCAAAATGTATGTGGAAAACACGAATAACACCACCAAAACGGGACTCGAGTTCGCGGAACGCGCACGGGAGTCCAGGTAAGGCAGGTAAGTATCTATTGAAATTACAAAAAATAGGGAATAATCTGGAATTTTGAAGAAAAATTTAAAAAAGTGTTCCTTAAAGGGAGTTTTAATGAAATCTTTGCAAGTCAAAAAACGAAAAAGTGTTTTTCGCGTAAATGTCAATTATCCCTAGTGGGAACGTTTCAGGGAGCTCAAAAAATATTTAATTTGCTGAAAACAGCTTGAAATTGCGTCACCGGGAAGCAAAGATATATAGTTTTATTCTAAAACACGTATCCCTTAGGTAGATTTTGGTCAGTAGGTGGTATATATGAAATGCAAAAATTTCTGAAATTTTTGATGTTATATGCGAGCTAGGCGCACGGGCGAGGTGTCAAAAGACGCGTCTCCGCGCGGGCTAGCGAGCTGTGCAGTTTCTGGAATTTATCCAGAACAAAAATCGGGAATTTTGCTGAAAAAACCTGTTTTACGGCCAAAATGTATGTGGAAAACACGAATAACACCACCAAAACGGGACTCGAGTTCGCGGAACGCGCACGGGAGTCCAGGTAAGGCAGGTAAGTATCTATTGAAATTACAAAAAATAGGGAATAATCTGGAATTTTGAAGAAAAATTTAAAAAAGTGTTCCTTAAAGGGAGTTTTAATGAAATCTTTGCAAGTCAAAAAACGAAAAAGTGTTTTTCGCGTAAATGTCAATTATCCCTAGTGGGAACGTTTCAGGGAGCTCAAAAAATATTTAATTTGCTGAAAACAGCTTGAAATTGCGTCACCGGGAAGCAAAGATATATAGTTTTATTCTAAAACACGTATCCCTTAGGTAGATTTTGGTCAGTAGGTGGTATATATGAAATGCAAAAATTTCTGAAATTTTTGATGTTATATGCGAGCTAGGCGCACGGGCGAGGTGTCAAAAGACGCGTCTCCGCGCGGGCTAGCGAGCTGTGCAGTTTCTGGAATTTATCCAGAACAAAAATCGGGAATTTTGCTGAAAAAACCTGTTTTACGGCCAAAATGTATGTGGAAAACACGAATAACACCACCAAAACGGGACTCGAGTTCGCGGAACGCGCACGGGAGTCCAGGTAAGGCAGGTAAGTATCTATTGAAATTACAAAAAATAGGGAATAATCTGGAATTTTGAAGAAAAATTTAAAAAAGTGTTCCTTAAAGGGAGTTTTAATGAAATCTTTGCAAGTCAAAAAACGAAAAAGTGTTTTTCGCGTAAATGTCAATTATCCCTAGTGGGAACGTTTCAGGGAGCTCAAAAAATATTTAATTTGCTGAAAACAGCTTGAAATTGCGTCACCGGGAAGCAAAGATATATAGTTTTATTCTAAAACACGTATCCCTTAGGTAGATTTTGGTCAGTAGGTGGTATATATGAAATGCAAAAATTTCTGAAATTTTTGATGTTATATGCGAGCTAGGCGCACGGGCGAGGTGTCAAAAGACGCGTCTCCGCGCGGGCTAGCGAGCTGTGCAGTTTCTGGAATTTATCCAGAACAAAAATCGGGAATTTTGCTGAAAAAACCTGTTTTACGGCCAAAATGTATGTGGAAAACACGAATAACACCACCAAAACGGGACTCGAGTTCGCGGAACGCGCACGGGAGTCCAGGTAAGGCAGGTAAGTATCTATTGAAATTACAAAAAATAGGGAATAATCTGGAATTTTGAAGAAAAATTTAAAAAAGTGTTCCTTAAAGGGAGTTTTAATGAAATCTTTGCAAGTCAAAAAACGAAAAAGTGTTTTTCGCGTAAATGTCAATTATCCCTAGTGGGAACGTTTCAGGGAGCTCAAAAAATATTTAATTTGCTGAAAACAGCTTGAAATTGCGTCACCGGGAAGCAAAGATATATAGTTTTATTCTAAAACACGTATCCCTTAGGTAGATTTTGGTCAGTAGGTGGTATATATGAAATGCAAAAATTTCTGAAATTTTTGATGTTATATGCGAGCTAGGCGCACGGGCGAGGTGTCAAAAGACGCGTCTCCGCGCGGGCTAGCGAGCTGTGCAGTTTCTGGAATTTATCCAGAACAAAAATCGGGAATTTTGCTGAAAAAACCTGTTTTACGGCCAAAATGTATGTGGAAAACACGAATAACACCACCAAAACGGGACTCGAGTTCGCGGAACGCGCACGGGAGTCCAGGTAAGGCAGGTAAGTATCTATTGAAATTACAAAAAATAGGGAATAATCTGGAATTTTGAAGAAAAATTTAAAAAAGTGTTCCTTAAAGGGAGTTTTAATGAAATCTTTGCAAGTCAAAAAACGAAAAAGTGTTTTTCGCGTAAATGTCAATTATCCCTAGTGGGAACGTTTCAGGGAGCTCAAAAAATATTTAATTTGCTGAAAACAGCTTGAAATTGCGTCACCGGGAAGCAAAGATATATAGTTTTATTCTAAAACACGTATCCCTTAGGTAGATTTTGGTCAGTAGGTGGTATATATGAAATGCAAAAATTTCTGAAATTTTTGATGTTATATGCGAGCTAGGCGCACGGGCGAGGTGTCAAAAGACGCGTCTCCGCGCGGGCTAGCGAGCTGTGCAGTTTCTGGAATTTATCCAGAACAAAAATCGGGAATTTTGCTGAAAAAACCTGTTTTACGGCCAAAATGTATGTGGAAAACACGAATAACACCACCAAAACGGGACTCGAGTTCGCGGAACGCGCACGGGAGTCCAGGTAAGGCAGGTAAGTATCTATTGAAATTACAAAAAATAGGGAATAATCTGGAATTTTGAAGAAAAATTTAAAAAAGTGTTCCTTAAAGGGAGTTTTAATGAAATCTTTGCAAGTCAAAAAACGAAAAAGTGTTTTTCGCGTAAATGTCAATTATCCCTAGTGGGAACGTTTCAGGGAGCTCAAAAAATATTTAATTTGCTGAAAACAGCTTGAAATTGCGTCACCGGGAAGCAAAGATATATAGTTTTATTCTAAAACACGTATCCCTTAGGTAGATTTTGGTCAGTAGGTGGTATATATGAAATGCAAAAATTTCTGAAATTTTTGATGTTATATGCGAGCTAGGCGCACGGGCGAGGTGTCAAAAGACGCGTCTCCGCGCGGGCTAGCGAGCTGTGCAGTTTCTGGAATTTATCCAGAACAAAAATCGGGAATTTTGCTGAAAAAACCTGTTTTACGGCCAAAATGTATGTGGAAAACACGAATAACACCACCAAAACGGGACTCGAGTTCGCGGAACGCGCACGGGAGTCCAGGTAAGGCAGGTAAGTATCTATTGAAATTACAAAAAATAGGGAATAATCTGGAATTTTGAAGAAAAATTTAAAAAAGTGTTCCTTAAAGGGAGTTTTAATGAAATCTTTGCAAGTCAAAAAACGAAAAAGTGTTTTTCGCGTAAATGTCAATTATCCCTAGTGGGAACGTTTCAGGGAGCTCAAAAAATATTTAATTTGCTGAAAACAGCTTGAAATTGCGTCACCGGGAAGCAAAGATATATATGGGTTAGGTTAGGTTAGGTTAGGTTAGGTTAGGTTAGGTTAGGTTAGGTTAGGTTAGGTTAGGTTAGGTTAGGTTAGGTTAGGTTAGGTTAGGTTAGGTTAGGTTAGGTTAGGTTAGGTTAGGTTAGGTTAGGTTAGGTTAGGTTAGGTTAGGTTAGGTTAGGTTAGGTTAGGTTAGGTTAGGTTAGGTTAGGTTAGGTTAGGTTAGGTTAGGTTAGGTTAGGTTAGGTTAGGTTAGGTTAGGTTAGGTTAGGTTAGGTTAGGTTAGGTTAGGTTAGGTTAGGTTAGGTTAGGTTAGGTTAGGTTAGGTTAGGTTAGGTTAGGTTAGGTTAGGTTAGGTTAGGTTAGGTTAGGTTAGGTTAGGTTAGGTTAGGTTAGGTTAGGTTAGGTTAGGTTAGGTTAGGTTAGGTTAGGTTAGGTTAGGTTAGGTTAGGTTAGGTTAGGTTAGGTTAGGTTAGGTTAGGTTAGGTTAGGTTAGGTTAGGTTAGGTTAGGTTAGGTTAGGTTAGGTTAGGTTAGGTTAGGTTAGGTTAGGTTTTTTTTTTTTTTTTTTTTTTTTTTTTGTTTTGGCAGGAGTGGGAAATCCTCATGGACGCCCAGACTGCCTCACTTGTGAACCAGTCTGGGCAGTGCCGGACTCTTACCGGCTAAAACCCACTCCTGCCCTTGCTCAGTGTCCCCCTGACATAGTCAGAGACCTTTTAATGGTAGTATTTCATTTGCTTTTCCTATTTGTTTAGATTTACGATTTTTAAAGGTTTTTAGTTGTTTTATTTGGGCCTGTTTTATTTATTGACTTAGTTTTAGTTTGTTTTCGTTTAGTTAAATTTACTTGAGAAATAAAATAAAATATAATCAATCATAAAATATTTAAAATCAATAAAATCATCAATCATTATTATAATTATGCCCTGTCTGTATATAACTATGTGTAAATATTTTGTTTAAGGCTTATTTTATGTTTCCTTGTTAAGTTTTATTATTCTTTCCGCTATGACAATGCTGTACTCTATTAAAACCCTCCTCTGTTTCGAGTTGGTCATTATCTCCGCAATACTATTTCTACTTATGTCTGCCTCAATTTTTGCCTCAGCCTCCAGTCGCTCCGCTCCGAACACGGGACATTCTATTATAATGTGCGGAACCGTTTGCGGCACACCCGGCTCGCAGATGCACGATGGGTTTCCCTTACGCCTAAAACGATGCAGGTATTCGGAGAACCCACCGTGCCCCGTCAGGATCTGTGTCACCACACCGGTTGGCTTCACCTTACGCACAATCTTGAAGGCTGCTACAGCGTCCGGGAGGAAGAGTTTCGTCACGGAGGCTGTTTCGCTGGTTTTGTATCTCCGGTTCCATTCGTCGAGCGACCCCATACGGATCTGCCGCTTGACGAATGAAACCGGGCAGCGGTCATAGTCCGGCTTCTTCTTTGATCGGAGTGCAGCCTCTTTCGCGAGTTGGTCCGCGCGTTCGTTGCCTTCCAGCCCTGCGTGCGCCTTTACCCAGAACAAGGATACATCTTTGCTCTGGGATAAAGCTGCGGCAACGTTCGCTCTCGCTTCCACGGCCAGGGCGTGGAGGGAACCTTGGTTTGTGACTGTCTGCAGTGCGGCCTTCGAGTCACTGTAGATACCAAAGGTTCCCTCTTTGCTCTTGAGGATTTCGCGCGTGGCAACGCATATGGCCAGAAGTTCAGCCTGGTAGACCGTGCAGTAGGACGGCAAGCTAAGCTTGACGGACTTGATCTCGGCATCGCCGTCCCAGAGTGACAGCGCTGCTCCGACCTTGCCCGCAATCTTGCTGCCGTCTGTGAACACCCTGACCGCTTGGGTATTGTGGGTGTCCACGAGCGTCCGGTCCTCCAGGCACACGAACTCCATGGCCATATGTTTCGCCGGGTGCGGAGTCTCTGCAAATGCCACCACCCGCTCTACCTCCCTGCCCGCAAGTGCCGGCTGTGGTATCCCTCTCTTCGCCTCGTACAGAGCGGCTGCTTCCTGTATTCGAAGGTCGAGTGGGAGTATCCCAGCCAGCACCAGGGACGCGTTCAGCGAAACGGTGCGGTAGGACTTGCAGAGCTTCTGCGCGAATCCTCGTTGGACCGTGTTGAGGCTTTTCTGCACTCCGATTTTCTTCGCGGCCGGTGCCCAAGCGCTTGCCGCGTACAAAATTACAGGCTCCACTGCTGCCGTGTAGATTGTGTGGATGATCTCCGGGTGAAGGCCCCAGCTCACTTTTGCCGCACGTGCCAGCTGCTTATAGATGTTCACAGCTTTTCTGCAAACGTTAGCGACATGGGAGTTGAAAGTGAGCTGGTGGTCGACGGCGAGTCCCAGCACCTTGATTTCCTTGGACATGCCAATGTCTACCCCGCCCATGCTCAGGAGTGGGACATCGTACTTCAGCTTTCTGGTAATCACCATTGCACAAGTTTTTTGCGGTGCAAACTTCAGCTTGTTTCCGATGCCCCACACCCGAACATACTCGAGGGCGGCATTGGCATGCCTCTGGACTTCCAACGCCGTCTCACCGTCGAAGATCATCACCACATCATCGGCGAACGCCTGGCAGTGGACACCTCGCTCATCCAGCCCCTTTAACAGAGGGTCGAGGATTAGGTTCCATAGGATCGGACCGCCAATGGACCCCTGCACACACCCCTTATTCGTGTCTTTTCGACACTCGGCACCTGCGTATCTTAATCTGACACTCCTACCAGTCAAGTAGCTGTCTAGCAGCCTCCTGAGGTTCACCGGGCACTTTTCCTCAGCCAGTCTGGTCCTGATGGCCGGCCACCATGCGCTATCGAAGGCTCCCTCTATGTCCAGTGATACAACAGTGATTAGCTTCTTTTCGCTGAGCTTCCGTTTAATATGTTGTATCATGGTGTAGAGGGAGTCCTCGGTGCTCCTCTGTGGCATGAAACCAAACTGGCGAGTACTGAGCCGCGGGATTAGGTGCCACCTCAGTCTTGCTACTAGCAGTTTCTCTAGCGTTTTGCCTAGGACTGGTAGGAGGCCGATCGGCCTGTATGATTTGGGGGTGGTGTAGGACTCTTTGCCGGGTTTTCGGAGGACTACCACTGTGGCTACCTTCCAGGCCCCAGGGAAGTGTCCGTGCTCGAGGCATTTATTTGCCAGTGCAAGGAACATCCCTGGGTCCTGGGATATAGCCTGGGCACAGATGTCGGCTGTGAGACCGTCTGCCCCGGGTGCCTTCTTCGGGTTGAAGCTTTCCACCGCGGTTTTCAGCTCCTGAAGTGTAAACGGTGGGTCATGTTGTTCATCATGCGCCCAGTCGTTTACACGACAGGCCGCTTCACGTGTCCGACGGTGGTCAGCGGATTCTCCCTCTTCTAGGTCTTCCGGGTAGAAGGTCTCGGCCAGCAGCTGAGCCGATTCCTGTGCACTCAGTGGCACTCCATCCTTTACCAACGGCAAGTCCTCCTGTCTTTTGGCGGTCCGTCCTATGATCCTATATATCCCCTCCCACATTCCTTCCCTGTCCTGTTTTTGACAGAAGCCCTTCCATCCTTCTGTCTGCGCCTTTTTTGCCAGGGACTCATAGTTCGATTTTGCTTGCAGGTACTCATCGACGACTTTTTGTCTCCGGACCGGTGCTGCGCATCGAATACGACGCCTCCGGGTGTTCACCTCCGACTTCAGCTCAGCGAGCTCTTTGGACCACCACGGTATAGTAATTTGTGTGTTGTTTTTAATTTTGTTGAAAGTTTCTTCACAAGAATCTGTAATTTTGAGAATATATTTGTTTATGAAATGTTCAAGATCTGTTTTATTTTCTATTTTGCCTATTTCTTCTAAATTTAAATTTGATTCCTCTTTTAATTGGGCCAATTTCGAATGAAATTGGCTCCAATTAGCCTTCTTTGTGTTGTAAATTCTTGTGGTCCTATTAACATTTATACCTTTTGATTTTTGAAGTTTAATTTTAAATACTATACCGTTGTGGTCCGAGCTCGTGAGTCCTTCCTCGACCCGCCAGTCCTCCACCAAGTCCAGCAGCTCCGTCGAGCAGGCTGTGACATCGACGAAGCTGCTGTACACGGTGTTACCTCTGACGGTGTCGAAGGTCGGAGTGTTGCCGACGTTGAGTATCTGCAAGCGCATTTCCTCCAGGGCTCCCGACATGTCCTCACCCTTTGTGTCGGTTACCAGGCTACCCCACCAGGTGCTCTTGGCGTTGGCGTCCCCGCCAATAATTATCCTGGTGAGGCCTATTTCCTCGCGAATCTGCAAGAGTTGCTCCAGGTATGGCTGTATGGGCTGGTCTGGTTCAAAGTAGAAGGAGACTACTGCGATTTCCCAGGCGCTGGTGCGGATCCTCACCACCACGATGTTGTTGGTGGTGAGTTTCGGACACTGTGTCACGTCAAGGTCGTGATCGAAGACGACTATTGCCGCCTTCACAGTTCCACCTCCTTGTTCAGCGCACTGGTAGACTCTCGCTCCCCGGTAGTCTCGCATCCTTTTAACCCCACCCACATACGGCTCCTGGAGCAATGCGAACGCAACCCTCCGCTCGCTAGCCAAAATCATGAGCTCTTGGGTTGCTAGGTTCTTCCTCTGCAGATTCGCTTGGATTACCTGGTAGTTCTTGAGGGCTCTCGAGTGTGTTCGGGAATCCCTGGATGAGTCCCTGGAGTCAGTTTCCGCTGGCTGGCCCTTAGCAATACGCCACCGACAGTCGTGCCAATGCGTCCCACTTCACGCGACTTGGGCACTCACTGTCGAAGGCGTTGTGCTGGGTGTTGCTCAGCTTTGCGGAGACGCAGTTCCTGCACTTGGGGGCTTCTGCAGCCAACCTTGAGGGGCAGTCGACCCTCAGATGGGGATCGCCACAGTGTGTGCAGAGGTCTGCGGGCTCCGTGCACAGTTTACGACCGTGGCCGTAGCGCAAGCAGCGGGTGCACTGAATAACTGGCGACTGGTCCAGCACACGCACCCGCTGCAAGTCGATGTGCACTCGACCCGCGTGCGTCAGCCTCTGCCACACAGCAGGAGACACCTGCAGGATGACGTGGCATGTATGGGGGTTCCTCGTCTTGCGACGGTACTTCACCCCCATCCTCAGATCATCCGCAGGCACGTCCCCTATCAGGTGGCTGTTCTGACGCTTCAGCGCCTCAACGATGTCCCCATCCGAGTGGCACGAGAGAACGTCCTTGGCTATGATGAGAGGATCTTTGTTCTTCACCTCTTCCACCATTAAATTTCCGGCCTTCTTGATCCTCTCGGCCACCCGAGTCAACTCCTCCCTGGTCCTGAAGCCGACTACCACCTTCTGATCCCTCGCCTTTCGCAGCCTCTCCACCCTGGTGCCCTCGTTTCTCGCGTCAACCGCCGCTCTAAGCTTCTCAATCACCTCTTCACCGGTGTCCGCGTCATTGGCTGATGACACGACCATCGAGTGAAGAGGCGCTTGAAGGTGCTGCTTCGGGACGGCGGC
This sequence comes from Apamea anceps, assembly GCA_951799955.1. Classification (NCBI taxonomy): domain Eukaryota; kingdom Metazoa; phylum Arthropoda; class Insecta; order Lepidoptera; family Noctuidae; genus Apamea; species Apamea anceps. The sequence goes on along the minus strand of OX637524.1, from coordinate 18,576 downwards.
CATCTCCGCGAACGAGGGTCCCTGGCCTGCTACAAAGCGAGGTGTCTGTTGAAGGTGCTCCGACAGAGCTCGTGTATGCAGCTGGCATTCCTCCAGCGCCTTGTTGTGCTGCTGAAGGTTCTCCATGAGCTGCTTCATGAGCTCTGTCGGTGCGTCTGAGGCCGGCGTCAGGACCCTGAGGCCCCTCTCGGGCTCAACTGCCTCTCTGGGTGTTGTGGCTCTTTCTGTCTCTCCCTCCCTGACGAGTTGGTACAGTCTGTCAACAGCCTTATTTATCCCGTCCTTTATCTCCTTTTTGAGATTCCTAGAGCTGTCAAGGTGCAACTTGGCCTTGGAAAGACACGCCTTTGCCTCCGTGGTTCTGTTGAGGTACTTCACGGGTGGCAGTTCTCGAGGCGGACTCTCCAGGGTTCTCCCTGGCAGCTCGTAGGTTTCAGTCCTTGCCCGATGGGTGACTGGGGCTTTGGCCTTGAGTTTGGGGGAGGTGGGCTCGACTGTCTTCTTGGGGGGAGTGGGAACGGGTGCCTTTTTAGGAGGTGTTATGGCCTTTTGAGGTTGCCCTAATTTTAGTTTCTCCGCCTCCCACTCGCCAATACTGCGCCTCACTGAGGGGCCCGCTGGTGCTGGGCATGCCTCCTCCGCGCCCGAACTCTCCTCCGCGGCCTTCGGTTTATTGACGGGGGTCCTTAATCCAAACATATTTGGGGTTTTGTCGGGGGACACTACTTTTACAATAACTGAATCCCTGTAAAGGGGGGATGCAGTCAGTAAAAAATGAGAATCAGATTATAATTAAATTAAGTAATAGTAATAAATAATTAAAATGAATTGGTCAATATTATTAAATTAGGTAAAATTTCGTCAATTGTTTCTCTCTCACACTACTGACTGAATCCCTGTAAAGAGGAGAAGCAGTCAGTAAATAAGAATTAGATTATAATTAAAAATAAAATAAATAATAGTACAATAAATAATTAGAATGAATCAGTCAATAAGGTTAAAAGCGATAAAATTTCGTCAATTGTTTCTCCCTCCCACTATTGTAACGATAACTGCATCCCTGTAAAGAGGGGATCAGCTAGAGTTATATTTATAGAAACATAAAACGAGTCCTGTAAACAGGAGTCGGTCGATTAGATTAGGAAAGTCAGTAAAACTCCTTCTATGGTACAAACTGTTACAAAAAACAATTATTTTTATAATTTAATCAATGGTTTGTTGTTAACTTAGCTAGATGAGCTAAATTTAAAATTTTACTTTTTGCCGAAAACCCCACGTCTACCTTCCTATAGACCAGAGGGCGGGTGGGTGGGCAAAATTTTTATGGGCTAGGCGCACGTGTGAGGTGTCAAAAGACGCGTCTCCGCGCGGGCTAGCTAACTATGGCGTTTCTGGATGTTGTCCCGAAGAAAAATCGGGAATTTTCCTGGAAAAACTGAATTTACGACCAAAATGTATGTAAAAACCTGGAATAACACTACCAAAACGGGACTCTGGCACGCGGAACGCGCACGGGAGTACAGGTAAGGCAGGTAAGTATCAATTAAAATTACAGGAACGGGAATTTAGATGAAAATTTTGAGGAAAATCTAAAAATAGTGTTTTTTAAAGGAGTTTTAGTGAAATTTTTACAAGTCAAAGAACGAAAAAGTGTTTTTCGCGAAAATTGTCAATTATCCCTAGTGGGAACGTTTCAGGGAGCTTTAGATAGAATTAATTTGCTGAAAACAGCTTGAAATTGCGTCACCGGGAAGCAAAGTTATATAGATTTGATCAAAATCAGGACTCCCTAAGGTGGATTTCGTCAGTTTGTATTATGTATGAAATGCAATAATTTCTAGAATTTTTAGTGTTATATGTGGGCTAGGCGCACGGGCGAGGTGTCAAAAGACGCGTCTCCGCGCGGGCTAGCTAACTATGGCGTTTCTGGATGTTGTCCCGAAGAAAAATCGGGAATTTTCCTGGAAAAACTGAATTTACGACCAAAATGTATGTAAAAACCTGGAATAACACTACCAAAACGGGACTCTGGCACGCGGAACGCGCACGGGAGTACAGGTAAGGCAGGTAAGTATCAATTAAAATTACAGGAACGGGAATTTAGATGAAAATTTTGAGGAAAATCTAAAAATAGTGTTTTTTAAAGGAGTTTTAGTGAAATTTTTACAAGTCAAAGAACGAAAAAGTGTTTTTCGCGAAAATTGTCAATTATCCCTAGTGGGAACGTTTCAGGGAGCTTTAGATAGAATTAATTTGCTGAAAACAGCTTGAAATTGCGTCACCGGGAAGCAAAGTTATATAGATTTGATCAAAATCAGGACTCCCTAAGGTGGATTTCGTCAGTTTGTATTATGTATGAAATGCAAAAATTTCTAGAATTTTTAGTGTTATATGTGGGCTAGGCGCACGGGCGAGGTGTCAAAAGACGCGTCTCCGCGCGGGCTAGCTAACTATGGCGTTTCTGGATGTTGTCCCGAAGAAAAATCGGGAATTTTCCTGGAAAAACTGAATTTACGACCAAAATGTATGTAAAAACCTGGAATAACACTACCAAAACGGGACTCTGGCACGCGGAACGCGCACGGGAGTACAGGTAAGGCAGGTAAGTATCAATTAAAATTACAGGAACGGGAATTTAGATGAAAATTTTGAGGAAAATCTAAAAATAGTGTTTTTTAAAGGAGTTTTAGTGAAATTTTTACAAGTCAAAGAACGAAAAAGTGTTTTTCGCGAAAATTGTCAATTATCCCTAGTGGGAACGTTTCAGGGAGCTTTAGATAGAATTAATTTGCTGAAAACAGCTTGAAATTGCGTCACCGGGAAGCAAAGTTATATAGATTTGATCAAAATCAGGACTCCCTAAGGTGGATTTCGTCAGTTTGTATTATGTATGAAATGCAAAAATTTCTAGAATTTTTAGTGTTATATGTGGGCTAGGCGCACGGGCGAGGTGTCAAAAGACGCGTCTCCGCGCGGGCTAGCTAACTATGGCGTTTCTGGATGTTGTCCCGAAGAAAAATCGGGAATTTTCCTGGAAAAACTGAATTTACGACCAAAATGTATGTAAAAACCTGGAATAACACTACCAAAACGGGACTCTGGCACGCGGAACGCGCACGGGAGTACAGGTAAGGCAGGTAAGTATCAATTAAAATTACAGGAACGGGAATTTAGATGAAAATTTTGAGGAAAATCTAAAAATAGTGTTTTTTAAAGGAGTTTTAGTGAAATTTTTACAAGTCAAAGAACGAAAAAGTGTTTTTCGCGAAAATTGTCAATTATCCCTAGTGGGAACGTTTCAGGGAGCTTTAGATAGAATTAATTTGCTGAAAACAGCTTGAAATTGCGTCACCGGGAAGCAAAGTTATATCGGTTAGGTTAGGTTAGGTTAGGTTAGGTTAGGTTAGGTTAGGTTAGGTTAGGTTAGGTTAGGTTAGGTTAGGTTAGGTTAGGTTAGGTTAGGTTAGGTTAGGTTAGGTTAGGTTAGGTTAGGTTAGGTTAGGTTAGGTTAGGTTAGGTTAGGTTAGGTTAGGTTAGGTTAGGTTAGGTTAGGTTAGGTTAGGTTAGGTTAGGTTAGGTTAGGTTAGGTTAGGTTAGGTTAGGTTAGGTTAGGTTAGGTTAGGTTAGGTTAGGTTAGGTTAGGTTAGGTTAGGTTAGGTTAGGTTAGGTTAGGTTAGGTTAGGTTAGGTTAGGTTAGGTTAGGTTAGGTTAGGTTAGGTTAGGTTAGGTTAGGTTAGGTTAGGTTAGGTTAGGTTAGGTTAGGTTAGGTTAGGTTAGGTTAGGTTAGGTTAGGTTAGGTTAGGTTAGGTTAGGTTAGGTTAGGTTAGGTTAGGTTAGGTTAGGTTAGGTTAGGTTAGGTTAGGTTAGGTTAGGTTAGGTTAGGTTAGGTTAGGTTAGGTTAGGTTAGGTTAGGTTAGGTTAGGTTAGGTTAGGTTAGGTTAGGTTAGGTTAGGTTAGGTTAGGTTAGGTTAGGTTAGGTTAGGTTAGGTTAGGTTAGGTTAGGTTAGGTTAGGTTAGGTTAGGTTAGGTTAGGTTAGGTTAGGTTAGGTTAGGTTAGGTTAGGTTAGGTTAGGTTAGGTTAGGTTAGGTTAGGTTAGGTTAGGTTAGGTTAGGTTAGGTTAGGTTAGGTTAGGTTAGGTTAGGTTAGGTTAGGTTAGGTTAGGTTAGGTTAGGTTAGGTTAGGTTAGGTTAGGTTAGGTTAGGTTAGGTTAGGTTAGGTTAGGTTAGGTTAGGTTAGGTTAGGTTAGGTTAGGTTAGGTTAGGTTAGGTTAGGTTAGGTTAGGTTAGGTTAGGTTAGGTTAGGTTAGGTTAGGTTAGGTTAGGTTAGGTTAGGTTAGGTTAGGTTAGGTTAGGTTAGGTTAGGTTAGGTTAGGTTAGGTTAGGTTAGGTTAGGTTAGGTTAGGTTAGGTTAGGTTAGGTTAGGTTAGGTTAGGTTAGGTTAGGTTAGGTTAGGTTAGGTTAGGTTAGGTTAGGTTAGGTTAGGTTAGGTTAGGTTAGGTTAGGTTAGGTTAGGTTAGGTTAGGTTAGGTTAGGTTAGGTTAGGTTAGGTTAGGTTAGGTTAGGTTAGGTTAGGTTAGGTTAGGTTAGGTTAGGTTAGGTTAGGTTAGGTTAGGTTAGGTTAGGTTAGGTTAGGTTAGGTTAGGTTAGGTTAGGTTAGGTTAGGTTAGGTTAGGTTAGGTTAGGTTAGGTTAGGTTAGGTTAGGTTAGGTTAGGTTAGGTTAGGTTAGGTTAGGTTAGGTTAGGTTAGGTTAGGTTAGGTTAGGTTAGGTTAGGTTAGGTTAGGTTAGGTTAGGTTAGGTTAGGTTAGGTTAGGTTAGGTTAGGTTAGGTTAGGTTAGGTTAGGTTAGGTTAGGTTAGGTTAGGTTAGGTTAGGTTAGGTTAGGTTAGGTTAGGTTAGGTTAGGTTAGGTTAGGTTAGGTTAGGTTAGGTTAGGTTAGGTTAGGTTAGGTTAGGTTAGGTTAGGTTAGGTTAGGTTAGGTTAGGTTAGGTTAGGTTAGGTTAGGTTAGGTTAGGTTAGGTTTTTTTTTTTTTTTTTTTTTTTGTTTTGGCAGGAGTGGGAAATCCTCATGGACGCCCAGACTACCTCACTAGTGAGACAGTCTGGGCAGTGCCGGACTCTTACCGGCTAAAACCCACTCCTGCCCTTGCTCAGTGTCCCTCTGACGTAATCAGAGCCCTTTTTATTCCGATGGGTTCTGATTCTTTTCCTCTTTTTATTCATATTGGCCAGTCCCGTAGCAGGAAGTAGGGGTTCCTGGAAGCAGTCTGCCTCACTTTATCTGCTTTACCTTTTGTTTCATACGTGAAAGTGGTTTTAGCATGAAACGTTTTATATATCCTCAATTTAAATTTGCTTATTTTTCTATACTTCTTTACTATTTTTGTTTCTTCTTTTAATATACCTAATTTCAATTATATTTATATCTTAAAATTAATCTATTCAATATTTTTATTCAATAATTAAAATAATAAATAATAATAATAATTTATGTATAATTTCGATTATATTTATGTTAAAACTTTATTCTATTCTACACTTATGCTATGGCTATTCTAATATATACACTATATTGTATAGACATAATATTTGTTATGCTAAATATGTACTTACTATTATTTCTTATTCTAACTATTAATTTTATATTTAATATCCTAATGCTATATATTTTTACAGATAATTCCGATGAACTCACAGCTGCTACTCGAACATTGGACCACAACGGTAAGGTATGGTTTTTGTTATACTTTATTCTAGTTTCTAAATTATTTATATTATTGTACAATCTACTTTCTAAGACAATTTTGATAAGTGATTTTTGGCTGTCGCGTGGATTTGTTTCGGCATTTAATTGGGCCAGTTTCTCATGAAACTGGCAACAATTTGCTATTTTGATACTTTTTGAAGTCTTATTAATGTTTTTCAATTTTGGTGTGTGCTTAATTAATCTAAAATCAATACCGTTGTGGTTCTTTTTTCCCGGGACCCCTAATTCCTCCTCAGCAATATGCCACCGACAGGCGCGCCAATGCGTCCCACTTGGCGCGCACTGGGCACTCATGGTCGAAGGCATCGTGGTCAGTCTTGTCCATCCGTGCTGACAGGCAGTTGTGGCACCGCGGCGCCTCCGCTGCCATGCGCGAAGGACAGTCAGCCCGCAGGTGGGGGTCGCCGCAGTGGATGCAGAGGTCGGCGGGCTGCGTGCACAGTTTCCGGCTGTGACCGAAGCACAGACAGCGAGTGCACTGTACCAGTGGTGACTGGTCCAGTACTCGCACTCGCTGCAGGTCAATGTGCACGCGACCCGCCATCGTCAGCCTCTGCCATATCGTGGGAGACACCTGCAGAATGACGTGGCACATGTGGGGGTTCCTCGTCCTTCGACGGTACTTCACCCCCAACCTCACATCATCTGCAGGTATGTCCCCGATCAAGTGGGTGTTTTGCCGTTGCAGGGCCTGGATTACCTCCACATCCGTGTGGCAGGAGAGGACATCCTTGACAATGATGAGCGGGTCCTTATTCTTCACCTCCTCTACCACTAGGTTCCCCGCTCTCCTTATCCTCTCCGCCACCCTGGTTAGCTCCTCCCTGGTTTTAAAACCCATGACCACCTTTTGGTCCCTCGCTTTGCGCAGCCGCTCCACTCTCGTGCCCTCGCTCCTGGCATCGACCGCCGTCCTGAGCTTCTCAATAACCTCTTCACCGGTGTCCTGTTCATTGACGGATGATACGACCACCGAGTGAAGAGGTTCTTGGATGACCTGCTTTGGGCCGGCGGCCATTTCCGCGAAGGTTGGGCCCTGGCCTGCGACATAGCGAGGGGCCTGTTGTAGACGCTCCGACAGAGCCCATGTGTGCTGTTTGCATTCCTCCAGCGCCTGGTTGTGCTGCTGGAGGTTCGCCATCAGCTGCTTCATGAGCTCTGTCGGCTCGTCTTTGGTCGGACTGAGTGGTGCCGCCGCCGGTGCGACCACGACCGGTGCAGGCACAGCAGCGGGCACCGGTACCGGCACGGCGTGAACCCTGCTCCGCTCCGCCTCCTTCACGAGCTCATAGAGCCGGTTAATCGCGTCGAGGACCCCAGTCTTTATTTCTGTTTTCAGGTTTCGAGAGTTGCCTAAATGAAGCTTAGCTTTATTTAGGCAAGCTCTCGCCTCTGCTGTGAGACTGGGGTACCTCGACTCCGGTCTGGTTGCTCCGGTCTCCGGATTGTTTGGCGCAGGTGATGTGGAGGTGCGCCTTGGGACGGCCAGAGACTTGACCTGAGGCTCTTTCTCTGTAGAGCATGGTGAGTCCCTGGTGTCCTGTGAGCTCGCATTTGTCTTGGCCGGAGTGCGGAACATGATGGTGGCCTTAGTGAAGGTCAGATTCATGTGAAGTTCCGGTCAGAGGGCACTGGTAATATTGCTGTGTCCCTGTATAGGGGGGAACACAGAAAATTAAATACAAATTTAAAATTAAAATACAATTAAGATAAAGTTAAAATCAGTTAAATAATAATGATATAAGTTAAAATAATAAATTACAATAATTTATAATAATTATATCCGTCTACTGTCAATATGAGTCTGCCGACTCGGTCAAATAAATAAAATATAAAATATAGAACTCCTTTCAAGGCACAAACTATCACGAAAACGAATGTTTTAAAATTTAATAAATGGATTTGTTATTCACGTATTTGGACGAGCTAAATTTAGAAAAAATATTTTTTGCCGAAACCCCACGTCTACCTTCCTATAGAACAGAGGGCGGGTGGGTGGGCAAAATTTTTGTGAGCTAGGCGCACGTGTGAGGTGTCAAAAGACGCGTCTCCGCGCGGGCTAGCTAACTATGGCGTTTCTGGATGTTATCCCGAAGAAAAATCGGGAATTTTCCTGGAAAAACTGAATTTACGACCAAAATGTGTGTAAAAACCTGGAATAACACTACCAAAACGGGACTCTGGCACGCGGAACGCGCACGGGAGTACAGGTAAGGCAGGTAAGTATCAATTAAAATTACAGGAACGGGAATTTAGATGAAAATTTTGAAGAAAAATTTTAAAAATAGTGTTCTTTAAAGGAGTTTTACTGAAATTTTTCACAAGTCAATGACGAAAAGTATTTTTCGCGAAAATTGTCAATTATCCCTAGTGGGAACGTTTCAGGGAGCTTAGGGAAGAATTAATATGCTGAAAACAGCTTGTAATTGCGTCACCGGGAAGCAAAGTTATATAGATTTGATCAAAATCAGGACTCCCTAAGGTGGATTTCGTCAGTTTGGAGTATGTATGAAATGCAAAAATTTCTGGAATTTTAGATGTTGTATGTGGGCTAGGCGCACGGGCGAGGTGTCAAAAGACGCGTCTCCGCGCGGGCTAGCTAACTATGGCGTTTCTGGATGTTATCCCGAAGAAAAATCGGGAATTTTCCTGGAAAAACTGAATTTACGACCAAAATGTGTGTAAAAACCTGGAATAACACTACCAAAACGGGACTCTGGCACGCGGAACGCGCACGGGAGTACAGGTAAGGCAGGTAAGTATCAATTAAAATTACAGGAACGGGAATTTAGATGAAAATTTTGAAGAAAAATTTTAAAAATAGTGTTCTTTAAAGGAGTTTTACTGAAATTTTTCACAAGTCAATGACGAAAAGTATTTTTCGCGAAAATTGTCAATTATCCCTAGTGGGAACGTTTCAGGGAGCTTAGGGAAGAATTAATATGCTGAAAACAGCTTGTAATTGCGTCACCGGGAAGCAAAGTTATATAGATTTGATCAAAATCAGGACTCCCTAAGGTGGATTTCGTCAATTTGTACTATGTATGAAATGCAAAAAATTCTGGAATTTTTTATGTTATATGTGGGCTAGGCGCACGGGCGAGGTGTCAAAAGACGCGTCTCCGCGCGGGCTAGCTAACTATGGCGTTCCTGGATGTAGTCCGGAAGAAAAATCGGGAATTTTCCTGGAAAAACTGAATTTACGACCAAAATGTATGTAAAAACCTGGAATAACACTACCAAAACGGGACTCTGGCACGCGGAACGCGCACGGGAGTACAGGTAAGGCAGGTAGGTATCAATTAAAATTACTGGAACGGGAATTTAGATGAAAATTTTGAAGAAAATTTAAAAAATAGTGTTTTTTTTTTTTTTTTTTTTTTTTTTTTTTTTTTTTTTTTTTTTTTTTTTTTTTTTTTTTTTTTTTTTTTTAAAGGAGTTTTAGTGAAATTTTTACAAGTCAAAAAACGAAAATGGGTTTTTCGCGAAAATTGTCAATTATCCCTAGTGGGAACGTTTCAGGGACCTCAAAAAATATTAAATTTGCTGAAAACAGCTTGTAAATGCGTCACCGGGAAGCAAAGTTATATAGATTTGATCAAAATCAGGACTCCCTAAGGTGGATTTCGTCAGTTTGGAGTATGTATGAAATGCAAAAATTTTTGGAATTTTAGATGTTGTATGTGGGCTAGGCGCACGGGCGAGGTGTCAAAAGACGCGTCTCCGCGCGGGCTAGCTAACTATGGCGTTCCTGGATGTAGTCCGGAAGAAAAATCGGGAATTTTCCTGGAAAAACTGAATTTACGACCAAAATGTATGTAAAAACCTGGAATAACACTACCAAAACGGGACTCTGGCACGCGGAACGCGCACGGGAGTACAGGTAAGGCAGGTAGGTATCAATTAAAATTACTGGAACGGGAATTTAGATGAAAATTTTGAAGAAAATTTAAAAAATAGTGTTTTTTTTTTTTTTTTTTTTTTTTTTAAAGGAGTTTTAGTGAAATTTTTACAAGTCAAAAAACGAAAATGGGTTTTTTCGCGAAAATTGTCAATTATCCCTAGTGGGAACGTTTCAGGGACCTCAAAAAATATTAAATTTGCTGAAAACAGCTTGTAAATGCGTCACCGGGAAGCAAAGTTATAGGTTAGGTTAGGTTAGGTTAGGTTAGGTTAGGTTAGGTTAGGTTAGGTTAGGTTAGGTTAGGTTGGGGTCCGCTGAGTCGGGTTGGCCGGACAGCGGACGGAGGCATGTCTAATGCCGCCGCCGGGGGCTTGGCTTAACCGCCTGGCCCAGAGGAAGGACACCTCTAAGATAAAAAACCACCCAATCCCAAGTTTCGGGAGCGCGGCGAGGGGATGAATGGCCGTTGGGAATACGGTCGTTAGCGCTCCCACCTGTTGGTACCTCCCGCCCCCAACAGTATATAGGGCTACGTTTTAAAGGGCATGGAGCCACTGCCCGCGAAGGACCCCAATAATTGCTTCCATTCTCGTGGGAATCAAATGAATAAAAAATTAAAACCAAAATTAAACGACGTCGAAGGAGAGAAAGTGCCTCGTGTACTTCTGGAGAGGATTGGAGATGTGCTGTCGGACTCGGACTCTGCATCGAGTCTGATGACCGTCGCAAGCGCTGCGAGTACAAGCTCAAAGCGCCCGGGCAAACGCCCTCGAAGCGGTACGGACTCGGGGTCGGATTCGGCCCTGAGTGATACTTCGGTACCGGCTGCCAAGGTCGGTGCCAAAAAAGGCGGGAGAGGTAGGCCGGTGTCGACGGGCAAGTACGTTGGCATCGGCTTATCAAGGCGCGAGGTTGCGGCTGCCAAGAAGGCTGCAGCCGACGCCGACAAACAAATTGAGGATGAGCGGCAGATTGCGGCTCTGACAAAAAAGGTGACGGAAGGGAGGGTCAACCGCCTGTCGGAGTCGTCTTCTGTTGCCTCCGATATGGTCGTCGAGGCGGAAGACTTACCTGCCTCCGCCCTCAACCAAAGAATGGTTCACGCTGTGGCTGCCATCAAGAGGGTACAAAAAGTGTCGAAGGGCCTCAGTGGCGTAAGCCAGAAGGCACTCAAAGAGGCTACGGCCTCGATACTGGAGAGTGCCGAGGTGCTGCTCAGCCGCACCACCAACGAAGAGGCGACCTTATTAAGGGCTCAAAATGCCAAGCTGGCAGCCCAAATGGCGGAACTCCGCAAGGAGTATGACGAGCTCAAGGCGGAGATGGCGTCCTTCCGCCGTGAGCACCTCCGGAAGGAGCTGGGCTTGCCACAGCCACAGCAGCAGCAGCCACAGCAGCAGCCTATACAGCAGCAGACGCCACCAGACGAGTCGGAGTTGGCTCGCCTTGTCCGTCAGGAGTTGGCGAGTTTCAAAGCCCGATTCTCGGTGTTAGAGGGGAAGATCTTACGCCCTCCCCTAGCTACAGACCAACGCAGCGCACCGACGTCATCTTATGCGGCCAAAGCCGCAGCGCCTTGTGCCAAAGAACAGACACAAGCAGCTGCTACTAATATAACGGAGAAAACACACCCAACAACCTTGTCTCAAGATAAGGCGAATGGGAAGAAGGAGAAAAAGAAGAAGAACAAAAAGAAGACGAATAGTCCGGGTGCAGCGGCTGCCTCTACAGCGCCGCCAACACAATCCTCAAATCAGCGCGACCCTAAATCCGCCTCTTCACAACAGGAGGCGGAATGGACAACTGCGGGTGCCAAACAAAATAACAAAAAGGCGCGCCGCAAGGCCAGGCAACAGGCCCAAAAAATAAAGACGGATGCCCAAGCACAGGCTGCGAGGCTCCGTGCCCCTCGATCAACAGCTGTAGTTCTGACACTGCAGCCAGGCGCGGAGGAGCGGGGAGTAACATATGCCGGGATCCTTTCAAAGGCGAAAGCCGAAATTTCATTGAACGATCTCGGCATAACGGGCCTCCGGTGCAAGCCTACGGCTACCGGAGCCCGACTACTGGAAATCTCGGGGGCTTCAAGTGCCCCCAAGGCAGACGCCCTTGCCGAAAAACTAAGGGCGTCTCTCGGAAGTGACGACGTCAGAGTGTCCAGGCCCACTAAGTGTGCAGATTTGCGAATCTCGGGTTTGGACGACTCAGTGATGAGTGATGAGGTCGCCGCCGCCATCTCGAAGGCCGGCAACTGCCCGCCAGATCAAGTAAAGGTGGGCACAATTCGTAGGGGTGTCTCTGGCCTCGGGACAGTATTAGTAAGTTGTCCCGTAGCGGCGGCCAACAAACTTAAGGAGGGCAGAAGACTGCTGATAGGATGGGTCTCGGCGCAGGTGACGCTATTGACGCCCAAGCCCTTGCGGTGTTATCGCTGTCTCGAGCCGGGACACGTGGGTGTACGGTGCACCGCGGGAGTTGACCGCAGCCAACTGTGCTTCCGCTGCGGTCAGCCCGGTCATAAAGCTGGCTCTTGCACAGCCGCGCCGCACTGCGTACTCTGTGCGGCATACGGCAAGCCAGCCGATCACTGGACCGGGACTAAGACCTGCGCCAGGCCCACAAAGAAGAAATCTGGGACCAAGACACAGCCGATTCATCCGCCGGCCTCTCAGGATACACCAATAGAGGCAACCGGTTCCTCGCAACCGGCTCACCCACCGGTTGCGGCAGCAGATCCGCCAGGGACTGGGGAGGAGACATTAATGGATACCCAATAATGGCCCCAGGTCATCTATGTTTCCTCCAAGCTAACATAAACCACTGCGCCAGAGCTCAGGATCTCTTGCTCCAAAGCATGGCGCAGTGGACAATCGATGTGGCAGTCGTCGCCGAGCCGTATTTTGTGCCACCCAGGGATGACTGGGTGTGCGACACTAACGGTTCGGTGGCGCTTATAAGAAGGTCTGCTGTGGACACCCCGCTCTTTGAGGCCGTCACCCGGGGGCGGGGCTATGTCGCGGCAGTTTGTGGTGATATTATGGTCGCGGGGGTGTATTTCGCCCCCAGCCTATCTCTCGCCGACCTCGAGGAGGTCATTTCGGATTTGGGTACGGTCGTCAGTCGTAGTCGTCCTCGTCCCGTTCTCGTCTTGGGGGACTTCAACGCCAAGTCTGCGGCATGGTGTTCCCCGACAACTGATGTGCGGGGCGAGTTGGTGGAGGAGTGGGCGGTCGAGCAGGGCCTGCTTCTTCTGAACCGAGGTTGCGTGCAGACATGCGTGCGACAGTGGGGCGGGTCAATAGTGGACCTCACGTTCGCTAGCCCCGCTCTCGCGCGCCGTGTCCATGGCTGGCACGTAGTGGAGGACGTGGAGACGCTGTCTGATCACAGATATATCCGATTCAGTGTCTCCACCCAGACCTCGGTCGGGCCGGCTCAAGCAGCCCCGGTGGGCGTTGGAGACGGTCCGCGTTGGGCAGTGAAGCGGCTGGACAGGGAGGCTCTCCTGGAGGCCTCTATCGTGCAGGCCTGGTTGGATGCTCCCGACAGGCCTGTCAACATCGACGAGGAGGCGGAGTGGTTCCGGGAGAGCATGTCGCAAATCTGCGACGCTGCGATGCCCCGAGTCCGGCCGGTACCATCCAGGCGCCAGGTGTACTGGTGGTCGCAGCTGATTGCGCATTTGCGCATCGTCTGCGTTGAGAGGCGACGCCAGTATGCCAGGTACCGAAGAAGACGCCGTCGCTCTCCGTCAGCGGTGGCCATCGAGGCGGAACTATACGAGAGCTACAGGGAGGCGAAGAGCGCTCTCCAATTAGCCATCGTGCGGGCCAAGTCATCGGCCCGCGAAGAACTGCTGGAGACTCTGGACCGAGATCCGTGGGGACGCCCCTACCGTATGGTGAGGGGCAAGATGCGCCAGTGGGCCCCCCCACTGTCCCGGAGTCTTCAGCCGCAGTTACTGGAGGACGTGGTGAGCGCTCTCTTTCCCTTACGCCCAGAGCATACACCACCTGCTATGGTTCCGCCTTGGAATGTGCCCAACACGGAAGACGACGAAGACGACGTGCCCGAAGTGACCCGGGTAGAGTTGAGAGTGGCGGTTTCTCGCATAAAAAACACCGCCCCAGGGCCCGACGGCATTCCAGGCCGTGCATGGGTCCTGGCCTTAAGGGCTCTCGGGCCCCGACTAGAAGGACTCTTAAGCGCATGTTTGGAGCGGGGCCAGCTTCCACGCCGGTGGAAGACCGGAAAGCTGGTCCTGCTAAAGAAGGAGGGGCGCCCCGCAGACTCACCGTCTGCCTACCGGCCCATTGTGCTTCTGGACGAGGTGTGTAAGATCTTCGAGCGAATCATCGCCGACCGCCTCGTCCGGCACATGACCAACGAGGGGCCGGACCTAGCGGACAACCAATTTGGTTTCCGTCAGGGGCGCTCCACAGTGGACGCGATCATGCGCGTGAGAGTCCTGGCAGAGGAGGCAGTCGCCCGGGGTGAGGTGGTCTTGGCGGTGTCGCTCGACATCGCCAACGCATTCAACACCTTGCCCTGGAATACCATCAGAGAGGCACTCCGGTATCACGGGGTGCCAGGATACCTCCGCCGCATTATCGGGGCCTATTTGTCGGAAAGATCAGTAGTTTACCCGGGTCGTGAAGGATGGGGTAGGCGAGAGATGTCGTGCGGCGTTCCGCAGGGGTCGGTATTGGGGCCACTCCTGTGGAACATAGGGTACGACTGGGCTCTGCGCGGTGCTCTTCTCCACGGAGTCGGCGTGACATGCTACGCCGACGACACGCTAGTAACAGCACGTGGAAAGACATACCGGCAGGCAGCCATACTGGCGACAGCCGGGGTCGCGCATGTCGTGGGTAGGATCCGGAGGTTGGGCCTGGAGGTGGCTTTGCACAAATCCGAGGCCCTCTGTTTTCACGGGCCGAGGAATAAGCCACCTCCGGGTTCAAACATCGTGGTAGGAGGGGTCTCCATAGCTGTTGAGTCGACGATGAAGTACTTAGGACTCGTCCTCGACAGTCGGTGGAGCTTCGGGCCGCACTTCCAGCGGCTCGCACCCCGTTTGTTGGGCGCCGCTTCAGCGCTCTCGCGCTTGCTGCCCAACTTGGGGGGCCCAAATACCTCCTGCCGGAGGCTCTACACAGGGGTCGTACGGTCCATGGCGCTTTACGCCGCGCCAGTGTGGGCGGATGCCCTGACGGCCCGTAACATCGCCTTGCTACGAAGGCCGCAAAGAGCGATGGCCGTCAGGGTAATAAGGGGATACCGTACGATCTCCTTCGAGGCGGCGAGCCTCCTAGCCGGATCCCCGCCGTGGGACCTAGAGGCGGGACTCCTCGCGTCACTCTATACATGGCGCGAGGAAGCGGTGGGACGGGGCGAGCGCCTGGCGCCTCGACAAGTTGAGGCGCACAGGGCAGAGCTCCGCCAGGTCCTAGTGGCGGAATGGGAGCAGCGACTTGCGCGACCCACGGCAGGGCACGCCGCGATAGCGGCGGTAAGACCCTTGATGAAGGAGTGGCTGGAGAGACGCCACGGCGCCCTCAGCTTCCGGCTGACGCAGGTGCTTACCGGACATGGGTGTTTCGGAAAGTACTTGTGTCGGATAGGCCGGGAGCCGACGCCCGAATGTCACCACTGTGACAGCTGCCGCGAGGACACGGCGCTGCACACGTTGGAGGAGTGCCCAGCTTGGGCAGTACAGCGCCGTGACTTGGTCGCGGCAGTCGAGGCTGCGGGTGACCTCTCGCTCTCGCTTCCGGCCATCATTTCATGCATGGTCGGGAGCGAGAGCGGCTGGACAGCCGTCGCCTCCTTTTGTGAGGACGTAATGTCGGCAAAGGAGGCGGCGGAAAGGGAGAGAGAAGCTGTTACCTCTCTCCCGGCCCGCAGCAGACGCACCGGGCGTCGCAGGGTGGCGGACGATCTCCGGCCACCATAGGGCGCGGCCTGCGGGCGACAGACTAGGGGCGTCTGTCGCCCGATCAGTAATAGGCCTCGAGGCGGCGGCGTAGTGTTCCGCGCGCGCCTCTTAAGTGGAGTTCCTGCGGCCACTGGGTGACGGCCGCAGAGGGTGACGGGGCCCGCCTACAAACATCTGGTGGGCCAATACCTGCCGGGGGCGCGGATGAATGCGCGAGCGATACCCGTACCCCCGGCAATAGGTACAGGAAGGGAACACCGGGGTGGTTTTTAGCCGGTAAGAGTCCGGCATGCCCCTCTGCCTACCCCAGGGCGGAGGATGTCCATGAGGATTTTCCCCCCGAGAACAAAAAAAAAAAAAAGGTTAGGTTAGGTTAGGTTAGGTTAGGTTAGGTTAGGTTAGGTTAGGTTAGGTTAGGTTAGGTTAGGTTAGGTTAGGTTAGGTTAGGTTAGGTTAGGTTTTTTTTTTTTTTTTTTTTTTTTTTTTTTTTTTTGTTTTGGCAGGAGTGGGAAATCCTCATGGACGCCCAAACTGCTTCACTCTTGAACCAGTCTGGGCAGTGCCGGACTCTTACCGGCTAAAACCACACTCCTGCCTTACATGAGTCCTCTGACTTTATCAGAGCCCTTATTCAGCTAAAACAATTGATTGCTGTTACATGTCTTCCATGGGTCTCTGTTAATAATCAATCCTTATATCTATTCTATCGCTTACATTCTATTTATCCTTATGTCTAAAATTGATATGTCTTACACTCTAAGTTGCTTTCCTTTTATATTATCCTAATAAGATCTACAAGGTCAAGTTGTCAAGTTATACAAGGTTATTTAGGTTGTGAATTTTCGGACATTTTCAACTATCTGTGTCATTTGCTACTGTTACATATTATAGTACAATATGAATCCTAAGCATATTTGTTTACTTATTCCTATTGATGGTCTTGTTGGCTATTTCTATGCAAAACCCAATAAACTTCTCTCTGGTATACTTGCTTTCCATTAAAGTATTAATATTTGCCATTGTTACCTCCGTGCCTAATTCCTGTTCAATCTTAAACCTCTCCAGACCGTAAGCGGGGCAGTCAGTCACTATGTGAAACACTGTTTCTTTTTCGTCAGGGTCACATATGCACGATGGGCTGTCCTTGCATTTGAACCTGTTTAGGTATTCGGAGAACCCACCGTGTCCTGTCAGTACTTGAGTCATTATTCCAGTCGGTTTTAGTGATTTAATATGACCATACGCTTGGATGGCATCTGGGAAAAATGTCCTGGTTACGCCGGCTGTGTCTTCGGATCTGTATCTCCGATTCCATTCGTCAAGCGTGTCCACGCGGATCTGTCGCTTGACGAACGAAATCGGGCATTGGTCGTAGTCTGGCCTTTTCTTCGTGGTGAGGGCAGCGTCTTTTGCTAGCTGGTCTGCCCTCTCATTGCCCTCCAGTCCTGCATGGGCTTTGATCCAAAAAAGTTCAACTTTTTTGGATAGATCCCTGCACTGGCGCAGGTTTTCTCGGATTTCGACTGTGAGGGGATGGAGTGAGCGGTGGTTGGTGACCGCTTCCAACGACGATCTAGAGTCGCTGTATATTCCAAAACAGTGGTTTGGACTACGCAAGATATCCCTCGTGGCCTTGCATATAGCCAGCAGTTCTGCCTGGAAGACGGTGCAGTGGGGCGACAGCTTGAGTTTTTGGGTTTTGGTTTCAGCATCATTGCTCCAGTAAGACAATGATGCTCCAACCTTGCCCTCGATCTTGCTGCCGTCCGTGTATATTCGCACTGTTTGAGTGCAGTGATTGTCGTGTTGTTCCTGGTCTGCCAGGCATATGAACTGCAGGCTTATATGTTTAGCTGGGTGAGGAGTTTTGTCGAACGCGGTGCGTCGCTCGATCTCCTTATCTCCTAGTGCTGGTCGAGGTACCCCCCTCTTTACCTCATACAGGGCTGCTGCCTCTTGTATTCGGAGGTCAAGGGGTAGCACCCCAGCCAGCACCAGTGCCGAGTTCAAGGAGACTGTGCGGTAGGATTTGCACAGTTTTTGTGCAAAGCCCCTTTGGACCGCGTTCAGTTGTTTGCGCACCATCAGCTTTTTGGTTGCTGGTGCCCACGCACTTGCTGCATACATAATTGTCGGTTCGACTACTGCCGTATAGATGGATCGTATGACATCCGTATTGAGTCCCCAGCTGATCCTGGCTGCCCTTGACAACTGCTTGTACAGGTTTAATGCCTTTTTGCATACATTAGATGCGTGGGCATTAAACGTTAGCTTGTTGTCAATGATCAGCCCCAGAACTTTGATTTCCTGCGACATGCCAATACCGATCCCGCCCATGCTCAACAGCGGGGTGTCGTATTTAAGTTTCCGCGTGATGGTCATTGCGTTCGTCTTTTGCGGTGCGAATCTTAACTTATTTCTGACTCCCCACTGGTAAACATATTCGAGAGCGCCATTGGCACGTCGCTGGACTTCGGTCGCTGAATCCCCATCGAACGTTAATACTACGTCATCGGCGAAGGCTTGGCAGTAGTCTCCCCTTTGTACCAGGCCTTTCAGTAGGGGGTCGAGTAATAGATTCCAAAGAATCGGGCCCCCTATCGATCCTTGCACACAGCCTTTGTTGGTTGCCCTGGTGACCTCCTGGCCCGCGTATCTCACCCTGACCTTCCTATGTTCCAGGTAGCTGTCCATCACTCTTCTAATGTTTACCGGACATTCAGTTTCCGCCAGCCCGGTTTTTATGGCCGGCCACCATGCACTGTCAAAGGCTCCCTCTATGTCCAGTGATATCATAACGATCAGTTTTTTATCGTTTAGTTTTTTGCGTATGAGTTCTAGCAGGTCATAGAGGGAGTCCTCGGTGCTTCTCTGTGGCATAAACCCATATTGGCGTGTGCTGAGTCCGGGTATGATGTGCCATTTCACCCTTCCTATCAGCATTTTCTCCAGGACTTTTCCCATCACTG